>CAWUFW010002779.1:1200000-1800000 GCA_963921515.1 Calotriton arnoldi | reverse complement strand
TGGGTGTCAGGCAGCTGAATACCGAGGCAGAGCTTTGACTCCATCTTGGGCCTCTTTCATCCACCACCAGACACTCCTGCCCCTGTATCTCATGAGTCCATCGGATGTCTACTCTCGAATCCACCTCGTGCCTCTTTTATCCACCACCAGATACTCCTACACCGTTATCTCATGAATCTCAAGGATGTCTACCCTTGACTCCACCCGGTGCCTCTTTCATCCACCCCCAGGCACACCCGCCCCTTTATCTCATGAATCCCAAGGATGTCTGCTCTTGAGGCCACCTCGTGCGTCTTTTATCCACCACCAGACACTCCTGCCCCTGTATCTCATGAGTCCATCGGATGTCTACTCTCGAATCCACCTTGTGCCTCTTTTATCCACCACCAGATACTCCTGCACCGTTATCTCATGAATCTCAAGGATGTCTACCCTTGACTCCACCCGGTGCCTCTTTCATCCACCCCCAGGCACACCCGCCCCTTTATCTCATGAATCCCAAGGATGTCTGCTCTTGAGGCCACCTCGTGCGTCTTTTATCCACCACCAGACACTCCTGCCCCTTTATCTCATGAATCCATAGAATGTCTACTCTTGAGTCCACCTTAGGCCTCTTTCATCCACTGCCAGACACTCCTGCCCCTTTATCTCATGGACCCAAGGATGTCTACTCTGGAGTCCACCTTAGGCCTCTTTCATCCTTCACCAGACACTCCTTGCCACTTTAGATCACAAATCCCAAGGATGTCCACCTCATGCCTCTTTCATCGACCCCTGGGTACTCCCTGCCCCTTTATCTCATGAATCCCAAGGATGTCTACTCTTGATTCCACCTTGTGCCTCTTTCATCCTCCACCAGACACTCCCGGCCCCTTCATCTCATGAATCCCAAGGATGTGTACTCTTGATTCCAACTCGTGCCTCTTTAATTCACCACCAGGCACTTCCCCTTTATTTCATGATTCCTAAGGATGTCTACTCTCGAGTCCATCTTGTGCCTCTTTCATCCACCACCAGACACTCATGCCCCTTTATCTCATGAATCCCAAGGATGCCTACTCTTCATTCCACCTCGTGCCTCTTTTATCCACTTCCGGGCACTCCTGCCCCTTTATTTCAGGAATCCCAAAAATGTCTACTCTTGAGTCCACCTCGTGCCTCTTTCATCCACCACCAGGCACTCCCTGGCCCTTTATTTCATGAATCCCATGGTTGTCTACTATCGAGTCCGTGTCTTGCCTCTTTCATCCTCCACCAGACACTCCCTGCCCCTTTATCTCATGAATCCCAAGGATGTCTACTTTTGATTCCACCTCATGCCTCTCTCATCGACCACCAAACACTCCTGCCCCTTTATCTCATGAATCCCAAGGATGTCTACTCCAGAGTCCACCTCATGCCTCTTTCATCCACCACCAGACACTCCTGCCCCTTTATCTCATGAATCCGAAGGATGTCTTCTCTTGATTCCACCTAGTGCCTCTTTCATCCTCCACCAGACACTCCTCCCCCTTTATCTCATGAATCCCAAGGATGTGTACTCTCGAGTCCACCTCGTACCTCTTTCATCCACCACCAGGCACTCCTACCCCTTTATCTCATGAATCCCAAGGATGTGTACTCTTGAGTCCACCTTGTTCCTCTTTCATCCACCACCAGACACTCCTGCCCCTTTATCTCATGAATCCCAAGGATGTCTGCTCTTGAGGCCACCCCGTGCATCTTTTATCCACCACCAGACACTCCTGCCCCTTTATCTCATGAATCCATAGAATGTCTACTCTTGAGTCCACCTCGTGCCTCTTTCATCCACTCCCAGACACTCCTGCCCTTTTATCTCATGAATCCCAAGGATGTCTACTCTCGAGTCCACCTTGTGCATCTTTCATCCACCACCAGAAAATCCTGCCCCTTTGTCTCATGAATTCCAAGGATGTCTATTTTTGAGGCCACCTCGTGCCTCTTTCATCCACCACCAGACACTCCTGCCCCTTCATCTCATGAATCCCAAGGATGTCTACTCTTGAGGCCACCCCGTGCATCTTTCATCCACCACCAGACACTCCTGCCCCTTTATCTCATGAATCCATAGAATGTCTACTCTTGAGTCCACCTCGTGCCTCTTTCATCCACTTCCAGACACTCCTGCCCCTTTATCTCATGAATCCCAAGGATGTCTGCTCTTCACTCCACCTTGTGCATCTTTCATCCACCACCAGACACTCCTGCCCCTTCATCGCATGAATCCAAAGGATGTCTATTTTTTAGGCCACCTCGTGCCTCTTTCATCCACCAACAGACACTCCTGCCCCTTCATCTCATGAATCCCAAGGTTGTCTACTCTTGATTCCACCTCAGGCTTCTTTCATCCACCACCAGACACTCCTGCCCCTTCATCTCATGAATCCCAAGGTTGTCTACTCTTGATTCCACCTCAGGCTTCTTTCATCCACCACCAGACACATCTGCCCCTTTAGCTTATGAATCCCAAGAATGTCTACTCTCGAGTCCACCTCGTGCATCTGTTATCAGCGGCAGCCGTCTCATGTCAGCACAGTGGGGCGGGGCGGGGGCGGGGCAAGGTGGGAGGGGGAGGAAGCTGACAGTCAACGGAATAGGTATAATTAAATAAGTAAATAATACCTATTCCGTCGTCTGTCGGCTTCCCCTCTGCCGCGCCCTGCCCTGCTCCACCGCGCTTACCTGAGCCAGCTGTTGCTGCACTCCCTGCCCCTTTATCTCATGAATCCCAAGGATGTCTACTCGAGTCCACCTCGTGCCTCTTTCATCCACCCCCAGGCACACCCGCCCCTTTATCTCATGAATCCCAAGGATGTCTACTCTTGATTCCACCTCGTGCCTCTTTCATCCACCACCAGACACTCCCTGCCCCTTTATCTCACTCTTGCAGGTTCCAGCTTTTTGCCTTTCTCCCATTTTTCAGTCCTTCCACCTCCCCCCACTCCCTCTCCCCGTTGTGTGTTTTTCTCTCTCTTGCTCTGGGTCAAAGTGAAGTAAGTGCCAGTCCCTAAAGAATTAGTGCTGGTGGGCCCCTCCTGCAAACACCTGCTCAACTTAAGCACTGGGTTACCTAACAGAGCAAACCTGACTGGAGGCTCATGGGACTACAGATTAATGAGCAAACATCAACCCCACAGCCAGCGATCTGAGAGCATTCCTCACAGCCACTGCTCCTGCATAACTCTCAGCGCTGCTAGACTGCTCCACTGCCAGCCTCCTCACCCAGAGAGACATCACCCTATACTCCTCTAACCTAGAGAGAGAACACCCTACACTCCTCTCACCCAGAGAGAGAACACCCTACACTCCTCTCACCCAGAGAGACAGCACCCTACAATGTCCACAAAGCCTGTCAGTTCTCTAATCCAGAGAGACAGCACCCTACACTCTCCACACAGCCTGTCAGTCCTCTCACCAAGAGAGACAGCACCCTACACTCCTCTTACACAGAGAGATAGCTCCCTACACTCCTCTCACCCAGAGAGACAGCACCCTACACTCTCCACACAGCCTGTCAGTCCTCATACCCCAACAGAGAGACAGCACCCTACACTCCTCTCACCCAGTGACAGCATCCTACACTCTCCACACAGCCTGTCAGTCCTCTTACCCAGACAGAGAGACAGCACCCTACACTCCTCTTACCCAGAGAGACAGCACCCTACACTCTCCACACAGCCTGTCAGTCCTCTCACCCAGATAGAGAGACAGCACCTTACACTCCTCTCACCCAGAGAGACAGCACCCTACACTCTCCACACAGCCTGTCAGTCCTCATACCCCAACAGAGAGACAGCACCCTACACTCCTCTCACCCAGTGACAGCACCCTACACTCCTCTCACCCAGAGAGACAGCACCCTACACTCCTCTCACCCAGAGAGACAGCACCCTACACTCTCCACACAGCCTGTCAGTCCTCATACCCCAACAGAGAGACAGCACCCTACACTCCTCTCACCCAGTGACAGCATCCTACACTCCTCTCACCCAGTGACAGCATCCTACACTCTCCACACAGCCTGTCAGTCCTCTTACCCAGACAGAGAGACAGCACCCTACACTCCTCTCACCCAGAGAGACAGCACCCTACACTCCTCTCACCCAGAGAGACAGCACCCTACACTATCCACTCAACATGTCAGTCCTGTCACCCAGATGGAAAACCCCCTACACTTAATTCAATTCAATAATTACTTTATTCGATTGACATCGGCAATCATAAAAGTACAATAAAACCAATCATAAAAAATATTAATGACATCAGTTACTATCATGAAGTAAGTGCCATACGACTCGGTCTCAAGCATAAGCATAATACGCAGCTATTAAAAATCTCGATACATACCAACAAACGGTAAATTTATCTAAAAACTGTAGGTATAAAAGAGCGGGTCTCGCTTGATTGAAATTCAGATGTACAAGTAATGGGCGAATATATCTTTGACGCAAATTAGCCCATTTAGGGAAAATTAGTACAATGTGTAAAGTGTCCAGTGCAGAGAATTCATCACAAGAACATACAGGAGGGTCTTGTGGCCTATGCCATCCTGCTACAAGTTGCGGGAACATATTCACACGAACATATGTTAAAAATCTTCTATGGTTCACCGGCATATCCAATGTTAGATAAAATTCCGTTTTATTAATAGATTTTACCATAGCATAATGTGTGCAGCAGAGTTTATGCTGTGAGTCTTTCATTCTAACTTCTTGGGTATACTCGTAAAATGCTTTCTTGACTCCTTTAATAACTGATTTGGAGATTTTCTGCGGCGAATTAAAACCACACAGTCGGCCCAGATTTTACAGGGTCGTTTTTATATAGCTCTGCCAGGGCATACGCAAGCTAAAAATCAAATTCAAACAAACTCTTAATATTAATCTGTTAAAATCCAATTCTTTTTTAGTCCATATAGACCACCATAATAGTATGGGGCGCAAACGTATATAGTCAGCTATATAACCTGCCCCTATCTCTTCATGAGCTATTTCTGCAGGGACATTCTGCGGGATTCGTAACAGTTTCCTTAGATATTTATTTTCTGCCGTTTGTATTAAAGTAGACGATTTGTAATCCCAGATCTCTGCCCCATAGGTTACAGCCGGGACACACTTAGCGTTATAGAGGTGTAATATGGACTTTATGTGACTATGGCCTAAACGCCTGGAGAAAGCATCGATACTAAAAGCCACCCTGTTAAAGGATTGAGTATGTGATTTCAGTAATGGCGCCCAGGACTGTCCGTCATCCAACAGTATGCCTAGGTAGCTGAACCTGTCCACCTAGCCTATAATGTTGTCCTTTATCACATATTTTCTTGTCTTGGTACCTGTGGGTCCTAAGGTCATAGCATGATTTAGAATAATTAATTTTTAGCCCCAAGTTTTCCATAAAATTGGCTTAATAAAAATTGCAAGCCATTAGCTGTCCGGAAATAAGAACGGAATCATCCGCATACAACAAAGCGGGAACCGTTCTATGTCCTATCCTTGGGACGTCTTTACAATGATCCCTTAAAGACTGACCTAATCGATTTATATATAAAATGAAAAGAAAAGGAGCTAAAATACATCCCTGTCAGACCCCTCTCCCCAGCTTAAAGTGCTTAGTGCATTCTCCTGATGGGCCAAATCTTTCCGTCCCCTCAAGCTCCGTGTGTAAATTGGGAAAAAGCGCAACTATGGCTTCATCCATCCCCATGTCCCTCAGCACAGCCCACAGCTTAGATCTTACCACTGTGTCAAATGCTGTGCTGAGGTCCATACAAATGTATACTTTCTTTTTTAGCCACCATATACTTGTTGACTATAAGATCTAGATTCAAATTCTGTTCAATCGTGCCTCATCCCGACCTAAATCCATACATAATTTCTGATAGGAAATTGTTATCATTAGCCCAATCTATTAGACGCTTCAACAAAACCCTACCCAACACCTTTACTTCCGCATCTATCAAAGAGATCGGACGGTAGCACGCTGGATCAGCGCGGTTCCCTTTTTTAAAAACGGGTACTATGATCGATTGCTTCTAAGAAACTGGGATATGATCACGAGCTGCTACATTCAAACGTTGAGTGACCAAAGGAGCCCATAGATCTATACATGATTTAAAAAGGTCGCCAGGAACCCCATCTGGGCCCGGTGCCTTCCCTGCGGACAGTTCCATTATGCTTCCCTCACCTCTTCCAGTTCAAAGTGGACAATATTTCCTGCAGCAGAGCAGGCAATTTTAATGTGGTCGCGATCTCCTGCTTATATTCGGCCAAAATGCTCTTCCCAATTTTGCGCAGGAATAGTGGCGCTTAGATCTACTACTGGCCCTCATTAAAAAGTGGGTGATTAACTACCCTCCAGAAGTCTGCACTATTCCTTGTATTGCAGGCCTCTTTGAGTTTATCCCAGGCTTCCCTCTTCAGGGCATTGAGTCTGTTCCTACGGGCTGACGCATATATCTGCCCGGCCACTTTAACTGCGCATGTCTGCCTCGGTATAGTCTTTAGAGCCATCTTTAGATCTTTATTGGTCTTTGAACAATTCTTCCTCTCACCCAGAGAGACAGCACCCTAAACTCCTCTCACCCAGAGAGACAGCACCCTACACTCCTCTTACCTGGAGAGACAGCACCCTACACTCCTCTCACCCGGAGAGACAGCGCTCTACACTCCTCTTACCTGGAGAGACAGCACCCTACACTCCTCTCACCCGGAGAGACAGCGCTCTACACTCTTCACACAGCCTGTCAGTCCTCTCACCCTGAGAGACAGCACCTTACACTCCTCTCACCCTGAGAGACAGCACCCTACACTCCTCTCACCTAGAGAGACAGCACCCTACACTCCTCTCACCCGGAGAGACAGCACCCTACACTCCTCTCACCAGAGAGACAGCACCCTACACTCCTCTCACCAGAGAGACAGCTCCCTAAGTCCTCTCACCCAGAGAGACAGCACCCTACACTCCTCTCACCCGGAGAGACAGCACCCTACCCTCCTCTCACCCGGAGAGACAGCACCCTACACTCCTCTCACCCAGAGAGACAGCACCCTACACTCCTCTCACCAGAGAGACAGCACCCTACACTCCTCTCACCAGAGAGACAGCACCCTACACTCCTCTCACCAGAGACAGCACCCTACACTAGCTACGCAGTCTGTTCGTCCTCTCACCCAGAGAGAGAGCACCCTACACTCCTCTCACCAGAGAGACAGCACCCTACACTCCTCTCACCAGAGAGACAGCACCCTACACTCCTCTCACCCAGAGAGACAGCACCCTACACTCCTCTCACCCAGAGAGACAGCACCCTACACTCCTCTCACCCGGAGAGACAGCGCTCTACACTCTTCACACAGCCTGTCAGTCCTCTCACCCTGAGAGACAGCACCCTACACTCCTCTCACCCTGAGAGACAGCCCCCTACACTCCTCTCACCCAGAGAGACAGCACCCTACACTCCTCTCACCCGGAGAGACAGCACCCTACACTCCTCTCACCCGGAGAGACAGCGCTCTACACTCTTCACACAGCCTGTCAGTCCTCTCACCCTGAGAGACAGCACCCTACACTCCTCTCACCCTGAGAGACAGCACCCTACACTCCTCTCACCCAGAGAGACAGCACCCTACACTCTTCTCACCAGAGAGACAGCACCCTACACTCCTCTCACCAGAGAGACAGCACCCTACACTCCTCTCACCAGAGACAGCACCCTACACTATCCACGCAGTCTGTTAGTCCTCTCACCCGGAGAGACAGCACCCTACACTCTCCACACAGCCTGTCAGTACTCTCTCCCGGAGAGACAGCACCCTACACTCCTCTCACCCAGAGAGACAGCACCCGAAGTGCTCTCACCCAGAGAGTCAGCACCCTACACCATGCACAGCCTGTCAGTACTCTCCCGGAGAGACAGCGCACTAGTCTCCTCTCTCCCGGAGAGACAGCGCCCTACACTCCTCTCACCAGAGAGACAGCACCCTACACTCCTCTCCTCAGAGAGACAGCACCCTAAGTCCTCTCACCCAGAGAGACAGCAGCCTACACTCCTCTCACCAGAGACAGCACCCTACACTCCTCTCACCAGAGAGACAGCACCCTACACTCCTCTCACCAGAGACAGCACCCTACACTATCCACGCAGCCTGTCAGTACTCTCTCCCGGAGAGACAGCGCCCTACTCTCCTCTCTCCTGGAGAGACAGCGCTCTACACTCTCCACACAGCCTGTCAGTCCTCTCACCCTGAGAGACAGCACCCTACACTCCTCTCACCAGAGAGACAGCACCCTACACTCCTCTCACCAGAGACAGCACCCTACACTCTCCACACAGACTGTCAGTCCTCTAACCCAGAGAGACAGCACCCTACACTCCTCTTACCCAGAGAGACAGCACCCTACACTCCTCTCACCAGAGAGACAGCTCCCTAAGTCCTCTCACCCAGAGAGACAGCCCCCTACACTCTCCACACAGCCTGTCAGTCCTCTCACCAAGAGAGACAGCATCCTACACTCCTCTCACCAGAGAGACAGCACCCTAAGTCCTCTCACCCAGAGAGACAGCAGCCTACACTATCCACACAGCCTGTCAGTCCTCTTACCCAGAGAGACAGCAACCTACACTCCTCTCACCAGAGAGACAGCACCCTACAATATCCACGTAGTCTGTCAGTCCTCTCACCCAGAGAGACAGCACCCTAAATCCTCTCACCCAGAGAGACAGCACCCTACACTATCCATGCAGTTTGTTAGTCCTCTCACCCTGAGAGACAGCACCCTACACTCCTCTCACCCGGAGAGACAGCAGCCTACACCATGCACAGCCTGTCAGTACTCTCTCCCGGAGAGACAGCGCCCTACTCTCCTCTCTCCCGGAGAGACAGCGCCCTACACTCTCCACACAGACTGTCAGCCTTCTCACCCGGAGAGACAGCACCCTACACTCCTCTCACCCGGAGAGACAGCACCCTACACCATGCACAGCCTGTCAGTACTCTCCCGGAGAGACAGCGCACTAGTCTCCTCTCTCCCGGAGAGACAGCGACCTACACTCTCCACACAGCCTGTCAGTCCTCTCACCCTGAGAGACAGCACCCTACACGCCTCTCCTCAGAGAGACAGCACCCTACACTCCTCTCCTCAGAGAGACAGCACCCTAAGTCCTCTCACCCAGAGAGACAGCAGCATACACTCCTCTCACCAGAGACAGCACCCTACACTCCTCTCACCAGAGAGACAGCACCCTACACTCCTCTCACCAGAGAGGCAGCACCCTACACTCCTCTCACCAGAGAGACAGCACCCTACACTCCTCTCACCAGAGACAGCACCCTACACTATCCACGCAGTCTGTTAGTCCTCTCACCCGGAGAGACAGCACACTACACTCTCCACACAGCCTGTCAGTACTCTCTCCCGGAGAGACAGCACCCTACACTCCTCTCACACAGAGAGACAGCACCCTACACCATGCACAGCCTGTCAGTACTCTCCCGGAGAGACAGCGCACTAGTCTCCTCTCTCCCGGAGAGACAGCGCCCTACACTCCTCTCACCAGAGAGACAGCGCCCTACACTCCTCTCCTCAGAGAGACAGCACCCTAAGTCATCTCACCCAGAGAGACAGCAGCCTACACTCCTCTCACCAGAGACAGCACCCTACACTCCTCTCACCAGAGAGACAGCACCCTACACTCCTCTCACCAGAGACAGCACCCTACACTATCCACGCAGCCTGTCAGTACTCTCTCCCGGAGAGACAGCGCCCTACTCTCCTCTCTCCCGGAGAGACAGCGCTCTACACTCTCCACACAGCCTGTCAGTCCTCTCACCCTGAGAGACAGCACCCTAAACTCCTCTCACCAGAGAGACAGCACCCTACACTCCTCTCACCAGAGAGACAGCACCCTACACTCCTCTCACCAGAGAGACAGCACCCTACACTCCTCTCACCAGAGACAGCACCCTACACTAGCTACGCAGTCTGTTCGTCCTCTCACCCAGAGAGACAGCACCCTACACTCCTCTCACCAGAGAGACAGCACCCTACACTCCTCTCACCAGAGAGACAGCACCCTACACTAGCTACGCAGTCTGTTCGTCCTCTCACCCAGAGAGACAGCACCCTACACTCCTCTCACCAGAGAGACAGCACCCTACACTCCTCTCACCAGAGAGACAGCACCCTACACTAGCTGCGCAGTCTGTTCGTCCTCTCACCACCCTACACTCCTCTCACCCAGAGAGACAGCACCCTACACTCTTCTCACCCAGAGAGACAGCACCCTACACTCCTCTCAACCAGAGAGAGACAGCACCCTAAGTCCTCTCACCCAGAGAGACAGCACCCTACACTATCCATGCAGTTTGTTAGTCCTCTCACCCTGGGAGACAGCACCCTACACTCCTCTCACCCGGAGAGACAGCAGCCTACACCATGCACAGCCTGTCAGTACTCTCTCCCGGGGAGACAGCGCCCTACTCTCCTCTCTCCCGGAGAGACAGCGCCCTACACTCTCCACACAGACTGTCAGTCCTCTCACCCGGAGAGACAGCACCCTACACTCCTCTCACCCGGAGAGACAGCACCCTACACCATGCACAGCCTGTCAGTACTCTCCCGGAGAGACAGCGCACTAGTCTCCTCTCTCCCGGAGAGACAGCGACCTACACTCTCAACACAGCCTGTCAGTCCTCTCACCCTGAGAGACAGCACCCTACACTCCTCTCCTCAGAGAGACAGCACCCTACACTCCTCTCCTCAGAGAGACAGCACCCTAAGTCCTCTCACCCAGAGAGACAGCAGCCTACACTCCTCTCACCAGAGACAGCACCCTACCCTCCTCTCACCAGAGAGACAGCACCCTACACTCTTCTCACCAGAGAGACAGCACCCTACACTCCTCTCACCAGAGAGACAGCACCCTACACTCCTCTCACCAGAGACAGCACCCTACACTATCCACGCAGTCTGTTAGTCCTCTCACCCGGAGAGACAGCACCCTACACTCTCCACACAGCCTGTCAGTACTCTCTCCCGGAGAGACAGCACCCTACACTCCTCTCACCCAGAGAGACAGCACCCGAAGTGCTCTCACCCAGAGAGACAGCACCCTACACCATGCACAGCCTGTCAGTACTCTCCCGGAGAGACAGCGCACTAGTCTCCTCTCTCCCGGAGAGACAGCGCCCTACACTCCTCTCACCAGAGACAGCACCCTACACACCTCTCACCAGAGAGACAGCACCATACACTCCTCTCACCAGAGACAGCACCCTACACTATCCACGCAGCCTGTCAGTACTCTCTCCCGGAGAGACAGCGCCCTACTCTCCTCTCTCCCGGAGAGACAGCGCTCTACACTCTCCACACAGCCTGTCAGTCCTCTCACCCTGAGAGACAGCACCCTACACTCCTCTCACCAGAGAGACAGCACCCTACACTCCTCTCACCAGAGACAGCACCCTACACTCTCCACACAGACTGTCAGTCCTCTAACCCAGAGAGACAGCACCCTACACTCCTCTTACCCAGAGAGACAGCACCCTACACTCCTCTCACCAGAGAGACAGCTCCCTAAGTCCTCTCACCCAGAGAGACAGCCCCCTACACTCTCCACACAGCCTGTCAGTCCTCTCACCAAGAGAGACAGCATCCTACACTCCTCTCACCAGAGAGACAGCACCCTAAGTCCTCTCACCCAGAGAGACAGCAGCCTACACTATCCACACAGCCTGTCAGTCCTCTTACCCAGAGAGACAGCAACCTACACTCCTCTCACCAGAGAGACAGCACCCTACAATATCCACGTAGTCTGTCAGTCCTCTCACCCAGAGAGACAGCGCCCTACACTCCTCTCACCCAGAGACAGCACCCTACACTCTCCACACAGCCTGTCAGTCCTCTCACCCAGAGAGACAGCACCCTACACTCCTCTCACCCAGAGACACAGCACCCTACACTCCTCTCACCCAGAGAGACAGCACCCTACACTCCTCTTACCCAGAGAGACAGCACCCTACACTCCTCTTACCCAGAGAGACAGCACCCTACACTCCTCTCACCCGGAGAGACAGCACCCTACACTCCTCTCACCCAGAGAGACAGCACCCTACACTCCTCTCACCAGAGACAGCACCCTACACTCCTCTCACCCGGAGAGACAGCACCCTACACTCCTCTCACCCTGAGAGACAGCACCCTACACTCCTCTCACCCGGAGACACAGCACCCTACACTCCTCTCACCCAGAGAGACAGCACCCTACACTCCTCTCACCAGAGAGACAGCACCCTACACTCCTCTCACCAGAGAGACAGCACCCTACACTCCTCTCACCAGAGAGACAGCACCCTACACTCCTCTCACCAGAGAGACAGCACCCTACAATCCTCTCACCAGAGACAGCACCCTACACTAGCTACGCAGTCTGTTCGTCCTCTCACCCAGAGAGACAGCACCGTACACTCCTCTCACCAGAGAGACAGCACCCTACACTCCTCTCACCAGAGAGACAGCACCCTACACTAGCTACGCAGTCTGTTCGTCCTCTCACCCAGAGAGACAGCACCCTACACTCCTCTCACCCAGAGAGACAGCAACCTAAGTCCTCTCACCCAGAGAGACAGCCCCCTACACTATCCATGCAGTTTGTTAGTCCTCTCACCCTGAGAGACAGCACCCTACACTCCTCTCACCCGGAGAGAGAGCAGCCTACACCATGCACAGCCTGTCAGTACTCTCTCCCGGAGAGACAGCGCCCTACTCTCCTCTCTCCCGGAGAGACAGCGCCCTACACTCTCCACACAGACTGTCAGTCTTCTCACCCGGAGAGACAGCACCCTACACTCCTCTCACCCGGAGAGACAGCACCCTACACCATGCACAGCCTGTCAGTACTCTCCCGGAGAGACAGCGCACTAGTCTCCTCTCTCCCGGAGAGACAGCGACCTACACTCTCCACACAGCCTGTCAGTCCTCTCACCCTGAGAGACAGCACCCTACACTCCTCTCCTCAGAGAGACAGCACCCTACACTCCTCTCCTCAGAGAGACAGCACCCTAAGTCCTCTCACCCAGAGAGACAGCAGCATACACTCCTCTCACCAGAGACAGCACCCTACACTCCTCTCACCAGAGAGACAGCACCCTACACTCCTCTCACCAGAGAGACAGCACCCTACACTCCTCTCACCAGAGAGACAGCACCCTACACTCCTCTCACCAGAGACAGCACCCTACACTATCCACGCAGTCTGTTAGTCCTCTCACCCGGAGAGACAGCACCCTACACTCTCCACACAGCCTGTCAGTACTCTCTCCCGGAGAGACAGCACCCTACACTCCTCTCACCCAGAGAGACAGCACCCGAAGTGCTCTCACCCAGAGAGACAGCACCCTACACCATGCACAGCCTGTCAGTACTCTCCCGGAGAGACAGCGCACTAGTCTCCTCTCTCCCGGAGAGACAGCGCCCTACACTCCTCTCACCAGAGAGACAGCGCCCTACACTCCTCTCCTCAGAGAGACAGCACCCTAAGTCCTCTCACCCAGAGAGACAGCAGCCTACACTCCTCTCACCAGAGAGACAGCACCCTACACTCCTCTCACCAGAGAGACAGCACCCTACACTCCTCTCACCAGAGACAGCACCCTACACTATCCACGCAGCCTGTCAGTACTCTCTCCCGGAGAGACAGCGCCCTACTCTCCTCTCTCCCGGAGAGACAGCGCTCTACACTCTCCACACAGCCTGTCAGTCCTCTCACCCTGAGAGACAGCACCCTAAACTCCTCTCACCAGAGAGACAGCACCCTACACTCCTCTCACCAGAGAGACAGCACCCTACACTCCTCTCACCAGAGAGACAGCACCCTACACTCCTCTCACCAGAGACAGCACCCTACACTAGCTACGCAGTCTGTTCGTCCTCTCACCCAGAGAGACAGCACCCTACACTCCTCTCACCAGAGAGACAGCACCCTACACTCCTCTCACCAGAGAGACAGCACCCTACACTAGCTACGCAGTCTGTTCATCCTCTCACCCAGAGAGACAGCACCCTACACTCCTCTCACCAGAGAGACAGCACCCTACACTCCTCTCACCAGAGAGACAGCACCCTACACTAGCTGCGCAGTCTGTTCGTCCTCTCACCACCCTACACTCCTCTCACCCAGAGAGACAGCACCCTACACTCCTCTCACCCAGAGAGACAGCACTCTACACTCCTCTCACCCAGAGAGACAGCACCCTACACTGCTCTCAACCAGAGAGAGACAGCACCCTAAGTCCTCTCACCCAGAGAGACAGCACCCTACACTGCTCTCAACCAGAGAGAGACAGCACCCTAAGTCCTCTCACCCGGAGAGACAGCACCCTACACTCCTCTCACCCGGAGAGACAGCACCCTACACCATGCACAGCCTGTCAGTACTCTCCCGGAGAGACAGCGCACTAGTCTCCTCTCTCCCGGAGAGACAGCGACCTACACTCTCAACACAGCCTGTCAGTCCTCTCACCCTGAGAGACAGCACCCTACACTCCTCTCCTCAGAGAGACAGCACCCTACACTCCTCTCCTCAGAGAGACAGCACCCTAAGTCCTCTCACCCAGAGAGACAGCAGCCTACACTCCTCTCACCAGAGACAGCACCCTACCCTCCTCTCACCAGAGAGACAGCACCCTACACTCTTCTCACCAGAGAGACAGCACCCTACACTCCTCTCACCAGAGAGACAGCACCCTACACTCCTCTCACCAGAGACAGCACCCTACACTATCCACGCAGTCTGTTAGTCCTCTCACCCGGAGAGACAGCACCCTACACTCTCCACACAGCCTGTCAGTACTCTCTCCCGGAGAGACAGCACCCTACACTCCTCTCACCCAGAGAGACAGCACCCGAAGTGCTCTCACCCAGAGAGACAGCACCCTACACCATGCACAGCCTGTCAGTACTCTCCCGGAGAGACAGCGCACTAGTCTCCTCTCTCCCGGAGAGACAGCGCCCTACACTCCTCTCACCAGAGAGACAGCACCCTACACTCCTCTCCTCAGAGAGACAGCACCCTAAGTCCTCTCACCCAGAGAGACAGCAGCCTACACTCCTCTCACCAGAGACAGCACCCTACACTCCTCTCACCAGAGAGACAGCACCATACACTCCTCTCACCAGAGACAGCACCCTACACTATCCACGTAGCCTGTCAGTACTCTCTCCCGGAGAGACAGCGCCCTACTCTCCTCTCTCCCGGAGAGACAGCGCTCTACACTCTCCACACAGCCTGTCAGTCCTCTCACCCTGAGAGACAGCACCCTACACTCCTCTCACCAGAGAGACAGCACCCTACACTCCTCTCACCAGAGACAGCACCCTACACTCTCCATACAGACTGTCAGTCCTCTAACCCAGAGAGACAGCACCCTACACTCCTCTTACCCACAGAGACAGCACCCTACACTCCTCTCACCAGAGAGACAGCTCCCTAAGTCCTCTCACCCAGAGAGACAGCCCCCTACACTTTCCACACAGCCTGTCAGTCCTCTCACCAAGAGAGACAGCATCCTACACTCCTCTCACCAGAGAGACAGCACCCTAAGTCCTCTCACCCAGAGAGACAGCAGCCTACACTATCCACACAGCCTGTCAGTCCTCTTACCCAGAGAGACAGCAACCTACACTCCTCTCACCAGAGAGACAGCCCCCTACAATATCCACGTAGTCTGTCAGTCCTCTCACCCAGAGAGACAGCGCCCTACACTCCTCTCACCCAGAGACAGCACCCTACACTCTCCACACAGCCTGTCAGTCCTCTCACCCAGAGAGACAGCACCCTACACTCCTCTCACCCAGAGACACAGCACCCTACACTCCTCTCACCCAGAGAGACAGCACCCTACACTCCTCTTACCCAGAGAGACAGCACCCTACACTCCTCTTACCCAGAGAGACAGCACCCTACACTCCTCTCACCCGGAGAGACAGCACCCTACACTCCTCTCACCCAGAGAGACAGCACCCTACACTCCTCTCACCAGAGACAGCACCCTACACTCCTCTCACCCGGAGAGACAGCACCCTACACTCCTCTCACCCTGAGAGACAGCACCCTACACTCCTCTCACCCGGAGACACAGCACCCTACACTCCTCTCACCCAGAGAGACAGCACCCTACACTCCTCTCACCAGAGACAGCACCCTACACTCCTCTCACCAGAGAGACAGCACCCTACACTCCTCTCACCAGAGAGACAGCACCCTACACTCCTCTCACCAGAGAGACAGCACCCTACAATCCTCTCACCAGAGACAGCACCCTACACTAGCTACGCAGTCTGTTCGTCCTCTCACCCAGAGAGACAGCACCCTACACTCCTCTCACCAGAGAGACAGCACCCTACACTCCTCTCACCAGAGAGACAGCACCCTACACTAGCTACGCAGTCTGTTCGTCCTCTCACCCAGAGAGACAGCACCCTACACTCCTCTCACCCAGAGAGACAGCACTCTACACTCCTCTCACCCAGAGAGACAGCAACCTAAGTCCTCTCACCCAGAGAGACAGCACCCTACACTATCCATGCAGTTTGTTAGTCCTCTCACCCTGAGAGACAGCACCCTACACTCCTCTCACCCGGAGAGAGAGCAGCCTACACCATGCACAGCCTGTCAGTACTCTCTCCCGGAGAGACAGCGCCCTACTCTCCTCTCTCCCGGAGAGACAGCGCCCTACACTCTCCACACAGACTGTCAGTCTTCTCACCCGGAGAGACAGCACCCTACACTCCTCTCACCCGGACAGACAGCACCCTACACCATGCACAGCCTGTCAGTACTCTCCCCGGAGAGACAGCGCACTAGTCTCCTCTCTCCCGGAGAGACAGCGACCTACACTCTCCACACAACCTGTCAGTCCTCTCACCCTGAGAGACAGCACCCTACACTCCTCTCCTCAGAGAGACAGCACCCTACACTCCTCTCCTCAGAGAGACAGCACCCTAAGTCCTCTCACCCAGAGAGACAGCAGCATACACTCCTCTCACCAGAGACAGCACCCTACACTCCTCTCACCAGAGAGACAGCACCCTACACTCCTCTCACCCAGAGAGACAGCACCCTACACTCCTCTCACCAGAGACAGCACCCTACACTCCTCTCACCCGGAGAGACAGCACCCTACACTCCTCTCACCCTGAGAGACAGCACCCTACACTCCTCTCACCCGGAGACACAGCACCCTACACTCCTCTCACCCAGAGAGACAGCACCCTACACTCCTCTCACCAGAGAGACAGCACCCTACACTCCTCTCACCAGAGAGACAGCACCCTACACTCCTCTCACCAGAGAGACAGCACCCTACACTCCTCTCACCAGAGAGACAGCACCCTACAATCCTCTCACCAGAGACAGCACCCTACACTAGCTACGCAGTCTGTTCGTCCTCTCACCCAGAGAGACAGCACTGTACACTCCTCTCACCAGAGAGACAGCACCCTACACTCCTCTCACCAGAGAGACAGCACCCTACACTAGCTACGCAGTCTGTTCGTCCTCTCACCCAGAGAGACAGCACCCTACACTCCTCTCACCCAGAGAGACAGCAACCTAAGTCCTCTCACCCAGAGAGACAGCCCCCTACACTATCCATGCAGTTTGTTAGTCCTCTCACCCTGAGAGACAGCACCCTACACTCCTCTCACCCGGAGAGAGAGCAGCCTACACCATGCACAGCCTGTCAGTACTCTCTCCCGGAGAGACAGCGCCCTACTCTCCTCTCTCCCGGAGAGACAGCGCCCTACACTCTCCACACAGACTGTCAGTCTTCTCACCCGGAGAGACAGCACCCTACACTCCTCTCACCCGGAGAGACAGCACCCTACACCATGCACAGCCTGTCAGTACTCTCCCGGAGAGACAGCGCACTAGTCTCCTCTCTCCCGGAGAGACAGCGACCTACACTCTCCACACAGCCTGTCAGTCCTCTCACCCTGAGAGACAGCACCCTACACTCCTCTCCTCAGAGAGACAGCACCCTACACTCCTCTCCTCAGAGAGACAGCACCCTAAGTCCTCTCACCCAGAGAGACAGCAGCATACACTCCTCTCACCAGAGACAGCACCCTACACTCCTCTCACCAGAGAGACAGCACCCTACACTCCTCTCACCAGAGAGACAGCACCCTACACTCCTCTCACCAGAGAGACAGCACCCTACACTCCTCTCACCAGAGACAGCACCCTACACTATCCACGCAGTCTGTTAGTCCTCTCACCCGGAGAGACAGCACCCTACACTCTCCACACAGCCTGTCAGTACTCTCTCCCGGAGAGACAGCACCCTACACTCCTCTCACCCAGAGAGACAGCACCCGAAGTGCTCTCACCCAGAGAGACAGCACCCTACACCATGCACAGCCTGTCAGTACTCTCCCGGAGAGACAGCGCACTAGTCTCCTCTCTCCCGGAGAGACAGCGCCCTACACTCCTCTCACCAGAGAGACAGCGCCCTACACTCCTCTCCTCAGAGAGACAGCACCCTAAGTCCTCTCACCCAGAGAGACAGCAGCCTACACTCCTCTCACCAGAGACAGCACCCTACACTCCTCTCACCAGAGAGACAGCACCCTACACTCCTCTCACCAGAGACAGCACCCTACACTATCCACGCAGCCTGTCAGTACTCTCTCCCGGAGAGACAGCGCCCTACTCTCCTCTCTCCCGGAGAGACAGCGCTCTACACTCTCCACACAGCCTGTCAGTCCTCTCACCCTGAGAGACAGCACCCTAAACTCCTCTCACCAGAGAGACAGCACCCTACACTCCTCTCACCAGAGAGACAGCACCCTACACTCCTCTCACCAGAGAGACAGCACCCTACACTCCTCTCACCAGAGACAGCACCCTACACTAGCTACGCAGTCTGTTCGTCCTCTCACCCAGAGAGACAGCACCCTACACTCCTCTCACCAGAGAGACAGCACCCTACACTCCTCTCACCAGAGAGACAGCACCCTACACTAGCTACGCAGTCTGTTCATCCTCTCACCCAGAGAGACAGCACCCTACACTCCTCTCACCAGAGAGACAGCACCCTACACTCCTCTCACCAGAGAGACAGCACCCTACACTAGCTGCGCAGTCTGTTCGTCCTCTCACCACCCTACACTCCTCTCACCCAGAGAGACAGCACCCTACACTCCTCTCACCCAGAGAGACAGCACTCTACACTCCTCTCACCCAGAGAGACAGCACCCTACACTGCTCTCAACCAGAGAGAGACAGCACCCTAAGTCCTCTCACCCAGAGAGACAGCACCCTACACTGCTCTCAACCAGAGAGAGACAGCACCCTAAGTCCTCTCACCCGGAGAGACAGCACCCTACACTCCTCTCACCCGGAGAGACAGCACCCTACACCATGCACAGCCTGTCAGTACTCTCCCGGAGAGACAGCGCACTAGTCTCCTCTCTCCCGGAGAGACAGCGACCTACACTCTCAACACAGCCTGTCAGTCCTCTCACCCTGAGAGACAGCACCCTACACTCCTCTCCTCAGAGAGACAGCACCCTACACTCCTCTCCTCAGAGAGACAGCACCCTAAGTCCTCTCACCCAGAGAGACAGCAGCCTACACTCCTCTCACCAGAGACAGCACCCTACCCTCCTCTCACCAGAGAGACAGCACCCTACACTCTTCTCACCAGAGAGACAGCACCCTACACTCCTCTCACCAGAGAGACAGCACCCTACACTCCTCTCACCAGAGACAGCACCCTACACTATCCACGCAGTCTGTTAGTCCTCTCACCCGGAGAGACAGCACCCTACACTCTCCACACAGCCTGTCAGTACTCTCTCCCGGAGAGACAGCACCCTACACTCCTCTCACCCAGAGAGACAGCACCCGAAGTGCTCTCACCCAGAGAGACAGCACCCTACACCATGCACAGCCTGTCAGTACTCTCCCGGAGAGACAGCGCACTAGTCTCCTCTCTCCCGGAGAGACAGCGCCCTACACTCCTCTCACCAGAGAGACAGCACCCTACACTCCTCTCCTCAGAGAGACAGCACCCTAAGTCCTCTCACCCAGAGAGACAGCAGCCTACACTCCTCTCACCAGAGACAGCACCCTACACTCCTCTCACCAGAGAGACAGCACCATACACTCCTCTCACCAGAGACAGCACCCTACACTATCCACGTAGCCTGTCAGTACTCTCTCCCGGAGAGACAGCGCCCTACTCTCCTCTCTCCCGGAGAGACAGCGCTCTACACTCTCCACACAGCCTGTCAGTCCTCTCACCCTGAGAGACAGCACCCTACACTCCTCTCACCAGAGAGACAGCACCCTACACTCCTCTCACCAGAGACAGCACCCTACACTCTCCATACAGACTGTCAGTCCTCTAACCCAGAGAGACAGCACCCTACACTCCTCTTACCCAGAGAGACAGCACCCTACACTCCTCTCACCAGAGAGACAGCTCCCTAAGTCCTCTCACCCAGAGAGACAGCCCCCTACACTTTCCACACAGCCTGTCAGTCCTCTCACCAAGAGAGACAGCATCCTACACTCCTCTCACCAGAGAGACAGCACCCTAAGTCCTCTCACCCAGAGAGACAGCAGCCTACACTATCCACACAGCCTGTCAGTCCTCTTACCCAGAGAGACAGCAACCTACACTCCTCTCACCAGAGAGACAGCCCCCTACAATATCCACGTAGTCTGTCAGTCCTCTCACCCAGAGAGACAGCGCCCTACACTCCTCTCACCCAGAGACAGCACCCTACACTCTCCACACAGCCTGTCAGTCCTCTCACCCAGAGAGACAGCACCCTACACTCCTCTCACCCAGAGACACAGCACCCTACACTCCTCTCACCCAGAGAGACAGCACCCTACACTCCTCTTACCCAGAGAGACAGCACCCTACACTCCTCTTACCCAGAGAGACAGCACCCTACACTCCTCTCACCCGGAGAGACAGCAGCCTACACTCCTCTCACCCAGAGAGACAGCACCCTACACTCCTCTCAAGAGAGACAGCACCCTACACGCCTCTCACCCGGAGAGACAGCACCCTACACTCCTCTCACCCTGAGAGACAGCACCCTACACTCCTCTCACCCGGAGACACAGCACCCTACACTCCTCTCACCCAGAGAGACAGCACCCTACACTCCTCTCACCAGAGACAGCACCCTACACTCCTCTCACCAGAGAGACAGCACCCTACACTCCTCTCACCAGAGAGACAGCACCCTACACTCCTCTCACCAGAGAGACAGCACCCTACAATCCTCTCACCAGAGACAGCACCCTACACTAGCTACGCAGTCTGTTCGTCCTCTCACCCAGAGAGACAGCACCCTACACTCCTCTCACCAGAGAGACAGCACCCTACACTCCTCTCACCAGAGAGACAGCACCCTACACTAGCTACGCAGTCTGTTCGTCCTCTCACCCAGAGAGACAGCACCCTACACTCCTCTCACCCAGAGAGACAGCACTCTACACTCCTCTCACCCAGAGAGACAGCAACCTAAGTCCTCTCACCCAGAGAGACAGCACCCTACACTATCCATGCAGTTTGTTAGTCCTCTCACCCTGAGAGACAGCACCCTACACTCCTCTCAACCGGAGAGAGAGCAGCCTACACCATGCACAGCCTGTCAGTACTCTCTCCCGGAGAGACAGCGCCCTACTCTCCTCTCTCCCGGAGAGACAGCGCCCTACACTCTCCACACAGACTGTCAGTCTTCTCACCCGGAGAGACAGCACCCTACACTCCTCTCACCCGGACAGACAGCACCCTACACCATGCACAGCCTGTCAGTACTCTCCCGGAGAGACAGCGCACTAGTCTCCTCTCTCCCGGAGAGACAGCGACCTACACTCTCCACACAGCCTGTCAGTCCTCTCACCCTGAGAGACAGCACCCTACACTCCTCTCCTCAGAGAGACAGCACCCTACACTCCTCTCCTCAGAGAGACAGCACCCTAAGTCCTCTCACCCAGAGAGACAGCAGCATACACTCCTCTCACCAGAGACAGCACCCTACACTCCTCTCACCAGAGAGACAGCACCCTACACTCCTCTCACCAGAGAGACAGCACCCTACACTCCTCTCACCAGAGAGACAGCACCCTACACTCCTCTCACCAGAGAGACAGCACCCTACACTCCTCTCACCAGAGACAGCACCCTACACTATCCACGCAGTCTGTTAGTCCTCTCACCCGGAGAGACAGCACCCTACACTCTCCACACAGCCTGTCAGTACTCTCTCCCGGAGAGACAGCACCCTACACTCCTCTCACCCAGAGAGACAGCACCCGAAGTGCTCTCACCCAGAGAGACAGCACCCTACACCATGCACAGCCTGTCAGTACTCTCCCGGAGAGACAGCGCACTAGTCTCCTCTCTCCCGGAGAGACAGCGCCCTACACTCCTCTCACCAGAGAGACAGCGCCCTACACTCCTCTCCTCAGAGAGACAGCACCCTAAGTCCTCTCACCCAGAGAGACAGCAGCCTACACTCCTCTCACCAGAGACAGCACCCTACACTCCTCTCACCGGAGAGACAGCACCCTACACTCCTCTCACCAGAGACAGCACCCTACACTATCCACGCAGCCTGTCAGTACTCTCTCCCGGAGAGACAGCGCCCTACTCTCCTCTCTCCCGGAGAGACAGCGCTCTACACTCTCCACACAGCCTGTCAGTCCTCTCACCCTGAGAGACAGCACCCTAAACTCCTCTCACCAGAGAGACAGCACCCTACACTCCTCTCACCAGAGAGACAGCACCCTACACTCCTCTCACCAGAGAGACAGCACCCTACACTCCTCTCACCAGAGACAGCACCCTACACTAGCTACGCAGTCTGTTCGTCCTCTCACCCAGAGAGACAGCACCCTACACTCCTCTCACCAGAGAGACAGCACCCTACACTCCTCTCACCAGAGAGACAGCACCCTACACTAGCTACGCAGTCTGTTCATCCTCTCACCCAGAGAGACAGCACCCTACACTCCTCTCACCAGAGAGACAGCACCCTACACTCCTCTCACCAGAGAGACAGCACCCTACACTAGCTGCGCAGTCTGTTCATCCTCTCACCACCCTACACTCCTCTCACTCAGAGAGACATCACCCTACACTCCTCTCACCCAGAGAGACAGCACTCTACACTCCTCTCACCCAGAGAGACAGCACCCTACACTGCTCTCAACCAGAGAGAGACAGCACCCTAAGTCCTCTCACCCAGAGAGACAGCACCCTACACTATCCATGCAGTTTGTTAGTCCTCTCACCCTGAGAGACAGCACCCTACACTCCTCTCACCCGGAGAGACAGCAGTCTACACCATGCACAGCCTGTCAGTACTCTCTCCCGGGGAGACAGCGCCCTACTCTCCTCTCTCCCGGAGAGACAGCGCCCTACACTCTCCACACAGACCGTCAGTCCTCTCACCCGGAGAGACAGCACCCTACACTCCTCTCACCCGGAGAGACAGCACCCTACACCATGCACAGCCTGTCAGTACTCTCCCGGAGAGACAGCGACCTACACTCTCCACACAGCCTGTCAGTCCTCTCACCCTGAGAGACAGCACCCTACACTCCTCTCCTCAGAGAGACAGCACCCTACACTCCTCTCCTCAGAGAGACAGCACCCTAAGTCCTCTCACCCAGAGAGACAGCAGCCTACACTCCTCTCACCAGAGACAGCACCCTACCCTCCTCTCACCAGAGAGACAGCACCCTACACTCTTCTCACCAGAGATACAGCACCCTACACTCCTCTCACCAGAGAGACAGCACCCTACACTCCTCTCACCAGAGACAGCACCCTACACTATCCACGCAGTCTGTTAGTCCTCTCACCCGGAGAGACAGCACCCTACACTCTCCACACAGCCTGTCAGTACTCTCTCCCAGAGAGACAGCACCCTACACTCCTCTCACCCAGAGAGACAGCACCCGAAGTGCTCTCACCCAGAGAGACAGCACCCTACACCATGCACAGCCTGTCAGTACTCTCCCGGAGAGTCAGCGCACTAGTCTCCTCTCTCCCAGAGAGACAGCGCCCTACACTCCTCTCACCAGAGAGACAGCACCCTACACTCCTCTCCTCAGAGAGACAGCACCCTAAGTCCTCTCACCCAGAGAGACAGCAGCCTACACTCCTCTCACCAGAGACAGCACCCTACACTCCTCTCACCAGAGAGACAGCGCCCTACACTCCTCTCACCAGAGACAGCACCCTACACTATCCACGCAGCCTGTCAGTACTATCTCCCGGAGAGACAGCGCCCTACTCTCCTCTCTCCCGGAGAGACAGCGCTCTACACTCTCCACACAGCCTGTCAGTCCTCTCACCCTGAGAGACAGCACCCTACACTCCTCTCACCAGAGAGACAGCACCCTACACTCCTCTCACCAGAGACAGCACCCTACACTCTCCACACAGACTGTCAGTCCTCTAACCCAGAGAGACAGCACCCTACACTCCTCTTACCCAGAGAGACAGCACCCTACACTCCTTTCACCAGAGAGACAGCTCCCTAAGTCCTCTCACCCAGAGAGACAGCCCCCTATACTCTCCACACAGCCTGTCAGTCCTCTCACCAAGAGAGACAGCATCCTACACTCCTCTCACCAGAGAGACAGCACCCTAAGTCCTCTCACCCAGAGAGACAGCAGCCTACACTATCCACACAGCCTGTCAGTCCTCTTACCCAGAGAGACAGCAACCTACACTCCTCTCACCAGAGAGACAGCACCCTACAATATCCACGAAGTCTGTCAGTCCTCTCACCGAGAGAGACAGCGCCCTACACTCCTCTCACCCAGAGACAGCACCCTACACTCTCCACACAGCCTGTCAGTCCTCTCACCCAGAGAGACAGCACCATACACTCCTCTCACCCAGAGACACAGCACCCTACACTCCTATCACCCAGAGAGACAGCACCCTACACTCCTCTTACCCAGAGAGACAGCACCCTACACTCCTCTCACCCGGAGAGACAGCACCCTACACTCCTCTCACCCTGAGAGACAGCACCCTACACTCCTCTCACCCGGAGACACAGCACCCTACACTCCTCTCACCCAGAGAGACAGCACCCTACACTCCTCTCACCAGAGACAGCACCCTACACTCCTCTCACCAGAGAGACAGCACCCTACACTCTTCTCACCAGAGAGACAGCACACTACACTCCTCTCACCAGAGAGGCAGCACCCTACAATCCTCTCACCAGAGACAGCACCCTACACTAGCTACGCAGTCTGTTCGTCCTCTCACCCAGAGAGACAGCACCCTACACTCCTCTCACCAGAGAGACAGCACCCTACACTCCTCTCACCAGAGAGACAGCACCCTACACTAGCTACGCAGTCTGTTCGTCCTCTCACCCAGAGAGACAGCACCCTACACTCCTCTCACCCAGAGAGACAGCACCCTACACTCCTCTCACCAGAGAGACAGCACCCTACACTCCTCTCACCAGAGAGACAGCACCCTACATTAGCTACGCAGTCTGTTCGTCCTCTCACCCAGAGAGACAGCACCCTACACTCCTCTCACCCAGAGAGACAGCACCCTACACTCCTCTCACCCAGAGAGACAGCACCCTACACTCCTCTCACCCAGAGAGACAGCACCCTAAGTCCTCTCACCCAGAGAGACAGCACCCTACACTATCCATGCAGTTTGTTAGTCCTCTCACCCTGAGAGACAGCACCCTACACTCCTCTCACCCGGAGAGACAGCACCCTACACCATGCACAGCCTGTCAGTACTCTCTCCCGGAGAGACAGCACCCTACTCTCCTCTCTCCCGGAGAGACAGCGCCCTACACTCTCCACACAGACTGTCAGTCCTCTCACCTGGAGAGACAGCACCCTACACCATGCACAGCCTGTCAGTACTCTCCCGGAGAGACAGCGCACTAGTCTCCTCTCTCCCGGAGAGACAGCGCCCTACACTCTCCACACAGCCTGTCAGTCCTCTCACCCTGAGAGATAGCACCCTACACTCCTCTCCTCAGAGAGACAGCACTCTACACTCCTCTCCTCAGAGAGACAGCACCCTAAGTCCTCTCACCCAGAGAGACAGCAGCCTACACTCCTCTCACCAGAGACAGCACCCTACACTCCTCTCACCCAGAGAGACAGCACCCTACACTCCTCTCACCAGAGACAGCACCCTACACTCCTCTCACCAGAGAGACAGCACCCTACACTCCTCTCACCAGAGAGACAGCACCCTACACTCCTCTCACCAGAGAGACAGCACCCTACAATCCTCTCACCAGAGACAGCACCCTACACTAGCTACGCAGTCTGTTCGTCCTCTCACCCAGAGAGACAGCACCCTACACTCCTCTCACCAGAGAGACAGCACCCTACACTCCTCTCACCAGAGAGACAGCACCCTACACTAGCTACGCAGTCTGTTCGTCCTCTCACCCAGAGAGACAGCACCCTACACTCCTCTCACCCAGAGAGACAGCACTCTACACTCCTCTCACCCAGAGAGACAGCAACCTAAGTCCTCTCACCCAGAGAGACAGCACCCTACACTATCCATGCAGTTTGTTAGTCCTCTCACCCTGAGAGACAGCACCCTACACTCCTCTCACCCGGAGAGAGAGCAGCCTACACCATGCACAGCCTGTCAGTACTCTCTCCCGGAGAGACAGCGCCCTACTCTCCTCTCTCCCGGAGAGACAGCGCCCTACACTCTCCACACAGACTGTCAGTCTTCTCACCCGGAGAGACAGCACCCTACACTCCTCTCACCCGGAGAGACAGCACCCTACACCATGCACAGCCTGTCAGTACTCTCCCGGAGAGACAGCGCACTAGTCTCCTCTCTCCCGGAGAGACAGCGACCTACACTCTCCACACAGCCTGTCAGTCCTCTCACCCTGAGAGACAGCACCCTACACTCCTCTCCTCAGAGAGACAGCACCCTACACTCCTCTCCTCAGAGAGACAGCACCCTAAGTCCTCTCACCCAGAGAGACAGCAGCATACACTCCTCTCACCAGAGACAGCACCCTACACTCCTCTCACCAGAGAGACAGCACCCTACACTCCTCTCACCAGAGAGACAGCACCCTACACTCCTCTCACCAGAGAGACAGCACCCTACACTCCTCTCACCAGAGACAGCACCCTACACTATCCACGCAGTCTGTTAGTCCTCTCACCCGGAGAGACAGCACCCTACACTCTCCACACAGCCTGTCAGTACTCTCTCCCGGAGAGACAGCACCCTACACTCCTCTCACCCAGAGAGAGAGCACCCGAAGTGCTCTCACCCAGAGAGACAGCACCCTACACCATGCACAGCCTGTCAGTACTCTCCCGGAGAGACAGCGCACTAGTCTCCTCTCTCCCGGAGAGACAGCGCCCTACACTCCTCTCACCAGAGAGACAGCGCCCTACACTCCTCTCCTCAGAGAGACAGCACCCTAAGTCCTCTCACCCAGAGAGACAGCAGCCTACACTCCTCTCACCAGAGACAGCACCCTACACTCCTCTCACCAGAGAGACAGCACCCTACACTCCTCTCACCAGAGACAGCACCCTACACTATCCACGCAGCCTGTCAGTACTCTCTCCCGGAGAGACTGCGCCCTACTCTCCTCTCTCCCGGAGAGACAGCGCTCTACACTCTCCACACAGCCTGTCAGTCCTCTCACCCTGAGAGACAGCACCCTAAACTCCTCTCACCAGAGAGACAGCACCCTACACTCCTCTCACCAGAGAGACAGCACCCTACACTCCTCTCACCAGAGAGACAGCACCCTACACTCCTCTCACCAGAGACAGCACCCTACACTAGCTACGCAGTCTGTTCGTCCTCTCACCCAGAGAGACAGCACCCTACACTCCTCTCACCAGAGAGACAGCACCCTACACTCCTCTCACCAGAGAGACAGCACCCTACACTAGCTACGCAGTCTGTTCATCCTCTCACCCAGAGAGACAGCACCCTACACTCCTCTCACCAGAGAGACAGCACCCTACACTCCTCTCACCAGAGAGACAGCACCCTACACTAGCTGCGCAGTCTGTTCGTCCTCTCACCACCCTACACTCCTCTCACCCAGAGAGACAGCACCCTACACTCCTCTCACCCAGAGAGACAGCACTCTACACTCCTCTCACCCAGAGAGACAGCACCCTACACTGCTCTCAACCAGAGAGAGACAGCACCCTAAGTCCTCTCACCCAGAGAGACAGCACCCTACACTATCCATGCAGTTTGTTAGTCCTCTCACCCTGAGAGACAGCACCCTACACTCCTCTCACCCGGAGAGACAGCAGTCTACACCATGCACAGCCTGTCAGTACTCTCTCCCGGGGAGACAGCGCCCTACTCTCCTCTCTCCCGGAGAGACAGCGCCCTACACTCTCCACACAGACCGTCAGTCCTCTCACCCGGAGAGACAGCACCCTACACTCCTCTCACCCGGAGAGACAGCACCCTACACCATGCACAGCCTGTCAGTACTCTCCCGGAGAGACAGCGACCTACACTCTCCACACAGCCTGTCAGTCCTCTCACCCTGAGAGACAGCACCCTACACTCCTCTCCTCAGAGAGACAGCACCCTACACTCCTCTCCTCAGAGAGACAGCACCCTAAGTCCTCTCACCCAGAGAGACAGCAGCCTACACTCCTCTCACCAGAGACAGCACCCTACCCTCCTCTCACCAGAGAGACAGCACCCTACACTCTTCTCACCAGAGAGACAGCACCCTACACTCCTCTCACCAGAGAGACAGCACCCTACACTCCTCTCACCAGAGACAGCACCCTACACTATCCACGCAGTCTGTTAGTCCTCTCACCCGGAGAGACAGCACCCTACACTCTCCACACAGCCTGTCAGTACTCTCTCCCAGAGAGACAGCACCCTACACTCCTCTCACCCAGAGAGACAGCACCCGAAGTGCTCTCACCCAGAGAGACAGCACCCTACACCATGCACAGCCTGTCAGTACTCTCCCGGAGAGTCAGCGCACTAGTCTCCTCTCTCCCAGAGAGACAGCGCCCTACACTCCTCTCACCAGAGAGACAGCACCCTACACTCCTCTCCTCAGAGAGACAGCACCCTAAGTCCTCTCACCCAGAGAGACAGCAGCCTACACTCCTCTCACCAGAGACATCACCCTACACTCCTCTCACCAGAGAGACAGCGCCCTACACTCCTCTCACCAGAGACAGCACCCTACACTATCCACGCAGCCTGTCAGTACTCACTCCCGGAGAGACAGCGCCCTACTCTCCTCTCTCCCGGAGAGACAGCGCTCTACACTCTCCACACAGCCTGTCAGTCCTCTCACCCTGAGAGACAGCACCCTACACTCCTCTCACCAGAGAGACAGCACCCTACACTCCTCTCACCAGAGACAGCACCCTACACTCTCCACACAGACTGTCAGTCCTCTAACCCAGAGAGACAGCACCCTACACTCCTCTTACCCAGAGAGACAGCACCCTACACTCCTTTCACCAGAGAGACAGCTCCCTAAGTCCTCTCACCCAGAGAGACAGCCCCCTAAACTCTCCACACAGCCTGTCAGTCCTCTCACCAAGAGAGACAGCATCCTACACTCCTCTCACCAGAGAGACAGCACCCTAAGTCCTCTCACCCAGAGAGACAGCAGCCTACACTATCCACACAGCCTGTCAGTCCTCTTACCCAGAGAGACAGCAACCTACACTCCTCTCACCAGAGAGACAGCACCCTACAATATCCACGTAGTCTGTCAGTCCTCTCACCGAGAGAGACAGCGCCCTACACTCCTCTCACCCAGAGACAGCACCCTACACTCTCCACACAGCCTGTCAGTCCTCTCACCCAGAGAGACAGCACCATACACTCCTCTCACCCAGAGACACAGCACCCTACACTCCTCTCACCCAGAGAGACAGCACCCTACACTCCTCTTACCCAGAGAGACAGCACCCTACACTCCTCTCACCCGGAGAGACAGCACCCTACACTCCTCTCACCCTGAGAGACAGCACCCTACACTCCTCTCACCCGGAGACACAGCACCCTACACTCCTCTCACCCAGAGAGACAGCACCCTACACTCCTCTCACCAGAGACAGCACCCTACACTCCTCTCACCAGAGAGACAGCACCCTACACTCTTCTCACCAGAGAGACAGCACCCTACACTCCTCTCACCAGAGAGACAGCACCCTACAATCCTCTCACCAGAGACAGCACCCTACACTAGCTACGCAGTCTGTTCGTCCTCTCACCCAGAGAGACAGCACCCTACACTCCTCTCACCAGAGAGAAAGCACCCTACACTCCTCTCACCAGAGAGACAGCACCCTACACTAGCTACGCAGTCTGTTCGTCCTCTCACCCAGAGAGACAGCACCCTACACTCCTCTCACCCAGAGAGACAGCACCCTACACTCCTCTCACCAGAGAGACAGCACCCTATTCTCCTCTCACCAGAGAGACAGCACCCTACACTAGCTACGCAGTCTGTTCGTCCTCTCACCCAGAGAGATAGCACCCTACACTCCTCTCACCCAGAGAGACAGCACCCTACACTCCTCTCACCCAGAGAGACAGCACCCTACACTCCTCTCACCCAGAGAGACAGCACCCTAAGTCCTCTCACCCAGAGAGACAGCACCCTACACTATCCATGCAGTTTGTTAGTCCTCTCACCCTGAGAGACAGCACCCTACACTCCTCTCACCCGGAGAGACAGCACCCTACACCATGCACAGCCTGTCAGTACTCTCTCCCGGAGAGACAGCACCCTACACTCCTCTCTCCCGGAGAGACAGCGCCCTACACTCTCCACACAGACTGTCAGTCCTCTCACCCGGAGAGACAGCACCCTACACCATGCACAGCCTGTCAGTACTCTCCCGGAGAGACAGCGCACTAGTCTCCTCTCTCCCGGAGAGACAGCGCCCTACACTCTCCACACAGCCTGTCAGTCCTCTCACCCTGAGAGATAGCACCCTACACTCCTCTCCTCAGAGAGACAGCACCCTACACTCCTCTCCTCAGAGAGACAGCACCCTAAGTCCTCTCACCCAGAGAGACAGCAGCCTACACTCCTCTCACCAGAGACAGCACCCTACACTCCTCTCACCAGTGAGACAGCACCCTACACTCCTCTCACCAGAGAGACAGCACCCTACACTCCTCTCACCAGAGAGACAGCACCCTACACTCCTCTCACCAGAGACAGCACCCTACACTATCCACGCAGTCTGTTAGTCCTCTCACCCGGAGAGACAGCACCCTACACTCTCCACACAGCCTGTCAGTACTCTCTCCCGGAGAGACAGCACCCTACACTCCTCTCACCCAGAGAGACAGCACCCGAAGTGCTCTCACCCAGAGAGACAGCACCCTACACCATGCACAGCCTGTCAGTACTCTCCCGGAGAGACAGCGCACTAGTCTCCTCTCTCCCGGAGAAACAGCGCCCTAAACTCCTCTCACCAGAGAGACAGCACCCTACACTCCTCTCCTCAGAGAGACAGCACCCTAAGTCCTCTCACCCAGAGAGACAGCAGCCTACACTCCTCTCACCAGAGAGACAGCACCCTACACTCCTCTCACCAGAGAGACAGCACCCTACACTCCTCTCACCAGAGACAGCACCCTACACTATCCACGCAGCCTGTCAGTACTCTCTCCCGGAGAGACAGCGCCCTACTCTCCTCTCTCCCGGGGAGACAGCGCTCTACACTCTCCACACAGCCTGTCAGTCCTCTCACCCTGAGAGACAGCACCCTACACTCCTCTCACCAGAGAGACAGCACCCTACACTCCTCTCACCAGAGACAGCACCCTACACTCTCCACACAGACTGTCAGTCCTCTCACCCAGAGAGACAGCACCCTACACTCCTCTTACCCAGAGAGACAGCACCCTACACTCCTCTCACCAGAGAGACAGCTCCCTAAGTCCTCTCACCCAGAGAGACAGCCCCCTACACTCTCCACACAGCCTGTCAGTCCTCTCACCAAGAGAGACAGCATCCTACACTCCTCTCACCAGAGAGACAGCACCCTAACTCCTCTCACCCAGAGAGACAGCAGCCTACACTATCCACACAGCCTGTCAGTCCTCTTACCCAGAGAGACAGCAACCTACACTCCTCTCACCAGAGAGACAGCACCCTACAATATCCACGTAGTCTGTCAGTCCTCTCACCCAGAGAGACAGCGCCCAAACTCCTCTCACCCAGAGACAGCACCCTACACTCTCCACACAGCCTGTCAGTCCTCTTACTCAGACAGAGAGACAGCACCCTGCACTCCTCTCACCAGAGAGACAGCACCCTAAGTCCTCTCACCCAGAGAGACAGCACCCTTCACTATCCATACAGTCTGTTAGTCCTCTCACCCAGAGAGACAGCACCCTACACTCCTCTCAACAGAGAGACAGCACCCTTCACTATCCACGCAGGCTGTTAGTCCTCTCACCCAGACAGAGAGACAGCACCCTACACTCCTCTCACCCAGAGAGACAGCACCCTACACTCCTCTCACCCAGAGAGACAGCACCCTACACTCCTCTCACCCAGAGAGACAGCACCCTACACTATCCACACAGCCGTCAGTCCTCTCACCAAGAGAGACAGCATCCTACACTCCTCTTACCCAGAGAGACAGCACCCTATACTCCTCTCACCAGAGAGACAGCTCCCTAAGTCCTCTCACCCAGAGAGACAGCCCCCTACACTCTCCACACAGCCTGTCAGTCCTCTCACCAAGAGAGACAGCATCCTACACTCCTCTCACCAGAGAGACAGCACCCTAAGTCCTCTCACCCAGAGAGACAGCAGCCTACACTATCCACACAGCCTGTCAGTCCTCTCACCAGAGAGACAGCACCCTACAATATCCACGTAGTCTGTCAGTCCTCTCACCCAGAGAGACAGCGCCCTACACTCCTCTCACCCAGAGACAGCACCCTACACTCTCCACACAGCCTGTCAGTCCTCTCACCCAGAGAGACAGCACCCTACACTCCTCTCACCCAGAGACACAGCACCCTACACTCCTCTCACCCAGAGAGACAGCACCCTACACTCCTCTTTCCCAGAGAGACAGCACCCTACACTCCTCTTACCCAGAGAGACAGCACCCTACACTCCTCTCACCCGGAGAGACAGCACCCTACACTCCTCTCACCCAGAGAGACAGCACCCTACACTCCTCTCACCAGAGACAGCACCCTACACTCCTCTCACCCGGAGAGACAGCACCCTACACTCCTCTCACCCTGAGAGACAGCACCCTACACTCCTCTCACCCGGAGACACAGCACCCTACACTCCTCTCACCCAGAGAGACAGCACCCTACACTCCTCTCACCAGAGACAGCACCCTACACTCCTCTCACCAGAGAGACAGCACCCTACACTCCTCTCACCAGAGAGACAGCACCCTACACTCCTCTCACCAGAGAGACAGCACCCTACAATCCTCTCACCAGAGACAGCACCCTACACTAGCTACGCAGTCTGTTCGTCCTCTCACCCAGAGAGACAGCACCCTACACTCCTCTTACCCAGAGAGACAGCACCCTACACTCCTCTCACCAGAGAGACAGCACCCTACACTCCTCTCACCAGAGAGACAGCACCCTACACTAGCTACGCAGTCTGTTCGTCCTCTCACCCAGAGAGACAGCACCCTACACTCCTCTCACCCAGAGAGACAGCACCCTACACTCCTCTCACCCAGAGAGACAGCACCCTACACTCCTCTCACCAGAGAGACAGCACCCTACACTCCTCTCACCAGAGAGACAGCACCCTACACTAGCTACGCAGTCTGTTCGTCCTCTCACCCAGAGAGACAGCACCCTACACTCCTCTCACCCAGAGAGACAGCACCCTACACTCCTCTCACCCAGAGAGACAGCACCCTACACTCCTCTCACCCAGAGAGACAGCACCCTAAGTCCTCTCACCCAGAGAGACAGCACCCTACACTATCCATGCAGTTTGTTAGTCCTCTCACCCTGAGAGACAGCACCCTACACTCCTCTCACCCGGAGAGACAGCACCCTACACCATGCACAGCCTGTCAGTACTCTCTCCCGGAGAGACAGCACCCTACTCTCCTCTCTCCCGGAGAGACAGCGCCCTACACTCTCCACACAGACTGTCAGTCCTCTCACCCGGAGAGACAGCACCCTACACCATGCACAGCCTGTCAGTACTCTCCCGGAGAGACAGCGCACTAGTCTCCTCTCTCCCGGAGAGACAGCGCCCTACACTCTCCACACAGCCTGGCAGTCCTCTCACCCTGAGAGACAGCACCCTACACTCCTCTCCTCAGAGAGACAGCACCCTACACTCCTCTCCTCAGAGAGACAGCACCCTAAGTCCTCTCACCCAGAGAGACAGCAGCCTACACTCCTCTCACCAGAGACAGCACCCTACACTCCTCTCACCAGAGAGACAGCACCCTACACTCCTCTCACCAGAGAGACAGCACCCTACACTCCTCTCACCAGAGAGACAGCACCCTACACTCCTCTCACCAGAGACAACACCCTACACTATCCACGCAGTCTGTTAGTCCTCTCTCCCGGAGAGACAGCACCCTACACTCCTCTCACCCAGAGAGACAGCACCCTACACCATGCACATCCTGTCAGTACTCTCCCGGAGAGACAGCGCACTAGTCTCCTCTCTCCCGGAGAAACAGCGCCCTACACTCCTCTCACCAGAGAGACAGCACCCTACACTCCTCTCCTCAGAGAGACAGCACCCTAAGTCCTCTCACCCGGGGAGACAGCAGCCTACACTCCTCTAACCAGAGACAGCACCCTACACTCCTCTCACCAGAGAGACAGCACCCTACACTCCTCTCACCAGAGACAGCACCCTACACTATCCACGCAGCCCGTCAGTACTCTCTCCCGGAGAGACAGCGCCCTACTCTCCTCTCTCCCGGAGAGACAGCGCTCTACACTCTCCACACAGCCTGTCAGTCCTCTCACCCTGAGAGACAGCACCCTACACTCCTCTCACCAGAGAGACAGCACCCTACACTCCTCTTACCCAGAGAGACAGCACCCTACACTCCTCTCACCAGAGAGACAGCTCCCTAAGTCCTCTCACCCAGAGAGACAGCCCCCTACACTCTCCACACAGCCTGTCAGTCCTCTCACCAAGAGAGACAGCATCCTACACTCCTCTCACCAGAGAGACAGCACCCTAACTCCTCTCACCCAGAGAGACAGCAGCCTACACTATCCACACAGCCTGTCAGTCCTCTTACCCAGAGAGACAGCAACCTACACTCCTCTCACCAGAGAGACAGCACCCTACAATATCCACGTAGTCTGTCAGTCCTCTCACCCAGAGAGACAGCGCCCAAACTCCTCTCACCCAGAGACAGCACCCTACACTCTCCACACAGCCTGTCAGTCCTCTTACTCAGACAGAGAGACAGCACCCTGCACTCCTCTCACCAGAGAGACAGCACCCTAAGTCCTCTCACCCAGAGAGACAGCACCCTTCACTATCCATACAGTCTGTTAGTCCTCTCACCCAGAGAGACAGCACCCTACACTCCTCTCAACAGAGAGACAGCACCCTTCACTATCCACGCAGGCTGTTAGTCCTCTCACCCAGACAGAGAGACAGCACCCTACACTCCTCTCACCCAGAGAGACAGCACCCTACACTCCTCTCACCCAGAGAGACAGCACCCTACACTCCTCTCACCCAGAGAGACAGCACCCTACACTATCCACACAGCCGTCAGTCCTCTCACCAAGAGAGACAGCATCCTACACTCCTCTTACCCAGAGAGACAGCACCCTATACTCCTCTCACCAGAGAGACAGCTCCCTAAGTCCTCTCACCCAGAGAGACAGCCCCCTACACTCTCCACACAGCCTGTCAGTCCTCTCACCAAGAGAGACAGCATCCTACACTCCTCTCACCAGAGAGACAGCACCCTAAGTCCTCTCACCCAGAGAGACAGCAGCCTACACTATCCACACAGCCTGTCAGTCCTCTCACCAGAGAGACAGCACCCTACAATATCCACGTAGTCTGTCAGTCCTCTCACCCAGAGAGACAGCGCCCTACACTCCTCTCACCCAGAGACAGCACCCTACACTCTCCACACAGCCTGTCAGTCCTCTCACCCAGAGAGACAGCACCCTACACTCCTCTTTCCCAGAGAGACAGCACCCTACACTCCTCTTACCCAGAGAGACAGCACCCTACACTCCTCTCACCCGGAGAGACAGCACCCTACACTCCTCTCACCCAGAGAGACAGCACCCTACACTCCTCTCACCAGAGACAGCACCCTACACTCCTCTCACCCGGAGAGACAGCACCCTACACTCCTCTCACCCTGAGAGACAGCACCCTACACTCCTCTCACCCGGAGACACAGCACCCTACACTCCTCTCACCCAGAGAGACAGCACCCTACACTCCTCTCACCAGAGACAGCACCCTACACTCCTCTCACCAGAGAGACAGCACCCTACACTCCTCTCACCAGAGAGACAGCACCCTACAATCCTCTCACCAGAGACAGCACCCTACACTAGCTACGCAGTCTGTTCGTCCTCTCACCCAGAGAGACAGCACCCTACACTCCTCTTACCCAGAGAGACAGCACCCTACACTCCTCTCACCAGAGAGACAGCACCCTACACTCCTCTCACCAGAGAGACAGCACCCTACACTAGCTACGCAGTCTGTTCGTCCTCTCACCCAGAGAGACAGCACCCTACACTCCTCTCACCCAGAGAGACAGCACCCTACACTCCTCTCACCAGAGAGACAGCACCCTACACTCCTCTCACCAGAGAGACAGCACCCTACACTAGCTACGCAGTCTGTTCGTCCTCTCACCCAGAGAGACAGCACCCTACACTCCTCTCACCCAGAGAGACAGCACCCTACACTCCTCTCACCCAGAGAGACAGCACCCTACACTCCTCTCACCCAGAGAGACAGCACCCTAAGTCCTCTCACCCAGAGAGACAGCACCCTACACTATCCATGCAGTTTGTTAGTCCTCTCACCCTGAGAGACAGCACCCTACACTCCTCTCACCCGGAGAGACAGCACCCTACACCATGCACAGCCTGTCAGTACTCTCTCCCGGAGAGACAGCACCCTACTCTCCTCTCTCCCGGAGAGACAGCGCCCTACACTCTCCACACAGACTGTCAGTCCTCTCACCCGGAGAGACAGCACCCTACACCATGCACAGCCTGTCAGTACTCTCCCGGAGAGACAGCGCACTAGTCTCCTCTCTCCCGGAGAGACAGCGCCCTACACTCTCCACACAGCCTGTCAGTCCTCTCACCCTGAGAGACAGCACCCTACACTCCTCTCCTCAGAGAGACAGCACCCTACACTCCTCTCCTCAGAGAGACAGCACCCTAAGTCCTCTCACCCAGAGAGACAGCAGCCTAAACTCCTCTCACCAGAGACAGCACCCTACACTCCTCTCACCAGAGAGACAGCACCCTACACTCCTCTCACCAGAGAGACAGCACCCTACACTCCTCTCACCAGAGACAACACCCTACACTATCCACGCAGTCTGTTAGTCCTCTCTCCCGGAGAGACAGCACCCTACACTCCTCTCACCCAGAGAGACAGCACCCGAAGTGCTCTCACCCAGAGAGACAGCACCCTACACCATGCACATCCTGTCAGTACTCTCCCGGAGAGACAGCGCACTAGTCTCCTCTCTCCCGGAGAAACAGCGCCCTACACTCCTCTCACCAGAGAGACAGCACCCTACACTCCTCTCCTCAGAGAGACAGCACCCTAAGTCCTCTCACCCGGGGAGACAGCAGCCTACACTCCTCTAACCAGAGAGACAGCACCCTACACTCCTCTCACCAGAGAGACAGCACCCTACACTCCTCTCACCAGAGACAGCACCCTACACTATCCACGCAGCCCGTCAGTACTCTCTCCCGGAGAGACAGCGCCCTACTCTCCTCTCTCCCGGAGAGACAGCGCTCTACACTCTCCACACAGCCTGTCAGTCCTCTCACCCTGAGAGACAGCACCCTACACTCCTCTCACCAGAGAGACAGCACCCTACACTCCTCTCACCAGAGACAGCACCCTACACTCTCCACACAGACTGTCAGTCCTCTCACCCAGAGAGACAGCACCCTACACTCCTCTTACCCAGAGAGACAGTACCCTACACTCCTCTCACCAGAGAGACAGCTCCCTAAGTCCTCTCACCCAGAGAGACAGCCCCCTACACTCTCCACACAGCCTCACCAAGAGAGACCGCATCCTACACTCCTCTCACCAGAGAGACAGCACCCTAAGTCCTCTCACCCAGAGAGACAGCAACCTACACTCCTCTCACCAGAGAGACAGCACCCTACAATCTCCACGTAGTCTGTCAGTCCTCTCACCCAGAGAGACAGCGCCCAAACTCCTCTCACCCAGAGACAGCACCCTACACTCTCCACACAGCCTGTCAGTCCTCTTACTCAGACAGAGAGTCAGCACCCTACACTCCTCTCACCCAGAGGGACAGCACCCTACACTCTCCACACAGCCTGTCAGTCCTCTTACTCAGACAGAGAGACAGCACCCTACACTCCTCTCACCAGAGAGACAGCACCCTAAGTCCTCTCACCCAGAGAGACAGCACCCTTCACTATCCATGCAGTCTGTTAGTCCTCTCACCCAGAGAGACAGCACCCTACACACCTCTCAACAGAGAGACAGCACCCTTCACTATCCACGCAGGCTGTTAGTCCTCTCACCCAGACAGAGAGACAGCACCCTACACTCCTCTCACCCAGAGTGACAGCACCCTACACTCCTCTCACCCAGAGAGACAGCACCCTACACTCCTCTCTCCCAGAGAGACAGCACCCTACACTATCCACACAGCCGTCAGTCCTCTCACCAAGAGAGACAGCATCCTAAACTCCTCTCACCAGAGAGACAGCACCCTACACTCCTCTCACCAGAGAGACAGCACCCTAAGTCCTCTCACCCAGAGAGACAGACCCCTACACTCTCCACACAGCCTGTCAGTCCTCTCACCCAGAGAGAGAGACAGCACCCTACACTCCTCTCACCCAGAGAGACAGCACCCTACACTCCTCTCACCAGAGACAGCACCCTACACTCTCCACACAGACTGTCAGTCCTCTCACCCAGAGAGACAGCACCCTACACTCCTCTCACCAGAGAGACAGCACCCTAAGTCCTCTCACCCAGAGAGACAGCCCCCTACACTCTCCACACAGCCTGTCAGTCCTCTCACCCAGAGAGAGAGACAGCACCCTACACTCCTCTCACCCAGAGAGACAGCACCCTACACTCCTCTCACCCAGAGAGACAGCACCCTACACTCCTCTCACCCAGAGAGACAGCACCCTACACTCCTACTAAGTGTGGTGAGGTGTTGCACCTACCTAACCTAGTGGGAACTAAACTCTCTGAGGTTGGAGAAAGGGTGTGCTAGACCCTTGACTTACCCAACCCTAAGTTCAGTACTTACTTATTCTAAGCTAGTATTATATGTACCTAGTTCTTAGTGGTTTTCAGTTAATCAATACAAAGATTTATCTGGTAAAACAATGCAGGCTTGAATCCCAACCGCTGCAGACCAATGTGAGAAGTTGGCCTGGCATATGCTGTCCACTAATTATAGTGGGCACCTTGCACCAGTCCAAACAACCCCTTATTGGAGATAGGTTAAAGACAACCTTATTGAAAGCTATCCTAGTGGTAGCTATGGAGAGCGGCCTTCAGGCTTAGTCTTGAAGGAATGTTAAGCAGCTTGTTTTACCAGAATGCAACCTTATTGTATTGGTTAAATGAAAGGAGAACCGCACAGTAGTTATACAAATATGTACTTATTAATATAACACTCTCTAGTTCGACACAGTGTCTGCTACACGCACATAATCACAAAGCACACAATACTGTAGCACAGAAGCAATAGCAAGTAGCACTAATACACAGTGGGCTCCAGGGGGAGACCAAACCATATACTAAAATAGTGGTATAAGAACCACGACTCGAGTCAAGACAGTGTCTAGGAGTTGTAGAATCGCTGGGACCCCAAGGAACCACCCAACGTGAGTAAGTAGGGACCCCACGGAGGACGGGTGCAGTGTGGGAACACGACCGCTTGCTACGTACAATTCTATGGGAGAGTCGCGGTTGCAGTTTTAAGTTTAAGGACCCTTCCCAATGGACTTCGAAGAAACCCCGTGGAAGTTAGGAGGTTGGAGAGCCACCCCACCCGTGAATACTGTAGTACCAGAGTTACCTATCTCAGGGAAATCGGGTGCATCGGTCTGAAGTGACGTCGGAAACCGCTGTTGATCTCTAAGGAGGACTTTGAAGAAGACCCACTGCTGGGAAGAGGAAAAGTGTCCGTTGGAATCCAAAGGTGGATTCTTGTCGAAGGGTACCTGAAAGCAGAGGGGACAGAGTCTGGGTCACTCAGGAGTGACCAGGGGCTTGGTAGACGAATGCCTACCGATTTCAGGTGCCTTGAGGGGGTTCTTGACTCTGCAGCCACAGGGACTAGGAGATGCTGAGGATGACCAGGAGCCAGATGCCAGCTGTCCCATGAAGGATGTCGAGTGCTGAGGGGTCAGTGTCTGGCTGGAGCACCAACAAGCCTTGGCAGCGGCAACCCACAAAGAAGGTCAAGAAATGTTACGGTTCAGACCAGCAAGGTCCAGGAGACTCACCAAACACAGGGGAGTCAGGGCCAGTCTAGAGCAACCAGGGGAGCCCAAGAAAAGCAGTGTTGACCCTCAAGAGGACCCACAGGCCAGAGGCACAGGACTCGCAAGGGGACCTCAAGCAGTTTCACAAAGCAGCAGCCCACGGAGCACTCGGTGCGAGGAGGCCGGAGTTCTTTGTAGGAAATGGTGCCAGAGGTCGGGGCTACTTGGAGCCCAGTGCACTTGTTCAGGAAACGCCAATCAGCATATGCACTTGCAAATGAACGCGGTGCACAGGGGTATGAGTATTGCAGCCCCCACGAGGGATTCTGACCTCAAACTTGGTGAGAGGGCAGCTCGGACCTCAAGGGACTTGGTAACCTACCTCCTGTGTTGCTGAAGCCTTTGGAGTCCGTCGGCGCTCAGGAGCAGCAGACCGGTCAGTTGCGTTACGGTGCCTGCGGTTGCAGGGAAGTGACTCCTTCACTCCAAGGGAGATATCTTCGGTTGTCCTTGATGCTCCACAGGTCCTGCACGGAGCCTGTATGGTGCCTGGACACAGACGATGCTTTGGAAGGAGAGGGAGACGAAGTCGGGCCCAAACGAAGTCCAGCGAAGTCCAGAGTGTCCAGACGGTCGAAGGTCAGTGGTTTCTGGTTCAGAATCTTGTCCACATCGAATCTAGGGTCCTACAGCTAGGTAAGCTCTTTTGTACCCACGGAGAGGGTTGGACAGATTCAGGGGACCCTCCCAGGGGAGGGTCTGGACAGTGGGGAGGTTACTCCCATGTCCATTGTCCAGTTTCACGCCGGAGCAGGCGCCAACGGCTCCCAGGACTGGTTTGAACTGGACTATGCACAGGGACACCAAATGTGCCCCTCATGCAGACTTTCGGTCGCTGGCAAGCGCACCCACCCAGCCCTAATACACTAAATCCTGTCTGGGAGGTGGTCACACCTCCCTGTGACAGGATGCCTATTGTTCTACCTTCCTCTGCTCGAGCTTGGCTCAGCAGCAGGAGGGCAGAAATGTGTTTCTGGTCGGCAGCAACCATTTTGTACTGCCCGGGACTACAAGGCTGGTACCGGGAACACCAGGGATCCAACGAAGCTCGCTTCTGAGGGCTGGAATCATACCTCCCACACCGGTTACCGGTTTGGGGATATGATTCCACAATGTTTGACACCAAACACAATAGGGTTACTTTCAGCCGTTTTAGAGTTGGTAATCACGCGGTCGCATAATGCCACGCTATATGTCGTAAATGGCTGATACACTGTCAACCCGGGAGAATGGACTCTGTAGGCTGCAGGGGTGTCCTGCTCATGCCGTGGCACCCTCTCACTTAGAACCAAGCACCCTGCCTTCAGGTTTGTTAAGGCCTGCTATAGGGGTGACTTATAGGTTTTAAGTGCAGTGACCCTTAGATATAGTTAACCTATATCTTTTGTAAGTGGTGCAAGCACCAACTTACACAGGCTGCAATGGCAGGCCTGTAGTTCCATCTTGAATGGTCTCTCATGGGTGGCATAATACATGTTTCAGCCCATGGGGGACCTCTGGGGTACCTATGCCCTGGGTACATGGGTACCATATACTAGGGACTGACAAGGGTACCCCAGTATCCAATCTGGAGTGTACCTAAGTACAAGACATAACAGTTTAGGGAGAAAGCAGATAGACTGGGGTCCTGATTAGCAGGATCCCAGTCAGACTAGTCAAAAACAGTATCACATCATGCAAAAAGTGGGGGTAACCATAAGAAGCAGATCCTAATTTCCTACAGGGAACCTTCTGGAGTTCATGTGATGGGTATCTCGCTGCAGAAGGTGCATTTCTTGGAGGAGACAGATGTCCCCTCTGGAGCGCTCCAGCAGGGACAAAATTGCTGAGCGCTTTAAGGGGTGATTAAGACCTCGAACATTGAGGCTTACGATCTTCAGAGTTCTATCCATATTCTTCTTACGAAAAGGGAGGGACGCGCTGCTCTGTCTAAGCCCTGTGTCGCGCCAGAACTGGTTAGTCTATAGTTGCCCTTTCTCTGACTGCCATCCTGACATATCTGAAGTTGGTGCGGAGGAGAAAAAAAAAGGGGTTGAAAACATAACCAAACAAGACCCCAACGAATCCTAACCATGTGAAGCATGGCAAACATTTAGTAACCGAAAGATGACGTTGGTTCGTCAAGTAGGATAGCCCAAGGGGGTGTGGGCCAGCCGTCGTCTGGTTGTCCTTGATATCTCGACTCACCGGGAGCCTTCCGGCTGTCTCTTAGAGAAGGACTGTCTTGAAGGCTGGGCGCCTCCCCGGCGCCATCCATTCTAGAAACTCCCAGTGCCCAGGTTGGTCAATTCAGGGGGAGATTGGCCGGCCCGGTGAGCCAGCCAGTGTGTTGATTACTCCTTTTCGCTCTTTGGCTATTGTTTCAGAGTCCGGTTTATGACTGGCGGAGGGCCCTCCTACTCTGTGCCAGTGGGGTTCCTTAGTTTTAGGGTTTTTTACGTGCCTGCCATTAACTTCCTCTTCCACGAGACCCAAAACCTCTTGTGCTTCTTTTAGGGATTTGATCTGCCATAGTTTGCCTTCATGTCGAAATATAATGCGAAAGGGGTGCCCCCACGAGTACGAGATCCCTTTTTCTCTGAGATGAAAGGTGATGGCTCGAAATTCCCTCCGTTTGTAAAGTGTAGCCAGAGAGAGATCCTTGAAGAACAGCAACGTGTGACCTCGGAACTGCACTGGATGAGCAGTTCTCGCACAGCGGATGATGGATTCTTTGATTTGAAAGTCGTGTACACACACTAAGATGTCTGCCGGGGGAGCTTTATTACTTTTCGGCAGCCCAAAGCGGTGCACATGGTCAATCTGGATTTCTGAGTGGCCGTCGTCTCCCAACACTTGTCGAAATTGTGCAAGGACATATGAATGGATATCCTCTCCTTCTGCTTGAGTTGGCACTCCTCTGATGCGAACATTATTTCTCTGCGAGCGATTTTCCAGGTCTTCAGCTAGCGCTTGCAGTTCAATATGTTGCTCTCGTAGCTGGAGGATTTCTTGCTGCATCATTTCCAGCTCCTCGTCTCTGCCAGTCTCTCACTCTTCTAAAGATGCGACTCGGTCTCCCACCCCATCCAGGTCCTTCCGCACCTCCTTTAAGTTTGCTGAAAGTTGGGATTGCATCGAGTGTAGATCTTCCCGAAGAGAGATAAAGAGTGTAGTCATAAAGGCCTTGGTGGCTGGGCCGTCTGCTGCAACTGTCCCTTCTCTTTGCTCTTCTTCCCCTGTTGGGGCTCCCGATGGGGTACCCATCAGAGACTGCTTTACCAGCATGTCCTACACTGATCGGTCCTTTTTGACCCTGGCCGCAGCCATTGATTCTGGTCCTGTGTCAGACCCAGTTGAGGATATCCGGGAGTAGGGGACACACCGCCTCCAAACGCCTACCCTGTCATCCTCCGGTGCTCTATGTTGGTCCCAAGGGTTGTGATGTCACTGAGGACCAGGCAGGGGGGGTGCGCGGCTCTTGGTCTCAGCTGAATGGGCTTGTGTCCACTGCGCACCCTGGCCCCGCCTGTTAGCTTGTTGGTCTAGTGGGGGTAGGTAGCGACCCCCTCCTCCTCACTCCTCTGGTTGCTGGCCTGGCCCCCTCCCATGCTTCACAGGTACGAGCGACGATGAATCACTGCCTTTATGCCTCCTAGGCCGCCTAGTCTCAGGCGATTGCTATCTTGACGATGTGCAGCTGGATGAGGATTGGCAAGGTTGCGATGTGTGCAAGAAGGGCCCCTAGGCCTTTTGCGTGCAAGGCAGCGTTATCTCCTAGCTCACGGTAACGATTTAGCGGTCCTGTGGTCTTTTGTAGGGCTGAGCGGGGCCCACTGTATGTGGTCAATGGTGCTTTACAGGAGGACACGCCGCTCAGATGCAGGGAGCACTCACGTCGGGCTGGGGCATCCCCCGTATTTTAGGCCTTCTTCTGTTGCACGACAAGGAGGGATCCCGCTGCGCTCGCACAGATCACACTGTGCCGTCCAGATCCCCGGAGTGCAGCTGCGAGCTGAGCTCTCTGGCCGGGAATAGCTCCGGAACCACCCTCCTCCTCAGCGGGCCCGCACTATCCTCCGCACTCACCGGTCTTGGCGGGGGACACCCGCAGAGCTCCGTCTTCTCCCCGGACCCTCGCTTCGTAGACAGTGTCACGGAGCAGCACAGAGGGCTGGGCCACCTCACCAGCCAGCGGGGGGTCTGGATCTGCATCGTCCAGCCCCCAGACTTCTCGGGGGCGATCTTCTCCCGAAGGACCCCTCCTACCAGCCGCTCCTGGGTCGGGCTCCCGCTAGGCTCCGCAACACCCCGAGTGCCAGCGGGGCATTGCCCTCCACAATTGCAGCAGCTCCGCCCAGTCCGTTTTCAGCCGAGTCCGCTGCACTGTCTCTGGCGGTTTCATTGGCGCTCCTCTGGAGGTCTGCTTACATGGCCGGGGGGGCTATTGAATGTCTATCAGCCAGGTGGGCCGCCATCCGGCTCCGCGGGCTCTGGCACCACGCAGCTAGGCCCGCCTTATCAATCCAGCCCCATCTGGCACTGCTTGCCGCTTTCCTAACCGCTTCTCCTCTGAGGAAGGCGCAGGGATGTTTGTGCTGCGTCCCCCTCGTCGTTTCGCCTGGCACCGGGGAGCAATCACGATGCTAGATGTCGGTGGCACCAGAGAGACTCGAAGTCACATCTCACCCGGCCGCCATCTTGGCCACGCCCCCCCTCCTGCACTTTTAAAGGTGTTAGAGATCCCCTTGCAGGCGGGTGCAGTCAGTGACTACACCCGCCTGCAAGGGGATGTCTGGGGGGTCCATAGGACCCCCTTTCTCCCCTCCAGAGGGCTGCTCTCAGGGGGTGCACTCACAGTGCGCCCCACTTAGAAGGTGGTGCACTATGAGTGCGGCACCTAGAAGGTGGCGCACTGTGAGTGCCCCCCCTATGAGCTTCTTTCCCTCTGCAACCACGTCTGCAATATGGCGCAGTAGCAGAGGCAAAGGAATTCCCTCATTTGGATAGGGCACACCCCTATGCAAATGAGGGAATGCCCCCTGAAGGTAGCTCTGGCGCTTTGAGTGCGCCAGCACTAATGGTATTACTGAAGGGGACTCACAAGCGTCTGTGCCCCCTTCTGTAATACCAAAGTGCCCTGCGGGCGCAAACGCCAGTTGCGCCCCGGGGCACTTATTGTAATACGGCCCCAGCTCCTTTTTCACACCAGTGCTTACCCATTCTATTATGATGGCCAAGCCCATACTTACCCATTCTTCCTCCAAGGTAGTTAATTTTGAATCTTCTCCTATTTGGTATAATGAACATAACACGTATATTTCTAAAGCACACGTTCACTCTAGAGTGTCTTGGCGCAGCATAACTAATGTTTATTGTTACCCAATGGTACTCATTTTATTGACCTCAGAAGGATGAAAGGCTGAGTGGACCCACCGGGATTTGAACCTGTGACCATGAGGTCAAACACAAGCCCCTACAGTGGAGGCATTAGTCCACTAAGCAACCAGACCCGGCAAAAACATATCCAGTTACACAACAGAGTGCTCATTTGGAAAGACCGGGTTCATAAAGGGATTATAACCAGGGGTCAGCTTTTCTCAGACGGGGTCCTTCGTACCTTCCAAGACCTACAACTTAACTATGGCCTTTCGTCCAATCAGGCCACCCGATATGAAAGCCTCAAGCGATTATGTAACACATTTCCTCCTCCTCCTCATCTTCATCATCTGAACATTGCACAACTTTTCTGTTTCTTAATTTTTCCTCGGACGTATGTGCCTCTTACATATATAAAACCTTGAACAATCCTCAAGATGTTAGATCGAAGGCTAAAGTCGAAATACACTGGGAGAACACTTCCAATCTGGAACAACATTTGGTCCATTCTACTTCTCGTTCCGCCAGTACAACACAAACATTGGGGCATATTTACAAGAAAAGTGACGTAGCGCGGTGTTAGCCTTCTTGGCTTAATGCCGCGCTCCGCCACTTTTGAAACGCAGGGCTGCTCCGTATGTGAGCTGCTTTGTGCAGCACACATAGAAGTTACAACTCGTCATTTTTAAAATGATTGTTTAGGTGCAGGAAGGGACACCTTCCTGCACAGAAACAATCATTCATGGCGTTCTGCTGTTTCTATGTGTGCTGCAAAAACGAGGAGAAATAAAGCATTTCTCCTCGTTGCACCATGTTAAGACCAGGGTTATTTGGTCTTAATTTTGGTGCTGTCCCATATTTACGCCACCCTTGTAAATAGGAGGCAGCGTCAGAATCAGTGGGTGTTGCAGCCGAATGCCCACTACAACACCCATTTCCCCCCTCCTCCCCCCTTTCACAGGGGGCTTATTTACGAGGTGGCGTTAAGCGGCTTAACGCTGCCTTGTAAATAAGGCGAAGCCCGTATCGCCACAGGAACATTGAAAAAAGTGTAAATATGCCCCATTATTCTTTTCTACAACAGATTATTTTAACTCCTGCATTTCTTCACAGGTATAAACTCTCCACTGGTAACAACTACTGGTCTTGTCTGCAGGAGGAAAGCGACATGTTTCATTTGTTCTTTGAATGGCCCATGTGCGCGTATTTTTGGTTACAAGTTTGGGGCAAGATATCTGATGTTTGTTCTATAAACACACCCATGGACAACATCTGCATTTTTGTAGGAGGTTCACAGGTCAATGATGGGAAACTCGTGGTCCTGCTCGTGGCCATCGCCTTACAGATGAGAGGACGCCGCTGAAGTCTCGTTCGCTGGTGCTGGACTACGAGATGTCACAATGACAGACTGGAGAGAGCACGTGCCACCTCCAGCACCTCATGATCACGCGAGATCTGCGATGGCAGCGTTTACACCCTTCTTATCCAGACAATCTCTTACCCTCGAAGCCACAATTGCTCCAGCATTAATAAATTCATTTTTATGTTGTGTATTATGTAGTATGAATTTATCATTTATTTTTACTTGTATGCGCCTTAATGGGCACTCTTTCACCTCTCGTTTTCTCTTTCTTTCTCATCTTCTTTTCCCTTTCTCTTAAAAACATTTTTTTTTTTTTATAAAATGCTAAGTTGCTTGTTGAAATTTTTCAAAAATCCAACATGTTTTGACTGCTTCTCTTTACTTTATCGATGCTCTTGCATGGTCCTATCACTTGCTGTTTATTCATGTTATTTTGTTCTTTCTTCAATAAAGCATTTCAAGCGTCTGCTCCCAGCCTGCCTCAGAGCTAGGCGCTGGGGCGAGGCTGCTGCTGCTGCCTTTGTGTGACCTGAACGGGGTGAAAGGGAAGGAATGAAAGGGCCTCGGGGGTGGGGTGGAAGGGAGGGAGGGAGGGAGGGAGGGGGAGCCAGGTATACCTGGCAGCAACAAGTAGAACCGCCGAGTCATGCCCCATGTCAGGATCTGCGGCCTCCTTCCTAGTCAGAGTGACTGGCCACAAACCGCCACCGGAAGGAACCGGATCAGCAGCAACGAGCAGACGTCATATAATGTGCTCCTGGCATTATAGGTACAGTGCACGTCACTCAGGAACACTATGGACAAATGAAGCTACTAGGCGCTATAACTTTATACGATCAAGAAGTCTAAAGGTGACTTGAAATACTCTTTCTTTACACCAGGGGTACTTTATCTCTTATAATATGTGGTGTCTCTACTTGTAAACCGTGGTCTCTTGCTCCTTCTGATGAGATAAACTGCGAAAAGCAGATGTAAAAACTGGAATCTCTACTGCAAAAAGAAGCCAATTTGTTGTTGATAAATCGCTTCTAATTGAGGCCATTTTAATGTAATTCCCTATCGAGGCTGGCTTTACACTATAAACTGTACGGTAGCCAGCAGATATCCCAGCTTCCCTGCAGGGCTGCAGCGGTGACATAAAGAGAGCACAGTAAAGGACTCCTCATCAGCCACGAAATGTTACTTTACAGGGAAGGAAAGTTCAGAAGAAACTGAGCAGAAGAGGGACTCGCCCCTTGACCTGTTTGAGCGGTAGTGAGGCAGTGTGCATGCCCCTCCCCCCCTGGCTTGGATTCTTGTTTAGGGATTATTAAGAGATTTTCGAACAATGGATAACTCTAGACTAGACCTGATGGGTTGTTGAAGAGCACATCAGATCCTGCTTGGGGGGCCACATGGCAGGGGGGCCAGTGGTCCACAGCTGTGGGGGGTGAGGACACGGGCCTCTGATGTCCAGAGGGTCCACCCTACCCTACTACGGCTCTGCAAACAAGGCCAAGTGCAACCCATTCAGCACCTACTCCTGGGTGTGAGTGGGAGCGATGCTGAGAAGTCACAGGCTTCACAGGGAGGTAGAGATGGGCGATGCTGAGAAGTCACAGGCTTCACAAGGAGGTAGAGATGGGCGATGCTGAGAAGTCACAGGCTTCACAGGGAGGTAGAGATGGGCGATGCTGAGAAGTCACAGGCTTCACAGGGAGGTAGAGATGGGGCAGAGACCCAGACCTCACCTGGCTGTGAGTGGGAGCGATGCTGAGAAGCCACAGGCTTCACAGGGAGGTAGAGATGGGCGATGCTGAGAAGTCACAGGCTTCACAGGGAGGTAGTGATGGGCGCAGAGACCCAGACCTCACCTGGCTGTGAGCAGGAGCGATCCTGAGAAGCCACAGGCTTCACAGGGAGGTAGAGATGGGGCAGAGACCCAGACCTCACCTGGGTGTGAGTGGGAGCGATGCTGAGAAGTCACAGGCTTCACAGGGAGGTAGAGATGAGCGATGCTGAGAAGTCACAGGCTTCACAGGGAGGTAGAGATGGGCGATGCTGAGAAGTCAGAGACCCAGATCTCACCTGGGTGTGAGCGGGAGCGATGCTGAGAAGCCACAGGCTTCACAGGGAGGTAGAGATGGGCGATGCTGAGAAGTCACAGGCTTCACAGGGAGGTAGAGATGGGCGATGCTGAGAAGTCACAGGCTTCACAGGGAGGTAGTGATGGGCGCAGAGACCCAGACCTCACCTGGCTGTGAGCAGGAGCGATCCTGAGAAGCCACAGGCTTCACAGGGAGGTAGTGATGGGGCAGAGCCCCAGACCTCACCTGGGTGTGAGTGGGAGCGATGCTGAGAAGTCACAGGCTTCACAGGGAGGTAGAAATGAGCGATGCTGAGAAGTCACAGGCTTCACAGGGAGGTAGAGATGGGCGATGCTGAGAAGTCACAGGCTTCACAGGGAGGTAGAGATGGGCGCAGAGACCCAGACCTCACCTGGGTGTGAGTGGGAGCGATGCTGGGAAGCCACAGGCTTCACAGGGAGGTAGAGATGGGCGATGCTGAGAAGTCACAGGCTTCACAGGGAGGTAGTGATGGGCGCAGAGACCCAGACCTCACCTGGCTGTGAGCAGGAGCGATCCTGAGAAGTCACAGGCTTCACAGGGAGGTAGTGATGGGCGCAGAGACCCAGACCTCACCTGGATGTGAGCGGGCCCGATGCTGAGAAGCCACAGGCTTCACAGGGAGGTAGTGATGGGGCAGAGCCCCAGACCTCACCTGGGTGTGAGTGGGAGCGATGCTGAGAAGCCACAAGCTTCACAGGGAGGTAGTGATGGGCGCAGAGACCCAGACCTCACCTGGCTGTGAGCGGGCCCGATGCTGAGAAGCCACAGGCTTCACAGGGAGGTAGTGATGGGGCAGAGCCCCAGACCTCACCTGGGTGTGAGTGGGAGCGATGCTGAGAAGCCACAGGCTTCACAGGGAGGTAGAGATGGGCGATGCTGAGAAGTCACAGGCTTCACAGGGAGGTAGAGATGGGCGATGCTGAGAAGTCACAGGCTTCACAGGGAGGTAGAGATGGGCGCAGAGACCCAGATCTCACCTGGGTGTGAGCGGGAGCGATGCTGAAAAGCCACAGGCTTCACAGGGAGGTAGTGATGGGCGATGCTGAGAAGTCACAGGCTTCACAGGGAGGTAGAGATGGGCGATGCTGAGAAGTCACAGGCTTCACAGGGAGGTAGAGATGGGCGATGCTGAGAAGCCACAGGCTTCACAGGGAGGTAGTGATGGGCCAGAGTCCCAGACCTCACCTGGGTGTGAGCGGGCCCGATGCTGAGAAGCCACAGGCTTCACAGGGCGGTAGAGATGGGCGATGCTGAGAAGTCACAGGCTTCACAGGGAGGTAGAGATGGGCGATGCTGAGAAGTCAGAGACCCAGATCTCACCTGGGTGTGAGCGGGAGCGATGCTGAGAAGCCACAGGCTTCACAGGGAGGTAGTGATGGGGCAGAGCCCCAGACCTCACCTGGGTGTGAGTGGGAGCGATGCTGAGAAGCCACAGGCTTCACAGGGAGGTAGTGATGGGGCAGAGCCCCAGACCTCACCTGGGTGTGAGTGGGAGCGATGCTGAGAAGCCACAGGCTTCACAGGGAGGTAAAGATGGGCGATGCTGAGAAGTCACAGGCTTCACAGGGAGGTAGAGATGGGCGATGCTGAGAAGTCACAGGCTTCACAGGGAGGTAGTGATGGGGCAGAGCCCCAGACCTCACCTGGTTGTGAGCTGGCCCGATGCTGAGAAGCCACAGGCTTCACAGGGAGGTAGAGATGAGCGATGCTGAGAAGTCACAGGCTTCACAGGGAGGTAGAGATGGGCGATGCTGAGAAGTCACAGGCTTCACAGGGAGGTAGAGATGGGCGCAGAGACCCAGACCTCACCTGGGTGTGAGTGGGAGCGATGCTGAGAAGCCACAGGCTTCACAGGGAGGTAGAGATGGGCGCAGAGACCTATACCTCACCTGGCTGTGAGCGGGCCCAATGCTGAGAAGTCACAGGCTTCACAGGGAGGTAGAGATGGGCGCAGAGACCCAGACCTCACCTGGATGTGAGTGGGAGCGATGCTGGGAAGCCACAGGCTTCACAGGGAGGTAGAGATGGGCGATGCTGAGAAGTCACAGGCTTCACAGGGAGGTAGAGATGGGCGATGCTGAGAAGTCACAGGCTTCACAGGGAGGTAGAGATGGGCGCAGAGACCCAGACCTCACCTGGGTGTGAGTGGGAGCGATGCTGGGAAGCCACAGGCTTCACAGGGAGGTAGAGATGGGCGATGCTGAGAAGTCACAGGCTTCACAGGGAGGTAGTGATGGGCGCAGAGACCTATACCTCACCTGGCTGTGAGCGGGCCCGATGCTGAGAAGTCACAGGCTTCACAGGGAGGTAGAGATGGGCGCAGAGACCCAGACCTCACCTGGGTGTGAGTGGGAGCGATGCTGGGAAGCCACAGGCTTCACAGGGAGGTAGAGATGGGCGATGCTGAGAAGTCACAGGCTTCACAGGGAGGTAGTGATGGGGCAGAGCCCCAGACCTCACCTGGGTGTGAGTGGGAGCGATGCTGAGAAGCCACAGGCTTCACAGGGAGGTAGAGATGGGCGATGCTGAGAAGTCACAGGCTTAAAAGGGAGGTAGAGATGGGCGATGCTGAGAAGTCACAGGCTTCACAGGGAGGTAGAGATGGGCGATGCTGAGAAGTCACAGGCTTCACAGGGAGGTAGTGATGGGCGATGCTGGGAAGTCACAGGCTTCACAGGGAGGTAGAGATGGGCGCAGAGACCCAGACCTCACCTGGCTGTGAGCCGGCCCGATGCTGAGAAGCCACAGGCTTCACAGGGAGGTAGAGATGGGCGCAGAGACCCAGACCTCACCTGGGTGTGAGTGGGAGCGATGCTGGGAAGCCACAGGCTTCACAGGGAGGTAGAGATGGGCGATGCTGAGAAGTCACAGGCTTCACAGGGAGGTAGAGATGGGCGCAGAGACCCAGACCTCACCTGGCTGTGAGCCGGCCCGATGCTGAGAAGCCACAGGCTTCACAGGGAGGTAGAGATGGGCGCAGAGACCCAGACCTCACCTGGGTGTGAGCGGGAGCGATGCTGGGAAGCCACAGGCTTCACAGGGAGGTAGTAATGCAGGAAGGTAGTGATGGGGCAGAGCCCCAGACCTCACCTGGGTGTGAACGGGAGCGATGCTGAGAAGCCACAGGCTTCACAGGGAGGTAGTGATGGGCGATGCTGAGAAGTCACAGGCTTCACAGGGAGGTAGAGATGGGCGCAGAGACCCAGACCTCACCTGGGTGTGACTGGGAGCGATGCTGGGAAGCCACAGGCTTCACAGGGAGGTAGAGATGGGCGATGCTGAGAAGTCACAGGCTTCACAGGGAGGTAGAGATGGGCGATGCTGGGAAGTCACAGGCTTCACAGGGAGGTAGTGATGGGCGATGCTGGGAAGTCACAGGCTTCACAGGGAGGTAGTGATGGGCGCAGAGACCCAGACCTCACCTGGGTGTGAGTGGGAGCGATGCTGGGAAGCCACAGGCTTCACAGGGAGGTAGAGATGGGTGATGCTGAGAAGTCACAGGCTTCACAGGGAGGTAGAGCTGGGCGCAGAGACCCAGACCTCACCTGGGTGTGAGTGGGAGCGATGTTGGGAAGCCACAGGCTTCACAGGGAGGTAGAGATGGGCGATGCTGAGAAGTCACAGGCTTCACAGGGAGGTAGAGATGGGCGATGCTGAGAAGTCACAGGCTTCACAGGGAGGTAGAGATGGGCGCAGAGACCCAGACCTCACCTGGCTGTGAGCCGGCCCGATGCTGAGAAGTCACAGGCTTCACAGGGAGGTAGTGATGGGGCAGAGCCCCAGACCTCACCTGGGTGTGAGCGGGAGCGATGCTGAGAAGTCACTGGCTTCACAGGGAGGTAGTGATGGGCGATGCTGAGAAGTCACTGGCTTCACAGGGAGGTAGTGATGGGCGCGGAGACCCACAACTCACCTGCCAAACTACAGACGGAATAACTCGCTGCTTGTCTTAGTGAAAAGTACTTTATTCTCACACCGAAACGACATAGTGCACAGTGATGGTGTTCAGCTGTCGGAGTCGACAAATACAGCTAAGGGGCTGAAGCCACATTCCACAGTTCCCACTACAACTACAATATCGGAACTCAGGGGCCGATTCAAAAAGGGCCTCCGCGCTTAGGACGGAGGCTCGCAGTCATGGCGGGGGCCCCGCAGTTGTGGTGGGAGGGCCCACACTCGTGGCGGGGGGGCTCACTCGTGGCGGGGGCCTCGCATTCACCGCAGGACCTCCGCTATGAGTAACTGCATTGTGGAAGTCCTGCCTCGAGGGCGGGCCCTCCCCCGGCCACGACTGCGGATCCTCCACCACGAGTGCGGAGGCCCTTTGTGAATTGGCCCCTCAGTTTCTACAGTGTCCTCCTCAACTAAGGCAGATTATGGGTAGGAATGAGGCACAGGTGTGAGTTCACATCTCGGAGGTGCGAGCAGCTATCAGGATTGGTAGCCTGTAGGGTGGCTCACGGTGCCCCTCATTTACAAGAGGCCTGCGCCACCAGAACACCACTTTTTATGATGCTTCGGCGGCGCCGGCCTCTCGATCATATCTATGAGGTCACGCCAAGGCACTCTGCGTGGCTTTGAATAGCCTTATAGACATGGAGTAAGGCAAGGCAGCACAAAGGGCTACGTTGCCTTACTCTGCACCTGGGAGGCGTTCCATGGGTGTTGCTGTGGGTGTTCCCACTCAAAACCCATGGATTTTCACACTGCCCAAGCTGGGGCAGCGCCAAAAACAAGAGCAGGCGTAACGTGGAGAAATGTTCACATTTCTCCTCTTTTTTTCCTCTTTCCACATGTGCTGCATTCTGCAGCACATATAGAACGTGGAAAATGCCTCTCATGATTGTTTGTGTGGCGGAAGGTGCCCCTTCGTTCACAAAAACAATCATGCCAACAACACACACTCTCTTGCACCATAGTGCTAGGGTACCTAAGTTGGCGCTCGGCTGCAAATTGTGCACTGGCATTGGCTGGAAGGGCAGGAATGCACCGTATCTTGTAAATAAGGTTCATTCCAGCCATTTCTAATTGGCGCAGGGCAGTGCAGCAAAAGGACTTCTGGCGATGCTCTATGCCGATTCTTTGTAAATGAGGCCCTGTGTCTTTTAAGAAGAGTTCACACAGGCAATCGTTCCTCTCCTTAACGTAGAGGTTTATCGTTGGTGAGTTCAAGACGCCGTCCTTCTGTCTTCCTTTCCAGACTGCGTGTTACTGTTCGCTGCGACACAGCTTGGAGGTTGGTGGTGCGCACTTCGCGGTCGCACATTCAGAGCCTCCGTCAGTGGGTGTGGGATGGCGGACAGTGGACCCGCCTCTCAGATCTCGCTGAACAGCAACGCTGGTCTTGGCCGCCGTCACTCATCTTCTGCAGTTTCAGCTCCAGGACTGCAGGCAGTAGACTTCCACTGGTATGTACTCCAACCTCCGTCTTATGCCCTGTCAACCAGGGGCAATCAGAAATGGATACCAGCGGTCCCAGCAACCTTACTTACACCACAAGACGGAACTTTATCACCACCCATACCTTGCACTCACATACATGCCAAACCTCCCGACTCAGGCAGGAGACTACCGACCTCAAGGCTAGTTTCCCGCCTCCGATTCCCGCCTCCGATTCCCGCCTCTGATACATACATGCAGAAACCTGATGGAGAGTTTTGTAAAACTGCCAAAAATAAAATGTCGATGCCTGTCACACACGCTGCAATCTCCTGCTCCAAGAATTACTTCTGGCATGAAAAGGATGACGCTGTGTTTCTTAATTCTCTGAGGGGAGATCAGAGCATGTGACAGGCCTCGACGTTTTATTTTTGGCAGTTTTAAACAGAACTCTGTTTTTGTTTGTGCTTTTTTATTAAACTGCCAAAAATAAAATGCTGATTGTCTGTCGCCAGGCGTTCCAATAGACCCGATTCAGGCAGACTGTCTCCAGTCCAATGGAAGGAAAATACACTCTCTGACTAATTTTCAAAATCTCCCACTTGTCTGCTCTAAACTGTTGGCATGTATGCACACACGTACTCAGTATGCACACAGGATATCAGCACATGGGTCTGGTTGTCGCATATGAGCAGAACTTTACTTTACGGTAGGCACGGCACTCTACCTAAAACAGGAAAAAAGGTCTCTCGAGTGCTATAATTCACAAAAAGGGAGCTGCCCCCAGGGCTTCATGTATTATTTTATTTTATTATTTATTTATGCGTTTTTATATAGCGCGGACTTTACCCGAGGGTGTCAGAGCGCTTCACAACAGGAACAGCAGCATTACATGAGGAGAAGGTTACAAATGAGCATAATACAAAGGCAAGCGTTACATTGCATGAGGAAAAAGTGACAATTGTGCAAATAACAAACAAACCAGATACAAAAAGAGGTATACGTTCCAAGAGGAAAAAGTGACAGATGTGCATGATACATGGGGTACAAAATACAAATAGAGGTATAATACTGCAATAAGTGGCAGTCATTCATAACACACTGGGAAGGCCCTTCTATAGGCTTGGAGTACAGAATTTCCTATAGTGGAAGAACTTCCTTGAGGTAGTAGAGAGGGCGTGAATTCAGCAGGGGGTACATGGGGTACAAAATACATGATACATGGGGTACAAAATACAACTAAAGGAATAATACTGTATTAAGTGGCAATAACTCAAAACACACTGGGAAGGCCCTTCTATAGGCTTGGAATACAGAATTCCTATCATGGAAGAGCTTCCTTGAGGTAGTAGAGAGGGCGTGACTTCACAGGGGATTTAAAATGGGGGGAACACGCACATAAAAACCAACACAACACATAGAATAAGGGATGAACAGACAAAAGTACAACTTTATACTGACGAGCGAGCTTCCTAGAGGGGCCTGGGACCGAACGTATTAGTTCTGGAAGTGTCTTTGGAATAGAAGAGTCTTGAGGTCAGCTTTGAAGATCCGGGTAGAGGAGGTGGCACGGAGCAGTGGGGGAAGCGAGTTCCAGATTCTCACCGCATTGCCCGAGAAGGATTGAGCCATCGATCTTTCCCTTTTGAAGATGGGGGCTCAAGCAGAAGCTTTTCCGCATTGCGAGAAGGGCGAGAGCCACCGGACAATTTCAATTTATTCGCCAGGTAACAAGGGGAGGACGTGTGTAAGGCTTTGTGTGTGATGCAGGCAGTTTTGTAAATAGATCTTGCCTCGATCGGAAGCCATCGCAGAGAGGACAGGATAGGAGTGATGTGGTCGCTTCGTTTAGACCCTGAAATGAAGCGAGCTGCTGAATGGAGGATGGATTTGAGAGGGAGAGGTGGGATTTGGGTAGGCCAGTCAGAAGAGAATTGCAGTAATCCAGTCTTGAGAGAACCAGAGATTGTACCAAGGTTTTTAAGTCTTTCTCCGGGAAGAACCGACGGATCCCCCACAGAAGGCGCAGCTGGTACCGTGCATTCTTAGCAATAGAGTTGATGTGGGCGATTAGGTTGAGTCTTTTGTCGAGAATGACACCTAGGGATTTAGCGCTGTCAACAATGATGGGTTTGTTGTTGAGAAGGTTCAGCTGATAAACAACCCAGGACATGAACATTAGGTAAACAACCCAGGACATGAACATTAGTCCCATGTCAAGATAAAAGGCAGGCTTGGAGGGCCCTTCCGGGTCACAGGACGAGCTCTGCATCTCTGCACTGTCATGGACAGGACTAGGCCTCATTAGCATGTGAGCTGGCCCAAAATAACTCCAGGTCCCACGTCCACATGCCACCCAGAGCAGGGGTACTTGCCCATTTACCACGTTGGGGGCAGCCCTCTCTCCACAGGACGACTCACACGTGGGTTTGCAGCCATCAGTCTAAAGGAGATTCACCCTGCAAAGTTAGTGCAAACTGGAGAGTTGAACAATTTCAAAGTTAGGACAATGTGCACCAGTGTTTCATAGTCCTTTGTGAAAGTTTATTATTAGCTATTCTAAACATGTTCACGGGCCAAACAAAATATACATTCACCGCATATTACACTCTCGAGCTGTGAACAGTGAGAAACGCAACACCACCTTCTATGGCAGCAGCTGCGTTTTAGGGATACTGACAGTGTGACATAACGTGTATTTGTAAAGCGCACGTTCACCCAGAAGGGCATCTCGGCGCTGAATAACAGATGTTTATTGTTACCCAACTCAATGGTACGCATTTTATCGACCTCAGAAGGATGAAAAGCTGAGTGGAGCTGCCAGGATTTGAACCTGTGACCATGAGGTCGAACATAGGTCCCTGCAGTGGACGCATTAGTCCACTAATCCACCAGACCCAACATGTTTCCTATCTTTTTGTCAGGGGCTGGCAGCATACCTTGTCATGGTTTCTCCCATTTATATGTTCCCAAATGTTGGAAGTTTGCCCTCACTGCAGGGTCAACCTGAATTGTTTTGCCTTTTTACTGAACCCCATTTTTGCTTGCAATAGAACTCTGTGTACTTTACCCCTGCTGATCAGCAGTAAAGGGCTTACGCTCCTCCTTTCAACATACCCAGGTCCTTATCCCATCTGCCTTTCACTGCCTGGAAGGGGGTCTGGCTGATCACTATGCGTGCCCTGTACTTCTGGGATGCTGCATACTTGCGTAAGGGAGCTGCCAACAGCCAATATCCCAGAGGCGTTCCCTCTGCCCACTGCCTCTTATGAGAGATGTCGCAATTGTATACATCGAAGACGCTGGCCCTCTGTTAATTCAGACTGGAGCTAAAGTTCCTCAAATGGGAGGATTCCGTCTCCATCCCAAATATCTCCCAGTTTGGAAATTCACAGCATATCCCACTGCCTTCATCCCTCCGGGTGCATGAGTTCACCCAGTACATCTGACTCCCATATGGGACCTTCCCTGCCCAACCCAGACATTGTGTCTCTTTCTTCCAGATTTCCGTCACTAGATCTGTTGGGGAGAAGGGTCTGATCCCTGGGGTCTTGTCCTACAATCAACACATGTTGCCATCTGAGTCCATCGCCCTCCCATCCGACGGTTCCTGCTGAGAAGTAAGCGCCCACTCATTTGCCACCTGTTACTGGACCGCCCTTTAATAGGGTTGTAGGTTGAGGAGCGCTATCTTGGCTTCTGGTAGTCAGATTGGCCAATGCTATTTTGGCGGTACCCCTGTCCAATAGCAACGTCCGGGTCACTGCCCCAACCGACAGGGCCCTCATGCAGGGGTATGGCTTCAGGGGGTGTTTGGGGTGGAACTCCCCCTAATATTTGCATGGTCGGGTCATTGCTTTGCAGTGCCAGTCGGGTCCTGTCTCCTATCCATTTCCAGAGGGCCCCTTCCTGTCACTCACTCCATGCCCGTCGCTTGAACCCTGGGGCACAATGCTCCAGCAGTTAAAGTTGGGTTGCTAATTCTGTGCACTATGCTGCCCTTTGCGGAGAATCCTAGTGCAAGCATCTGTAGGTAGTCACGCTTCCTTAGTATATGGATGATTCGTTCTTATAGCGCTTCATCCTGTGTCATTCCAAAGCGCTGTAAATAAAAAGTGTTCTGATAACTGGTCACTTGATTAACACCACGGTTGGAGTCACAGTTGTCTGTAAGCAATTTTAGAACTGGAATGGCCATGCCAACCCCTTACTTACAGTGCCACCATATGTTATACCTCCTTCTGTGATGGCTCACATCTCGGGTTGTGCATGTCACCCCTGTATTTTCAGTGCCACTCATGTTATTCCTCATTCTCTGATGACTAATTTCTCGGGATGTGCATGTCACCCCTGTATTTCCAGTGCCACTCCATATTATTCCTCATTCTCTGGTGATTCATTTCTCGGGATGTGCATGTCACCCCTTGATTTTCAGTGCCACTCCATGTTTTGCCTCATTCTGGGATGGCTCTCATCTCGGGTTGTGCATTTCACCCCTTGATTTTCAGTGCCACTCCATGTTATTCCTCATTCTCTGATGACTCATTCCTCGGGATGTGCATGTCACCCCTGTATTTTCAGTGCCACTTCGTGTTATTCCTCATTCTCTGATGACTCTTCTCAGGATGTGCATCACCCCTTGATTTTCAGTGCCACTTCGTGTTATTCCTCATTCTCTGATGACTCTTTTCTCGGGATGTGCATGTCACCCCTGTATTTCCAGTGCCACTCCATGTTATTCCTCATTCTCTGGTGACTCATTTCTCGGGATGTGCATGTCACCCCTTGATTTTCAGTGCCTCTCCATGTTATGCCTCATTCTGGGATGGCTCTCATCTCGGGTTGTGCATTTCACCCCTTGATTTTCAGTGCCACTCCGTGTTATTACTCATTCTCTGGTGACTCATTCCTCGGGATGTGCATGTCACCCCTGTATTTTCAGTGCCACTCCGTGTTATTCCTCATTCTCTGGTGACTCATTACTCGGGATGTGCATGTCACCCCTGTATTTTCAGTGCCACTCCGTGTTATTCCTCATTCTCTGGTGACTCATTCCTCGGGATGTGCATGTCACCCCTGTATTTTCAGTGCCACTCCGTGTTATTCCTCATTCTCTGGTGACTCATTCCTCGGGATGTGCATGTCACCCCTGTATTTCCAGTGCCACTCCGTGTTATTCCTCATTCTCTGGTGACTCATTCCTCGGGATGTGCATGTCACCCCTGGATTTTCAGTGCTGCCGCGTGTTATTCCTCATTCTCTGATGACTCATTTCTCGGGATGTGCATGTCACCCCTGTATTTTCAGTGCCGCCGCGTGTTATGCCTCATTCTGAGACGGCTCACTGCTTGGAATGTGCATGCCACCCCTTTACTTTCAGTGCCGCCACATGTTATGACTCATTCTGTGAAGGCTCACTGCTTGGAATGTGCATGCCACCCCTTTACTTTCAGTGCCGCCACATGTTATGCCTCATTCTGTGAAGGCTCACTGCTTGGAATGTGCATGCCACCCCTTTACTTTCAGTGCCGCCACATGTTATGCCTCATTCTGAGAAGGCTCACTGCTTGGAATGTGCATGTCACCCCTTTACTTTCAGTGCCGCCACATGTTATGCCTCATTCTGAGAAGGCTCACTGCTTGGAATGTGCATGCCACCCCTTTACTTTCAGTGCCGCCACATGTTATGCCTCATTCTGTGAAGGCTCACTGCTTGGAATGTGCATGTCGCCCCTTTACTTTCAGTGCCGCCACATGTTATTCCTCATTCTGAGAAGGCTCACTGCTTGGAATGTGCATGTCACCCCTTTACTTTCAGTGCCGCCACATGTTATGCCTCATTCTGAGAAGGCTCACTGCTTGGAATGTGCATGCCACCCCTTTACTTTCAGTGCCGCCACATGTTATGCCTCATTCTGTGAAGGCTCACTGCTTGGAATGTGCATGCCACCCCTTTACTTTCAGTGCCGCCACATGTTATGCCTCATTCTGAGAAGGCTCACTGCTTGGAATGTGCATGCCACCCCTTTACTTTCAGTGCCGCCACATGTTATGCCTCATTCTGAGAAGGCTCACTGCTTGGAATGTGCATGCCACCCCTTTACTTTCAGTGCCGCCACATGTTATGCCTCATTCTGAGAAGGCTCACTGCTTGGAATGTGCATGCCACCCCTTTACTTTCAGTGCCGCCACATGTTATGCCTCATTATGAGAAGGCTCACTGCTTGGAATGTGCATGCCACCCCTTTACTTTCAGTGCCGCCACATGTTATGCCTCATTATGAGAAGGCTCACTGCTTGGAATGTGCATGCCACCCCTTTACTTTCAGTGCCGCCACATGTTATGCCTCATTCTGTGAAGGCTCACTGCTTGGAATGTGCATGCCACCCCTTTACTTTCAGTGCCGCCACATGTTATGCCTCATTCTGAGAAGGCTCACTGCTTGGAATGTGCATGCCACCCCTTTACTTTCAGTGCCGCCACATGTTATGCCTCATTCTGAGAAGGCTCACTGCTTGGAATGTGCATGCCACCCCTTTACTTTCAGTGCTGCCACATGTTATGCCTCATTCTGTGAAGGCTCACTGCTTGGAATGTGCATGCCACCCCTTTACTTTCAGTGCCGCCACATGTTATGCCTCATTCTGAGAAGGCTCACTGCTTGGAATGTGCATGCCACCCCTTTACTTTCAGTGCCGCCACATGTTATGCCTCATTCTGAGAAGGCTCACTGCTTGGAATGTGCATGCCACCCCTTTACTTTCAGTGCCGCCACATGTTATGCCTCATTCTGAGAAGGCTCACTGCTTGGAATGTGCATGCCACCCCTTTACTTTCAGTGCCGCCACATGTTATGCCTCATTCTGAGAAGGCTCACTGCTTGGAATGTGCATGCCACCCCTTTACTTTCAGTGCCGCCACATGTTATGCCTCATTCTGAGAAGGCTCACTGCTTGGAATGTGCATGCCACCCCTTTACTTTCAGTGCCGCCACATGTTATGCCTCATTCTGAGAAGGCTCACTGCTTGGAATGTGCATGCCACCCCTTTACTTTCAGTGCCGCCACATGTTATGCCTCATTCTGTGAAGGCTCACTGCTTGGAATGTGCATGCCACCCCTTTACTTTCAGTGCCGCCACATGTTATGCCTCATTCTGAGAAGGCTCACTGCTTGGAATGTGCATGCCACCCCTTTACTTTCAGTGCCGCCACATGTTATGCCTCATTCTGAGAAGGCTCACTGCTTGGAATGTGCATGCCACCCCTTTACTTTCAGTGCCGCCACATGTTATGCCTCATTCTGAGAAGGCTCACTGCTTGGAATGTGCATGCCACCCCTTTACTTTCAGTGCCGCCACATGTTATGCCTCATTCTGAGAAGGCTCACTGCTTGGAATGTGCATGCCACCCCTTTACTTTCAGTGCCGCCACATGTTATGCCTCATTCTGAGAAGGCTCACTGCTTGGAATGTGCATGCCACCCCTTTACTTTCAGTGCCGCCACATGTTATGCCTCATTCTGAGAAGGCTCACTGCTTGGAATGTGCATGCCACCCCTTTACTTTCAGTGCCGCCACATGTTATGCCTCATTCTGAGAAGGCTCACTGCTTGGAATGTGCATGCCACCCCTTTACTTTCAGTGCCGCCACATGTTATGCCTCATTCTGAGAAGGCTCACTGCTTGGAATGTGCATGCCACCCCTTTACTTTCAGTGCCGCCACATGTTATGCCTCATTCTGAGAAGGCTCACTGCTTGGAATGTGCATGCCACCCCTTTACTTTCAGTGCCGCCACATGTTATGCCTCATTCTGAGAAGGCTCACTGCTTGGAATGTGCATGCCACCCCTTTACTTTCAGTGCCGCCACATGTTATGCCTCATTCTGAGAAGGCTCACTGCTTGGAATGTGCATGCCACCCCTTTACTTTCAGTGCCGCCACATGTTATGCCTCATTCTGAGAAGGCTCACTGCTTGGAATGTGCATGCCACCCCTTTACTTTCAGTGCCGCCACATGTTATGCCTCATTCTGAGAAGGCTCACTGCTTGGAATGTGCATGCCACCCCTTTACTTTCAGTGCCGCCACATGTTATGCCTCATTCTGAGAAGGCTCACTGCTTGGAATGTGCATGCCACCCCTTTACTTTCAGTGCCGCCACATGTTATGCCTCATTCTGAGAAGGCTCACTGCTTGGAATGTGCATGCCACCCCTTTACTTTCAGTGCCGCCACATGTTATGCCTCATTCTGAGAAGGCTCACTGCTTGGAATGTGCATGCCACCCCTTTACTTTCAGTGCCGCCACATGTTATGCCTCATTCTGAGAAGGCTCACTGCTTGGAATGTGCATGCCACCCCTTTACTTTCAGTGCCGCCACATGTTATGCCTCATTCTGAGAAGGCTCACTGCTTGGAATGTGCATGCCACCCCTTTACTTTCAGTGCCGCCACATGTTATGCCTCATTCTGAGAAGGCTCACTGCTTGGAATGTGCATGCCACCCCTTTACTTTCAGTGCCGCCACATGTTATGCCTCATTCTGAGAAGGCTCACTGCTTGGAATGTGCATGCCACCCCTTTACTTTCAGTGCCGCCACATGTTATGCCTCATTCTGAGAAGGCTCACTGCTTGGAATGTGCATGCCACCCCTTTACTTTCAGTGCCGCCACATGTTATGCCTCATTCTGAGAAGGCTCACTGCTTGGAATGTGCATGCCACCCCTTTACTTTCAGTGCCGCCACATGTTATGCCTCATTCTGAGAAGGCTCACTGCTTGGAATGTGCATGCCACCCCTTTACTTTCAGTGCCGCCACATGTTATGCCTCATTCTGTGAAGGCTCACTGCTTGGAATGTGCATGCCACCCCTTTACTTTCAGTGCCGCCACATGTTATGCCTCATTCTGAGAAGGCTCACTGCTTGGAATGTGCATGCCACCCCTTTACTTTCAGTGCCGCCACATGTTATGCCTCATTCTGAGAAGGCTCACTGCTTGGAATGTGCATGCCACCCCTTTACTTTCAGTGCCGCCACATGTTATGCCTCATTCTGAGAAGGCTCACTGCTTGGAATGTGCATGCCACCCCTTTACTTTCAGTGCCGCCACATGTTATGCCTCATTCTGAGAAGGCTCACTGCTTGGAATGTGCATGCCACCCCTTTACTTTCAGTGCCGCCACATGTTATGCCTCATTCTGAGAAGGCTCACTGCTTGGAATGTGCATGCCACCCCTTTACTTTCAGTGCCGCCACATGTTATGCCTCATTCTGAGAAGGCTCACTGCTTGGAATGTGCATGCCACCCCTTTACTTTCAGTGCCGCCACATGTTATGCCTCATTCTGAGAAGGCTCACTGCTTGGAATGTGCATGCCACCCCTTTACTTTCAGTGCCGCCACATGTTATGCCTCATTCTGAGAAGGCTCACTGCTTGGAATGTGCATGCCACCCCTTTACTTTCAGTGCCGCCACATGTTATGCCTCATTCTGAGAAGGCTCACTGCTTGGAATGTGCATGCCACCCCTTTACTTTCAGTGCCGCCACATGTTATGCCTCATTCTGAGAAGGCTCACTGCTTGGAATGTGCATGCCACCCCTTTACTTTCAGTGCCGCCACATGTTATGCCTCATTCTGAGAAGGCTCACTGCTTGGAATGTGCATGCCACCCCTTTACTTTCAGTGCCGCCACATGTTATGCCTCATTCTGAGAAGGCTCACTGCTTGGAATGTGCATGCCACCCCTTTACTTTCAGTGCCGCCACATGTTATGCCTCATTCTGAGAAGGCTCACTGCTTGGAATGTGCATGCCACCCCTTTACTTTCAGTGCCGCCACATGTTATGCCTCATTCTGAGAAGGCTCACTGCTTGGAATGTGCATGCCACCCCTTTACTTTCAGTGCCGCCACATGTTATGCCTCATTCTGAGAAGGCTCACTGCTTGGAATGTGCATGCCACCCCTTTACTTTCAGTGCCGCCACATGTTATGCCTCATTCTGAGAAGGCTCACTGCTTGGAATGTGCATGCCACCCCTTTACTTTCAGTGCCGCCACATGTTATGCCTCATTCTGAGAAGGCTCACTGCTTGGAATGTGCATGCCACCCCTTTACTTTCAGTGCCGCCACATGTTATGCCTCATTCTGAGAAGGCTCACTGCTTGGAATGTGCATGCCACCCCTTTACTTTCAGTGCCGCCACATGTTATGCCTCATTCTGAGAAGGCTCACTGCTTGGAATGTGCGTGCCACCCCTTTACTTTCAGTGCCGCCACATGTTATGCCTCATTCTGAGAAGGCTCACTGCTTGGAATGTGCGTGCCACCCCTTTACTTTCAGTGCCGCCACATGTTATGCCTCATTCTGAGAAGGCTCACTGCTTGGAATGTGCGTGCCACCCCTTTACTTTCAGTGCCGCCACATGTTATGCCTCATTCTGAGAAGGCTCACTGCTTGGAATGTGCGTGCCACCCCTTTACTTTCAGTGCCGCCACATGTTATGCCTCATTCTGAGAAGGCTCACTGCTTGGAATGTGCATGCCACCCCTTTACTTTCAGTGCCGCCACATGTTATGCCTCATTCTGAGAAGGCTCACTGCTTGGAATGTGCATGCCACCCCTTTACTTTCAGTGCCGCCACATGTTATGCCTCATTCTGAGAAGGCTCACTGCTTGGAATGTGCATGCCACCCCTTTACTTTCAGTGCCGCCACATGTTATGCCTCATTCTGAGAAGGCTCACTGCTTGGAATGTGCATGCCACCCCTTTACTTTCAGTGCCGCCACATGTTATGCCTCATTCTGTGAAGGCTCACTGCTTGGAATGTGCATGCCACCCCTTTACTTTCAGTGCCGCCACATGTTATGCCTCATTCTGTGAAGGCTCACTGCTTGGAATGTGCATGCCACCCCTTTACTTTCAGTGCCGCCACATGTTATGCCTCATTCTGTGAAGGCTCACTGCTTGGAATGTGCATGCCACCCCTTTACTTTCAGTGCCGCCACATGTTATGCCTCATTCTGTGAAGGCTCACTGCTTGGAATGTGCATGCCACCCCTTTACTTTCAGTGCCGCCACATGTTATGCCTCATTCTGTGAAGGCTCACTGCTTGGAATGTGCATGCCACCCCTTTACTTTCAGTGCCGCCACATGTTATGCCTCATTCTGAGAAGGCTCACTGCTTGGAATGTGCATGCCACCCCTTTACTTTCAGTGCCGCCACATGTTATGCCTCATTCTGAGAAGGCTCACTGCTTGGAATGTGCATGCCACCCCTTTACTTTCAGTGCCGCCACATGTTATGCCTCATTCTGAGAAGGCTCACTGCTTGGAATGTGCATGCCACCCCTTTACTTTCAGTGCCGCCACATGTTATGCCTCATTCTGAGAAGGCTCACTGCTTGGAATGTGCGTGCCACCCCTTTACTTTCAGTGCCGCCACATGTTATGCCTCATTCTGTGAAGGCTCACTGCTTGGAATGTGCGTGCCACCCCTTTACTTTCAGTGCCGCCACATGTTATGCCTCATTCTGAGAAGGCTCACTGCTTGGAATGTGCGTGCCACCCCTTTACTTTCAGTGCCGCCACATGTTATGCCTCATTCTGAGAAGGCTCACTGCTTGGAATGTGCGTGCCACCCCTTTACTTTCAGTGCCGCCACATGTTATGCCTCATTCTGAGAAGGCTCACTGCTTGGAATGTGCGTGCCACCCCTTTACTTTCAGTGCCGCCACATGTTATGCCTCATTCTGAGAAGGCTCACTGCTTGGAATGTGCGTGCCACCCCTTTACTTTCAGTGCCGCCACATGTTATGCCTCATTCTGAGAAGGCTCACTGCTTGGAATGTGCGTGCCACCCTTTACTTTCAGTGCCGCCACATGTTATGCCTCATTCTGAGAAGGCTCACTGCTTGGAATGTGCGTGCCACCCCTTTACTTTCAGTGCCGCCACATGTTATGCCTCATTCTGAGAAGGCTCACTGCTTGGAATGTGCATGCCACCCCTTTACTTTCAGTGCCGCCACATGTTATGCCTCATTCTGTGAAGGCTCACTGCTTGGAATGTGCATGCCACCCCTTTACTTTCAGTGCCGCCACATGTTATGCCTCATTCTGTGAAGGCTCACTGCTTGGAATGTGCATGCCACCCCTTTACTTTCAGTGCCGCCACATGTTATGCCTCATTCTGAGAAGGCTCACTGCTTGGAATGTGCATGCCACCCCTTTACTTTCAGTGCCGCCACATGTTATGCCTCATTCTGTGAAGGCTCACTGCTTGGAATGTGCATGCCACCCCTTTACTTTCAGTGCCGCCACATGTTATGCCTCATTCTGTGAAGGCTCACTGCTTGGAATGTGCATGCCACCCCTTTACTTTCAGTGCCGCCACATGTTATGCCTCATTCTGAGAAGGCTCACTGCTTGGAATGTGCATGCCACCCCTTTACTTTCAGTGCCGCCACATGTTATGCCTCATTCTGAGAAGGCTCACTGCTTGGAATGTGCGTGTCACCCCTTTACTTTCAGTGCTGCCACATGTTATGCCTCATTCTGTGAAGGCTCACTGCTTGGAATGTGCGTGCCACCCCTTTACTTTCAGTGCCGCCACATGTTATGCCTCATTCTGAGAAGGCTCACTGCTTGGAATGTGCGTGCCACCCTTTACTTTCAGTGCCGCCACATGTTATGCCTCATTCTGAGAAGGCTCACTGCTTGGAATGTGCATGCCACCCCTTTACTTTCAGTGCCGCCACATGTTATGCCTCATTCTGAGAAGGCTCACTGCTTGGAATGTGCATGCCACCCCTTTACTTTCAGTGCCGCCACATGTTATGCCTCATTCTGTGAAGGCTCACTGCTTGGAATGTGCATGCCACCCCTTTACTTTCAGTGCCGCCACATGTTATGCCTCATTCTGTGAAGGCTCACTGCTTGGAATGTGCATGCCACCCCTTTACTTTCAGTGCCGCCACATGTTATGCCTCATTCTGAGAAGGCTCACTGCTTGGAATGTGCGTGCCACCCCTTTACTTTCAGTGCCGCCACATGTTATGCCTCATTCTGAGAAGGCTCACTGCTTGGAATGTGCGTGCCACCCCTTTACTTTCAGTGCCGCCACATGTTATGCCTCATTCTGAGAAGGCTCACTGCTTGGAATGTGCGTGCCACCCCTTTACTTTCAGTGCCGCCACATGTTATGCCTCATTCTGAGAAGGCTCACTGCTTGGAATGTGCGTGCCACCCCTTTACTTTCAGTGCCGCCACATGTTATGCCTCATTCTGTGAAGGCTCACTGCTTGGAATGTGCGTGCCACCCCTTTACTTTCAGTGCCGCCACATGTTATGCCTCATTCTGAGAAGGCTCACTGCTTGGAATGTGCATGCCACCCTTTACTTTCAGTGCCGCCACATGTTATGCCTCATTCTGAGAAGGCTCACTGCTTGGAATGTGCATGCCACCCCTTTACTTTCAGTGCCGCCACATGTTATGCCTCATTCTGAGAAGGCTCACTGCTTGGAATGTGCATGCCACCCCTTTACTTTCAGTGCCGCCACATGTTATGCCTCATTCTGTGAAGGCTCACTGCTTGGAATGTGCATGCCACCCCTTTACTTTCAGTGCCGCCACATGTTATGCCTCATTCTGAGAAGGCTCACTGCTTGGAATGTGCATGCCACCCCTTTACTTTCAGTGCCGCCACATGTTATGCCTCATTCTGAGAAGGCTCACTGCTTGGAATGTGCGTGCCACCCCTTTACTTTCAGTGCCGCCACATGTTATGCCTCATTCTGAGAAGGCTCACTGCTTGGAATGTGCGTGCCACCCCTTTACTTTCAGTGCCGCCACATGTTATGCCTCATTCTGAGAAGGCTCACTGCTTGGAATGTGCATGCCACCCTTTACTTTCAGTGCCGCCACATGTTATGCCTCATTCTGAGAAGGCTCACTGCTTGGAATGTGCGTGCCACCCCTTTACTTTCAGTGCCGCCACATGTTATGCCTCATTCTGTGAAGGCTCACTGCTTGGAATGTGCGTGCCACCCCTTTACTTTCAGTGCCGCCACATGTTATGCCTCATTCTGTGAAGGCTCACTGCTTGGAATGTGCGTGCCACCCCTTTACTTTCAGTGCCGCCACATGTTATGCCTCATTCTGAGAAGGCTCACTGCTTGGAATGTGCGTGTCACCCCTTTACTTTCAGTGCCGCCACATGTTATGCCTCATTCTGAGAAGGCTCACTGCTTGGAATGTGCGTGCCACCCCTTTACTTTCAGTGCCGCCACATGTTATGCCTCATTCTGAGAAGGCTCACTGCTTGGAATGTGCGTGCCACCCCTTTACTTTCAGTGCCGCCACATGTTATGCCTCATTCTGAGAAGGCTCACTGCTTGGAATGTGCGTGCCACCCCTTTACTTTCAGTGCCGCCACATGTTATGCCTCATTCTGTGAAGGCTCACTGCTTGGAATGTGCATGCCACCCCTTTACTTTCAGTGCCGCCACATGTTATGCCTCATTCTGAGAAGGCTCACTGCTTGGAATGTGCATGTCACCCCTTTACTTTCAGTGCCGCCACATGTTATGCCTCATTCTGAGAAGGCTCACTGCTTGGAATGTGCATGCCACCCCTTTACTTTCAGTGCCGCCACATGTTATGCCTCATTCTGTGAAGGCTCACTGCTTGGAATGTGCATGCCACCCCTTTACTTTCAGTGCCGCCACATGTTATGCCTCATTCTGTGAAGGCTCACTGCTTGGAATGTGCATGCCACCCCTTTACTTTCAGTGCCGCCACATGTTATGCCTCATTCTGTGAAGGCTCACTGCTTGGAATGTGCATGCCACCCCTTTACTTTCAGTGCCGCCACATGTTATGCCTCATTCTGAGAAGGCTCACTGCTTGGAATGTGCATGCCACCCCTTTACTTTCAGTGCCGCCACATGTTATGCCTCATTCTGAGAAGGCTCACTGCTTGGAATGTGCATGTCACCCCTTTACTTTCAGTGCCGCCACATGTTATGCCTCATTCTGAGAAGGCTCACTGCTTGGAATGTGCATGCCACCCCTTTACTTTCAGTGCCGCCACATGTTATGCCTCATTCTGAGAAGGCTCACTGCTTGGAATGTGCGTGCCACCCCTTTACTTTCAGTGCCGCCACATGTTATGCCTCATTCTGTGAAGGCTCACTGCTTGGAATGTGCATGCCACCCCTTTACTTTCAGTGCCGCCACATGTTATGCCTCATTCTGAGAAGGCTCACTGCTTGGAATGTGCATGTCACCCCTTTACTTTCAGTGCCGCCACATGTTATGCCTCATTCTGAGAAGGCTCACTGCTTGGAATGTGCATGCCACCCCTTTACTTTCAGTGCCGCCACATGTTATGCCTCATTCTGAGAAGGCTCACTGCTTGGAATGTGCATGTAAGAAAAGCCCTTCTTAGTGCCTACGATAAATCCCCAACATGAAAGTGTGAACTTGTTTGCACTTTCTTTTATTTCATCATCACAAAATCTTTATTCTGTTGTCCACAAAACCATAAAAGATACAGACATCTGATGTACAAAACAGAATACAAGACCAAAGAATAGGGCATCACTATAAAAAACCCCATATACAATGGGTTTGGTAATCCTCCTGGACGTCCAGGAAGGGACCATCACAAATAAACCATGGTCATTAGAGAGCATTGCTTCTCCTACACCGACTTTACACCGCCTGTGGGCAATAGTGCGGCCCTCGGTCACACCAAAGACCAAACTTTACGGCCCCCGGGAAAATGTTTGTGAGTACCCATGCTCTATAAAACTAATGTTCTCCAATCATAACATTTGGCCTCGAGGCTGCCTTCCCCAAAACTGACAGACCTTTCTCCCCCATTCTCCCCTTATGAGTTCTCCTATCAAACATGTAGGTCTTACTCTTGAATCTGGCCATCTTAATCACCCTCCTGCCTTGGGTAGAGGACTGGGTTGCGGCACCCATCCGCCTTCCAGGCAACACCTACTCTTTTCTAATGCAATGTTTGCACAGTACTCTTGTTATTGGAATCTAGAACGTATGTTGGCTTTGAAGCCTAAAACTAACAGGCACATGCATCAAAGCTTTTTGCGATCGCAAACGGTGAAATTCGCAAAAATCGGCTGTTTGCGATCGCAAAAATAGCTTTTGCGATGCATGACAACTTGCCACTCTCAATTTAAGAAATCGCAATGTTTTAAATTGCGAGTGCATTTAAGGAATCGCAAATTGCGATTCCTTAAATGCAATGCAAGATGCCTTTAAAAATAGCGATTTCGCTATTTGGGCCCGCTATTTACCGCGAAATCATACCAGATGGTAAATAGCGGAAACTTTGAAAAATGCACTAAAGTGCATTTTTCAAAGTTGTAGAGTTACACACACACATGTCCTTGGGACATGTGTGTCGCAACTATATGTGCACGGATCAATTTCAGGGGTGCAACAGGGTGTCCTTTTGACACCCTTGCACCCTTGAAATTGTATGCGCAATTTGCGAGTACCTATTGGTACTCGCAAATAGCGCTCGTAATTTCCCATTCATTCCTATGGGCCGGTAGGCCCATAGGAATGAATGGGTAAGCCATTCCTTATTTGCGACTCGCAATTTGCGAGTCGCAAATAAGGAATGTGTACGAATCGCTATTTTTATAGCGATTCCTACATGCATAGGATTTTGCGAGTCCTTAATTGCGAATCCTTAATATTCGCAATTAAGGACTCGCAAAATCCAGGATTGATGCATGCGCCTGTAAATGATTACTTGAAAACATGAGTAGCAGGAGGAATTATTTGATGTGGAATGACCATCAATTCACGAAAATGAATGTGACAATGAGATGTCAATATTTACTTAAAATATCCACTGAACCACTTAATGTGGTAATTTACTGAAAACCCTGTCTTATTTTAATGCATTTAAAGAAACATCTGTGTGGCAAGCACGTATTTTATCTTAGGCCCTATTCAAATGACTAGACTTGGGAATGTGCACTTTTTCGTCAAGCTTCATCTACAATCAGTTTTGAACACAAGCACTCGTGCTACACCAAACAATAACAAGTAGCAGCGGCAGCTGTGCCGAGAATCGCACACACCTTGTGTTAAGCCAACACATTTTTAATACATTACCACATTAGTGAAATCTGTTGGAACGGAGAGAGGTCCTTTGCATGCAGAGGGCACTTGGGAGGTGGGCAAAGTCCAAGAGGCACTAGAGGAGGGAGGTGGGGGGCGCACCTGCCACTGGGGGAGGCTGTGAAGGAACTGCTGCCCGAGCGGTAATGTCTGCCCTTATGATGAAAGCGCCAGATACAATCTCACAGAAGGCAGAAGGGTACCTGTTGTAATAACAACACCTACGTGCACCTATTGCGATAGATTTAGAAAGGTACAATTTTTGGAACCACAGTTTGGTAACAACATAATAATTATACTGGAAAACAACCCCTCAGAGTAAGTTCTCAGTAGAATTTTGAAGTGTTCAATAGCATCACGTTTTTTTATTTGAACACTTACTTTGAGAGCGACTTCACAAAACCGTTGCCACGCCGAAAAATATTTTCCGTCTCTAGATGCCAGCAACAGCAAGTTTAACTCATTCACTCTCGGGTAGGTCGGGTAGGTCGGGTAGGTCGGGCAGGTCAGGCAGGTCAGGCAGCAGGCGAGGCCAGGAATGGAAGTGGAGTCTCGTGGAGTGGGAGGGCGAGACACGACAACATCCGGATCAGGTGACTCCCAAAAAAGGAAAGGAGCCAGATTAGGAGAGCCCGAAAAATAAAGGGCATAGTAGCACGGGGGCGGGACTGCCGAGTTGCACACACGCCAATCCAGTGACGTCTGCTATGGCACTGATTGATCGCAGGTCACAGCGGCCACTGGTAGGCGCCCGGCAAGGTACAAGGCGATGGGGGCAGGTTCAAAGGTCAAGGCAGAGCTCTGATAGGTAGCGCATTCGTGCGCTACACAAGATTGACAGCCCTGTAGTTGGGAGATGGGCGGGTAAGTGAACGTCATCTAAGAAAGTTAGGGGCGGCCGGGCGGGAAAGTTACTCCATCTTAGAAAGTCCAGATTTGAGCAGGGTGGACGGCGTCCACCCTGTAAAATAAGTGGGGGGACGCCGTCCACCCGCGTGGACCCTCGACTCGTGCCCTGCTCATCACGGGCTAGCCGAGCCCGCTCAAGAAATATTGATTCTCGGGGTGACAGTAGATGGTGGGTTAAAAACGTGACCGCTGTCCTATGATGGCAAACCCGACCTTCACACAGGCTAACCGGCGAATTCCATGTGCGGGATCATGGGACAGACAGTCTGACAAAATCAGTCTGATCTATTCTATGTATTTTATTTCACTTACTCTGTTTCCTTAAGCCAGAAAGGGAGCTCAATGGGCGATACGGTACTGCAAAGATGGGCCTTAAACCTCCAGGCGACAAGAAGAGGCATGAAGCGTGCATGCCATGGACCAACGGAAATGAAGGATCAGAGATGGACGGATGAACAAACACATGGTAGGCCTATGGGCGGGCTGAGGCCCACTTATTTGTATACAACAGTCTCTTCGAGACAGCGCATGCGCTGTCTAGCCTAGACCTAATGAATGAGAGACAGCAGCAGCAGCAGCAGCAGCAGCTACGTGTTGCCCATCAATGCCTTTAAAAACGGCACCTTGCCTGCGCCCAAATATAACAAGCATTGGAAATGCAATAGGTCTCACATTTGCTTGAGTTAGAGCTATTGGCGTTGTAAATGACAGTGTCTTTTACCCATGTGTTATGGAGTGTATGTATGTGGCGTGTAGTGGAATTATGTGGGTTGGATTGGAATTGTTGGTTGTGGAATTGTATGGCGTGGAATTGTGTGGTGTGGAGTGGATTTGTGTAGTGGAATTATGTGGCATGGTGTGCCGCCCCCCCCCCTTCCTTGTGGGGAGTCGGCTGGGATAGGAGTAGGGGCTTGCTGAAGTATATATTAAGTGAAGATGAAAGAAAAATATTAACCTTGGGTCTCACTTACAGCCCTGTTAGAGACTTTAATTACGCAGAGACACAAATAGATTTATTTAAGTTTGTGCGTAAAATGAAACTGCGGAAACATCATGCAATTCAAGGGACGTGTAACCATGACACTACACTAATAGCACCTGCGTGAAAGTAACACTAGTCCAACATTAACAGCAGGAGATCAAGAACTTTTGACAGATATGCAGCAATTATTTGATGAGAACAATACAATCATGGGTCAAACGGATCAGGAATCCCGGCAATTGGTGGCAACAGTTCGAACTAAATCTACTTTCTGCCCATTAATGATACGAGACAATGTGGAGATCTTCCATGATAAAGTCACTTTTGAATTGAAAAAACTTTATCGGGACACTATGAAATCGCCTAGGAAATATACCAAACAGGACCACACTTACTCTCAGTTGGTCAAAAAACTACAGGATGATGATAACATTATCATACGCCAATCAGACAAAGGTGGCCACGTAGTATTATGGCCACGAGAGCTATATATGGAGGAGGCTGAAAAACAACTCAACGACAGAGACTGCTATAAGAAAAGTAACATCTTAGCAGTCAAAGGTGCATGGAATGAGTTCAATAGCAAACTTCTGGCATGGAAATCCTCTGGCTTACTAAGCATGGAAGAATTTAAGTTTTTAAAAGTTGATTATCCCATTGTACCTGCAATATATGTTATCCCCAAAGTCCACAAGGATATGCTCAGACCACCGGGGAGGCCCATTATATCGGCCAAGGGTAGCAAAATGGAGAACACATCCAAATATGTGGACTTCTTCCTTCAAGACCTTGTGAAGAAACTCCCATCATATATACAGGACACAGGGGACTTTCTCCGTAAAATCCAGACTGTACAATGGGATGATGATTGTTTGCTTATGTCGCTAGATGTTGTCTCATTATACACAAGCATACACAACCGCGATGGTCTGCTGGCAACTAAATTCTATTTAAACACCCGACCCAGACAATTTTGCATGCATAACAAAATGTTATTGACCATGATTTCTACATGTTTAGACAATAACTTCTTTCTCTTCAACAACCAAATCTTCCAGCAAGTAAGAGGAGTTGCCATGGGGGCCTGCTTTTCCCCTAGTTATGCCTGTCTTCATATGGGCATGTGGGAGGAGCGGGTCCTCATGGCAACACATAGAGACACTCTTTTCAGGCATGTTCTTTGCTGGTATAGATACATTAATGACTTGTTCTTAATATGGAAGGGTAATGAAATGGAAGCCCACAATTTTATAAGTGAACTGAATGACAATAGCTTAAACCTGCAATTCACTGCCCAAACAAGCAAGGAGAGCATAATTTTTTTAGACGTAGAGGTTTTTACATCTAACAACAAGCTTGACACACGACTGCATAGAAAATCATCAGCCGGCAACACTGTGCTGCATGCTTCCAGCCACCATCCGCCTCATTTGATCAACAGCATTCCCTATGGGGAAATGCTGCGGATCAGAAGAATATGCAGTACAGAAACAGACTGTATGCAGGCCCAACGAGCTAGCAGGGACAGATTCATAGCCAGAGGCTATGCTGAGAGTGTGGTTGTGGCAGCCATGAACAAGGCCAATAATCTACAACGCTCAGAAATATTAGTTGATCGAAACAAGAGGGACTCCAACACCTCTCAATCGGTTGACCAGCCTACCAGACTAGTGTTAACATTTAACCAACAGCATAAAACATTAAGAAAAATTGTTAATAAGAACTGGCCCCTGATCCTCAATGACCCCATACTGGGTGAACGTTTAACAGCAACTCCCAGTATTACCTACAGGAAGGCCCGCTCCATGAGCAATGCTTTGGTCAGGAGTAGTCCTGAGGTCATCTTAACAAAAAATTGGCTTAACACCAGAACAGGGTTTTTTAAATGTTCCAGCTGTAGAGCGTGTAAATATGGCTACAATACCAAAACATACACCACCCCCTTTAAACAGAAACCAGTTGAGATAACCAAATTCCTAAACTGCAAAACTGAGTTTGCAGTGTATGTGCTGGAGTGTCCATGTGGCCTGCGCTACGTGGGGAGTACCAGATTGCAGGTTCACAAACGGATACTCCAGCACATGCAAGCTATCTCTAACAATGACGCTGCCTATCCAGTGGCAAGGCACTTCAAAGAACATCATGGCAGTGATTTACAGTATTTAAAATACTTTGCCATTGACACTGTCTTGCCTCTCAGGAGGGGTGGGAATCGTGATCACCTCTTACGCAAGTTGTAAACTCAATACATCTTAGAGCTGGATTGCAAAATACCATTGGGTCTAAATGCAAGTGAGGATTTCTTTACTTGTTTATGAAACTCTCTGCCTCTAGCACTTTTCATGATATGTACCATCCTTTCTATTCAAACATCAGATCTGCCTCTCATTTTAACATATTTCTATAATTAGTTTTTATCATAATTTTATACATTATTTTAACTAAATCACGGCCGTGATTTAGAGTGGTGTAGGCACTTTTATGATTTTTTTAGCAGCACTAGCACTTTAAGAAAACCGATGGAAGTATGCCCACTGGGGCTGAATTTGCTTTACTCGCTTTATATAGCATTATAATGATGTGCATATTTATACAGGTTATAAATAAGAGCTATGGTATTTTACCATTATGGGTGACCCTCAGATGAGCTACAGGGATCACAGAATCATGACATGTCCCTGGCAGGATATCAATGTTTTTAAGATTTATTGTGTATTTTATACAGGGTCTTATTTCATGTTATCCACGTGCCTAACAACTTGAGCTCAACCTGATGTATGTCAACACAGTATGGTTATTTAGATTTTATCCTTTTGGGTTTTAATCTGATTTTTACCATGTGTTTTTATGTGCTGAATATTTATACTAATTTATGAAATTTATTAATTGCACATTTTTGCTCCATTTTGCACATATTCATTATACTCTATTTAAAGAAGTGTATTTTTGCTATATCATAATGAGTTTTAAAAGCGACAATCAATACCTCTTCCATTTCCATCATGTTTTGAAATCACGTCTGTTTACCTGTCACTTGCACTTTAAAATGAAAAACATTGTCTCCGTTTCGTGTCATGTGATCAAGGCCTCGTTGGAGGCTGAAACGCGTAATGGCGGAGGTGCGGGAGTTTACCAAATAAACCGACTATTGCACTGATCTTGGGTCTGCATTTTCGTCTTTCCAAGTGGCATGGTGGCGGAATCTTTTGGATATATATAAATATATATATATATTGTAATATATTATCTACTGGCGGTCGCCAGTAGATAGTTATAGTTAGGACCTATTATCCATAGGAAATTCGTAACATTCTTTTCCCAATAACTTTGGCGCCGGTTGAGGAATCTTCGCGAAATTTTCAAAACTTATGGCCCGCTCCGGTCCGCTCCTATCTTGAAAGTTTCGGGGTGATTCATCAAGCGGGGGCCGAGAAAAAAGGGGGTCCCAAAACGTGTTTTCTCCATGTTAATTCCCATAGGAAACTTTAGACACGGCTACAGCCCGAACTGCTGAACGGAATTACACCACATTTGGCTTGGTTCAGAAAGCGCCCTTTTTTTTAAATGGTGTAAATCCGTTCAGTAGTTGCGGAGAAATTCAAAAAATAAGAGTCAAAAAATCAATTTCCCATAGGAAACTTTATGCAAGGCTACAGTCAAAACTGCTGAACGGAATTACACCAAATTTGGCAAAAAGGTAGTGCTTGGTTCAGAAAGCACCCTTTTTAAAAATTGTGTAAATCTGTTCAGTAGTTGCTGAGAAAATCAAAAATAAAAGTTTCGATATTTAGAGGCACGGAGGATCCGCGGACCCTCCCGACCACGAGCTTCATGCTAATTGGCTGTCAACACTCCAAACCAGGAAGTGTTGGCAGCCATCTTGTGCTTCGGTAGAACTGAGGCACAAGAAAATAGGAAAAAAAACGCGAAAAACAAGAAAAGGGGGCAGGGTAGAAACACCCTGACCCCCTAGGCCTGCTTAGGGGGTCCCACATGGACCCCCATGGCCCAAAAAAGCATTTAAAAAAAAAAAAACACGCGGGATGCGCAGAGGATCCGCGGATCTGGCAAAGAAAATAAAAAGAACGAAGCGCGGGCTCTCGCGCTTCTTTATTAATTAGCCCGCGGGTGGGCCAAGTCCCGGGGGCATTTGTAAAATGTATTTGCGGGGGCCCAGGGAGAGCCCCGCAGCCCCGGGGACCGCCACCCCCGGGGCTTTCTATAAATATTTGTGGGGGGGCACACAGCCCTCCCCCCGCAGCCCCGGGGACCGCCACCCCCCGGGGCTTTCATTTTAAATAGGTGGGGGGCCTCCAAGGCCCCCCAAGCCCCGGGGACCGCCACCGCCGGGGCTTTATTTACATATTTGCGGGGGGCTCACGGCCCCCCCGCAGCCCCGGGGACCGCCACCCCCCGGGGCTTGTTTTTTTTAAAAACTAAACTACCTGTGTGGGGGGGCTCGAGCCCCCCCACTCGCCCCGGGGACCACCACCTCCCCGGGGCACTAAGAATGGAAATTTGGGGGTCCGTTATGGACCCCGAGCCCCGGGGACCACCACCCCCGGGGCTTTGCTAATGTTGGGAGGGGGCCGCGCGGCACCCTCCTGGAGCCAGTGATGGCCCTGGGGACCGCCACCCCCAGGGCCGGCTCCTGCAGTGTCCCGGGGTGCCCACCCCGGGACACTGCTTGCAATGACAGGGCGGGAGCCTCGCGGCTCCCGCCCTGTCATTGCAAACTCTGGTTTGGGTTTTGAAAGCGAGAGCAGGAAACCTGCTCTCTCTTCCAAAATCCAAACCACATTGCTTATCCACACGGGGAGCTGCATCTTAGCAGCTCCCCGTGTGGAAAAGCAATGCCGGCTCCCACAGGAGGCGGCGAGCCGAGCGGGACCGTTGGGGGATTGGGGACCCCCACGGTCCCCAACGAGAGGCCAGGCCCCGGGGATGGGGTCCCCGGGGCCATTAGTGGCTCGGGAGGGGCCACGCGGCCCCCTCCACCATCATAAAATAAAAAAAAATAAAAAAAAAGATGGAAAGGCCGGCCCCGGGGATGGGGTCCCCGGGGCCATAAATGGCCTGAGGAGGGGGGCCACGCAGCCCCCTCCAATAATTTAAATTAAAAAAAAAACATGGCCATGCCCCGGGGGATGGGGTCCCCGGGGCCGAATATGGCCTCGGGAGGGGGGCAACGCGGCCCCCTTCCAATTTAAAAAAAAAAAAAATAGGGGTCAGGCCCTGGGGAATGGGGTCCCCAGGGCCAATAAAATAGGAAAGGAAGGGGGGCCACACAGCCCCCCTTCTTAAAAATAAAAAAAAAAGACCGGCATCGCGCCAGAGGCCCCGCCCCCTCCCTGCAGCACTCTGCAAATGCGCCCCCTGGCGCGTTGTAAAATGGGGAACTAATTCCCATTGAATACTGGGGGTCCCTGGGGGCCAACTAGCCCACTAAGAACCTCCAGTATGTGCCAGGGAGCTGCGTTACAGAGAGGTGTTCAGAGGACACGCCCCTTTTTACACCTCTCTGCAACGCAGCTCTGTGGCGCTTACTGGAGGTACCTGGTGGGCTACTTGGACCCCAGGGACCCTCAGGATTCAAGGGGACTTAATCCCCCAACTTAAAACGCGCCACAGGGCGCGTTTGCACAGTGGTGAAGGTAGGGGGCGGGGCCTGAGGTGACATGTGTGCAAATACGCCCTGTGGCGTGTTTTAAGTTGGGGAATTAAGTCCCCTTGAATCCTGAGGGTCCCTGGGGGCCAACTACCCCACCAGATATGTCCAGTAAGTGCCACAGAGTTGCATTGCAGAGAGGTGTAAAATGGGGCATGGCCTCGGACCACCTCTCTGCAACGCAGCTCTGTGGTGCTTACTGGAGGTATATGGTGGGCTAGTTGGACCCAGGGACTTTCAGGATTCAAGGGGACTTAATCCCCCAACTTAAAACGTGCCACAGGGCGTGTTTACACAGTGGTGAAGGGAGGGAGCGGGGCCTGAGGTGACATGTGTGCAAACACGCCCTGTGGCGCGTTTTAAGTTGGGGAAATACGTCCCCTTTAATCCTGAGGGCCCCTGGGGGCCAACTAGGCCACTAGGTACCTCCAGTAAGCGCCACAGGCCTGCGTTGCAGAGAGGTGGTCCAGGCCGTGCCCCTTTTTACACCTCTGTGCAACGCAGCTCTGTGGCGCTTACTGGAGGTACTTAGTGGGCTAGTTGGACCCCAGGGACCCTCAGGATTCAAGGGGACTTTCTCCCCCAACTTAAAACGGCCACAGGGCGTGTTTGCACACATGTAACCTCAGGCCCCCCCCTCCTTACACCAGTGTGCAAACGCCCCATGGCGCGTTTTAAGAGGTAGTTTTAATCCCCCTGCCCTATTATGTACTAGGGTCTTACAGAGGAGGTCATGCTAATCACAGGGGTACCCCAATGCATAGTGTTCCCTAGTGTATGTAGGTGTTTTCACTGTATTCTAAGTGTCTTTTAGCATAGCACTGGCTCTAGGCCTGGTTAGTCAGAGTCAGTTACCACCAGTACCCGTCTGAAAAAGTTGTGGGCACAGGATGATTTTGCAACAAGGCCTCTTTCTGCTCCTCTGTTGGTTCTTTCTGCACATGTCTTGCTTCTTCCTGCATTTTTCTTCGTCTTTGTGGACTTCTGTTGCTTCTTTCTGCATTTCTTTTGCTTCTTTCTGTGCGTTTTTTCTTCTTTCTTCACATGTCATACTTCTGTAGGCATAGTTAGAAACTAGCATTTGAAAAACCTTTGAAATTCACTGAAAAAAACCATAGGTTTCAGGCACGTTATAGTTAGAAATTAGCATTTAAAAAACCTTAGAAATTCACTGAAAAAACCATAGGTTTCAGGGACGTTATAGTTAGTTGGACATTTCACTCGTACAAAACCCGTGAAATTGCCCCGTTATAGTTAGTTCAGCTAACTATAACGGTCGCCCACGCAATGCACTGCTGATGACGTCACATATTACATCACTCATGACATGGTCAGTGACATCACTGATGACATCACTGATGACATCTCAAATGATATCACTGATGACATCACTAATGACATCATCCATGTGATAATTTCATGCATCTTCTCACACCCTAATATAACCTTTGATACACCCACTCTAAATTACAGACTGCCATTCTCAAAACCATAGACACTCCAACACCAATAACTACATACCCACTCACTGATTCTTAGGTCTACACACACATCCACTCACTCACCCATACAGTCACTCGTACTTATGGTCACTCAGTACAGGACTATCATATGCACTCATACACCTATATAGACACTCACACACCGCCACTCATCCATAGAGGTACTCACACACCAAGTCAGTCATACAAATAATTATTCACACTACCCTTTACTCACCTATACAGTTATACACACACCAGCTCACTTAGTCATACAAATACTAGCACATTCTTACGTTCTTATACAATCACTGATACAAGCAAACACTCATCCATGCAGCCACTCTCACAATCACACACTCTCACTTATAGACATTTATATACTCTAACACACATATATACTGCCTTTTATATATGTAGTTACTTACACATGTACAAATGAGATATACATTCACTCACTAACACACCCATACACACACTCACCCACCCATACAGTCCATCACAGATGCACACTTCAAACTATGCACCCAGTGAATCACCCACTCACACATCTATGCACAGAGTCACACACACCCCACCCACACAAACACTCTGGCACCCATACAGATACTCAGACAACCAATCAATAACTCATATAGACACTTATGTAGTTATTCACAAACCCATGCAGTCACTTACACACCAACAGACAGACGGATACAGAGATTCACACAGTTTAGTCACTAACCCATGCATTCAGTAACATATGTTTAACCACTCACTTATAGAGTCAGTCACGCACCTAGTAAAACATCCATTCAGACACTTATACACCCACTCATTCTTCAATACGCCTTTACCTATATATATTAAACATATTTAAACTTTACAGAAACACACAGTCACTGAATGATGTCATCAGTGATGTCATCAGTGATGTCATCAGTGATGTCACTGACCATGTCATGAGTGATGTAATATGTGACGTCATCAGCAGTGCATTGCGGGGGCGCGAGTTATAGTTAGCTGAACTAACTATAACGGGGCAATTTCACGGGTTTTGTACGAGTGAAATGTCCAACTAACTATAACTTTCCCTAAAACCTATGGTTTTTTCAGTGAATTTCTAAGGTTTTTTAAATGCTAATTTCTAACTATAACGTGCCTGAAACCTATGGTTTTTTCAGTGAATATATATATATATATATATTTTTATTATATGTTTCCTGGCTCATTTGCAATATTTGGAGACGGGATAAGTTTGGAGGTTACTTTTATTTGGGATTGGATTATGCAGATCAGGTAGAGCGCAATTTCTTTTTATTTAAACATGGTTCGGGAAGGGGTTGTGGGCTGGGGGCCAGGTGAGGGGCACCCTTGGCAGTGCCAGAAATCTGTAGTTTGCACATTTGAGGCATGCATTGGGGAGGCATAAGATACACGTCGCCACATTTCCCTACGTGTTTTCAGATGTAAAGGAAGGCTAAGCGGTCTTTGCCCCCATTTCAGACACAATATTATTAATTGACGCTTGAAGAAAGCCGTGTGATCCTGGGCACATGGCATTATTTGTTACCCGCCCTCTAGCCTCTAGTTTACAATTAGAAGTGCTCGGAAGCCAGTTGAACACAAGTGTTCAGCTCTGCACAACATTGGCCCAGTCTCTTCAGCCCGGAGGCGCCCAGAGGCAACCAAAATCTTGGCAGTGCGCTACAGAAGCCCTCTTTATACCTGCGCTTTTTATTCGTTATTATTTTATAGCGTCAAAGAAGCGCCTTAAAGTTGCCGTAAAGCGATACAAAAGGGGATGATGGACGGAAAGTTTGAGCCAATCAAACACTCACCCCCAGTCAACTGATCTGGGTTTAATCCATCATCATTCTTTAGCTCACTCCACCACCCCAGTTCAGACATGGCCATATGCAAATCAGTCTGACCCTGTGCCTCATGGGAACAGTCCAGCCCGAACTGCCAAGCCATGTCTTCCCTGGACCGGAAACAAGCATCCTAGGACCGGTTTCTGGCATTCCAGCCGTCATCAGCCAGGCTTGCTTGAATCCAGTGGCAAAGTGAGCAAGGGACCCACGTCTGGGCATACCCCCGCCAACTTAGGGCGAACAAAGCGATACAAAGGGGATGATGGACGGAAAGTTTGAGCCAATCAAACACTCACCCCCAGTCAACTGATCTGGGTTTAATCCATCATCATTCTTTAGCTCACTCCACCACCCCAGTTCAGACATGGCCATATGCAAATCAGTCTGACCCTGTGCCTCATGGGAACAGTCCAGCCCGAACTGCCAAGCCATGTCTTCCCTGGACCGGAAACAAGCATCCTAGGACCGGTTTCTGGCATTCCAGCCGTCATCAGCCAGGCTTGCTTGAATCCAGTGGCAAAGTGAGCAAGGGACCCACGTCTGGGCATACCCCGCCAACTTAGGGCGAACAAAGCGATACAAAGGGGATGATGGACGGAAAGTTTGAGCCAATCAAACACTCACCCCAGTCAACTGATCTGGGTTTAATCCATCATCATTCTTTAGCTCACTCCACCACCCCAGTTCAGACATGGCCATATGCAAATCAGTCTGACCCTGTGCCTCATGGGAACAGTCCAGCCCGAATTGCCAAGCCATGTCTTCCCTGGACCGGAAACAAGCATCCTAGGACCGGTTTCTGGCATTCCAGCCGTCATCAGCCAGGCTTGCTTGAATCCAGTGGCAAAGTGAGCAAGGGACCCACGTCTGGGCATACCCCCGCCAACTTAGGGCGAACAAGCGATACAAAAGGGGATGATGGACGGAAAGTTTGAGCCAATCAAACACTCACCCCCAGTCAACTGATCTGGGTTTAATCCATCATCATTCTTTAGCTCACTCCACCACCCCAGTTCAGACATGGCCATATGCAAATCAGTCTGACCCTGTGCCTCATGGGAACAGTCCAGCCCGAACTGCCAAGCCATGTCTTCCCTGGACCGGAAACAAGCATCCTAGGACCGGTTTCTGGCATTCCAGCCGTCATCAGCCAGGCTTGCTTGAATCCAGTGGCAAAGTGAGCAAGGGCACAGGGTCAGACTGATTTGCATATGGCCATGTCTGAACTGGGGTGGTGGAGTGAGCTAAAGAATGATGATGGATTAAACCCAGATCAGTTGACTGGGGGTGAGTGTTTGATTGGCTCAAGCGTTCCGTCCATCATCCCCTTTTGTATCGCTTTGTTCGCCCTAAGTTGGCGGGGGTATGCCCAGACGTGGGTCCCTTGCTCACTTTGCCACTGGATTCAAGCAAGCCTGGCTGATGACGGCTGGAATGCCAGAAACCGGTCCTAGGATGCTTGTTTCCGGTCCAGGGAAGACATGGCTTGGCAGTTCGGGCTGGACTGTTCCCATGAGGCACAGGGTCAGACTGATTTGCATATGGCCATGTCTGAACTGGGGTGGTGGAGTGAGCTAAAGAATGATGATGGATTAAACCCAGATCAGTTGACTGGGGGTGAGTGTTTGATTGGCTCAGCTGCTCCGTCCATCATCCCCTTTGTATAGCTTTGTTCGCCCTAAGTTGGCGGGGGTATGCCCAGACGTGGGTCCCTTGCTCACTTTGCCACTGGATTCAAGCAAGCCTGGCTGATGACGGCTGGAATGCCAGAAACCGGTCCTAGGATGCTTGTTTCCGGTCCAGGAAGACATGGCTTGGCAGTTCGGGCTGGACTGTTCCCATGAGGCACAGGGTCAGACTGATTTGCATATGGCCATGTCTGAACTGGGGTGGTGGAGTGAGCTAAAGAATGATGATGGATTAACCCAGATCAGTTGACTGGGGGTGAGTGTTTGATTGGCTCAAGCGTTCCGTCCATCATCCCCTTTTGTATCGCTTGTTCGCCCTAAGTTGGCGGGGTATGCCCAGACGTGGGTCCCTTGCTCACTTTGCCACTGGATTTAAGCAAGCCTGGCTGATGACGGCTGGAATGCCAGAAACCGGTCCTAGGATGCTTGTTTCCGGTCCAGGGAAGACATGGCTTGGCAGTTCGGGCTGGACTGTTCCCATGAGGCACAGGGTCAGACTGATTTGCATATGGCCATGTCTGAACTGGGGTGGTGGAGTGAGCTAAAGAATGATGATGGATTAAACCCAGATCAGTTGACTGGGGGTGAGTGTTTGATTGGCTCAAGCGTTCCGTCCATCATCCCCTTTTGTATCGCTTTGTTCGCCCTAAGTTGGCGGGGGTATGCCCAGACGTGGGTCCCTTGCTCACTTTGCCACTGGATTCAAGCAAGCCTGGCTGATGACGGCTGGAATGCCAGAAACCGGTCCTAGGATGCTTGTTTCCGGTCCAGGGAAGACATGGCTTGGCAGTTCGGGCTGGACTGTTCCCATGAGGCACAGGGTCAGACTGATTTGCATATGGCCATGTCTGAACTGGGGTGGTGGAGTGAGCTAAAGAATGATGATGGATTAAACCCAGATCAGTTGACTGGGGGTGAGTGTTTGATTGGCTCAAGCGTTCCATCCATCATCCCCTTTTGTATCGCTTTGTTCGCCCTAAGTTGGCGGGGGTATGCCCAGACGTGGGTCCCTTGCTCACTTTGCCACTGGATTCAAGCAAGCCTGGCTGATGACGGCTGGAATGCCAGAAACCGGTCCTAGGATGCTTGTTTCCGGTCCAGGGAAGACATGGCTTGGCAGTTCGGGCTGGACTGTTCCCATGAGGCACAGGGTCAGACTGATTTGCATATGGCCATGTCTGAACTGGGGTGGTGGAGTGAGCTAAAGAATGATGATGGATTAAACCCAGATCAGTTGACTGGGGGTGAGTGTTTGATTGGCTCAAGCGTTCCGTCCATCATCCCCTTTTGTATCGCTTAAAGTTGCCGTAAAGCGCCATGTTGGCGTTATAGGTCCCCACTCACTAAGTATATAGGTAAAATACGCGGGAAGGGTTGATGCCAAGTGAGTTAGGTGGGCCAGGCCGCAGTCGCTGCCAGGGCAGGCGCGTCAGCCAAAAGAACATTTTTCCAATCACAGATATCTTTGCTTTTAAATTTTGTGAAGTTAGGGCCAGTGCGCAAACTTTGTTGTGGGGGAGATTCAGGGGCGGAGGCGCCTGGCTCTGCGTGCAATGTTTGGTCTGGCGAATGGCAAAGAGGCGAGCCCCTTCGCAACTAAGACACAAAATAGCGACTGCGGGTCCCTCTTTGGACTCAATGCGCTGGAACTGTTGGGCAGTGTCTATGGGGGCGTCGTTAGAAAGTGATTTTGCAGGAAGGTACCTGGGCGTGGGGAGGAGAAGAGGAGGCGGGTGTTCTGGCTAGGGAGCCATCAGAGACGGTACATATGTAAAAGGGTGAAAAAGCATGCCCTTTTCACTTCTGTCCGAAGTGAGGCGCAGCAATAAATATCTGAGTACTTGGCACTTTAAGAATCTGGCGACTTCGCTCTGTTGTGTAAACTTCCTTGTCATGAGTCCAGTAGTTGGACACCATCTCAAACACACAGGCCGCAGAATTTCATACTTGGCACATACATGTTGCCTTGTTTTCAGTGGGGCACTCAGACAGGCCCTGAACACTCTCAGACCCAAACAACACACGGTCCATGACAACGGTGAGGCGGAAAGCGCTTCACGCTTTCACTATCGCACAAGCCACTATACTAGTGTACACAAACACACTGCCTCCCGTCTGCAGCTGCGGAATGGAATAAAAAAGTGCTTACCCACTAATTAAAAGACACTGTCTACCGCCGCAAGTAAAAGATCCAGTCCGGGTGGGCGGGGCCAAAAGGAGACAGGGCGGTAACAAGGAGGGACTAAGAAGCCTCCTTTACAATGAAAAGCCACCGTTTAGCATCAACCATGACGCAAGCCAATAGGAATGATGGGCGGGGCTTCAAGTCCCCTTCTGAAATCGTACCGATGACAATAAGCCTCGCAGAGCGAGGAGCGCATGCGCGCTCCAGCGCTAGGTCTGCGAGACCTAAAAATGGCACCAACAGCCACTGTAATCCCTTTCCACAGATCCACATCATATCCACTCACCGAAGTGTGCAGCTCTTATACATTGTTATCACTCAGGCAACAAATGCCCACTGCTGAACATGATGCCTCTGCTAGACACCTTTAACAAATGGGATGGCCTTGTGAAATGGAGTTAAGTGCAGATTGTACTTAATTTGAAAGCACACATACTGCGTGCCGTTCATGCCACGCACGGGTACGGCTGCAGGCGGTGCATTATTATGCACTGGTATTTTTCCCATCCTGCTTTGCGACGAGTAATGTACAACACCATTAGGATCAAATTAATAACCATGGCTGTGGAATACTAATTCTCCATTTTGATAAAGTCGTGTTTATTGTTCGAAAGCAGAATGAAACAAAGCCTCCGGTGTGATGTTGTCACATGTGAACGAACAGTTTACCCAAGCCCAAGCCCTTCAGTAGTTAACATTTTACCACTTTTACTGTTGTAATAGAGACAAAGTTCATGCATCTGCCACGGGCATATATCTGGAGTTTTATTAACAAATTTAACACACTATTGTCTCTCACTTCTGCGCAAGATTGAGGTGTGTAGCTGGAGAAATATAAAGCCACCACCAGTCAGACTTCGTGCCTGTACACACACGCCTGTAACTACCACTAAAGAGATATTCATGAACATTCTCGTATTTAATGAAGGAAATAACTTAATGCTGACAGTGTCGATGGAATAATAGACATTTCCTGGCTGACTTGCAGCCCTCAGAAAATGAGAGTGGGGCTGCCTTCATTTTTCTTGTCTTTTCAGGGCTTCTTGCACTGGTATGCAGCAGCCAGGATGCGTTCTGCATACACAATGAGCTGCAAGACAAACACTTCATTTTCTGCCGTGCCTTTCCTGCAAGGAAGACGCGAGCTGCCAAACTCTTGTCCCGGCAAGAAAGCACTCCCAAGACATTTTTTTATTCCGTGCATCTTCAGATTATGAATATTCTAATTAATATTCAAGGGAAGGAAAGGGTTTGCACAACACTATTGTCTATGCCCTGGCATTCGCGCGCATGTGCAACTGTGCGCGCACGCACAAACGCATTTAACACATCGATATTCTTACAATAATTTGATCCTATAAATTCCTCTTGCCCATTTGCATTTCCGCTGTGCAAATGCATTCAAGGCCGTGTGTGCTGCATGACTCAGAGGGAACAGCAGAGTCATTTAAAATAGATTTTGTTACAGACGCAAAAAAGAAAATAAATACATTAGGTGCAATGTTGAAGACTTTCTTAAACAAGCAACACCAGGACATTAATTTAAAAAAATCCTTTCACTTTGAAGTCAGAGAAAGAAAAGTAAACAGGCGCCCTTGGAAAACAGCATCTGAAATTTGACCTCAGTCTTTGAATGCACAGCAAATGTGACGAGATAAGAACAAGATTTGCAGGCCTGTTTACACAAACGGAGCTCGGAGCGAGTGAAAACACGAGCTCTCGTGTGAAATGATCTTAAAAAAGACAAAAGTAGTTTCTAAAACAGTTCCAAAAATGGGAGCAGTAGTAGTAATTGGTACATGTTCTCTGGGAGGGCGGAAAACAGGAAGAGGTATGACGCATGCATATCTTGAACAAATGGGGAGAAAGAATATGAGAGTGACAATGGAGCCAGCAAATGGGAAGCCTATGGATGGGCTGAAACCCACATATTGAATACAACATGTCTCTTCAAGACAGAGCATGCGCTGTCTAGCTGAGACCTGAAAAACAGTTTCCCGCTACTGAATGGCCCGAGACACTTATGCCACATAAACATATCTTGGACATATGCACTTGTTTGTGCTATCTGCATGTTGTTCTGTGCACACGTGAGCACAAGCAGCTTCCAACTCTTTGTAAAACATTGAGGCATTTTGTGCACACAACCTCCAGTTCTGCATTCTCCAAATTTTTTTAAAGAGATTTAGTTAAAGTGTCCCTTTATATGACCCAGTAAACTAAAATCCTTCTAAGATCTTTTTAAAGAAAAAAATGCAACGTCCTGCCAAGAGTATAACTTGATGACAGACAACTGCTTATTTCTGTTTATGGATTCTGAGACTTCCATTCCAAAGTTCTTGTTTTTTTTTTTACTTGCTCATGGCCTTCCAATTGACCACACCCGTACCATGTGCTACATTTATTAAGTTCCTGATGCAGGGCATCAGAATGAACCACTCAGTTGCACGCCCATGCGGGGATACTTGAGTCCCCCCCCCCCCCGGTTGCCCCACAAGATGCACACCCTTGGTTACAGTGGCACTGGGTCGCCCACAGGCAATATAAAAGATCACGTGCAGTTTCAGAAGAAAGTCATGCAGAACTGCCAGCCTTGGGACCCTGTCATTTCGCAAACGTTATTAACCTATGAACGAGGTTGATTGAAACTTAGATGAACACTGTTGTCAAACACGTCACACCCCCAGGATCTGTAGATGGGTGACAGTCCTGAGTTGTCCTAACTGACTTGGTGGGAAGCTCTCTAGACAATACTAGTTCATTTTTTGCAAAATATTCTACTTTTCTGCCTCCTTGCACACAAGTGTGACTGCTATCCACCCCCCATCCCATGACAGGCCACAGTGAGGTCACTCAGGCCCCTTCTCCACACCCACCATGGACTGAGCATGTCAGCCTGGAGAGGGTAAGAGCAGGTACGAAGGCCAGATTTTCAAAACCAAAAACCGGGACTGGCCCCAGGCCTAGGAACAGGACTGTATGTTGTCACCTGTCATGGACATAAAGGGACTACAGTGACATAGAAGAAGGACCACATGGCATTTAATCATGGCTCTCTAGGACAGACTGGAGATGAGGACAATAATCAGAGGGGTGCGCATGTCTGTATTTAAAAAACGTTCTGTCTATCTAGCCCAAGAAGGAGAGAAAGGAGATTGCAAGTTGACCCAAGCCACAGGACTAATGCATCCTGGGCCTTGAAGTCTTTCATTTATATTGATAAAAACAAAGCCACAAGTGTTGAAAAGTAAGTCAAGAAACGAGGCCTGGATAATGAAACGTGTGTCTCTGAGGGGCTACAGTGATGGAGAGATGTACATAAATCAGAAATGGGAACTATCTTCAATTGCTGTAGTTCAAGAGACACAGAAATGCCAATTAGCATCAACTGCTCAGCATAGAACCGAAAAGAAATCAATCAGTGCCCCTTTTCAGGATCAATACTGCTCTTAGATTCGTGCAAGGCATGGGTATTTTTTGAGTTCAAAATATTTTATTGAATTGTCAAATATAAGAACAAGAAGACAAAAAAATAACAGCAAAATAGTCATCCATCTAAGAATATATCTGATACAATATGAAGTAAACAATGCTTACCTATAGTACCATTCTATCTAACTGAAAAACCATAAAAATTAAAACATATAGAGGCCTGCCTATGAAATGTTATCTAAAACAATCTTATATTATGTAATACATTCGTTAATATTAAGAACAACATCCAGAATCTTCCAAATTAAAGATGTAATAGAAAGTGGCTTTTCATTCTTATTAAAAAGAGAATTCAATTCCATGTCTTATATATAATATCCAATAACACATGGAAATTAAAGATATATCAATAGCAGATTTCCAGTTCATAGTAATGGGTTTCATAGCAGAAGAAATTAACAAATCAAATAATTTAGCATTCATACACAAAAGTGGAAATGTAATAAGTGAAGATTTACCGATAATAATGTCATATGTAATGGATGATCAATATGAAAAAGTTGTGAGATTTTACTCCATACATCAGACCCAAATTTAGTAATAGGTGAACAATTCCAACAATCTGGTTTGTTAATTCGTCTTACATTATATAACCCTAAAGGAATTATTCAATATGAAAGAATTGGTCTGGCACAGAGAGGATGGAAACCAATTTGAAATATTACACAATTAGATTTTTGCCGCATTTGCATAGAGCAGTTATTGTCTAAAATGGAATTGTGGAGTTCACTTAGTTTTAATATATTGATGGAATATCCATAAATCGATTTTTTTTTAGGTTTTAGAAGTGATATGACCAAATAAACAATGCATTCCAAAAAACAATTCCTTACCCGGACAGTGAGAATCTTACTATTGTAAGAATTGAGAATTGCATTGCACAATATAACATATCCATGCCATTCAAAAGCAGGAATCTGGAATTGAACTTGTAAATCAGAAAAAGATAAAAACATATTAAAGTGGAACATATCTGAAATATACGATATACCAACATGGATCCATTTTTCCCAACAAGAAATCGGAGTATTCAGCTTAACTATAGGATTATTCCATAGATGCCTTCTTAGAAGATATAACTCTGTTACTTGTCGTTGTGTCTAAACTTAGTATAGCCCAGAGCCTTGAGACCCTCACGGGTGAGTAGTCGCGCTTTATAAGATTCCGATTAATTGAATGAGCATAGCAGTTTTAGTAGGAATGGGATTTGGAGTATAAAATGGACTTTTTTGCAATCCTTAGTAAGAATTGCTTGTAAAAGAAACAGCGCTATAATATTTCTCTCGAGTAAAGGCCATCAGGGTGTTAAGTGGGGATCCGGATTTGAAAACCAATAAACACTTTATGCTATTAGGAAGGAAAAATTATTTCTTAAAATCCGAGCTACTTAACCCCCATTCTAATTTTGAACTCTGTAAAGTTCTATATTTAATCCTTGGGGCCTTATTATTCCAAATAATTAACAAGGAGTTTATTAATATTGGCAGAAAAGATTTATGAAAAGTAACCGTTAGGATTGATGGTACATATAGCACCTGTGGACCTATTGCCATTTTTTAATTGCCTCAGTTTACCTCACCATGATAAGTTGGGGGAAGACCATTTGTACAGTTTCTCCATAATTTTATCCCAAATTTTTTTTCAATTTAAATCAACTGTATTTTTTATGGTAGTTTAAAAATAAATACCAAGCTACTTAAGACCCGTGGTATTCCATATAATCCCCATGCCATAAATCATACCTGCACTGGTCCCTTACATAGAACATATAAGCAATTCAATGTACATAGCGATACAATATGACCTATGTTTGATATCCAAGTGGATACTGAAGAGATATTTATTAACACAATAAACAATGGAGTTGGAAAAGCAACATAAGAACAAAGTCAGAATAAGACTTAAAAGTTCATATATTACTCTGTCCTATGATTACTCTGCCCCATGATAACAAGCCAAAGCCATCCAGATACCTGGCCCACCCCATGGCAGCTTTCCACCATGTGGATGGTACGGAATAGATGGAATGTAACAATAGTACCTCAGTCCAGCTGCAATAAAGAAATGAACACGAAGAGGCCCCCTTTGGACCTCATCAAGCTGCACAGCCTCGTATGAATCAAATAAATTGATTTTCTACATTCTCTTCTATTATTCCACTTTGTTTGCTCCATTTTTTACTCTGTTTCCTTTTTTTTCCCCCTTTCTTCCTACTTTCTGTCATCAATTTATTCCACTCATTCTTAGGTTTAATCATAGTTCATCAACAACAGGAGATTTACGTGTTTCCACAAATCACGATTTTATTAAAAACCCAATGCATTTCGGGATGAACCCTTCATCAGGGGTATCTGTAATACAAACATATAAATACATAACCATCAATTCATTTAATGTTCATTCTGTTCCACTAAACATATCCTTTAGTCAAACCTAAAAAGGGCGAAATGCCACTGAAAACAATTTCATAACGACTGTTGCTCAATTAAAACAAATTTCAAGTCATCATTCCATTAACCACAAATAACATTTCCCACATCCGAAGCCATGATCTTAGAGTATTTATAACCCCGTAGTCACCCTTACAGCCCTATAACATCATTACCCAAGCGATATTTGCTCACACGCTTACCGTGACTTGTGTAGATCTAAAAATAAAGGCGTATTACTCCATAGCGGCTAGTGACTGCAGCGCTGTTCAATATTGCCCCAATTTTGTGTAGTGTGACTCCACACCTCTCTGCTTTCAAATACGGCTGCATAATCTGTTTCCAGCCCAAGCCGGAATTTATCACCCGTTACTCCCCCTCAAGTGACCTGGCACGTGTTCCTATTTGTGCGCGAATTAAGCCCAAACATGGATTACAAACAATCCTCACTGCTTATTCATCCCCATGTAAGTACTACGGTTCCCAGAATGCCTTGTAAATCGCTTTACAAAGTCTTTAACTTCCTTCTAACCTGGCTGCGCGTTAACCTATAATCTCCAAATGCACGTGGCCTTTAACCAGATCAGGTCACTTGAGGGGGAGTAACGGGTGATAAATTCCGGCTTGGGCTGGAAACAGATTATGCAGCCGTATTTGAAAGCAGAGAGGTGTGGAGTCACACTACACAAAATTGGGGCAATATTGAACAGCGCTGCAGTCACTAGCCGTTATGGAGTAATACGCCTTTATTTTTAGATCTACACAAGTCACGGTAAGCGTGTGAGCAAATATCGCTTGGGTAATGATGTTATAGGGCTGTAAGGGAGACTACGGGGTTATAAATACTCTAAGATCATGGCTTCGGATGTGGGAAATGTTATTTGTGGTTAATGGAATGATGACTTGAAATTTGTTTTGACTGAGTGTTGGACTTGGCCCTTTTTGGCAGGTTCACCCCTGAACTTTTTGGCTTGTCTGTAACCTGGTGTTGGTGATTTTAGGCCTCTGAGCACTTTCGCACTGTGGTCCAGTGGAAAGTGCGTGCGCTCTCTGTGTTACATTGGTGAGCTTGGCCTGCCCTCCCATAGGAATGCATGGGGGATTCCCTGATCAGTGTGTGCCAATGGTAATTCCTGGTATGAGAGGAGCAGTGTGGTCAAGTCTGGTATGTATGAAATTGTGTGAATAAATGCTGCGCAATGGTGTGCGCAGATTTATTGTGGTTATTTTAGAAATGCCACTTTTAGAAGTTGGCATTTCTGTGTGCTATGTGTCTGCCTGCCTGATGTGAATTGCATGTCTGGCTTGTGAGTGACAGGGGCTGGGAGGTGTGTGTGGCTCCAGGAGGGGCAGGGTGAGTCAGCGCTAGGCTGAATGGGACACCTGGGCTAAGGGTAGTGGGAGGAGTAATCCCCTGACTCTGACTAGGACTGTGCCCAGGCTGTACAATGCTGGCTCCGCCCCCTGTGGTGTGTCTGATCACTGAGCCCCCACCTGACAAAGGGGAAGGGGAGCTTGGCAAAACAAAGTGCTCCAAATCCCCCCTAAACCAGTTCTGACTGGTATCCCCATGCCCTGTGCTGTGACACAAAGGGATTTGCTAATATAAATATAGGGGCTGTGACCCCATGAAGATGTTCAGTCTTGGTGTGCTGTTCCTGCTGGGGCGTGCTGCTGCTGGCGCCCAGGGGGGGCTGCCATGAGGGCTTGCCTCCCTGGGCCCTGCATTGCCCCTTGATGCCTGAAAGGACTTTTTGGCCCCCTTTTGCTTCTTTTCCACCCCCCAGGACCTTGTCTGCTTCTAGCGCCTGGTGAGTGCTTTATTTTAATTATCCCCCGAGAGAAGGAGCACGAGGGCTGTGCAGCGCTGAGCTGCTGTCTGTGGGAAGGGAATCCCCAGCGTAGGGATTCCCCCATGAGGCTGAGAATCGCGGGAGCCCACCCCGCTTATTTTGCTATTTTAATAGTGGGTGCCCACCCCACATGGCCGCTTGATGTTTTATTTCCAGCGGGAGCCCACCCCGCAAGTGCCTTCAAATTGAGCGGGTGCCCACCCCGCGGTTTCGCCAGGGAGAGCGGGTGCCCACCCCGCGTTTGTATTTAATTAAAACGGGAGCCTACCCCGTATTGCCGCAGCCGAGAAGGAAACGTTGCCGGGCCGCTGCCAGCGCGACCCGGAAGCCAGGCGGCCGTGCCTGGTTGTGGGCAGGGCCAGAGATGACGCCGGAGCCTTGCAGGCTCCACTTCCGCTTCCCCCCTGCTTTGGGGAAGCCATCCGGAGTACGGCCGAGTGAAAGCAGGCAGCCGGGTGGGGCTCCCGTGGTCGAGGGAAGCCCCGCGTGCAGGAGATGCGGCTGCTGGTCGGCGGGGCTCTCATTGTGAAGAGAGAGCCCCGTGTAGTGCGGGACCGGGCAAAGCAGGAGATCGCCGCAGAGACCGGAGTCCACAGAGGAGTGGAGTCCCCACGCAAGCCCCGGTGAGTAGGGGCTTCGTCCGTATTGTGGTGCCTTGGGAGGCACAGTGTTGGATCCCGTGTTCCGGCCTATTTCCTGAGCGGCCCCCACCTGATAGGGGGTCGCTCCAATGAAGGGGGCATATTTGTCTTGAAAGGGCCCAGTGGGGGTCCCGAGGGCCAGTGGTGCCCGTGCTTCCCCGTGTTGGCCACTCTCTACAGCTGCCCCATTTTGCTAGAGGGCAGCTGCAACATTATGGGGGCAAAGTTAATTTAAAAGCCCCAGTGGGGCCCCGAGGGCACAGTCGTGCCAGGGCCCCTTCCCCTGATTCTCAGCTGCACCACACCAGCGCGGGCAGCTGCAACGTTGGGCATAATTTATTCACAGGGCCCCAGTGGGGGTCCAGAGGCACAGTGGTGCCCGTGTTAATTTCTTTGGGCATAATTGTTCAGAGGGCCCAGTGAGAGCCCAGGCCTTCATTTACTATGTACAGCTGCCCAGCAAGTAGTGGGCAGCTGCAACGTTTAAGCCATTCATTCTTTGGGGGCATTATTGAGAGATGAGATAGGAGTGAGATGCACTCCTCTGCCCCAGTACTTTCACAGCTGCACAGCAATTAGCGTCAGCTGCAACGTTTAGGTCTGCGCAAATTGCGCACCCTTGACTTCTGCTGCATTGGCAGCCGCCCTGACATTTTAGACACAGGGCATTTGAGCCCCTTTTGAGAAGGCCAGTTGGCCAGGGGGACTGTTAGGTTTGTAGGGCGCCAGGCCCTAATGTGATTATGTGGTGCTAGGAAATGTGATGCATGTAGTGTGATTCACGCACCCTGATTTATGCCTCTACTATGGTTTTTACTGTGAGGTTATGTGCTAATGTGATATTGTGGTGCTAGGAAATGTGATTCCTGTATTGTGATTTACGCACCCTGATTTATACCTCTAAATGTGGTTTATGTAGGAGGTTATTTGCATAATATGGTTTATGCTTGGGAGATTATTCTCTACTGTGATTTATGCCCCTAATGTGAGTGATACTTAGGAGGTTAGGGTCTAAGATGTTAGGCTGATGAGGTTGGCGTACAATGGATTTGGTGCCTAATGTGATACTGTACATAATGTGGTTTATGTTACAGGATGATGCTGAGTACAGTAGTTACCAGTGATTACTGGTTGTACGTTTATGATATGTCCTACATTTATTATAAGTGCTACAGTTACTAAGTTCGCTTTGTGCTGGTTCTCACAGTGGTCCAGTTGGCCCTGTCAGGTGTAAATAATCCCTTGTAAATATGACCCCGTGCCAGGTGGCACGATGTATATTATGTGAGTACTATTCGAATGTGTTTTATGATAATACAAAGGCTATTTTTGATATAACCTTGTGTGGAGTTCCTTTTGTAGTGTGCCTGGTGTGTTGTTGCTGTGTGCATGCGCAAACGCTTTACACATTGCCTCCGGGATAAGCCTGACTGCTCGTGCCAAGCTACCAAGGGGGTGAGCAGGGGTTATCTTTGGCGTGTAGCTCCCTCGCCCTGACTAGAGTGGTGGTCTCTGCCTGGCTTTGGCGCAAGCCTTAGCAAACCAGAGATCCCATTTCTAACATTGAGCAACAGTCGTGATGAAATTGTTTTCAGTGGCATTTCGCCCTTTTTAGGTTTGACTAAAGGATATGTTTAGTGGAACAGAATGAACATTAAATGAATTGATGGTTATGTATTTATATGTTTGTATTACAGATACCCCTGATGAAGGGTTCATCCCGAAATGCATTGGGTTTTTAATAAAATCGTGATTTGTGGAAACACGTAAATCTCCTGTTGTTGATGAACTATGATTAAACCTAAGAATGAGTGGAATGAATTGATGACAGAAAATAGGAAGAAAGGGGAAAAAAAGGAAACAGAGTAAAAAATGGAGCAAACAAAGTGGAATAATAGAAGAGAATGTAGAAAATCAATTTATTTGATTCATACGAGGCTGTGCAGCTTGATGAGGTCCAAAGGGGGCCTCTTCGTGTTCATTTCTTCATTGCAGCGCAATTGGACGGGCGCGGAGCAAGCGAGCACGCCATAAGAGAAAAAATGAACATTGCTTAAATTGATACATTAAGAAGGAGTACAAAGGTGTGCATCTCGCAATCCCTATTGTACCTCAGTCCAGCTACCAATGGAGGGTTAAACCTCGCCTCACTTCAAGAGGGCAGGTGATCATAGAGACCGAAGAAAGACTGTCAATCATAGAAAATACACAAGAGGATGTGATTGGACAACAACTTGCCTCACCCTGGGCTTGTGGGCTCTTTGTGAACACCGGGAATGCCAGCATCTGTGGTTTGACATCACTCACCAGCTTCAATGCACTGTCTACATAGGTGCAGTGCCTGGCACGTCCCTAGGCAACAAGTGGAGAGGTTTAGCCAACTCCCCCCAAAATACACACAACACTCCCACCTCACCCTGACTCACCTGGACCCAGGGAGCATAAATACAACAGGAGCAGGAAGGAGGGCAGAAGAGGAGAGGAGGAGAGCTAGAGTGTGGGAGGGTGTAAGACCTTGTTGCTGGAAACCATACCCACAGCAGGAGTGAGACACTGCTTCTGGAAACCATACCTAGGGAAGAAGTGCCCCCGCCTCACTTCTACTGGCAAAGACACTAAGTGAAGGGGAAAGACAACCCCGACTGGAGACTTTACCAGGTGGAGGCACACGACTCTGAGACTGCGTAGAACCAGTCAGCACTGAGAGAGGGAGTAAAGCACCGCTGAAGGTACCAGCCCCTGCAGCCTTGGAGAGGCCAACAGCATCTCTGTCCTTATCACCACAAGTAAGTACCCCTTGTCACAGCCTTCCATGTGCCAACACCAGGTGGGCATGAAATGGCTTCCTGGTGGGGGAGGGTGAGAGGGGAGGCTTCAGCAGTGAGACCAGGGGATCTCCTGAGGCCAAAACACCAGCTGGAGAGAATATGACATACTCAGTAGGTGTGAAGGGTCTGCGTGTCCCATAACTGTAGGTGGAGTGTGAGGACTGTGTAAAGGTCATCCACCAGCTGCAGGTGACGTGTGAGGATTGTGTAAACTTCATCCACCAGCTGTCGGTGGAATATGATGACTATGTAAACTTCATCCACCAGCTGCTGGTAGTGTGAGGACTGTGTAAACTTCATCCACCAGCTGCAGGTGACATGTGAGGACTGTGTAAACTTCATCCACCAGCTGCTGGCAGTGTGAGGACTGTGTAAACTTCATCCACCAGCTGTGGGTGGCATGAGAGGCCTTGTGTAAACTTCATCCACCAGCTGCCGGTGGAATATGATGACTATGTAAACTTCATCCACCAGCTGCTTGTAGTGTGAGGACTGTGTAAACTTCATCCACCAGCTGTGGGTGGCATGAGAGGCCTTGTGTAAACTTCATCCACCAGCTGCTGGTAGCGTGAGGACTGTGTAAATTTCATCCACCAGCTGTGGGTGGCATGATAGGCCTTGTGTAAACTTCATCCACCAGCTGCCGGTGGAATATGATGACTATGTAAACTTCATCCACAAGCTGCTGGTAGTGTGAGGACTGTGTAAACTTCATCCACCAGCTGTGGGTGGCATGAGAGGCCTTGTGTAAACGTCATCCACCAGCTGCTGATAGAGTGAGGACTGTGCGAACTTCATCCACCAGCTGTGGGTGGCATGAGAGGCCTTGTGTAAACTTCATCCACCAGCTGCCGGTGGAATATGATGACTATGTAAACTTCATCCACCAGCTGCCGGTGGAATATGATGACTATGTAAACTTCATCCACCAGCTGCTGGTAGTGTGAGGACTGTGTAAACTTCATCCACCAGCTGCCGGTGGAATATGATGACTATGTAAACTTCATCCACCAGCTGCTGGTAGTGTGAGGACTGTGTAAACTTCATCCACCAGCTGTGGGTGGCATGAGAGACCTTGTGTAAACTTCAGCCACCAGCTGCCGGTGGAATATGATGACTATGTAAACTTCATCCACCAGCTGCAGGTGACGTGTGAGGACTGTGTAAACTTGATCCACCAGCTGCTGGTAGCATGAGGACAGTGTAGGTCCAGGGTAGGTGGCGTGTGAAGGCTGTGTAAGCTTTATCCACTGACTATAACTGGAGTGTAAGGGCTGTGCAAGCTTCATACAGCGGCTGAGGATAGAGGGTGAGGACATCTTAAGCTTCATTCACCAGTTGCAGGTGGAGTGTGAGGAGGTGTAGGCTTCATTCACTAACTGCAGGTACAGAGTGATGTCTGGGTAAACTTTATCCACCATATTCATGTGCAGTGTGAGGGTGGTGTAAATTTTATTCACCAGCTGCAGGTGGAGTGTTAGGAGGTGGAGGCTTCATTCATTTGCTACAGATACAGAGTGATGTCTGGGTAAACATTACCCACCACCTGCAGGTGGAATGTGAGGGCTGTGGAAACTTTATCCACCAACTTCAAGTGGAGTGTGAGGGTGGTGTAAACGTTATCCACCAAATTCAGGTGGACTGTGAGAGCTGTGTAAACTTTATCCACCAAATACCAGTGGAGTGTAAGGACTGTGTAAACACCATCCACCAGCTGGAGTGTGAGCAGTGCAAGCTTCATTCCCCAGCTACAAGTAGAGGATGAGGATTGTGTATTCTCTAGTGGTAAGTGGGGCTGAGTGCGCCCATTCACTTGACGGCCTCTCTCTCGGGGCCTCATCTCAAAGTTAGTGGAGCTAAGTGCACTTCTATGCTTTTAATGACATTGTGTATTTCTCTTCTCTCTGCAGTGGGGAACTATGTCATCAGTTACTTCCCAATGAGAGGTAAGCGCTCTTTCGTGCAGCATGTATTCGTCTGTCTCAATGCCTTGTTATACAACTCCCTGTACACTCTCAGGGTCTGAACCTAGTCTAAGAGCTTGGACTTCTGGGTATTTTACCTATGAACTCTCAGGGACTGACCCTTGTCTCAGGGTTTGCTGTTCTAGCGAAACACCACCTATCACTCACTCTCTCACCCATTCACAGTGTTTGCCTTTTTATTTACAATATCACTGAACACTCAGGTTGCAACCCTAGTCTCAGAGTCTGCCCCTAGTTTTAAGGTCCGACCCTAATCTCGGGGTGTGATATTCATCTCAGGGTGTGATCCTAGTCTCAGGGTGTGACCCCAGTCCCAGGGTTTGACCCTAGTCTCAGGGTGTGACCCCAGTCTCAGGGTGTGACCCTAGTCTCAGGGTCTGACTCTAGTCTCAGGGTGTGACCCTAGTCTCAGGGTCTGACCCTAATCTCTGGGTGTGACCTTCATCTCAGTGTGTGATCCTATTCTAAGGGTGTGACCCTCGTCTCACAGTCTGGCCATAGTCTCAAGGTTTGATCCTAGTCTCGGTGTGACCCTAGTCTCAGGGTCTGACCCTAGTCACAGAGTCTGACCCTAGTCTCAAGGTCTGACCCTAGTCTCAGTTTCTGACCCTAGTCTCAGGTGTGACTCTAGTCTCAGAGTCTGACCCTAGTCTCAGGCATCTGACCCTAGTCACAGGATCTAAACCTAGTCCCATGGCTTGTACTTCTAGGTATTTTACCTATGAACTCTCAGGGACTGACCCGAGTCTCAGGGTTTGCTGTTCTATCGAAATACCACCAATCTCTCACTCTCTCTCCCAGTTAAAATGTTTGCCTTCTTATTCATGATGTCACTGAACTCTCAGGTTGTGACTCCAGTCTCAGGGTCTGACCCTAGTCTCAGGGTCTGACCCTAGTCTCGGGGTCTGACCCTAATCTCTGGGTGTAACCTTTGTCTCAGGGTGTGATCCTAGTCTCAGGATGTAACCCTCGTCTCACAGTCTGATCATAGTCTCAAGGTTTGATCCTAGTCGCAGGGTGTGGCCCTAGTCTCAGGGTCTGACCCTAGTCACATAGTCTGGCCCTAGTCTCAGGGTGTGACCATAGTCTTAGGGTCTGACCCTAATCTCTGGATGTGACCATAGTCTCAAGGTTTGATCCTAGTCTCAGGGTGCGACCCTAGTCTCAGGGTCTGACCCTAGTCACAGATTCTGATCCTAGTCTCAGGGTCTGACCCTAGTCACAGATTCTGATCCTAGCCTCAGGGTGTGACACTAGTCTCAGTGTCTAACCATAGTCTCAGGACCTGACCCTAGTCTCAGGTGTGACTCTAGTCTCAGGGATATGACCCTAGTCAAAGGGTCTAAACCTAATCCCAGGGCTTGTACTTGTAGGTCTTTTACCTATGAACTCTCAGGGGCTGACCCTAGTCTCAGGGTTTGCTGTTCTAGCGAAATGCCACCAATCTCTCACTCTTTCCCCCAGTCACAATGTTTGCCTTTTTATTCACTATACCACTGAACTCTCAGGTTGTGACTTTAGTCTCAGGGTCTGACCCTAGTCTCAGGGTCTAACCCTAGTCTTAAGGTCTGACCCTAGTCTCAGAGGGTGACCCCAGTCTCAGGGTCTGACCATAGTCTCATGGGGTGACCCAAGTCTCAGAGTGTGACCCTAATCTGTGGGTGTGACCTTTGTCTAAGGGTGTGATCCTAGTCTCAGGATCTGACCCTCATCTCACAGTCTGACCATAGTCTAAAGGTTTGATCCTAGTCTCAGGGTGTGACCCTCGTATGAGAGTCTGACCCTAATCACAGAGTCTGACCCTAATCTCAGGGTCTAAACCTAGTCTCAGTGTCTGGCCATAGTCTAAAGGTTTGATCCTAGTCTCAGTATGTGACCCTAGTTTCGGGGTCTGACCCTAGTCACAGAGTCTGACCCTAATCTCAGGGTCTAACCATCGTCTCAGTATCTGACCATATTCTCAGGATCTGACCCTAGTCTCAGGTGTGACTCTAGTCTCAGAGTCTGACCCTAGTCTCAGGAATCTGACCCCAGTCACAGGGTCTGAATCTAGTCCCAGGGCTTGGACTTCTAGGTTGTTTACCTATAAACTCTCGGAGACTGACCCTGTTCTTAGGATTTGCTGTTCTAGCAACGTCTCAGGATCTGACCAAAGTCTCAGGGTCTGACTCTGGTCTCAGGCATGAACCTAGTCTCAGGGTCTGACCGTAGCCTCAAGGTTTGATCCTGGTCTTGCGATGTGACAGTAGTTTCAGGGTCTGGCCCCAGTCTCAGAGTCTGTCCAAAGTCTCAGGATGTGACCCTAGACTTGGGTCTGACATTAGTCTCAGGGTGTGACCGTAGTCTCAGGATGTGATTCTAGTTTGAGGGTATGGCTCTAGTCTCAGGGTCTGACCCTTGTCTCAGAGTGTGACCCTGGTCTCAGGGTCTGACACTAGTCTTGGGGTCTGAACCTAGTCTCAGGGTCTGACTCTAGTCTCAGGATGTGACTCTAGTCTCAGGGTGTGCCCGTAGTCTCCGGATATGGCCCTAATCACAAGACGTGATTCTAGTTTAAGGGTATGGCCCTAGTCTCAGGGTGTGACCCTAGTCTCGGGGTCTGACATTAGTCTCATGGTCTGACCCTAGTCTCAGGATGTGGCCCTAGTATTAGGGTCTGACCCTAGTCTCAGGGTGTGGCCCTAGTCTCAGGGTCTGAACGTATTCTCAGGGTGTGGCCCTAGTCTCAGGGCCTGACCCTTGTCTCAGAGTGTGGCCCTAGTCTCAGTGTGTGTCCCTAGTCTCAGGGTCTGACTCTATTCTCAGGGTCTGACCCTAGTCTCAGGGTCTAACCCTAGTCTTAAGGTCTGACCCTAGTCTCAGAGTGTGACCCAAGTCTCAGGGTGTGACCCTAATCTGTGGGTGTGACCTTTGTCTAAGGGTGTGATCCTAGTCTCGGGATGTGACCCTCATCTCACAGTCTGACCATAGTCTAAAGGTTTGATGCTAGTCTCAGGGTGTGAACCTAGTATGAGGGTCTGACCCTAATCACAGAGTCTGACCCTAATCTCAGGGTCTAAACCTAGTCTCAGTGTCTGACCATAGTCTAAAGGTTTGATCCTAGTCTCAGGTGTGACTCTAGTCTCAGAGTCTGACCCTAGTCCCAGGGATCTGACCCCAGTCACAGGGTCTGAATCTAGTCCCAGGGCTTGGAATTCTAGGTTGTTTACCTATTAACTCTCAGAGCCTACCCTGTTCTTAGGGTCTGACCCTAGTATCAGGATGTGGCCCTAGTATCAGGGTCTGACCCTAGTCTCAGGGTGTGGCCCTAGTCTCAGGGTCTGAACGTATTCTCAGGGTGTGGCCCTAGTCTCAGGGTCTGACCCTTGTCTCAGAGTGTTGCCCTAGTCTCAGGGTCTGACTCTAGTCTCAGGGTCTGACACTAGTCTCAGGATGTGGCCCTAGTCTCGAGGTCTGACCCTAATCTCAGGGTGTGGCCCTAGTCTCAGGATGCAGCCCTAGTCTCAGGGTCTGACCCTATTCTAATGGTGTGACCCTAGTCTCAGTGTCTGTCCCTAGTCTCAGGATGTGACCCTAGTGTCAGGGTCTGACCCTAGTCTCAGGGTCTGACCCTAGTCTCATGATGTGACCCTAGTTTCAATGTCTGACCCTAGTCTCAGGATGTGACCCTAGTGTCAGGGTCTGACCCTAGTCTCAGTGTGTGGCCGTAGTCTCAGGATGCGGCCCTAGTCTCAGGGTCTGACCCTATTCTCATGCTGTGACCCTAGTCTCAGTGTCTGTCCCTAGTCTCAGGGTGTGGCCCTAGTCTCAGGGTCTGACCCTAGTCTCAGGATGCGGCCCTAGTCTCAGGGTCTGACCCTAGTCTCAGGATGTGGCCCTAGTCTCAGGGTCTGACCCTAGTCTCAAGGTGCGGCCCTAGTCTCAGGATGCAGCCCTAGTCTCAGGGTCTGACCCTAGTCTCTGGGTGTGGCCCTAGTCTCAGGGTCTGACCCTAGTCTCAAGGTGTGACCCTAGTCTTAGGGTCTGACAGTATTCTCAGGGTGTGGCCCTAGTCTCAGGGTCTGACCCTTGTCGCAGAGTGTGGCTGTAGTCTCAGTGTATGTCCCTAGTCTCAGGGTGTGGCCCTGTTCTCAGGGTCTGATCCTAGTCTCAGGGTCTGACCCTAGTCTCATGGTGTGACCCTAGTCTCAGGGTCTGACTCTAGTCTCAGGGTCTGACCCTAGTCTCAGGATGTGGCCGTAGTCTCAGGGTCTGACCCTAGTCTCATGGTGTGACCATAGTGTCAGGGTCTGACCCTAGTCTCAGGGTGTGGCCCTAGTCTCAGGATCTGACACTAGCCTCAGGGTGTGACCCTAGTCTTGAGGTTTGACATTAGTCTCAGGGTGTGGCCCTAGTCTCAGGGTGTGGTTGTTTTCTCAGGGTGTGGCCCTAGTCTCAGGGTCTGACTCTAGTCCCAGGGTCTGAACCTAGTCTCAAGGTCTGGCTCTAGTCTCAGGATGTGGCCCTAGTCTCAGGGTCTGACCCTATTCTCATGGTGTGACCCTAGTCTCAGTGTCTGACCATAGTCTCAGGATGTGACCCTAGTGTCAGGGTCTGGCCCTAGTCTCAGGGTCTGACCCTAGTCTCATGGTGTGACCCTAGTGTCAGTGTCTGACCCTAGTCTCCGGATGTGACCCTAGTCTTAGGGTCTGACCCTAGTCTCATGGTGTGACCCTAGTGTCAGTGTCTGACCCTAGTCTCCGGATGTGACCCTAGTGTCAGGGTCTGGCCCTAGTCTCCGGATGTGACCCTAGTCTCAGGGTCTGACCCTAGTCTCATGGTGTGACCCTAGTGTCAGTGTCTGACCCTAGTCTGAGGGTGTGGCCCTACTCTCAGGGTCTGACCCTTGTCTCAGAGTTTGGCCTTAGTCTCAGTGTCTGACTCTAGTCTCAGGGTCTGATCCTAGTCTGACCCTAGTCTCAGGATGTGGCCCTAGCCTCAGGATGCGGCCCTAGTCTCAGGGTCTGACCCTATTCTCATGGTGTGACCCTAGTCTCAGGGTCTGACCCTTGTCTCAGAGTGTGGCTCTAGTCTCACAGTGTGGCCCTAGTCTCAGGGTATGGCCCTAGTCTCAGGGTATGGCCCTAGTCTCAGGGTATGGCCCTAGTCTCAGTGTCTGGCCCTAGTCTCAGTGTCTGGCCCTAGTCTCAGTGTCTGGCCCTAGTCTCAGGGTCTGACCCTAGTCTCATGGTCCCGTCCACATTAGATAATATGAGACCCATTTCTCTCCTTCCATTTGGGGTAAAAACACTAGAGAAGCATGTCAATCACTGCCTGACTAGCTGTATAGAATCCAAAGAGCTGCTAGACCCCACTCAATCGGATTTCAGAGCGGCATTCTCCACCGAATCTGCCCTTCTCCTATCATATTGAGACAGAATACCGACAAGGGTCAGACGTCAGCTCTGATATTACTTGACCTGAGTGCAGCCTTTGACACGGTGTCACGTGATATACTAATCTACAGGCTTCAGGAGGCAGGAATTAGAGGCAATGCCCCAAAATAGTTTATCTCCTTCCTACAGGACAGATCCTTTCAAGTTACACTTAAATCCTGTGTGTCAGACCAGTGACACTCCACGAAAGGGGTTCCACAGGGCTCTATTCTGGCTGACATCATTAAAAGACATATGGTTCAAGTGGTGTCGTGTGCCAATGACACCCAACTAACAGTACATTTGTCAGACCCCTCTGCCATCACAGCCGATGGGTTTAAGGCCTGCCTATCTGAGGTTGCAGGGTGGATGACCTACAATTGCCTAAAACTGAACGCCAACAAAACAGAGATCTTTCTAGTTGGTAGAACTCCCTCTATCTGGACATCAGCTTGATGGCCAGCGTCTTTGGGGGAACCCCCAGCTCCTAAGTCTAAGGCCAAGAACTTGGGAGTAATCTTCGATTCAAAATTAACCTTCAAAGACCAAATCAGGGAAACGGCAGGGAAATGCTTTGGTACCCTGAAGGTTCTAAGAAAAATTCTTGATCTAATTCCCACCAGATCTAGGAAAACCATAGTTCATGCACTTTTCACCTCACAGCTGGACTATGGGAATGTTCTCTATCTTGGTGCATCCAAAGGGAGTCTCAAACTGTTGCAACACATTCAGAATGCAGCAGCTAGACTGGTCTTAAATCTCCCAAAAAGATTGTCAGCTTCTAATGCTCTTAATTTGCTTCACTGGTTCCCAGTTACGAAAAGAATCCATTTCAAAGCGTTATGCATTTGCCGACGAATCTTAAAGAAACAGGGCCCTAGCTACCTTCACTCCTTAGTGCAAACATGCTCCTACTCGCGATCTCAGATCCTCTGATGCTAATTTAGCTAGGGTGCCTAGGGTCAGGAGGGCCAGAATGGGAGCAAAATCCTTTGCCTATTTAGAGCCTAAACTGTGGAACTCCCTTCCAAGGGCTCTCAGAGATTCACCCTCGGAAACTGATTTTAGAAAGAAACTGAAAACTTTAAAAACAAAGGGGCGTATTTGCAAGGGCTTTTGCCGCCACAATGTCACTTTTTCCACGTTCCGGGGCGCACTGCCCTGCTCCATTTATACAAGTGGCGCTAAGCCACTTTGCGTGGCTTAACACTGCCTTGTATATATGGGTCTCCTTGCTGCAGTTTTCTGCGGCAAAGGGGCGTGCAATGGGTGTTGATTTTAGACACTGCCCCCCCCAGGTTCACAAGGATCGTTAAATCTGAGGCAGCCCCAAAAACTAACGCCACTGAAAAGCAGGCGTTAGAGCGGCGCAACGAGGAGAAAAGCTTTTATTTCTCCTTGTTTCTTGTTCTTTCTATTTGCGCTGCATTCTGCAGCACACATAGAAACAGCAAAACACCATTAATGATTGTTTTTCTCCAGGGTTGCGCCGTATTCCAGTCAATATTGCGCAGCCCTGCATTTTTGAAATGACGCAGCACAGCGCTGCTAAATCGCTTGCAGCGCCGCGCTGCACCATGTAGTTGTAGATATGCCCCAAAATCCGTTTGGGAGCATACATGCGAGAGCAAGCAGTCCCCTGGAGCACTGCCTGCTCCCCCTGAGGTCACCTGAATTGATTCCCAAAGGGAAAGGTATCCAACGAGGACAGCGTCCCCTTTGGAAATCTTTTAGTACCTCCTTTGAGGAGTCAGCAACTTTTTGATGGTTTGTTTCCACAATCGCAGCCACAAACCATTGATACACACAGTGGCGGCTTGCAACTACGCCTACTACGGGGCGGGCAAATGGGTGGTGCATGGGTGCATAAAATAACTACATTAATAAAATAAAATAAATAAACAGTTACTTACCGTGCTTCCTGCACGACACATCCTCCTCGCTCAGGTCCCCTTCTTCTCTTGTGACGTCCAAGGCCCCAGCCAACTTCCTTAACCAATCCTGGCACTGCTCTCATGCTGTTAACCAGCATGAGAGAAGCGCCAGGATTGCAGGCAGCTGCCTCTCTCAGCACTCCCAAGGACATTGGATGCCTGTGCTTGCTCTCAACCCAGCTGTCTAAGACAGCTGGGTTGAGAGATATAAAGTGTGCATGTCGCAAGACAGCTGGCCAAAGAGATATTCGCGCTTTTAAACCAGTGGAGCTTGGTAGGAAATGGGGGTGGACAAGTGGGGGGGCCGCGGTTTGAAAATATTAAAAAAGAAAACTAACCTTTTCCGCCGCCTCTCCGTCTCCGCTTCTCTTCTCCAGGCCAGTCCTGGAGAAGAAGCAGGAAGCTCCCGGGCACACATGCTCCCCCGAGCCAATCACAAAGCTGCAATGCAGTGTTGTGATTGGTCTGAGCACCATGGATGGGCGCTCAGATTGGAACAGGGAGCCTGTCCATATTCCCCACCAGGCTGTCCATTACAGCCTGGTGGGGAATATGCAAAGTGCGCATAACTGCTTGGCAGGGCCAAAACCGCCAGCCAAGTAGTCATGCGCACTGTGGGGATATTTACAAGCTCCTATCGCCACCACAACGTCACTTTTTTTGCACGTTGTGGTGGCAATAGGGGCTTTGCCTTATTTACAAGGCAGCGTTAAGCCACTTAACGTGGCTTAACACTACCTTGTAAATAAGGCACCCTTTCACGCTACACTTAGCATAAAAGGGGAGGGCAATGGGTGTTGTAGTTACACCGCAACACCCATTGATTTTGTCTCTGCCCCATATTTATAAGGGCAGTGTAAATATGGGGCAGCGCCAAAATTAAGACCAGGGAAAACCTGGTCTTAAACAGCCGCAGCGAGGAGAAATGTTTCATTTCTCCTCGTTTTCGCTGTTTCTATGTGTGCTGCATTGTGCAGCACAAAGAAACAGCAAAAGGCCATTGATTGTTTATGTGCAGGAAGGTGACCTTTCCTGCACATAAACAATCAATAAAAAATATGACGTTATCAACTTCTATGTGTGCCGCATTAAGCAGCACACATAGAAGTTTCACAATGCCATTTCAGATTGTTTATGTGCACGAAGGGGGACCTTCCTGCACATAAACAATCTTCCCCTACAATGCAGACACCCTTGCACTGTGGTGCAAGTGTGCCTGCGTTGGTGCTAGGCTGCTAAAATTAGTGCCAGCGCAGGAGGAAAAGCAGGGCTGCACCATATTATTGTAAATATGGTGCAGCCTTGCGTTTTGGAAGTGGCAGAGCCTTCTTGGCTTAACACTACGCTTCACCACTTTCCTGTAAATATGCCCCTTAGTGTACACTGTTCACTCATCCTCTCTGAGCCACCAGCCCCGCAGCAACCAAAAATAAAATGATAATCACATAAGTTATTAGAATTTTATTTTGCCCTCTTTCACTGCTGTGAGAGCAATGGGGCAACGCTCCTCCGCCTTAACGGAGGAGCTGCCACTGTTTTAAACTAGTGCACAGGCAGTCCGCCACTCCTCCCTGCTGCCACTCAGCAGGCACCGCCCCGTCCTGACACTTGGATCGGGACGGGCTGATGAAAAATAAAATGGTCATGAATTAAATTTATTACCATTTTATTTTTTGTCTCTGGGGCTTTTTTGGGGGCATTTTAGTGGGGCGGCGCTCCTCCGGCCTAATGGAGGAGCCGCCCCTGAACACGCCACAGCGATTCACAATAGAAAGAGGTTGCTCCTTCCTAATAGTGCTTTCTCGACTCACAAAACGGATTTCTTACATAACAAAAAGACATTCTGTTGTCGCAAACCCTGTGATTTTGCAATCGCATGACTTGCAAATGCAAAATGTCTTTATACATCTGGTAGCTTTTGGTAGCCACACAATTGTTTACATGCAAAGTAACATTTCAAAATGGTGTCTGCACTGGCAGGGGATGTCATTCCTCCCGCCCTGGCTACCCAGTCCTAAATGTACATATATGGAGGTAGCATCATTACAGGTGAGGCATACAGCCAAGTGTGAGGTCACCACCTCCTATGTGCCTCAGGTGTCCACCTTGTGTGTGGCTGTGCTTAGAGTTCTTTTTTTTAGAAAGTACAGACTCTTGTTTATGGCTGTGGACCTATGCCATCTGCATGTCCGACCCTCAGGGAACAGGCTGTACCACTTGTCTGTGGAGGGGGGCGGTACCGAGGGCTAGGACCTCACCAAGGGCATGGCCATCCCACCCTCAGGCCCTCAAGGGTCCTGTAAGGATATCTGTAGATAGGGTCTACCATATTACATAGGAAACCTGGGTATCAAGAAACAGGATCCCATAATGATATTCCAAAAAGTCCCAACCTCGCCCTACAAAAACAACTATCCATATATACAGGGAATAACGCCTGTTCTGCACCAAATGTAAGCTGGTTACATTATAGAGGCCTCCTGGTACACCGTCCACCGGGCCCCAGGTAACTTTACCAAGGCTTGGTGGCAGACCTTGGAACCTCATTTCTTTGTAACGTCTCTGCCTTATTCCTTGAACTTATGTCCAATTTTGGATTTGTACAGTTGGTGCAATCCCCTACTCATAAGGCGGGTCACACCCTAGATGGGATTTCCACTAACCATAACAATCTGGTTATTGAGAAGGTCCTGCCTCTTGGCTGGGTAGATCACTGGGTGAACCAGCTTAAATTCTCTCTCCCACTCCTCACAAGTGGAATGGGCTCTACCCTTCCCAAGCACTTATGCTGCAGGAACATTAATAAGATGACAGCTGTCGGCTGGGAACAGGCCCTTGAATCCTCCGCAGCAGCCAAGGACAGCTCTTTCCCTTTCTCTGCGGAAGGGATTCAAGACTGGGTTAAGACAGCTCTGAACATTGTTGCCCCTTTAAAACCAGGGTTGTGGTTACAAGCAAGCCTTCGGCACCCTGGAACTCAACAGAACTCATGACCCTTAGGCAGAAATGTCGCAGACAAGAAGGAAATGGAGGGCAAGTCCATGCCCTAGTGAAAAGGAGAAGCATAGAGCACTGGTCCGTGACTACAAACAGGCCACAATACATGCCAAAGCACTGGTCCGTGACTACAAACAGGCCACAATACATGCCAAAGCACTGGTCCGTGACTACAAACAGGCCACAATACATGCCAAAGCACTGGTCCGTGACTACAAACAGGCCATAATACATGCCAAAGCACTGGTCCGTGACTACAAACAGGCCATAATACATGCCAAAGCACTGGTCCGTGACTACAAACAGGCCACAATACATGCGAAAGCACTGGTCCGTGACTACAAACAGGCCACAATACATGCCAAAGCACTGGTCCGTGACTACAAACAAGCCATAATACATGCCAAAGCACTGGTCCGTGACTACAAACAGGCCATAATACATGCCAAAGCACTGGTCCGTGACTACAAACAGGCCACAATACATGCTAAAGCACTGGTCCGTGACTACAAACAGGCCACAATACATGCCAAAGCACTGGTCCGTGACTACAAACAGGCCATAATACATGCCAAAGCACTGGTCCGTGACTACAAACAGGCCACAATACATGCCAAAGCACTGGTCCGTGACTACAAACAGGCCACAATACATGCCAAAGCACTGGTCCGTGACTACAAACAGGCCATAATACATGCCAAAGCACTGGTCCGTGACTACAAACAGGCCATAATACATGCCAAAGCACTGGTCCGTGACTACAAACAGGCCACAATACATGCCAAAGCACTGGTCCGTGACTACAAACAGGCCACAATACATGCCAAAGCACTGGTCCGTGACTACAAACAGGCCACAATACATGCCAAAGCACTGGTCCGTGACTACAAACAGGCCACAATACATGCCAAAGCACTGGTCCGTGACTACAAACAGGCCACAATACATGCCAAAGCACTGGTCCGTGACTACAAACAGGCCACAATACATGCCAAAGCACTGGTCCGTGACTACAAACAGGCCACAATACATGCCAAAGCACTGGTCCGTGACTACAAACAGGCCACAATACATGCCAAAGCACTGGTCCGTGACTACAAACAGGCCACAATACATGCCAAAGCACTGGTCCGTGACTACAAACAGGCCACAATACATGCCAAAGCACTGGTCCGTGACTACAAACAGGCCACAATACATGCCAAAGCACTGGTCCGTGACTACAAACAGGCCATAATACATGCCAAAGCACTGGTCCGTGACTACAAACAGGCCACAATACATGCCAAAGCACTGGTCCGTGACTACAAACAGGCCACAATACATGCCAAAGCACTGGTCCGTGACTACAAACAGGCCATAATACATGCCAAAGCACTGGTCCGTGACTACAAACAGGCCATAATACATGCCAAAGCACTGGTCCGTGACTACAAACAGGCCACAATACATGCTAAAGCACTGGTCCGTGACTACAAACAGGCCACAATACATGCCAAAGCACTGGTCCGTGACTACAAACAGGCCATAATACATGCCAAAGCACTGGTCCGTGACTACAAACAGGCCACAATACATGCCAAAGCACTGGTCCGTGACTACAAACAGGCCACAATACATGCCAAAGCACTGGTCCGTGACTACAAACAGGCCATAATACATGCCAAAGCACTGGTCCGTGACTACAAACAGGCCATAATACATGCCAAAGCACTGGTCCGTGACTACAAACAGGCCACAATACATGCCAAAGCACTGGTCCGTGACTACAAACAGGCCACAATACATGCCAAAGCACTGGTCCGTGACTACAAACAGGCCACAATACATGCCAAAGCACTGGTCCGTGACTACAAACAGGCCACAATACATGCCAAAGCACTGGTCCGTGACTACAAACAGGCCACAATACATGCCAAAGCACTGGTCCGTGACTACAAACAGGCCACAATACATGCCAAAGCACTGGTCCGTGACTACAAACAGGCCACAATACATGCCAAAGCACTGGTCCGTGACTACAAACAGGCCACAATACATGCCAAAGCACTGGTCCGTGACTACAAACAGGCCACAATACATGCCAAAGCACTGGTCCGTGACTACAAACAGGCCATAATACATGCCAAAGCACTGGTCCGTGACTACAAACAGGCCATAATACATGCCAAAGCACTGGTCCGTGACTACAAACAGGCCATAATACATGCCAAAGCACTGGTCCGTGACTACAAACAGGCCATAATACATGCCAAAGCACTGGTCCGTGACTACAAACAGGCCACAATACATGCCAAAGCACTGGTCCGTGACTACAAACAGGCCACAATACATGCCAAAGCACTGGTCCGTGACTACAAACAGGCCACAATACATGCCAAAGCACTGGTCCGTGACTACAAACAGGCCATAATACATGCTAAAGCACTGGTCCGTGACTACAAACAGGCCATAATACATGCTAAAGCACTGGTCCGTGACTACAAACAGGCCATAATACATGCCAAAGCACTGGTCCGTGACTACAAACAGGCCACAATACATGCCAAAGCACTGGTCCGTGACTACAAACAGGCCACAAAACATGCCAAAGCACTGGTCCGTGACTACAAACAGGCCACAATACATGCCAAAGCACTGGTCCGTGACTACAAACAGGCCACAATACATGCCAAAGCACTGGTCCGTGACTACAAACAGGCCATAATACATGCCAAAGCACTGGTCCGTGACTACAAACAGGCCACAATACATGCTAAAGCACTGGTCCGTGACTACAAACAGGCCATAATACATGCCAAAGCACTGGTCCGTGACTACAAACAGGCCATAATACATGCCAAAGCACTGGTACGTGACTACAAACAGGCCATAATACATGCCAAAGCACTGGTCCGTGACTACAAACAGGCCACAATACATGCCAAAGCACTGGTCCGTGACTACAAACAGGCCACAATACATGCCAAAGCACTGGTCCGTGACTACAAACAGGCCATAATACATGCCAAAGCACTGGTCCGTGACTACAAACAGGCCATAATACATGCCAAAGCACTGGTCCGTGACTACAAACAGGCCACAATACATGCCAAAGCACTGGTCCGTGACTACAAACAGGCCACAATACATGCCAAAGCACTGGTCCGTGACTACAAACAGGCCACAATACATGCCAAAGCACTGGTCCGTGACTACAAACAGGCCATAATACATGCCAAAGCACTGGTCCGTGACTACAAACAGGCCATAATACATGCCAAAGCACTGGTCCGTGACTACAAACAGGCCACAATACATGCTAAAGCACTGGTCCGTGACTACAAACAGGCCACAATACATGCTAAAGCACTGGTCCGTGACTACAAACAGGCCATAATACATGCCAAAGCACTGGTCCGTGACTACAAACAGGCCATAATACATGCCAAAGCACTGGTCCGTGACTACAAACAGGCCACAATACATGCCAAAGCACTGGTCCGTGACTACAAACAGGCCACAATACATGCTAAAGCACTGGTCCGTGACTACAAACAGGCCATAATACATGCCAAAGCACTGGTCCGTGACTACAAACAGGCCCCAATACATGCTAAAGCACTGGTCCGTGACTACAAACAGGCCATAATACATGCCAAAGCACTGGTCCGTGACTACAAACAGGCCATAATACATGCCAAAGCACTGGTCCGTGACTACAAACAGGCCACAATACATGCCAAAGCACTGGTCCGTGACTACAAACAGGCCACAATACATGCCAAAGCACTGGTCCGTGACTACAAACAGGCCATAATACATGCCAAAGCACTGGTCCGTGACTACAAACAGGCCATAATACATGCCAAAGCACTGGTCCGTGACTACAAACAGGCCACAATACATGCCAAAGCACTGGTCCGTGACTACAAACAGGCCATAATACATGCCAAAGCACTGGTCCGTGACTACCAACAGGCCACAATACATGCCAAAGCACTGGTCCGTGACTACAAACAGGCCACAATACATGCCAAAGCACTGGTCCGTGACTACAAACAGGCCACAATACATGCCAAAGCACTGGTCCGTGACTACAAACAGGCCACAATACATGCTAAAGCACTGGTCCGTGACTACAAACAGGCCATAATACATGCCAAAGCACTGGTCCGTGACTACAAACAGGCCACAATACATGCTAAAGCACTGGTCCGTGACTACAAACAGGCCATAATACATGCCAAAGCACTGGTCCGTGACTACAAACAGGCCACAATACATGCCAAAGCACTGGTCCGTGACTACAAACAGGCCATAATACATGCCAAAGCACTGGTCCGTGACTACAAACAGGCCACAATACATGCTAAAGCACTGGTCCGTGACTGCAAACAGGCCATAATACATGCCAAAGCACTGGTCCGTGACTGCAAACAGGCCATAATACATGCCAAAGCACTGGTCCGTGACTGCAAACAGGCCACAATACATGCCAAAGCACTGGTCCGTGACTACAAACAGGCCACAATACATGCCAAAGCACTGGTCCGTGACTACAAACAGGCCATAATACATGCCAAAGCACTGGTCCGTGACTACAAACAGGCCACAATACATGCTAAAGCACTGGTCCGTGACTACAAACAGGCCATAATACATGCCAAAGCACTGGTCCGTGACTACAAACAGGCCACAATACATGCTAAAGCACTGGTCCGTGACTACAAACAGGCCACAATACATGCCAAAGCACTGGTCCGTGACTACAAACAGGCCACAATACATGCCAAAGCACTGGTCCGTGACTACAAACAGGCCACAATACATGCCAAAGCACTGGTCCGTGACTACAAACAGGCCACAATACATGCCAAAGCACTGGTCCGTGACTACAAACAGGCCACAATACATGCCAAAGCACTGGTCCGTGACTACAAACAGGCCACAATACATGCCAAAGCACTGGTCCGTGACTACAAACAGGCCATAATACATGCCAAAGCACTGGTCCGTGACTACAAACAGGCCACAATACATGCCAAAGCACTGGTCCGTGACTACAAACAGGCCACAATACATGCCAAAGCACTGGTCCGTGACTACAAACAGGCCACAATACATGCCAAAGCACTGGTCCGTGACTACAAACAGGCCACAATACATGCTAAAGCACTGGTCCGTGACTACAAACAGGCCATAATACATGCCAAAGCACTGGTCCGTGACTACAAACAGGCCACAATACATGCTAAAGCACTGGTCCGTGACTACAAACAGGCCACAATACATGCCAAAGCACTGGCCCGTGACTACAAACAGGCCACAATACATGCTAAAGCACTGGTCCGTGACTACAAACAGGCCATAATACATGCCAAAGCACTCTTCTTTACGGAGAAAATTAGGGCAGCGAATAATTTTCCAAAACTGCTGTTTAAGGTAGTGAAGGAGCTATCAGAACCCCCTACTCAGCGGTATACTTTCAAGATAGAAGCAGTATATTTTCAAGATAAAGTTCTCAACATCTTTCGGAATTTCAAGCTGCCTGCTGCAGATGAAACACTTACTGACAAATCTGTATTTGGCTTCCCTGACAATCTCCTCTCAGCTCGCCCGCCTATCTCTGTCCAACAGACCAAGAACTTATCTCTGAGTCTAAAATCAGGGTCCTCGTATGATCCTTGTTTGCCCAAAACATTACAACTTGCCCCAGATCTGATTGCTAAATGTTTACAGAAGGTGTTTAAGTGCACACTGCAGTCAGGCATTTTTCCTGCTGTTTGGAAGGAAGCGGTTGTTTCTACGCTCCTTAAGAAAGCCAATGCCGATCCAGAAGATATGAACAATCTTCGGCCCATTTCCCTGTTGCCAGCTCCTGCTAAGATCCTATAAAAATGTAAATACAAAAAAGACTTGGACAGTGGACCAATTTGCAAAAGAAGGGCACCACCTCCCGAAAATCACCAATCTTATATAAACTACTACCAAATTCTCTGTGCAAGCTTTAAAAGTGCCCTCTGTCCAAAGGCCCCACCCTTAACCTCAGGGTAAATTAGAAACTTCAAACCATATCAAAGCTGCACCAGATGTCCAGTTACAATCAATTATATCATTTGTCAAAAAATGTCCAATCCGAATTGTAAAGTGTGATCTTGCTTCTTTATTAATCTTTAAAAAGCCACAGCCAACGCGTTTCGTTCTGTACGCAGAACTTCTTCAGGGCGATAAGAGTGTCCGTCAGAATCCTAGTTTATAAGTGCGTAGAGTAGTAATTCTCAGTAATATAATCTCAAGAGATGGTACTCGTATGTCTCATCCGTGTGTCACCGTCGCTATTCATTAGAAATCGGCGTATTTTGCTTAGTTTCTCTGCTGCCATAAATATATATCAATCATTTCTAAAGACGAATGCTGCTTAGTGATATGATAATCATTTAGAATAGTGCCAGCGACGATATATATAAGACACAGCATACACCGTACCTTAAGCCAAGGCCAATCGGCCCGATTCGTACTCCGGCGATCCTGTTCCCGCCCGTAGTTCTAACTATTCTAAATGATTATCATATCACTAAGCAGCATTCGTCTTTAGAAATGATTGATATATATTTATGGCAGCAGAGAAACTAAGCAAAATACGCCGATTTCTAATGAATAGCGACGGTGACACACGGATGAGACATACGAGTACCATCTCTTGAGATTATATTACTGAGAATTACTACTCTACGCACTTATAAACTAGGATTCTGACGGACACTCTTATCGCCCTGAAGAAGTTCTGCGTACAGAACGAAACGCGTTGGCTGTGGCTTTTTAAAGATTAATAAAGAAGCAAGATCACACTTTACAATTCGGATTGGACATTTTTGACAAATGATATAATTGATTGTAACTGGACATCTGGTGCAGCTTTGATATGGTTTGAAGATCCTATAAAAATGTGTTAATCAGGAGCTGATGAAATTTATTGATACTCAGAGGATCCTTGATCCTTCTCGTTTCGCTCCGGCCATAGTACAGAGACGGCCATTATAGTGGCCGCAGACAGCATCCGTGCCCAGGTCGCTCTGGGCAGGGCGGGCTATCCTGGTAATGCTTGACCTGTTGGCAGCATTCGATACCGTCTCGCACGCATGGATGGTTCAGCGTCTGCAGCAAGCTGGGTCAGTGAGACCGCTCTTCAGCTTCTCTACTCTTTTCTGTCAAACAGAGCGCAAACACTCAGCTGCGGCGGTTTCAAGGCAAAGGCGTTCAGTCTCCCTTGTGTGGCGCCTCAGGACTCATCTTTGAGCCCAACTCTTTTTAATCTTTATGTGGCGCCTCTGGCTGGCCTGGTGCACAAATTTGGGTTTCAAGTGCTGTCATATGCAGACGACACTCAAATTATTGTATCTATCTCTAACGACCTGCCTTTGGGGGCAGGAAGGTTCAGCCAGTGCTTGTCCAGCATCATCTGCTGGATGAAAGACAATTCACTGAAGATTAATGCAGACAAGACTGAAGTGCTTGTGTTTGGCTCTCAAAACTCCATGTGGTCCAATACTTGGTGGCCAGATGTCTGCGGATCCCTCCCCACCCCCGTCAAGTCAGCTAAAAACCTTGGGATCATTTTTGATAACACTCTAAGTTTTGTTGCACAGGTCAGTCGCATTACTAGCACTTGTTTCTACATCATCAGGACCTTGAAAAAGATCTTCCCTTATATTCCATTGGAACTGCACCAGACAGTTACTATCGCCCTTGTCACTTCACGGTTGGACTATTGCAACACACTTTACCTTAACATCAATAGTTCCTCTGCAAATAACAATGAAACAGCGAGCCTATATAGAAGCCGCAACTCCCTTGTAATATCCCAAATAGAGTCCAAAAAATAGTAGTTTTAAGCCACATAGCATGCACTTCCACTTGACTGCCTGTGAACCTCATCAGGGTGTGATAAGTTGTCGTGTTGGTTTCTCCAATATATCACCAAAACATCATCTCAAGTCGTATGGTTCATGGTAGGTGGTATATCACTATGTCCTATTGGGCCCTCATGTTTTTGGGGCTGCTTAAAAGTCCTAGTGCAAGTATTTAGATCGATAAAAAACGGACACCTTGATAAGTATCAGTTGCTGCTCCGTAAGTCGGCGTCTCTCTGTGAGTTTTGAGATAATGTTTTGGTGATATATTGGAGAAACCAACACGACAATTTATCACTCTCTGATGAAGTCCACAGGCAGTGGACGAAACGCGTTGGCTGTTTTTATGCTACTTTTGTGAAAAATAAAGAATACATGACACACAGTATGGATGGAATGGACTAACTTACTATGGAAACCTGTATCTGTGGTGCACTCCACATTTGAGGATGGGTCAATAGTTCCTCTCTGAACAAATTTCAGGTCGTACAGAATGCAGCAGCCCGTCTTATTCTGATCATACTCAAACGGGACTCGGTTAGAGAAAGGACTCGTTTCCTTCATTGGCTCCCGATCAGGAGGTGAATTTCTTTCAAGGCACTATGCTTAGTTTTTAACGCTCTTCATCTCAAGGGCCCCACCCAAATGAATAAACTGTTTCATTAGTACATTCCTGGCAGACCATTTAGGTTCTCAGGTTGTAAAAAACTCAGGATCCCTAGATTTTGGAAGACTAGATTGCGTGGGTGCTCCTTCTCGGTGGCGCCGGCAAACTGTGGAACTCTCTGCCCACCTGTATCTCCAAAACAGATTCTCTTTTGTCCTTTAAAAACATCTAAAACCTGGCTTTTTTCATTTTAGAATTCTGACTCTTATCTGTGCTGCTCCTGCTGATTCTTCTGTTCTGCTATAGGGCTTTGGCACCTTCGGGTTTTAGTGCGCTCTATAAATTCTATCCTATCCTATACTTGATACAAAGTTATCCAACCACAAGTGAAGAAAAAGTACACCGTGGCAAGCAAAGCAAAGTTCCAGCTAGAAGAGAGATAAGTCTCACACTGGCTGAAGTGATAATGAACAAAATTAAAAAGAGCAATAAAGAAAACGTTTTTCGATGAAAGCTGTCATTCGGAAGAAACACATATTTGAACAGTTTGCCCAATCTGATGGTGCTGTTGTGTTGATGTTTCAACCCATGAATCAGCAATTCAACAAGGTCATCATCAGGATACAGATATAAGCGAAGATGAGGTTGCCCAGGTTCATTGAGGATTAATGAGTATGGCTATCCATAGTGATGAACAAGATGATGAGATTTTGGGGTCAATCAGCATTTATCCAGTTTTTTTAAAATTCCAAATCATTAGTACAATTTCAGAAATGTTGTTGCAGTGTTAACCAGCAGTATGCTCTGAAAAGTCACCGGGGTTGAAGCGTTTGATAGGGGACATAGTGATGGGATGAGCGATTCTACGACATTCCCCAGCCTACAGCGAAACATGCTGAGGAGGCATATTATCTAGTGGATGATCAGTGGATGATGATAACTGATTAACCAAAGTATGAATACACACATGCTAATGAAAATTAAGCAACAACTATTTACATCCAAGAAATACCCTAAAACAGGGTCCCTAAAGAAGGTCTCCTACTGGTCATGACGTCAGATTCAATAAATGAACAGGTGTCTAAAACAGCCCTCTTCTGATCCCAGGCTTGTCAAAAGGCGCGTAAAGCTCAGTGTGTAAAACACGTCCCACGTCCTGTGGTGATAGCAAAGGAGAGCCCTGGGTACTTTTCAGATCCTCTTCCCATCTACAACTTCCAACATCCAGCAACGAGAGACCTCATCCCTTTGCCTAGACTCCTCCCCCTGGAGAGACACTCTTGTGTGTCATTGTCTCATAGAAACAAAGGGTCACAGAGAGGGACATGGCTTGTACTTGATGGAGTAGACCCAAATGTGGACAAATCGACAAGATCCAGGGATCAGATTGGGAGATGCGAGCAGGACTCTTCCAGGTGTGCTGTTCGGGTCTTAAAATGATCAGAGCTTGGACAGGTCATGTAGCGCAGGGTAAAGATTTGGGGCCCTTTAGAGATCTGAAATGGGTTTGTCCATTTTTGGCCATGCTTTTGATGTGAAAGTTGACATTTTTGATGCATGAAACCTACCGGTATCAAGCTGTCCAACTGGGTTTATACCTACTGAGGAGAGACAGGAACGCCAGGATTCAACCAGTAGGGAAGACGACCTTGAGGATATTATCAGGAACTCTGTCCTTCTTGCATCAAGCTTCAGATGTTGATCCAAAATCCAAATCTGGAGTCTATCTATGCGATTGGAGACAGGGCAGAGACTTTTCACTTTTCTCTTGAAGACTGCAGTCCACCTGGGAATAGAACAACCAATTTACGACCCGACCTTTCATAGCCAGGGGGTGTTCTAATCCATCCCAAGGAAAGATCTAGCACAGCCGTTCCATGTCATCCATGTCTAACTCTAGACGTGTTAGCGGTGAGCTGGTCATCTTGGGTGATGTAGTCCTTGAGCTGGATTTTTTCACACCTCTCTAGGGCGTGGCCACAAGCAAGAGGCATGTAGTTGTTGAGATGATTAATGTCAGTACTGTTTTTTTTAGTTTTTTTAAAAAAGAGCAGCCTTGGATACAGAGGAGGTGGTGGCAGAGGTAGGAAGAGCAGCCTTGGATATAGAGATATTGGAGGAAGAGGTAGGAAGAGCAGCCTTGGATACATAGGTGGTGGTGGCAGAGGTAAGAAGAGCAGCCTTGGAGACAGAGGTCATGGAAGAGATAGGAAGAGCATCCTTGGATACAGAGGAGGTGGTGGCAGAGGGAGGAAGAGCAGCTGTAGATACAGAGGAGGTGGTAAAAGAGGTAGGAAGAGCAGCCTTGGATACAGAGGTGGTGGTGGCAGAGGTAGGAAGAGCAGACTTGGATAAAGATGTGATGGTGGCAGAGGTAGGAAGAGCAGCCTTGGATACAGAGGAGGTAGAGGAAGAGGTAGGAAGAGCAGCCTTGGATACAGAGGTGGTGGTGGGAGAGGTAGGAAGAGCAGCCTTGGGTACAGAGGTGGTGTGGCAGAGGTAGGAAGAGCAGCCTTGGATACAGAGGAGGTGTTGGCAGAGGTAGGAAGAGCAGCCTTGGATACAGAGAAGGTGATGGAAGAGGTAGGAAGAGCAGCCTTAGATACAGAGTGCCTGGTGGAAGAGGTAGGAAGAGCAGCCTTGGATACAGAAGGGCTGGTGGAAGAGGTAGGAAGAGCAGCCTTGGATACAGAGCTATTGGTGGAAGAGGTAGGAAGAGCAGCCTTGGATACAGAGAATTTGGTGGAAGAGGTAGGAAGAGCAGCCTTGGATACAGAGGTCATGGAAGAGGTAGGAAGAGCATCCTTGGATACAGAGGAGGTGGTGGCAGAGGTAGGAAGAGCAGCCTTGGATACAGAGGTGGTAGTGGAAGAGGTAGGAAGAGCAGCCTTGGATACAGAGGAGGTGGTGGAAGAGGTAGGAAGAGCAGCCTTGGATACAGAGGTGGTGGTGGCAGAGGTAGGAAGAGCAGACTTGGATAAAGAGGTGGTGGTGGCAGAGGTAGGAAGAACAGCCTTGGATACAGAGGAGGTGGTGGAAGAGGTAGGAAGAGCAGCCTTGGATACAGAGGTGGTGGTGGCATAGTTAGGTAGAGCAGCCTTGGATACAGAGGTGGTAGTGGCAGAGGTAGGAAGAGCAGCCTTGGATACAGAGAAGGTGATGGAAGAGGTAGGAAGAGCAGCCTTAGATACAGAGTGCCTGGTGGAAGAGGTAGGAAGAGCAGCCTTGGATACAGAAGGGTTGGTGGAAGAGGTAGGAAGAGCAGCCTTGGATACAGAGATATTGGCGGAAGAGGTAGGAAGAGCAGCCTTGGATACAGAGGTCATGGAAGAGGTAGGAAGAGCATCCTTGGATACAGAGGAGGTGGTGGCAGAGGTAGGAAGAGCAGCCTTTGATACAGAGGAGGTGGTGGAAGAGGTAGGAAGAGCAGCCTTGGATACAGAGGTGGTAGTGGAAGAGGTAGGAAGAGCAGCCTTGGATACAGAGGAGGTGGTGGAAGAGGTAGGAAGAGCAGCCTTGGATACAGAGGTGGTGGTGGCAGAGGTAGGAAGAGCAGACTTGGATAAAGAGGTGATGGTGGCAGAGGTAGGAAGAGCACCCTTGGATACAGAGGGGCTGGTGAAAGAGGAAGTAAGAGCACCCTTGGATACAGAGGGGCTGGTGAAAGAGGTAGGAAGAGCACCCTTGGATACAGGGGGGCTTGTGAAAGAGGAACGAAGAGCAGCCTTGGATACAGAGGTGGTGGTGGAAGAGGTAGGAAGAGTTGCCTTGGATACAGAGTGGCTAGTGGAGATGCAGGAGGAGCAGTCTTGGATACAGAGCGACTGGTGGAAGAGGAAGGAAGAGCAGCCTTGGATACAGAGGTTGTGGTATCAGAGGTAGGAACAGCAGCCTTGGATACTGAGGAGGTGTTGGCAGAGGTAGGAAGAGCAGCCTTGGATAAAGAGGAGGTGGTGGAAGAGGTAGGAAGAGCAGCCTTGGATACAGAGGAGGTGGTGGAAGAGGTTGGAAGAGCAGCCTTTGACACAGAGGTGGTGGTGGTAGAGATAGGAAGAGCAGACTTGGATACAGACGTGGTGCTGGCAGAGGTAGGAAGAGCAGCCTTGGATACAGAGGTGGTGGTGGCAGAGGTAGGAAGAGCAGCCTTGGATACAGAGGAGGTGGTGACAGAGGTAGGACGAGCAGCCTTGGATACAGAGGTGGTGGTGGAAGAGGTAGGAATTGCAGCCTTGGATACAGAGGAGGTGGTGGAAGAGGTAGGAAGAGCAGCCTTGGATACAGAGGTGGTGGTGGCAGAGGTAGGAAGAGCAGACTTGGATCCAGAGGTGGTGGTGGCAGAGGTAGGAAGAGCAGCCATGGATACAGATGTGGTGGTGGCAGAGGTAGGAAGAGCAGCCTTGGATACAGAGGTGGTGTTGGCAGCGGTAGGAAGAGCAGCCTTGGATACAGAGGAGGTGGTGGCAGAGGTAGGAAGAGCAGTCTTGGATACAGAGCGACTGGTGGAAGAGGAAGGAAGAGCAGCCTTGGATACAGAGGTGGTGGTGGCAGAGGTAGGAAGAGCAGCCATGGATACAGAGGAGGTGTTGGCAGCGGTAGGAAGAGCAGCCTTCGATACAGAGGAGGTGGTGGAAGAGGTAGGAAAAGCAGCCTTAGATACAGAGTGCCTGGTTGAAGAGGTAGGAAGAGTAGCCTTGGATACAGAAGGGCTGGTGGAAGAGGTAGGAAGAGCAGCCTTGGATACAGAGATTTTGGTGGAAGAGGTAGGAAGAGCAGCCTTGGATACAAAGGTGGTGGAAGAGGAAGGAAGAGCATCCTTGGATACAGAGGAGGTGGTGGCAGAGGTAGGAAGAGCAGCCTTGAATACAGAGGTGGTGGTAGAAGAGGTAGGAAGAGCAGCCTTGGATAAAGAGGAGATGGTGGAAGAGGTAGGAAGAGCAGCCTTGGATACAGAGGTGGTGGTGGCAGAGGTAGGAAGAGCAGACTTGGATACAGAGGTGGTGGTGGCAGAGGTAGGAAGAGCAGCCTTGCATACAGAGGAGGTTGTGTCAGAGGTAGGGAGAGCAGCCTTGGATTCAGAGGTGGTGGTGGAAGAGGTAGGAAGAGCACCATTGGACACATATGTGGTGGTGGCAGAGGTAGGAAGAGCAGCCTTGGATACAGAGGAGGTGGTGGCAGAGGTAGGAAGAGCAGTCTTGGATACAGAGCGACTGGTGGAAGAGGAAGGAAGAGTAGCCTTGGATACAGATGTGGTGGTGGCAGAGGTAGGAAGAGCAGCCTTGAATACAGATGTGGTGGTGGAAGAGGTAGGAATCGCAGCCTTGGATACAGAGGAGTTGTTGGCAGAGGTAGGAAGAGCAGCCTTGGATACAGAGGAGGTGGTGGCAGAGGTAGGAAGAGCAGCCTTGGATACAGAGGCGGTGGTGGACGAGGAAGTAAGAGCACCCTTGGATACAGAGGGGCTGGTGAAAGAGGAAGTAAGAGCACCCTTGGATACAGAGGGGCTTTGTAAAAGAGGTAGGAAGAGCACCCTTGGATACAGAGGGGCTTGTGAAAGAGGAACGAAGAGCAACCTTGGATACAGGGGTGGTGGTGGAAGAGGTAGGAAGAGTTGCCTTGGATACAGAGAGGCTAGAGGAGATGCAGGAGGAGCACCCTTGGATACAGAGGGGCTGTGGAAGAGGTAGGAAGAGTAGCCTTGGATACAGAGGTAGTGGTGGAAGAGGTAGGAATAGCAGCCTTGGATACAGAGGGGCTGATGGAAGAGGAAGGAAGAGCAGCCTTGGATACAGAGGGGCTGGTGGAAGAGGTAGGAAGAGCAGCCTTGGATACAGAGGTGGCGATGGAAGAAGTAGGAAGAGTATCCTTGGATACAGAGGGGCTGGTGGAGAGGTAGGAAGAGCACCCTTGGATAGAGAAGGGCTGTGGAAGAGGTAGGAAGAGCAGCCTAGGATACAGAGGAGGTTGTGGCAGAGGAAGGAAGAGCAGCCTTGGATACAGAGGTTCTGGTGGCAGAGGAAGGAAGATCAGCCTTGGATACAGAGGTTCTGGTGGAAGAGAAAGGAAGAGCAGCCTTGGATACAGAGGTGGTGGAAGAGGTAGGAAAAGCAGCCTTGGATACAGAGGGGCTGATGGAAGAGGAAGGAAGAGCAGCCTTGGATACAGAGAGGCTGGTGGAAGAGGTAGGAAGAGCATCCTTGGATACAGAGGTGGCGATGGAAGAAGTAGGAAGAGTATCCTTGGATACAGAGGGGCTGGTGGAGAGGTAGGAAGAGTACCCTTGGATAGAGAAGGGCTGTGGAAGAGGTAGGAAGAGCAGCCTTGGATACAGAGGAGGTTGTGGCAGAGGAAGGAAGAGCAGCCTTGGATACAGAGGTTCTGGTGGCAGAGGAAGGAAGATCAGCCTTGGATACAGAGGTTCTGGTGGAAGAGAAAGGAAGAGCAGCCTTGGATACAGAGGGGCTGGTGAAAGAGGAAGGAAGAGCAGCCTTGGATACAGAGTTGGTGGTGGAAGAGTTAGGAAGGGAAGCCTTGGAAACAGAGGGGCTGTGGCAGAGGAAGGAAGAGCAGCCTTGGATACAGAGGTTCTGGTGGAAGAGGTAGGAAGAGCAGCCTTGGATACAGAGGTGGTGGTGGAAGAGGTAGGAAGAGTAGTCGTGGATACAGAGGGGCTAGTGTAGAGGTAGGAAGAGCACCCTTGGATACAGAGTGACTGGTGGAAGATGTAGGAAGAGTAGCTTTGGATACAGAGGGGCTGGTGGAAGTGGTGGGAAGAGCAGCCTTGGATACAGAGGGGCTGGTGCAAGAGGTAGGAAGAGTAGCCGTGGATGCAGAGGGGCTGGTAGAAGAGGTAGGAAGAGTAGCCTTAGATACAGAGGAGGTGGTGGAATAGGTAGGAAGAGTAGCCTTGGACACAGAGGTGGTGGTGGAATAGGTAGGAAGAGTAGCCTTGGATACAGAGGGGCTAGTGGAGATGCAGGAGGAGCACCCTTGGATACAGAGGGGCTGTGGAAGAGGTAGGAAGAGAAGCCTTGGATACAGAGGGGCTGGTGAAAGGGGTAAGAAGAGCAGCCTTAGATACAGAGGAGGTGGTGTAAGATGTAGGAAGAGCAGCCTTGGACACAGAGTGCTTGCTGGAAGAGGTAGTAAGAGCAGCCTTAGATACAGAGGTGGTGGTGGAAGTGGTAGGAAGAGCAGCCTTGGATACAGAGTGCTTGGTGGAAGAGGTAGGAAGAGCAGCTGTAGATACAGAGGGGCTGGTGGAGAGGCAGGAAGAGCAGCCTTGCATACAGTGGGGCTGTGGCAGAGGAAGGAAGAGCACCCTTGGATACAGAAGGGCAGTGAAAGAGGTAGGAAGAGCAGCCTTGGACATAGAGGGGCTGGTGAAAGAGGAAGGAAGAGCAGCCTTGGATACAGAGTTGGTGCTGGAAGAGTTAGGAAGAGAAGCCTTGGATACAGAGGGGCATGGTGGAGAGGCAGGAAGAGCTGGCTTGCATTCAGAGGGGCTGGAGGAAGAGAAAAGAAGAGTAGCCTTTTATACATAGGGGCTGGTGGAAGAGGTAGGAAGAGCAGCCTTGGATACAGAGGGGTTGGTGGAAGAGGTAGGAAGAGCAGTCTTGGATACAGAGGGGCTGGTGGAAGAGGTAGGAAGAGCAGCCTTGGATACAGAGGTTCGGTGGAAGAGGTAGGAAGAGCACCCTTGGATACAGAGGTGCTGGTGGAAGAGGTAGGAAGAGCAGCCTTGGATACAGAGGGGCTGGAGGAAGAGGTAGGAAGAGTAGCCTTAGATACAGAGGAGGTGGTGGTAGTGGAAGGAAGAGCAGCCTTGGATACAGAGGTGGTGGTCGAATAGGTAGGAAGAGTAGCCTTGGATACAGAGGGGATGGTGGAAGAGATCGGAAGGAATACAGAGTGGCTGGTGGAAGGGGTAAGAAGAGCAGCCTTAAATACAGAGGAGGTGGTGTCAGAGGTAGCAAGAGCAGCCTTAGATAAAGAGGAAGTGGTGTAAGAGGTAGGAAGAGCAGCCTTGGATACAGAGTGCTTTGTGGCAGAAGTAGGAAGAGCAGCCTTGGATACAGAGGTGGTAGTGGAAGAGGTAGGAAGAGCAGCCTTGGATACAGAGGAGGTGGTGGAAGAGGTAGGAAGAGCAGCCTTGGATACAGAGGTGGTGGTGGCAGAGGTAGGAAGAGCAGCCTTGGATACAGTGGTGGTGTGGCAGAGGTAGGAAGAGCAGCCTTGGATACAGAGGTGGTGGTGGCAGAGGTAGGAAGAGCAGCCTTGGATACAGAGGAGGTGGTGGAAGAGGTAGGAAGAGCAGCCTTGGATACAGAAAGAGGAAGGAAGAGCAGCCTTGGATAAAGTTTTTCAGTTTGGGCCAGTGGAAGAGGTAGGAAGAGCAGCCTTGGATACAGAGGTGCTGGTTGAAGAGGCAAGAAGAGCAGCCTTGGATACAGTGGGTCTGGTGGAAGAGGTAGGAAGAGCAGCCTTGGATACAGAGGGGCTGGTGCAAGAGGTAGGAAGAGTAGCCGTGGATACAGAGGGGCTGGTGGAAGAGGTAGGAAGAGCAGCCTTGGATACAGAGGAGGTGGTGGAAGAGGTAGGAAGAGCAGCCTTGGATACAGAGGGGCTGGTTGAAGAGGTAGGTTGAGCAGCCTTGGATACAGAGGAGGTGGTGGAAGAGGTAGGAAGAGCAGCCTTGGATACAGAAAGAGGAAGGAAGAGCAGCCTTGGATAAAGTTTTTCAGTTTGGGCCAGTGGAAGAGGTAGGAAGAGCAGCCTTGGATACAGAGGTGCTGGTTGAAGAGGCAAGAAGAGCAGCCTTGGATACAGTGGGTCTGGTGGAAGAGGTAGGAAGAGCAGCCTTGGATACAGAGGGGCTGGTGCAAGAGGTAGGAAGAGCAGCCTTGGATACAGAGGTGCTGGTTGAAGAGGCAAGAAGAGCAGCCTAAGATACAGAGGAGGTGGTGGAAGAGGTAGGAAGAGCAGCCTTGGATACAGAGTGGCTAGTGGAGATGCAGGAGGAGCAGTCTTGGATACAGAGCGACTGGTGGAAGAGGAAGGAAGAGCAGCCTTGGATACAGAGGTTGTGGTATCAGAGGTAGGAACAGCAGCCTTGGATACTGAGGAGGTGTTGGCAGAGGTAGGAAGAGCAGCCTTGGATAAAGAGGAGGTGGTGGAAGAGGTAGGAAGAGCAGCCTTGGATACAGAGGAGGTGGTGGAAGAGGTTGGAAGAGCAGCCTTTGACACAGAGGTGGTGGTGGCAGAGATAGGAAGAGCAGACTTGGATACAGACGTGGTGCTGGCAGAGGTAGGAAGAGCAGCCTTGGATACAGAGGTGGTGGTGGCAGAGGTAGGAAGAGCAGCCTTGGATACAGAGGAGGTGGTGACAGAGGTAGGACGAGCAGCTTTGGATACAGAGGTGGTGGTGGAAGAGGTAGGAATAGCAGCCTTGGATACAGAGGAGGTGGTGGAAGAGGTAGGAAGAGCAGCCTTGGATACAGAGGTGGTGGTGGCAGAGGTAGGAAGAGCAGACTTGGATCCAGAGGTGGTGGTGGCAGAGGTAGGAAGAGCAGCCATGGATACAGATGTGGTGGTGGCAGAGGTAGGAAGAGCAGCCTTGGATACAGAGGTGGTGTTGGCAGCGGTAGGAAGAGCAGCCTTGGATACAGAGGAGGTGGTGGCAGAGGTAGGAAGAGCAGTCTTGGATACAGAGCGACTGGTGGAAGAGGAAGGAAGAGCAGCCTTGGATACAGAGGTGGTGGTGGCAGAGGTAGGAAGAGCAGCCATGGATACAGAGGAGGTGTTGGCAGTGGTAGGAAGAGCAGCCTTCGATACAGAGGAGGTGGTGGAAGAGGTAGGAAAAGCAGCCTTAGATACAGAGTGCCTGGTTGAAGAGGTAGGAAGAGTAGCCTTGGATACAGAAGGGCTGGTGGAAGAGGTAGGAAGAGCAGCCTTGGATACAGAGATATTGGTGGAAGAGGTAGGAAGAGCAGCCTTGGATACAAAGGTGGTGGAAGAGGAAGGAAGAGCATCCTTGGATACAGAGGAGGTGGTGGCAGAGGTAGGAAGAGCAGCCTTGAATACAGAGGTGGTGGTAGAAGAGGTAGGAAGAGCAGCCTTGGATAAAGAGGAGATGGTGGAAGAGGTAGGAAGAGCAGCCTTGGATACAGAGGTGGTGATGGCAGAGGTAGGAAGAGCAGACTTGGATACAGAGGTGGTGGTGGCAGAGGTAGGAAGAGCAGCCTTGCATACAGAGGAGGTTGTGTCAGAGGTAGGGAGAGCAGCCTTGGATTCAGAGGTGGTGGTGGAAGAGGTAGGAAGAGCACCATTGGACACATATGTGGTGGTGGCAGAGGTAGGAAGAGCAGCCTTGGATACAGAGGAGGTGGTGGCAGAGGTAGGAAGAGCAGTCTTGGATACAGAGCGACTGGTGGAAGAGGAAGGAAGAGTAGCCTTGGATACAGATGTGGTGGTGGCAGAGGTAGAAAGAGCAGCCTTGAATACAGATGTGGTGGTGGAAGAGGTAGGAATCGCAGCCTTGGATACAGAGGAGTTGGTGGCAGAGGTAGGAAGAGCAGCCTTGGATACAGAGGAGGTGGTGGCAGAGGTAGGAAGAGCAGCCTTGGATACAGAGGCGGTGGTGGAAGAGGAAGTAAGAGCACCCTTGGATACAGAGGGGCTGGTGAAAGAGGAAGTAAGAGCACCCTTGGATACAGAGGGGCTTTGTAAAAGAGGTAGGAAGAGCACCCTTGGATACAGAGGGGCTTGTGAAAGAGGAACGAAGAGCAGCCTTGGATACAGGGGTGGTGGTGGAAGAGGTAGGAAGAGTTGCCTTGGATACAGAGAGGCTAGAGGAGATGCAGGAGGAGCACCCTTGGATACAGAGGGGCTGTGGAAGAGGTAGGAAGAGTAGCCTTGGATACAGAGGTAGTGGTGGAAGAGGTAGAAATAGCAGCCTTGGATACAGAGGGGCTGATGGAAGAGGAAGGAAGAGCAGCCTTGGATACAGAGGGGCTGGTGGAAGAGGTAGGAAGAGCAGCCTTGGATACAGAGGTGGCGATGGAAGAAGTAGGAAGAGTATCCTTGGATACAGAGGGGCTGGTGGAGAGGTAGGAAGAGCACCCTTGGATAGAGAAGGGCTGTGGAAGAGGTAGGAAGAGCAGCCTAGGATACAGAGGAGGTTGTGGCAGAGGAAGGAAGAGCAGCCTTGGATACAGAGGTTCTGGTGGCAGAGGAAGGAAGATCAGCCTTGGATACAGAGGTTCTGGTGGAAGAGAAAGGAAGAGCAGCCTTGGATACAGAGGTGGTGGAAGAGGTAGGAAAAGCAGCCTTGGATACAGAGGGGCTGATGGAAGAGGAAGGAAGAGCAGCCTTGGATACAGAGGGGCTGGTGGAAGAGGTAGGAAGAGCAGCCTTGGATACAGAGGTGGCGATGGAAGAAGTAGGAAGAGTATCCTTGGATACAGAGGGGCTGGTGGAGAGGTAGGAAGAGTACCCTTGGATAGAGAAGGGCTGTGGAAGAGGTAGGAAGAGCAGCCTTGGATACAGAGGAGGTTGTGGCAGAGGAAGGAAGAGCAGCCTTGGATACAGAGGTTCTGGTGGCAGAGGAAGGAAGATCAGCCTTGGATACAGAGGTTCTGGTGGAAGAGAAAGGAAGAGCAGCCTTGGATACAGAGGGGCTGGTGAAAGAGGAAGGAAGAGCAGCCTTGGATACAGAGTTGGTGGTGGAAGAGTTAGGAAGGGAAGCCTTGGATACAGAGGGGCTGGTGGAGAGGCAGGAAGAGCAGCCTTGGAAACAGAGGGGCTGTGGCAGAGGAAGGAAGAGCAGCCTTGGATACAGAGGTTCTGGTGGAAGAGGTAGGAAGAGCAGCCTTGGATACAGAGGTGGTGGTGGAAGAGGTAGGAAGAGTAGTCGTGGATACAGAGGGGCTAGTGTAGAGGTAGGAAGAGCACCCTTGGATACAGAGTGACTGGTGGAAGATGTAGGAAGAGTAGCTTTGGATACAGAGGGGCTGGTGGAAGTGGTGGGAAGAGCAGCCTTGGATACAGAGGGGCTGGTGCAAGAGGTAGGAAGAGTAGCCGTGGATGCAGAGGGGCTGGTAGAAGAGGTAGGAAGAGTAGCCTTAGATACAGAGGAGGTGGTGGAATAGGTAGGAAGAGTAGCCTTGGACACAGAGGTGGTGGTGGAATAGGTAGGAAGAGTAGCCTTGGATACAGAGGGGCTAGTGGAGATGCAGGAGGAGCACCCTTGGATACAGAGGGGCTGTGGAAGAGGTAGGAAGAGAAGCCTTGGATACAGAGGGGCTGGTGAAAGGGGTAAGAAGAGCAGCCTTAGATACAGAGGAGGTGGTGTAAGACGTAGGAAGAGCAGCCTTGGACACAGAGTGCTTGCTGGAAGAGGTAGTAAGAGCAGCCTTAGATACAGAGGTGGTGGTGGAAGTGGTAGGAAGAGCAGCCTTGGATACAGAGTGCTTGGTGGAAGAGGTAGGAAGAGCAGCTGTAGATACAGAAAGGCTGGTGGAGAGGCAGGAAGAGCAGCCTTGCATACAGTGGGGCTGTGGCAGAGGAAGGAAGAGCACCCTTGGATACAGAAGGGCAGTGAAAGAGGTAGGAAGAGCAGCCTTGGACATAGAGGGGCTGGTGAAAGAGGAAGGAAGAGCAGCCTTGGATACAGAGTTGGTGCTGGAAGAGTTAGGAAGAGAAGCCTTGGATACAGAGGGGCATGGTGGAGAGGCAGGAAGAGCTGGCTTGCATTCAGAGGGGCTGGAGGAAGAGAAAAGAAGAGTAGCCTTTTATACATAGGGGCTGGTGGAAGAGGTAGGAAGAGCAGCCTTGGATACAGAGGGGTTGGTGGAAGAGGTAGGAAGAGCAGTCTTGGATACAGAGGGGCTGGTGGAAGAGGTAGGAAGAGCAGCCTTGGATACAGAGGTTCGGTGGAAGAGGTAGGAAGAGCACCCTTGGATACAGAGGTGCTGGTGGAAGAGGTAGGAAGAGCAGCCTTGGATACAGAGGGGCTGGAGGAAGAGGTAGGAAGAGTAGCCTTAGATACAGAGGAGGTGGTGGTAGTGGAAGGAAGAGCAGCCTTAGATACAGAGGTGGTGGTCGAATAGGTAGGAAGAGTAGCCTTGGATACAGAGGGGATGGTGGAAGAGATCGGAAGGAATACAGAGTGGCTGGTGGAAGGGGTAAGAAGAGCAGCCTTAAATACAGAGGAGGTGGTGTCAGAGGTAGCAAGAGCAGCCTTAGATAAAGAGGAAGTGGTGTAAGAGGTAGGAAGAGCAGCCTTGGATACAGAGTGCTTTGTGGCAGAAGTAGGAAGAGCAGCCTTGGATACAGAGGTGGCGATGGAAGAAGTAGGAAGAGTATCCTTGGATACAGAGGGGCTGGTGGAGAGGTAGGAAGAGCACCCTTGGATAGAGAAGGGCTGTGGAAGAGGTAGGAAGAGCAGCCTAGGATACAGAGGAGGTTGTGGCAGAGGAAGGAAGAGCAGCCTTGGATACAGAGGTTCTGGTGGCAGAGGAAGGAAGATCAGCCTTGGATACAGAGGTTCTGGTGGAAGAGAAAGGAAGAGCAGCCTTGGATACAGAGGTGGTGGAAGAGGTAGGAAAAGCAGCCTTGGATACAGAGGGGCTGATGGAAGAGGAAGGAAGAGCAGCCTTGGATACAGAGGGGCTGGTGGAAGAGGTAGGAAGAGCAGCCTTGGATACAGAGGTGGCGATGGAAGAAGTAGGAAGAGTATCCTTGGATACAGAGGGGCTGGTGGAGAGGTAGGAAGAGTACCCTTGGATAGAGAAGGGCTGTGGAAGAGGTAGGAAGAGCAGCCTTGGATACAGAGGTAGTGGTGGAAGAGGTAGAAATAGCAGCCTTGGATACAGAGGGGCTGATGGAAGAGGAAGGAAGAGCAGCCTTGGATACAGAGGGGCTGGTGGAAGAGGTAGGAAGAGCAGCCTTGGATACAGAGGTGGCGATGGAAGAAGTAGGAAGAGTATCCTTGGATACAGAGGGGCTGGTGGAGAGGTAGGAAGAGCACCCTTGGATAGAGAAGGGCTGTGGAAGAGGTAGGAAGAGCAGCCTAGGATACAGAGGAGGTTGTGGCAGAGGAAGGAAGAGCAGCCTTGGATACAGAGGTTCTGGTGGCAGAGGAAGGAAGATCAGCCTTGGATACAGAGGTTCTGGTGGAAGAGAAAGGAAGAGCAGCCTTGGATACAGAGGTGGTGGAAGAGGTAGGAAAAGCAGCCTTGGATACAGAGGGGCTGATGGAAGAGGAAGGAAGAGCAGCCTTGGATACAGAGGGGCTGGTGGAAGAGGTAGGAAGAGCAGCCTTGGATACAGAGGTGGCGATGGAAGAAGTAGGAAGAGTATCCTTGGATACAGAGGGGCTGGTGGAGAGGTAGGAAGAGTACCCTTGGATAGAGAAGGGCTGTGGAAGAGGTAGGAAGAGCAGCCTTGGATACAGAGGAGGTTGTGGCAGAGGAAGGAAGAGCAGCCTTGGATACAGAGGTTCTGGTGGCAGAGGAAGGAAGATCAGCCTTGGATACAGAGGTTCTGGTGGAAGAGAAAGGAAGAGCAGCCTTGGATACAGAGGGGCTGGTGAAAGAGGAAGGAAGAGCAGCCTTGGATACAGAGTTGGTGGTGGAAGAGTTAGGAAGGGAAGCCTTGGATACAGAGGGGCTGGTGGAGAGGCAGGAAGAGCAGCCTTGGAAACAGAGGGGCTGTGGCAGAGGAAGGAAGAGCAGCCTTGGATACAGAGGTTCTGGTGGAAGAGGTAGGAAGAGCAGCCTTGGATACAGAGGTGGTGGTGGAAGAGGTAGGAAGAGTAGTCGTGGATACAGAGGGGCTAGTGTAGAGGTAGGAAGAGCACCCTTGGATACAGAGTGACTGGTGGAAGATGTAGGAAGAGTAGCTTTGGATACAGAGGGGCTGGTGGAAGTGGTGGGAAGAGCAGCCTTGGATACAGAGGGGCTGGTGCAAGAGGTAGGAAGAGTAGCCGTGGATGCAGAGGGGCTGGTAGAAGAGGTAGGAAGAGTAGCCTTAGATACAGAGGAGGTGGTGGAATAGGTAGGAAGAGTAGCCTTGGACACAGAGGTGGTGGTGGAATAGGTAGGAAGAGTAGCCTTGGATACAGAGGGGCTAGTGGAGATGCAGGAGGAGCACCCTTGGATACAGAGGGGCTGTGGAAGAGGTAGGAAGAGAAGCCTTGGATACAGAGGGGCTGGTGAAAGGGGTAAGAAGAGCAGCCTTAGATACAGAGGAGGTGGTGTAAGACGTAGGAAGAGCAGCCTTGGACACAGAGTGCTTGCTGGAAGAGGTAGTAAGAGCAGCCTTAGATACAGAGGTGGTGGTGGAAGTGGTAGGAAGAGCAGCCTTGGATACAGAGTGCTTGGTGGAAGAGGTAGGAAGAGCAGCTGTAGATACAGAGGGGCTGGTGGAGAGGCAGGAAGAGCAGCCTTGCATACAGTGGGGCTGTGGCAGAGGAAGGAAGAGCACCCTTGGATACAGAAGGGCAGTGAAAGAGGTAGGAAGAGCAGCCTTGGACATAGAGGGGCTGGTGAAAGAGGAAGGAAGAGCAGCCTTGGATACAGAGTTGGTGCTGGAAGAGTTAGGAAGAGAAGCCTTGGATACAGAGGGGCATGGTGGAGAGGCAGGAAGAGCTGGCTTGCATTCAGAGGGGCTGGAGGAAGAGAAAAGAAGAGTAGCCTTTTATACATAGGGGCTGGTGGAAGAGGTAGGAAGAGCAGCCTTGGATACAGAGGGGTTGGTGGAAGAGGTAGGAAGAGCAGTCTTGGATACAGAGGGGCTGGTGGAAGAGGTAGGAAGAGCAGCCTTGGATACAGAGGTTCGGTGGAAGAGGTAGGAAGAGCACCCTTGGATACAGAGGTGCTGGTGGAAGAGGTAGGAAGAGCAGCCTTGGATACAGAGGGGCTGGAGGAAGAGGTAGGAAGAGTAGCCTTAGATACAGAGGAGGTGGTGGTAGTGGAAGGAAGAGCAGCCTTAGATACAGAGGTGGTGGTCGAATAGGTAGGAAGAGTAGCCTTGGATACAGAGGGGATGGTGGAAGAGATCGGAAGGAATACAGAGTGGCTGGTGGAAGGGGTAAGAAGAGCAGCCTTAAATACAGAGGAGGTGGTGTCAGAGGTAGCAAGAGCAGCCTTAGATAAAGAGGAAGTGGTGTAAGAGGTAGGAAGAGCAGCCTTGGATACAGAGTGCTTTGTGGCAGAAGTAGGAAGAGCAGCCTTGGATACAGAGGTGGTAGTGGAAGAGGTAGGAAGAACAGCCTTGGATACAGAGGAGGTGGTGGAAGAGGTAGGAAGAGCAGCCTTGGATACAGAGGTGGTGGTGGCAGAGGTAGGAAGAGCAGCCTTGGATACAGAGGTGGTGTGGCAGAGGTAGGAAGAGCAGCCTTGGATACAGAGGTGGTGGTGGCAGAGGTAGGAAGAGCAGCCTTGGATACAGAGGAGGTGGTGGAAGAGGTAGGAAGAGCAGCCTTGGATACAGAAAGAGGAAGGAAGAGCAGCCTTGGATAAAGTTTTTCAGTTTGGGCCAGTGGAAGAGGTAGGAAGAGCAGCCTTGGATACAGAGGTGCTGGTTGAAGAGGCAAGAAGAGCAGCCTTGGATACAGTGGGTCTGGTGGAAGAGGTAGGAAGAGCAGCCTTGGATACAGAGGGGCTGGTGCAAGAGGTAGGAAGAGTAGCCGTGGATACAGAGGGGCTGGTGGAAGAGGTAGGAAGAGCAGCCTTGGATACAGAGGAGGTGGTGGAAGAGGTAGGAAGAGCAGCCTTGGATACAGAGGGGCTGGTTAAAGAGGTAGGTTGAGCAGCCTTGGATACAGAGGAGGTGGTGGAAGAGGTAGGAAGAGCAGCCTTGGATACAGAAAGAGGAAGGAAGAGCAGCCTTGGATAAAGTTTTTCAGTTTGGGCCAGTGGAAGAGGTAGGAAGAGCAGCCTTGGATACAGAGGTGCTGGTTGAAGAGGCAAGAAGAGCAGCCTTGGATACAGTGGGTCTGGTGGAAGAGGTAGGAAGAGCAGCCTTGGATACAGAGGGGCTGGTGCAAGAGGTAGGAAGAGCAGCCTTGGATACAGAGGTGCTGGTTGAAGAGGCAAGAAGAGCAGCCTAAGATACAGAGGAGGTGGTGGAAGAGGTAGGAAGAGCAGCCTTGGATACAGAGGGGCTGGTTGAAGAGGTAGGTTGAGCAGCCTTGGATACAGAGGAGGTGGTGGAAGAGGTAGGAAGAGCAGCCTTGGATACAGAAAGAGGAAGGAAGAGCAGCCTTGGATAAAGTTTTTCAGTTTGGGCCAGTGGAAGAGGTAGGAAGAGCAGCCTTGGATACAGAGGTGCTGGTTGAAGAGGCAAGAAGAGCAGCCTTGGATACAGAAAGAGGAAGGAAGAGCAGCCTTGGATACTGAGGGGCTGGTGAAAGAGGAAGGAAGATCAGCCTTGGATTCAAAGGGTCTGGTGAAAGAGGAAGGAAGAGCAGCCTTGGATACAGTTTTTCAGTTTGGGCCAATGAAGGAAGATATTGCAAGAGAGACGGGGTGGGATCTACCAAGTTTCGTGAGGGGTGGAGGTGATATATGATTAGGACCATATGACCCAGAGAGATGGGAATGTCATCTGCAGGACGTCTTTGTGATGGTCTGAGTTGGGGATGGAGGTTTGGGAGTATGTTAGTTAGGTCAACCTTCATGTCCTGAATCTCTTCAGACAGTTTTTATGACTTCTTCACATTTGGAATGTGGGTGTGTACCTTTATTGATAGGGGCGTGGTTAGTGGAGTCTTAAAGGCATACACTCTGAATATTGCGGCTCTCGGGGATCACTCACTCTCACAATGGGTAATGAACTACCTTGTTAGATCTTCCTCCTCATCACTAAGTCTGAGGATACCGGCACCTTCCCTGGCAGTAACCAAAAGTGTTCTTCACCTGCTCTGGGAGCTACTGATAGTCAGTAGTGAGGGGCACAGAGTCTGTGACAAGACTTCTAGGTTTCCTAAGGTCCCCTCCTCGTGTGGGTTGTGTTTTAGTCCCATACCAAGAAATTTGCCTTTAGCAAAGTGTAAGGTAAGAGCCCATAGTCCAGAGTGTTGAAGATCTCCCAGCCCCATCTCACCCACAATGGTCGATAGCTATAACAGCGGGGACCCGAAGTACCCTACGAAAGCCCATGGGTCGGGTTCTTCTAACTGCTCTAGGTCTCCCTGCTTCGCATCTCTTAAAGGCAGGCCGAGGGAGTAGCTGAGACACCGGGCATCTCCCTGCTGGTGGCTGGCCCTGGATCTGTCTTGCACTTGAGTCACAGGCATTGTCCACTCGGAGCCACTTCATCACGAGCAGCTTGCATGCGAGCGACTCAGTCTCTGCCAGAACTATTACTTCTTCTAGCTTGAGTCTTCCAGAGAACTCAGTCACTCCCCTCCAGGTTCACTGTCAGACCGATGGTCACACCTGTCATGGTCACTCATTCCAGGCTTGATCACTTACATCATCAGTAAGACTTCCTACCTCAGAGAGAATGTAAGTCTTCCTCCCATTCTCACTAATTTATTTCTTTTTGAGTTTTATATATATAGCGCTAGTTAGACCTGAAGGTATCAGAGCACTTTACATGTTATGCACATAAGATTACTAGAGGTACATGTGAGGATTTGTACAGGTCACAAACAGCCAGAGAGTCACAAAAAGTATATCACAATTAGGACCCCGGTTTTATGGTATTTTTTTTTTTTAATTTCCGTCTATATTTATCCATATTTATTTTTTGGCCACATTATTGCTATTTATCCATATTTATTTTCTGTTTTGAGAATAAATGCAGTCGTAAAATGGTATATGTCCACATTTATTTCACTGATAAATATGCACTCAAGCTTTTCTACCTGTCGCGTTTTAGCAAATTAAACAACAAAATATAGTGAAACTCTACACCTCAGGTAAATATCAGCATTATAATACAAATATATATTAATATATGCCTGTATTTATGGAAATATCAACTTGTTTTTTAACTTTTCATGCTGTCTATCTGCTCAGCTGTTGCCCTGGAAATCACGAAGATAGCATGGAGAGTTACCCACATGAAGCACAATATTCTGCATTTTTCTGCTTTTAAAAATAAAAACAGACAGAAAACACTTTGTTTTCTGTCTGTATTTATCTGTAAAAATCAGTAAAAACAGAAAACTGGGGGCCTTAATCACAATATAGCATTAAGGTAACAGCGTTGGTTACAGAACAGAGACTGAGAGAGTCAGGCGACCGTTTCGAAGGACCTTGTCAATGTTGGTTGAATCTTTAGGAAATGTAGTTCACCCTGAGTGCGAGTTGAAGTAGTTGTTCTTTAGAAGCAGAGATTTGAGGTCCCTTTTGAATCAAGAAAGAGCGGGGTTGCATCGGAGATTCTTAGGGACTGAGTTCAAGATCCTGGGGGCGTTTCCTGAGAACGCACGCGCCTGGGATGATTTCTTCGTCGGGTTAGGAGGTATGAGAAGAAGAGAGTTGGAGCTTCTCAGTGCCCGGACTCTTCCTGCTCTTGATAGTTTGGCTTCTAGGTATTTGGGCTGTTTTGTGTGAAGGGCTTTGTGGGTGATACAAGTGGTGTTGAAGATGCGTCTTCCTTCGATATGAAGCCACCTGAGTCTATTGAGGGCAGGTGAGATGTGATCAAACCGTTCAATTCCTATGAGGAGCCTGGCAGCCACATTGAGAGTTGCTCTTAGGGGCGCAAGGGTAATTTTCGGAGTTCCAGTTAGGATTGAGTTGGTGTAATCAAGTTTCGAGAGAACTAGTGATTACACTACCGTCTTAAGAACGTCAGGGGAAATAAACGGTCAGATGTTCTTGAGATGTTTTAATGCATAGAGCGCTCCTTCGGTTGAGTTGTTGATGTGCTCTGTCATTGACATGGATGTCACATTGTAGGGATGGAAGCCTCACACACCAGGCCCAACATGTCAGCTCCAGTGCTGCACCTTGCCATGCACTGACTGCTGATGCAGGAGACTCCATCTATAATGGAGTGAAGGGTCAGGTCCTCCTGCTGTCTGAATGGGCTCTCTGACCCCTCGTCCTAGGCCGTGCTGAGGTAATGTGCTTTATGCAGTCTGATTGGTCTTTTCTGACCTCTTGTTCTAGGCCGTGCTGAGGGTATGTGCTTTCTGCAGTCTGATTGGTCTTTTCTGACCTCTTGTTCTAGGCCGTGCTGAGGTAATGTGCTTTCTGCAGTCTGATTGGTCTTTTCTGACCTCTTGTTCTAGGCCGTGCTGAGGTAATGCGCTTCCTGCTCTCAGACCAGGGCAGTCACTGGACAGACGATGAAATCTCTTTGCAGAAATGGGCAGCAGGGGAGGTGGACTTCAAGGAGACAGCGGTGAGTGTCATCTGTGCTCAACCCTACGGCCTGGCACTCTGCCAGTCGCTCTGTATCCAAGACTGCTCTTCCTACCTCTGCCACCACCTCCTCTGTATCCAAGGCTGCTCTTCCTACCTCTGCCACCACCACATATGTGTCCAATGGTGCTCTTCCTACCTCTTCCACAACCCTCTCTGTACCCAAGGCTGCTCTTCCTACCTCTTTCACCACCTCCTCTGTATCTAAGGCTGCTCTACCTACCTCTTTCACCAGTCCACCTGTATCCAAGGCTGCTCTTCCTACCTCTTTCACCAGCCCCCCTGTATCCAAGGCTGCTCTTCCTACCTCTTTCACCAGCTCCTCTGTATCCAAGGCTACTCTTCCTACCTCTGCCACCACCTCCTCTGTATCCAAGGCTGCTCTTCCTTCCTCTTCCACCAGCCCCCCTGTATCCAAGGGTGCTCTTCCTACCTCTTTCACCAGCCCCTCTGTATCCAAGGCTGCTCTTCCTACCTCTTTCACCAGCCCCTCTGTATCCAAGGCTGCTCTTCCTACCTCTTTCACCAGCCCCTCTGTATCCAAGGCTGCTCTTCCTACCTATTTCACCAGCCCCCCTGTATCCAAGGCTGCTCTTCCTACCTCTTTCACCAGCTCCTCTGTATCCAAGGCTACTCTTCCTACCTCTGCCACCACCTCCTCTGTATCCAAGGCTGCTCTTCCTTCCTCTTCCACCAGCCCCCCTGTATCCAAGGGTGCTCTTCCTACCTCTTTCACCAGCCCCTCAGTATCCAAGGCTGCTCTTCCTTCCTCTTTCACCAGCTCCTCTGTATCCAAGGCTACTCTTCCTACCTCTGCCACCACCTCCTCTGTATCCAAGGCTGCTCTTCCTATCTCTACCACCACCACATCTGTATCCATGGCTGCTCTTCCTACCTCTTTCACCACCTCCTCTGTATCTAAGGCTGCTCTACCTACCTCTTTCACCAGTCCCCCTGTATCCAAGGCTGCTCTTCCTACCTCTGCCACCACCTCCTCTGTATCCAAGACTGCTCTCCCTACCTCTGACACCACCTCCTCTGTATGCAAGGCAGCTCTTCCTACCTCTGTCACCACCACCACCACCTCTATATCCAAGGTCGCTCTTCCTACCTCTGCCACCACCACCTCTGTATCCAAGTCTGCTCTTCCTACCTCTTCCACAACCCTCTCTGTACCCAAGGCTGCTCTTCCTACCTCTTTCACCACCTCCTCTGTATCTAAGGCTGCTCTACCTACCTCTTTCACCAGTCCACCTGTATCCAAGGCTGCTCTTCCTACCTATTTCACCAGCCCCCCTGTATCCAAGGCTGCTCTTCCTACCTCTTTCACCAGCTCCTCTGTATCCAAGGCTACTCTTCCTACCTCTGCCACCACCTCCTCTGTATCCAAGGCTGCTCTTCTTTCCTCTTCCACCAGCCCCCCTGTATCCAAGGCTGCTCTTCCTACCTCTTTCAACAGCCCACCTGTATCCAAGGCTGCTCTTCCTCCCTCTTTCACCAGCCCCTCAGTATCCAAGACTGTCTATGTGGGGATACTTGTAGAGGGCACTGCTACTCAAAGCTGAGTGGTAGCAGCGTGGAAGAAGGGTTAAGGGCAAGAGTAAAGCCAGGTTTTCAGTTTTTTCCGAAACAGGGGTGTAGATTCAATGTTTCTCAGACGGAGGGGCATTTTGTTCCAGAGGAAGGGGCCAAGGTAGGAGAGAGCCTCACCTCCCGACCTCGACTTTTTAAAATGGGAGATATTGGCTAGCAGCATATTAGAGGAATGAAGATTTCTACGTGAGGCATAGAAAGAGATCCTACGTTTGAGGTAACCTGGTCCTGCCCCATATAGGGCTTTCTGGGTAACGAGCAGAGTCTTAAAGATTATTCTTTTCCTTACTAGGAGCCAATGAAGGCTCCTCAGAAGGTGGGACACATGCGCATTTCAAGGGAGCTCAAAGATGGCACGGGCTGCTGCATCCTGGACAAGCTGAAGCCTGTCCAGCAAATAGCTAGGCATGCCAAGATAGAGACTGTTCCCGTAATCCAGCCTGGATATGATCAGAGCTTGAATCACCTGTTGTCTGGCAGCTCTAGACAGAAAGAATAAAAAATTCCGCAGAAGATGCAGCAGAGCAAAACAGGTGCCCACTACTGCATTAACTTGGGCACGGAATAGCAGCTGGTTATCCAATTTAAACCCCAGGTTTTTTACCACCAGGTTGTTCACCGAAGGGGCGGGAGCGTCCGCTGGCCAGAAGACCTGCAGAGGAGTCTCAGCATCCTTGCCGAAAAAGAGTAGCTCTGTCTTTCCAGCATTACATTTCAACTGGTTAGCGGCCAGCCAACCGAAAACAGCTGAGAGGCAAGAACTAATTAATATACCAGGACAGGGCTCGTTTTCCTTCCATGTAAACAGTGTGTCATCTGCATAGGACACAATTTTGGCCCCCAATGATTCAACCATCGCGGCTAAGGGAGTGAGGTAAATGTTAAACAGGGTCGGACTCAAGGCCGAACCCTGTGGGACCCCAACCTTCAGTGAGCGAGATGAAGCTGAGTAGGGATGGCACCAGACCTCCTGCCCCCTCCCCTCTAGAAAAGATGCCAGCCATTTCCATGCCAAACCCCTAATGTCAATTGCGTGGAGCCGAGTCAGGAGCATCTGGTGCGAAACCGTATCGAAAGTAGCCGATAGATCTATGTCGATAAGTATTTCCTGAGAGTTGAACCCCTCTAAAATCCGGCCCTGATATGCCATAATCCACCTCGGGTGGAGGGAGGCTGGCCTGGATAGACTCAATTTTTCTTGGAAGAATGAGGCGAGCGTCTCACACCATTCCTCAGAGGGCGGTTTCACATTGGAACCGGCTTCAGGCGCGGAGAAGGACTTCACAATTTTGAAGATTTCTCTAGAGTAATTACCTGGCTTTAGGATTCTGGCCTCAAAATAGTTTTTTTTTGCTATTTTAATTTCTTTATAATAGTTCCCTAGCTCTGCTTTATAGTCTGCTTTGGCAGCTGGACAGTAGTTTGTCCTCCATAGCCTCTCTTTACGATTACAGGCCAATTTCAATTTTTTTAAGGACGGGGTGAACCAAGGGCTAGGCACTTTTGACTGAAGCTGTTTGGTGCCACTTTCCGGAGCCAGAGATTGACAGGTAGACTCAATCCAGTCCTCAACCAGGCCTACTCTGCTCTGCCTACCTCTTCCACCAGCCCCTCTCTTCCTACCTATTCCACCAGCCCCTCTGTATCCAAGGCTGCTCTTCCTACCTCTTGCAGGGCCGCTCTGTATCTATGGCTTCTCTTCATACACCTTCCATCAGCCCCTCTGTATCTAAGGCTGCTCTGTCTACCTCTTCCACAGCACCTCTGTATCCAAGGATTATCTTCCTACCTCTTCCACCAGCTCCTATGTATCCAAGGCTACTCTTCCTACCTCTGCTGACTGGCCCCACTATAATAAACAAAGTAGCCTGTCTTATCCCCAGCCCCTCTATATCTAAGGCTGTACTTTGCACCTCTCCCACTAACCTCTCTGTGACTAACAGCTTTCTTTGCACTTTCTTTAGGTCTTTGGTCAGATGCCCAGGCTGAAGGAAGGGGACTACTGCCTTTACCAGTCTGGCGCCATCATGCGGTACCTGGGACGTAAGCATGGTGAGACCTGGGGTGCTATGTAAGGGGACATCAGGAGTAGCAGGTGGAATGGACGTAAGCACGGTGAGACCTGGCGTGCTATGTAGGGGTACAGCAGGAGCAGGAGGTGGAAGGGACGTAAGCACGGTGAGACCTGGGGTGCTATGTAGGGGGACATCAGGAGTAGCAGGTGGAATGGACGTAAGCACGGTGAGACCTGAGGTGCTATGTAGGGGTACAGCAGGAGCAGCAGGTGGAAGGGACGTAAGCACGGTGAGACCTGAGGTGCTATGTAGGGGGACATCAGGAGCAGCAGGTGGAAGGGACGTAAGCACGGTGAGACCTGGGGTGCTATGTAGGGGTACATCAGGAGCAGCAGGTGGAAGGGACGTAAGCACGGTGAGACCTGGGGTGCTATGTAGGGGTACAGCAGGAGCAGCAGGTGGAAGGGACGTAAGCACAGTGAGACCTGAGGTGCTATGTAGGGGTACAGCAGGAGCAGCAGGTGGAAGGGACGTAAGCACGGTGAGACCTGGGGTGCGATGTAGGGGTACAGCAGGAGCAGCAGGTGGAAGGGACGTAAGCACGGTGAGACCTGGGGTGCTATGTAGGGCTACAGCAGGAGCAGCAGGTGGAAGGGACGTAAGCACGGTGAGACCTGGGGTGCTATGTAGGGGTACAGCAGGAGCAGCAGGTGGAAGGGACGTAAGCACGGTGAGACCTGGGGTGCTATGTAGGGATACAGCAGGAGCAGCAGGTGGAAGGGACGTAAGCACGGTGAGACCTGGGGTGCTATGTAGGGGTACAGCAGGAGCAGCAGGTGGAAGGGACGTAAGCACGGTGAGACCTGGGGTGCTATGTAGGGGTACAGCAGGAGCAGCAGGTGGAAGGGACGTAAGCACGGTGAGACCTGGGGTGCTATGTAGGGGTACAGCAGGAGCAGCAGGTGGAAGGGACGTAAGCACGGTGAGACCTGGGGTGCTATGTAGGGGTACAGCAGGAGCAGCAGGTGGAAGGGACGTAAGCACGGTGAGACCTGGGGTGCTATGTAGGGGTACAGCAGGAGCAGCAGGTGGAAGGGACGTAAGCACGGTGAGACCTGGGGTGCTATGTAGGGGTACAGCAGGAGCAGCAGGTGGAAGGGACGTAAGCACGGTGAGACCTGGGGTGCTATGTAGGGGTACAGCAGGAGCAGCAGGTGGAAGGGACGTAAGCACGGTGAGACCTGGGGTGCGATGTAGGGGTACAGCAGGAGCAGCAGGTGGAAGGGACGTAAGCACGGTGAGACCTGGGGTGCTATGTAGGGGTACAGCAGGAGCAGCAGGTGGAAGGGACGTAAGCACGGTGAGACCTGGGGTGCTATGTAGGGGTACAGCAGGAGCAGCAGGTGGAAGGGACGTAAGCACGGTGAGACCTGGGGTGCTATGTAGGGGTACAGCAGAAGCAGCAGGTGGAAGGGACGTAAGCACGGTGAGACCTGGGGTGCGATGTAGGGGTACAGCAGGAGCAGCAGGTGGAAGGGACGTAAGCACGGTGAGACCTGGGGTGCGATGTAGGGGTACAGCAGGAGCAGCAGGTGGAAGGGACGTAAGCACGGTAAGACCTGGGGTGCGATGTAGGGGTACAGCAGGAGCAGCAGGTGGAAGGGACGTAAGCACGGTGAGACCTGGGGTGCGATGTAGGGGTACAGCAGGAGCAGCAGGTGGAAGGGACGTAAGCACGGTGAGACCTGGGGTGCGATGTAGGGGTACAGCAGGAGCAGCAGGTGGAAGGGACGTAAGCACGGTGAGACCTGGGGTGCGATGTAGGGGTACAGCAGGAGCAGCAGGTGGAAGGGACGTAAGCACGGTGAGACCTGGGGTGCGATGTAGGGGTACAGCAGGAGCAGCAGGTGGAAGGGACGTAAGCACGGTGAGACCTGGGGTGCGATGTAGGGGTACAGCAGGAGCAGCAGGTGGAAGGGACGTAAGCACGGTGAGACCTGGGTGCGATGTAGGGGTACAGCAGGAGCAGCAGGTGGAAGGGACGTAAGCACGGTGAGACCTGGGGTGCGATGTAGGGGTACAGCAGGAGCAGCAGGTGGAAGGGACGTAAGCACGGTGAGACCTGGGGTGCGATGTAGGGGGACAGCAGGAGCAGCAGGTGGAAGGGACGTAAGCACGGTGAGACCTGGGGTGCGATGTAGGGGTACAGCAGGAGCAGCAGGTGGAAGGGACGTAAGCACGGTGAGACCTGGGGTGCGATGTAGGGGTACAGCAGGAGCAGCAGGTGGAAGGGACGTAAGCACGGTGAGACCTGGGGTGCGATGTAGGGGTACAGCAGGAGCAGCAGGTGGAAGGGACGTAAGCACGGTGAGACCTGGGGTGCGATGTAGGGGTACAGCAGGAGCAGCAGGTGGAAGGGACGTAAGCACGGTGTGACCTGGGGTGCGATGTAGGGGTACAGCAGGAGCAGCAGGTGGAAGGGACGTAAGCACGGTGAGACCTGGGGTGCGATGTAGGGGTACAGCAGGAGCAGCAGGTGGAAGGGACGTAAGCACGGTGAGACCTGGGGTGCGATGTAGGGGTACAGCAGGAGCAGCAGGTGGAAGGGACGTAAGCACGGTGAGACCTGGGGTGCGATGTAGGGGTACAGCAGGAGCAGCAGGTGGAAGGGACGTAAGCACGGTGAGACCTGGGGTGCGATGTAGGGGTACCGCAGGAGCAGCAGGTGGAAGGGACGTAAGCACGGTGAGACCTGGGGTGCTATGTAGGGGTACAGCAGGAGCAGCAGGTGGAAGGGACGTAAGCACGGTGAGACCTGGGGTGCTATGTAGGGGTACAGCAGGAGCAGCAGGTGGAAGGGACGTAAGCACGGTGAGACCTGGGGTGCTATGTAGGGGTACAGCAGGAGCAGCAGGTGGAAGGGACGTAAGCACGGTGAGACCTGGGGTGCTATGTAGGGGTACAGCAGGAGCAGCAGGTGGAAGGGACGTAAGCACGGTGAGACCTGGGGCGCTATGTAGGGGTAAAGCAGGAGCAGCAGGTGGAAGGGACGTGAGCACGGTGAGACCTGGGGCGCTATGTAGGGGTACAGCAGGAGCAGCAGGTGGAAGGGACGTGAGCACGGTGAGACCTGGGGTGCTATGTAGGGGTACAGCAGGAGCAGCAGGTGGAAGGGACGTGAGCACGGTGAGACCTGGGGTGCGATGTAGGGGTACAGCAGGAGCAGCAGGTGGAAGGGACGTGAGCACGGTGAGACCTGGGGTGCGATGTAGGGGTACAGCAGGAGCAGCAGGTGGAAGGGACGTGAGCACGGTGAGACCTGGGGTGCGATGTAGGGGTACAGCAGGAGCAGCAGGTGGAAGGGACGTGAGCACGGTGAGACCTGGGGTGCGATGTAGGGGTACAGCAGGAGCAGCAGGTGGAAGGGACGTGAGCACGGTGAGACCTGGGGTGCGATGTAGGGGTACAGCAGGAGCAGCAGGTGGAAGGGACGTAAGCACGGTGAGACCTGGGGTGCGATGTAGGGGTACAGCAGGAGCAGCAGGTGGAAGGGACGTAAGCACGGAGAGACCTGGGGTGCGATGCAGGGGTACAGCAGGAGCAGCAGGTGGAAGGGACGTAAGCACGGTGAGACCTGGGGTGCGATGCAGGGGTACAGCAGGAGCAGCAGGTGGAAGGGACGTAAGCACGGTGAGACCTGGGGTGCGATGCAGGGGTACAGCAGGAGCAGCAGGTGGAAGGGACGTAAGCACGGTGAGACCTGGGGTGCGATGCAGGGGTACAGCAGGAGCAGCAGGTGGAAGGGACGTAAGCACGGTGAGACCTGGGGTGCGATGCAGGGGTACAGCAGGAGCAGCAGGTGGAAGGGACGTAAGCACGGTGAGACCTGGGGTGCGATGCAGGGGTACAGCAGGAGCAGCAGGTGGAAGGGACGTAAGCACGGTGAGACCTGGGGTGCGATGCAGTTGTACAGCAGGAGCAGCAGGTGGAAGGGACGTAAGCACGGTGAGACCTGGGGTGCGATGTAGGGGTACAGCAGGAGCAGCAGGTGGAAGGGACGTAAGCACGGTGAGACCTGGGGTGCGATGTAGGGGTACAGCAGGAGCAGCAGGTGGAAGGGACGTAAGCACGGTGAGACCTGGGGTGCGATGTAGGGGTACAGCAGGAGCAGCAGGTGGAAGGGACGTAAGCACGGTGAGACCTGGGGTGCTATGTAGGGGTACAGCAGGAGCAGCAGGTGGAAGGGACGTAAGCACGGTGAGACCTGGGGTGCTATGTAGGAGTACAGCAGGAGCAGCAGGTGGAAGGGACGTAAGCACGGTGAGACCTGGGGTGCGATGTAGGGGTACAGCAGGAGCAGCAGGTGGAAGGGACGTGAGCACGGTGAGACCTGGGGTGCGATGTAGGGGTACAGCAGGAGCAGCAGGTGGAAGGGACGTGAGCACGGTGAGACCTGGGGTGCGATGTAGGGGTACAGCAGGAGCAGCAGGTGGAAGGGACGTGAGCACGGTGAGACCTGGGGTGCGATGTAGGGGTACAGCAGGAGCAGCAGGTGGAAGGGACGTGAGCAAGGTGAGACCTGGGGTGCGATGTAGGGGTACAGCAGGAGCAGCAGGTGGAAGGGAGGTGAGCACGGTGAGACCTGGGGTGCGATGTAGGGGTACAGCAGGAGCAGCAGGTGGAAGGGACGTAAGCACGGTGAGACCTGGGGTGCGATGTAGGGGTACAGCAGGAGCAGCAGGTGGAAGGGACGTAAGCACGGTGAGACCTGGGGTGCTATGTAGGGGTACAGCAGGAGCAGCAGGTGGAAGGGACGTAAGCACGGTGAGACCTGGGGTGCTATGTAGGGGTACAGCAGGAGCAGCAGGTGGAAGGGACGTAAGCACGGTGAGACCTGGGGTGCTATGTAGGGGTACAGCAGGAGCAGCAGGTGGAAGGGACGTAAGCACGGTGAGACCTGCGGTGCTATGTAGGGGTACAGCAGGAGCAGCAGGTGGAAGGGACGTAAGCACGGTGAGACCTGGGGTGCGATGTAGGGGTACAGCAGGAGCAGCAGGTGGAAGGGACGTAAGCACGGTGAGACCTGGGGTGCGATGTAGGGGTACAGCAGGAGCAGCAGGTGGAAGGGATTTAAGCACGGTGAGACCTGGGGTGCGATGTAGGGGTACAGCAGGAGCAGCAGGTGGAAGGGACGTAAGCACGGTGAGACCTGGGGTGCTATGTAGGGGTACAGCAGGAGCAGCAGGTGGAAGGGACGTAAGCACGGTGAGACCTGGGGTGCTATGTAGGGGTACAGCAGGAGCAGCAGGTGGAAGGGACGTAAGCACGGTGAGACCTGGGGTGCGATGTAGGGGTACAGCAGGAGCAGCAGGTGGAAGGGACGTAAGCACGGTGAGACCTGGGGTGCGATGTAGGGGTACAGCAGGAGCAGCAGGTGGAAGGGACGTAAGCACGGTGAGACCTGGGGTGCTATGTAGGGGGAGAGCAGGAGCAGCAGGTGGAAGGGACGTAAGCACGGTGAGACCTGGGGTGCTATGTAGGGGTACAGCAGGAGCAGCAGGTGGAAGGGACGTAAGCACGGTGAGACCTGGGGTGCGATGTAGGGGTACAGCAGGAGCAGCAGGTGGAAGGAACGTAAGCACGGTGAGACCTGGGGTGCGATGTAGGGGTACAGCAGGAGCAGCAGGTGGAAGGGACGTAAGCACGGTGAGACCTGGGGTGCTATGTAGGGGTACAGCAGGAGCAGCAGGTGGAAGGGACGTAAGCACGGTGAGACCTGGGGTGCTATGTAGGGGTACAGCAGGAGCAGCAGGTGGAATGGACGTAAGCACGGTGAGACCTGGGGTGCTATGTAGGGGTACAGCAGGAGCAGCAGGTGGAAGGGACGTAAGCACGGTGAGACCTGGGGTGCTATGTAGGGGTACAGCAGGAGCAGCAGGTGGAAGGGACGTAAGCACGGTGAGACCTGAGGTGCTATATAGGGGTACAGCAGGAGCAGCAGGTGGAAGGGACGTAAGCACAGTGAGACCTGGGGTGCTATGTAGGGGTACAGCAGGAGCAGCAGGTGGAAGGGACGTAAGCACGGTGAGACCTGGGGTGCTATGTAGGGGTATAGCAGGAGCAGCAGGTGGTCTTTCCATATTTCTGACCTCACGATGCACGGAGAGGAGATTGGTATGAGCATGGAGAGGAATGATCAACACACAGTGGTGATAGTGAGGATGAACCAAAGTGGTTTTGCCCTCCCTCTTACAGAAGTGTATAGAAACCTACATGATGTAGTTAAGCGGAGCCGGCATGAAGCCAAATCTCTCTTGAGTATATAGTACTACAAATCTGGTGCTTGCATGTATGGCACAGACCTGTAGTGACTTTCTGATGTCATGGATCCCTTTTCACGCTAATGTGACACTATTACCGTCAGTGAGCTTTATCACAGCATGAACCCCCACTGATATCAGCCAGGCTTTCATGCGGCACATAGAGAACAGCAGTAGCTGGGAGTCACTACAGAGTGCTACAAGGAAAGTACAATAATAAAAGGCTGTCACTCTAGAGTATGACTAGAAGAGTGCAGTGATAGATGGCTGTCACTCTAGACTATTTCCAGTACAGTGCAGTGATAGGTGGCTGTCACTCCAGAGTACTGTCAGACAAAAATACAGTGATAGTGATAGGTGGCTGTCACTCCAGAATACTACCAGAAGAGTGTAGTGATAGGTGGCTGTCACTCTAGAGTACTACAAGAAGAGTGCAGTGCTAGGTGGCTGTCACTCCAGAGTACTACCAGACCAAATATAGTGATCGGTGGCTGTCACTCCAAAGTACTACCAGAAGAGTGCAGTAAGAGGTGGCTCTCACTCCAAAGTACTACCAGAAGAGAGCAGTGATCGGTGTCTGTCACTCTAGAGTACTACCAGAAGAGTGCTGTGATAGTGGCTGTCACTCCAGAGTACTGCCAGACCAAGTACAGTGATAGGTGGCTGTCTCTCCAGAGTACTACCAGAAGAGAGCAGTGATAGGTGGCTGTCACTCTAGAGTATTACCAGAAGAATGCAGTGATAGGTGGCTGTCACTCCAGAGTACTGTCAGACCAAATACAGTGATAGTGATAGGTGGCTGTCACTCCAGAATACTACCAGAAGAGTGCAGTGCTAGGTGGCTGTCACTCCAGAGTACTGCCAGTCCAAATGCTGTGATAGGTGGCTGTCACTCCAAAGTACTACCAGAAGAGTGCAGTAAGAGGTGGCTCTCAATCCAGAGTACTACCAGAAGAGAGCAGTGATCGGTGTCTGTCACTCTAGGATACTACCAGAAAAGTGCAGTGATAGTGGATGTCACTCCAGAGTACTGCCAGACCAAATACAGTGATAGGTGGCTGTCTCTCCAGAGTACTACAAGAAGAGAGCAGTGATAGGTGGCTGTCATTCTAGAGTATTACCAGAAGAATGCAGTGGTAGGTGACTGTCACTCCAGAGTAATGTCAGATCAAATACAGTGATAGTTGACTGTCACTCCAGAGTACTACAAGAAGAGTGAAATGATAGGTGGCTGTCACTCTAGAGTACTACTAGAAGAGTGATGTGATAGGTAGCTGTCACTCCAGAGTACTACCAGAAGAGTGCAGTGATAGGTGGCTATCCACGTCAGAGTACTGTCAGACCAAATATAGTGATAGGTGGCTGTCACTGCAGAGTACTACCAGAGGAGTGCAGTGTTAGTTGGCTATCACTCTAGAGTACTACAAGAAGAGTGCAGTGATAGGTGGCTATCACTCCAGAGTACTACAAGACCAAATTCAGTGATAGGTGTCTGTCACTCCAGAGTACTACCAGAAGAGTGCAGTAATAGGTGGCTCTCACTCCTGAGTACTATCAGAAGAGTGCAGTGATAGGTGACTGTCACCCTAGAGTACTACTAGAAGAGTGCAGTGATAGGTGGCTGTCACTCCAGAGTACTACTAGAAGAGTGCAGTGATAGGTGGCTGTCACTCCAGTGTACTGCCAGACCAAATACAGTGATAGTTGTCTGTCACTCCAGAGTACTACCAGAAGAGTGTGCTGATAGATGGCTGTCACTCCAGAGTACTACCATAAGAGTATGGTGATAGGTGGCTCTCACTCCAGAGTACTACCAGAAGAGTGCGCTGATAGATAGCTGTCACTCCAAAGTACTACCAGAAGAGTCTAGTGATAGGTGGCTGTCACTGCAACGTACTACCAGAAGAGTGCAGTGATAGTTGTCTGTCACTTCAGAGTATTGCCAGACCGAATACAGTGATAGGTGGCTGACACTCCACAGCACTACCAGAAGAATAGAGTGAAAAGTGGTTGTCACTCCAGAATACTACCAGAAGAGTTCAGTGATAGGTGGCTGTCACCCCAGAGTACTGCCAGACCAAATACAGTGATACTTGGCTGTCACTCCAGAGTACTACCAGGAGAGTGCAGTGATAGCTGGCTGTGACTCTAGAGTACAACCAGGAGAGGGCAGTGATAGATGGCTGTCCTCCAGGGTACTTCCAGACCTAATACAGTGATAGGTGGCTGTCAGTCCAGAGTATTACCAGAAGAGTGCAGTGATAGGTGGCTGTCACTCCAGAGTAGTAACAGAACAATACAGTGATAGGTGGCTGTCACTCCAGAGTACTACGAGAAGAGTGCAGTGATAGGTGACTGTCATTCTAGAGTACTAACAGAAGAGTATAGTGATAAATGGCTGTCACTCCAGAGTACTGTCAGTCAGAATACAGTGATGCGCAGCTGAAACTCCAGACTATGCTATGTTATGACGATATATATAGCACACTAATCACCCGTGAGGGTATCCAAGCACTTGAGTAGATGTATAGGCTTTGTGTTCCCCATGGAGTTACTCGAAGAGCCAGGCCTTCAGCCTGTTGCGTGAATCAAGAAGTGGGGATGATGCTCTGATGTATTGAGGGAGGTGTTTTATGTTACCAGATAGAGTGCAGTGAGAGCTAGCTGTCACTTTAGAGTATTACCAGAAGAGTGCAGTGACAGTTGGCTGTCATTCCAGAGTAGTAACAGAACATTGCAGTGATGGGTGGCTGTTACTTCAGAGTACCAACAGAAGAGTAGAGTGATAGCTGTCTGTCAATCCAGAGAACTAGCAGAAGAGTGCAGTGATAGGTGTCTGCCACTCCATAGAACTACCAGAAGAGTGCAGTGATAGGTGTCTGTCACTAAAGAGTACAACCAGAAGAGTAGAGTGATAGCTGTCTGTCAATCCAGAGAACTAGGAAGAGTGCAGTGATAGGTGTCTGTCACTATAGAGTACAACCAGAAGTGTACTGTGATATATTTCTGTCACTCCGGAGTACTACCAGAGGAGTGCAGTAATATTTGGCTGCCACTCCAGACTAGTGCCAGATAGAATACAGCGATAGACAGCCACCTGCCATTCTACTCTGTCTGGTAGTACTCTTGTGTTACAGCCACCTAGCAGTGTATTCTATCTGGAAGTACTCTGGAGTGAGAGTCATCTATCACTGCACTCTTCTGGTAGTACTCGGAGTGACAGTCACCTGCTACTGTACTCTATCTGCAAGGTCTCTGCCGTGATAGACATGTATCACTGTACTTTGGTAGTGCTCTAAAGTTACAGCCACCTATCAGTGCATTCTGTCTGGCAGTACTACGGAGTGTCAGCCACCCATCACTGCACTCTTGGTAGTACTCTGCAGTGTCAGCCACCTATCACTGCACTCTTCTGGTAGTACTCTAGAGTGACAGCCACCTATCACTGCACTCTTCTGGTAGTACTCTGGAGTGACAGCCACCCTTCACTGCACTCTTCTGGTAGTATTCTGGAGTGACAGCCACCTATCACTGCACTCTTCTGGTAGTACTCTAGAGTGACAGCCACATATCACTGCACTCTTCTGGTAGTACACTGGAGTGACAGCCACCTATCACAGCACCCTTCTAGTAGTCCTCTAGAGTGACAGCCACCTATCACTGCACTCTTGGTAGTACTCTGGAGTGTTAGCCACCTATCACTGCACTCTTCAGGTAGTATTCTTGAGTGACAGCCACCTGTCACTACACTCTTCTGGTAGTACTCTGGAGTGACAGCCACCTGTCGCTTCACTCTTCTGGTAGTACTCTAGAGTGACATTCATCTGTCACTGCACTCTTGGTAGTACTCTGGAGTGTCAGCCACCTATCACTGCGCTGGTCTGGTAGTACTTTGGAGTGACAGCCACCTGTCACTGTACTCATCTGGTAGTACTCTGGAGGGACAGCCACCTATCACTGCACTCTTCTGTTAGTCCTCTAGAGTGTCAGCCACCTATCACTGCACTCTTCTGGTAGTACTCTAGAGTGACAGCCACCTATCACTGCATTCTTGGTAGTACTCTGGAGTGTCAGCCACCTATCACTGCACTCTTCTGGTAGTACTCTGGAGTGACACCCACCTGTCACTGTACTCTTCTGGTAGTGCTCTACAGTGATAGCCACCTGTCACTGTACTCTTCTGGTAGTACTCTGGAGTGACAGCCACCTACCACCATACTCTATCTGCTAGGTCTCTGGAGTGACACCCATGTATCACTGTACTTTGGTAGTACTCTGGAGTGACAGCCACCTTTCACTGACTCTTCTGTCAGTACTCTGGAGTGAGAGTCATTTATCACTACACTCTTCTGTTAGTACTCTAGAGTAACAGCCACCTATCAATGTATTCTCTCTGGCAGTACTCTGGAGCGTCAGCCATCTATCACTGCACTCTTCTGTTAGTACTCTGGAGTGACAGCCACCTGTCACTGCACTCTTCTGAGAGTACTCTGGAGTGAGAGTCACCTATCACGGCACTCTTCTGGTGGTACTCTGGAGTGACAGCCACCTATCAGTGTATTCTCTCTGGCAGTACTCTGGAGTGTCAGCCATCTATCACTGCACTCTTCTGGTAGTCTGCCAGATAGAATACACTGATAGGTGGCTGTCGCTCTAGACTATGCAGGAGTCTCTCAGACCTCCTCATTCATACTATCCATCCTATGTGACTGCGCTCCCTCCACACTGGCCACCAAGCATTACAGGGAAACCCTTTCCACACAGGATCACAACAGAGACAACACCCTTCCAACGACACCTCCTACATGGTGTAGAGTGTGACACTCCACAGAGGGATACCATTCTTTCTTTCTCTCCTACTAAGCATACTACATGCAATCTCCACCAGCCTGCTGCTCCTGGTCAGAGTCACTGCTCTCCCTCTGCGCAGCTCCACCATTAAGGCCCTGCCCTTTGCGCCGCTTGAGCTCCTTGCCAGGTAGGTGTTCGAGGCCGTCCTCCACCCGCAGGCTCCTGCCTGCGCCTCATCCCTGGTGCTCTAGTGGAAGAGCACCCTGCGCTTCTGCCATTCTGCTCTGTTCTGTGTCTTTTGTCTCTTTGCCTTTTTTTCTTCTTTTGTCTCTTTGCTTCTTTTTTATTTATTTCTATCTTGCCTCTTTTTCATTTTTTCATTTCTTACTATTGCCTTTTTTGCAACTTTTTCCCTCTCTTTTCACTTTTTTCCCTCCCCACTCCCTCTTTCCGCACTCCCTGCCGTTACTGCCCCCCCAGGCTCCCCTCTCCCACCAGTGTGTTGCTCCTGCCTCCCAGCTGATCGCCCTCCCCCGACCCCTACTTAATGGCGGTAGCTGCGCTGCTGGCACGCCAAAGGCAAGCCCGTCTGCGCCCGTCCGTGAGCTGACCGCGACCCGACCACGAACAGCGCCAGGGACACTGGTCCCCTGACCCCCCCGCTGCTACGACCGCAGCACTCTTCACGCACTTAACCCCGGACTCAACAACAAATGCCAGCTCTCGACACTGAGCAACATCCAAGACCTGATCTCATGCGGACACTGCCGCCACACCTTCACCTACCTCCTCCGGACCCCGGCAGCTACCCCCAGCCCACCGGACGCCACCTCACAGAAACCACTGAGCTGCATTCTCCTCAATGTATGCTCCCTGCACAGACACGCCGTAGAAATCTGGGACCTCCTCAACACTCACACGCCCGACGTCACCTTCTTCACTGAGACCTTGACCAACGCCAGCTCTGCACCGGACATCGCAACCGCCATCCCCGAGGGATACAAGATCCTGAGGAAAGACTGCGCCAACCACCCAGGAGGAGGCCTCGCCATTGTCCACAAAAGCTCCCTCCGATTGTCAGCCACTAACTTGGACAACGCCTCGCCCCCAAATGGAACATATCCACTTCATAGATCCAACCCATCCCCAGAACAACGCTCCACGGAACACTCGCCTATAGACCTCCTGGACCCCTCACCCTTTTCACCAACATCATCACCGACCACATCGCACCCCATGCCCTCGCCTCTACAGTCTACATACTATTCGGAGACCTGAATTTCCACCTCACCAACTTAGGACTGAAGCAACCAGTCTCCACCCCCACTCACACAGCAGGTCACACATTCGACCCCATCTTCGCCGGAGGAAACAACATTCGCTTCAGCCACACCACGGAACTGCTCTGGACTAACAACCATTGCATCCATTTCTCCTTTACGAAACCCACCACACACACGCACACGCGCCGCCTCCCAAGCAGAAGCTGGAACAAAGACTCTGAAGAACAGCTCACCTCCGCTCCCACCTGCACTCTACCCCCTATTATGACAGACGCCAACACAGTGGCAAGCAAACTCCACCAATGGATTGCCAACTGCACCAACACTCTCGCCCCCCTCCAGAACACCACGAGACGACACAACAAGAAAGCCAACTGGTTCACCACGGATCTCCGAGAATCCAAGCGCACCTGCAGATGACTGGATAAGACGTGGGGAAACAGCAAAACCCTGGAAGCACGCTCCGCCTACAAAACAGCCATCACAGCACACCACCAACTCATCAAATCAAGAAAGAAAAACTTAATCCAAGACAGAATCCTCTCCAACGTCCTCAACTCCAAGGAACTCTTCGCCATCATACAGAAATTTCCCAAACCCAACAGCGAAACAACAGACATCCCTCCCTCCCAAAACCTCTGCAACAAACTCAGCTCCTTCTTTCACCTCAAGATCAAGACGCTCTACGACAACTTCGACGACCAAGACCACTGCACTGCCCCAATCCCACCCCCAAAGACGCCACACAACAGACCCTTCTCACCTGGACCCCTCTCACCACAGAAAACACATTAAAGACAATGAAGATCATCCACTCCAGAGCACCTTCTGACCCCTGCCTGCCACACATCTTCCACAGGGCCACCATCGCACCAGAGCTACGCCGAACAATCAACTGCTCCCCCGAGACAGCCACATTCCCCGACAACTAGAAGCGTGCCGAAGTCAACCCCCTCCTAAAGAAGCCCTCCGCAGACCCGACGGACCTCAAGAACTTCAGGCCCATCTCACTGCTTCCTTTTGCTGCTAAAGTCATCGAAAAGGCCGTCAACACCCAGCTAGCACACTTCATAGAAACCAACAACATCCTAGATACCTCTCAATCCGGATTCTGCAGCAACCACAGCACAGAGATCACCCTCCTCGCTGCCACTGACAACATCCGCGCCCTCCTCGACCAAGGCCATACGGCAGCTCTCATCCTCCTGGACCTATCAGCAGCCTTCAACATCGTCTCCCACAGCACACTAGCCACCAGGCTCCACGACGCCGGCATCCAAGGAAAGGCCTTAGACTGGATACAATCTTTCCTCTCAGACAGAACACAGAGAATAAGACTCACACCCTTCCTCTCAGAACCGACAGAGATCAGATGGGGAGTAGCCCAAGGATCCTCCCTCAGCCCCACACTCTTCAGCGTCTACATGGCCCCCCTCTCAACCATCGTCAGAAACCACGGGCTCAAAATCGTCTCCTACGCCGATGACACCCAGCTCATCCTCTCCCTCACCAAGGAACCTGACATCACCAGGCACAACTTCCAAGAAGGGATGAAAGCTGTCGTGACCTGTCGTGACAGCTGCCTGAAGCTCAACTCGGAGAAAACAGAAGTCCTCAACCTCAGCTCCACCCCCTCTGCATGGGACAACACCTGGTGGCCACCCGCCCTCGGAAACCCACCCACCCCAACAAACCATGCACGCAACCTTGACATCATACTCGACTCATCACTCACCATGAATCGCCAGATCAACGACATATCCTCCGCGTGCTCCAACACCTTCCACATACTTCGCAAGACGTTCAAGTTGATCCCCCCGACTCCAGGAAAACTGTCACTCATGCACTCATCTCCAGCAGACTGGACTACGGCAACACCCTCTATGCCGGAATCAACAAAAAACTCCTCTGCAAACTCCAGACCGTCCAGAACACTGCAGCCAGATTTATCCTCGATATCCCACGACACAACCACATCACCCAACACCTCTGCGACATCCACTGGCTCCCCGTGGAAAGAAGAATAACCTTCAAGCTGCTCACACACGCCTACAAAGCCCTCCACAACACCGGACCCCAATACCTCAACGACCGAATCACCTTCCACGTCCCCAAGAGAAACCTCCACTCAGCGGACCTCGCCCTGGCCACCGTCACACGTTTTACAGGACCAGAGCAGGTGGCAGATCCTTCTCCTACCTTGCAGCCAAGACCTGGAACAAACTCTCCCTTCACCTCCGACGGAGCCCGACACTGCACCAATTCAGGAAGGACCTCAAGACCTGGCTCTTCGAATGACCCCAATGGAGCTGCTCACACCCACCCCCAGTGCCTTGAGACCCTAACGGGTGAGTAGTGCGCTTTACAAAACCTTGATTGATTGATTGAATATTGCCCTAAACCCCTGCATGAAACAAGAAATGACGTTCCGGAATCTTTCTCCATAACTCCCTCTGCTTATCTATGACCCACCCTCATATGACTTCCTCGTAGTCAAAGTGCATGACCCTGGTCTAAAGTGATCTCCTGTTAGTTGCTCACCTCTCACTCCTTATGTTTTAATCCAGCGCTAGAGAGGCAGGTGTGGTCGTTTAGGGTGTGGTATGCTCAGCAACCTCCACAGGCAGCTCAAACAAACAGCTCAAACAACATAAACTGCCAAGTCACAGAGCACAAACCTGTTTGAAAATCCTGTGGTAACAGCACGATGCAGTTCTTTGCTTAAAGTGCTTGAAAAGAGTTGGAGTGCCTTTAATATTGCTGAATATCGAAACCACAACACCAATCAAACACAACATCGAAAATAAAATATCGACGGGTAAGTCTAGATTTTCCTCCCCCAGTGCAGTCACTAGACTGCTATGTGCAGAGGCTGTGGTGACTATTTACTTGTGAACGCAGCAGGATGCATAGTGGATGTGTCCAGCAGGTACACCGGTGACTTGTCCATCTGCGCCTGTCCACACTGTACATCGTACACACCCAGAGAAGCAGCCCTTCATCCATCCGTCCACCACCCATCCATCCATCCATCCACCCATCCATCCATCCATCCATTTATTCATCCATCCACTCATCCATCTATCCACTCATCCATCCACTCATCCATCCACCTACTCACCCACACATCCATACATCCATCCATATTCATCCATCCATTCACTCTTTCATTCTGCACCCACCCACCCATCCATCCATCCATTCATTCAGCCAGCCAACCATCCATCCATCCATCCACCCACCCACCCATCCATCTATCTATCTATCCATCCACCCACCCACTCACCCATTCATCCATCCACACATCCATCCATCCATCCATCCATCCATCAAACCATCCACTCATCCACTCAGCCATCCCCATCCATCCACACAACACCCATCCATCTATCCATCCATCTATCCACCCACCCGCCCATCCATCCATTCATCCAGAAATCCATTCCCATCCACCCACACACTCACCTACCTACCCACCCACCCATCCATCCATCAATCCATCTATCCACCCATCCATCCATCTATCCATCCACCTATTCATCCACCCACCCATCCACCCAACCACCTACCCACCCATCCGGATGCAGGGTGAATTTACGTAGCCTTGTAAATATGGGCCAACACACTGCGCCGCTGGTCCGTCCAAAAAAGTGACGCACCGGCGGCGCCAGGGGTTTGAAAATAATCTCCTCAGTCTTCATCCCTCGAGCCCATCACAAAGGCAACAAGAAGCAAATTAAAACCGACCTTAGCCTATTTTTTAGTGCCTACTCGCCTGTTCTGGCGGGATGACATATAACAGCAGTTCTGTTCACTCACAAAGTGAATGAGCAATAAAGAGGCCTTTAAATCTTGTTTTTATCTTGTCACATTTGCTCTGCATTCAGAGATAGAGGTCAAAAATCAGTTTGTTTTCCTACATTTACTTTTCTTTCTCTGGTTGTGAAGTTACAAGATTTTGTAAAGTGAACTGGGTGACAATCGTGCTGTGCAAATCATGTGAAATGAAAGGCTGTAAAATGTTAGGCTGTTTTTCTAACACTGAAATAGCTAATATATGAACCACGCAAACATTTCAAAATATATTTCAGTGGTTATGAAAGCACATTTTTGTATGTATGTGCGGTGAAAAGATTTTTATAGGATGAAAACAAGTCAGAACACTTTATGAGCAAATGCTAAATATTTTTGCTGAAACCCAATTTCCAAACATTGGGCCTCATTTACTACAAAATGACGCAGCGCGGTACCGCAAGCCAATTTTCTGCGCCGAACTGCGTCATTTTAAAAACACAGGGATCCGCCGTATTAACAACAATACGATGCATCCATGTGCTTTCCCCTGCACTGGCGTGCAATTGGCTGCTATGCGCCAACGCAGACACCCTTGCGTCATGTTGCAAAGGTGCCTGCATTGCGGGGATGATTGTTTTTGTGCAGGAAGGGACACCTTACTGCACAAAAACAATCATCGTTGACATTTTCCTCTTTCTATGCGTGCTGCAGAATGCAGCATGCACAGAAATAGGAAAAAACGAGGCGAAATAAAAGTATTTCTCCTCGTTGCGCCACTCCTTCGCCTTCTGTTGGGGAGACGTAGGATTCCGACGCATTCCCAGGTTTACGACACTTAGTAAATCTGGGAATGTGTCAGGTTCCATGTATGTTGCGTGGGAACACGCACAGCGTCACCCATGGAACGTCCCTTTCACGCAGAGTAATGCATGAATGGGGAGCATATTTACAAGGCCAAGAAAAGGCAGGGAGGGTGACTTTACGTAGCCTTGTAAATATGGGCAAGCCCATTGCGCCACCAGTGCGTCAAAAAAAGTGATGCAGCGGCGGCGCAATGGGCTTGTAAATGAGGCCCCTAGTACACAGGTGTTTGCACTGGAGTGTGTGTGTGCGTTAACATACCTGAGCATGTCTGCGTTGGCGCATGGCAGCCAATTGTTTGTACTCTATTTAGTTTTATCAGTAAAGCTGCATGTCAGCAGGAAAGTTTGTGGCCATTTCAATAGAAAATGTGCTGTCTGTAAATGACTGTGCACTACCACATCATGCTTTTAATCATACATTTATTAAAAGTGAGTTTTTAAACATGAACCGAGAAATTATGGGTCTAGCACATTGCAGTGAGGTCGAGTAGATTATTCAGGTTACTAGACCTGCAGGCCTAGTGCCATTGATGGTGCTGGTATAGTACTTTTCTGTGGCTGATGTGATGAGCTGCCTGTAGCACTGACAGAATACAGTATCATGAGGTCCTTTAGAGATCTATTTTTCTTCTATTTTCCTTTCTGTCTGTGAATAGAACGTTTATTGTCAGAAAGGTCTTTAGAATAACAGGGTGCTGAAGGCTTTGACTTGCTCGTGCTTGATGCATTCGGGGCGTGGATGTTCTCATAGTTTTCATAAAAGTTGTTGAAGTTCTTTAGAAGGGTGCTAGGGTCGGACATGTAGTTGATGGAGTGAGAGATAAGTTCAAGCATTAGGTTGTCTCTGGAGAAGTTTTTGACGGATCTGAACATTTAGTCTTGTCTTCTGTGTTGACCCTGGTTTGTTGGTCGTACACTGAGCAGAGAGATAGGGATGGCATAGTGGTCAGTCCAGTCCAAGGGTATCGGTGGCTTGTGCTGGATTGTTGCTATTGAGAAGACAAGGTCGAGGATGTGGTCTATGGAGTGCGTTGGTTGTGTGCCTTGCTGTACCGCGTTGAGTATATGGATGAGACTGAAGAGGATGCCTCATTTTTGACCTTGTGTGTGTCTGCCCTTTTCTGGTGACGCCCAGGCGATGGAACGCCCTGAAGAGTTAATCGAAGTATTGAGAAGGCAGGATATAATTTCCTGTGCAGGTGGATGATGTGAAGTGAATTTCGCTTGCTTCTTTTAAAGACGGTTTTGGCTGGAAAGCAGTGATGTCACTTCCTGTGCAGATGGATGATGTGAAATACAGCAGTGTCACTTTTTATGCAGATTGTTGATCTGAATTGAGTTCATGTCACTTCCTGTGCAGATGGATGATGTGAAATACAGCAGTGTCACTTTTTATGCAGATTGTTGATCTGAATTGAGTTCATGTCACTTCCTGTGCAGATGGATGATAAATGAAGTCCTCTTGCTAGACTTCTTCTTTAAAGAATGTTTTCGCTGGAAACCAGTGATGTCACTTCTCATGTAGATGGATGATGGGAAGTGCAGTGATGTCACTTCCAATGCAGATGGATGATTGGAAATGAAGAATCTTGCTTAGCTTCTTCTTTTAAATACGGTTCTGGCAGGAATACGGTTCTGTGTAGTCACTTCCTGTGCAGATGGATGATGGAAAATTAAGTCCTCTTGCTTGGCTTGTTCTATTAAAGATGAATTTGGCAGGAAACCAGTGATGTCATTTCCTGTGCAGATGGATGGTGGGAAGTGTAGTTATGTCATTTCCTGAGCAGATGGATGATGGAAAATGAAGTCCCTTTTGCTTGGCATCTTTTTTTTTTAATTGGTTTTAGCTGAAAAATGGTGTCACTTCCTGTGCAGGTGAATTATGGGAAATGCCGTGATGTCACTTCCTGTGCAGATGGATGATGTGAAATACAGCAGTGTCACTTTTTATGCAGATTGTTGATCTGAATTGAGTTCATGTCACTTCCTGTGCAGATGGATGATAAATGAAGTCCTCTTCCTAGACTTCTTCTTTAAAGAATGTTTTCGCTGGAAACCAGTGATGTCACTTCTCATGTAGATGGATGATGGGAAGTGCAGTGATGTCACTTCCAATGCAGATGGATGATTGGAAATGAAGAATCTTGCTTAGCTTCTTCTTTTAAATACGGTTCTGGCAGGAATACGGTTCTGTGTAGTCACTTCCTGTGCAGATGGATGATGGAAAATTAAGTCCTCTTGCTTGGCTTGTTCTATTAAAGATGAATTTGGCAGGAAACCAGTGATGTCATTTCCTGTGCAGATGGATGGTGGGAAGTGTAGTTATGTCATTTCCTGAGCAGATGGATGATGGGAAATGAAGTCCCTTTTGCTTGGCATCTTTTTTTTTTAATTGGTTTTAGAGGAAAAATTGTGTCACTTCCTGTGCAGGTGAATTATGGGAAATGCCGTGATGTCACTTCCTGTGCAGATGGATGGTGGGAAATGATGGGCAGTCTAGCCTCAAAGGTTCTTATTTCTCAGGGTCTTTCTCCAATTCTCAGGCTTCGCTATACTATACTTTATCCATACCTGGGAACTCTGAGAGAGTAACCTTGTACTGTTTATCTTCTTGGGAACTCTCCGGGTGCAACCTTCCCCCATGGTTGCTTGTGCTGTCTCTCTGCCTGGGTGTTGTCAAGATGTAGCCCTTCCCTGATCGTTTCTTCCGCTGTCTCTCTTTTTGGATACTGTGTTTGTGCAAAACTCCTCTCTCTCTCTCTACCGGGGAGCATCCGTGTGCAACCCTTACCTCTCAGTTCTTTGTGCTATGTTGATAACTGGGAGCTCTCAGGGTAGGTAGCATTCTAGTCTCTGACTCCCTATTTCACAGGGTTTCATCCTGGGACCTCTTAGAGTGGCATTCTAGTTTCAGAGCTCCTTATATCTTAGGGTCTCTGTTTGGGAGCTTCTAGGGTCTCTCTCTCTGAGCTCTCAGGGTGGTACTCCTGTCTCATAGCTCCATTATTGTTCAGGATTTCCCTCTGGGAGTTCAGGGGAGCACTCTAGTGTCAGAGCTCCCTATTTCTCAGGGCCTGTGTATGGGAGCTCTCCTGGTGTCACTCTAGTATCAGAGCTCTCTATTTCTCAAGGTATCTCTCTGGGAGCTCTCAGGGTGGAACTCTAGTGTTAGGGCTTCCTATTTCTGAGGACCCCCCTCTGGGAACTCTCATAGTGCACTCTAGTGTCAGAGCGCCATATTTCTTAGGCTCTCCCTCTGGGAGCTTTCAGGGTGACATTCCAGTCTCAGGGTCTCTCTCTGTGAGCTCTCAGGGTGGCACTCCTATCCCAGAACTCCCTATTTCTCAGAGTCTGTCTCTGCGAGCTCTCTGAGGGGAACTCGAGTCTCAGAGTCTCTCTCTGGGAGCTCTCAGGGTGGTCCTCAACACTCTTCGCCATGATACAGGAATTTGAAAAACCCAACAGCGAAACAACCGACATCCCTCCCTCCCAAGACCTCTGCAACAAACTCAGCTCCTTCTTTCACCTCAAGATCAAGAAGGTCTACGACAACTTCGATGACCAAGACCACTGCACTGCCCCAACCCCACCCCCAAAGACGCCACACAACAGACCCTTCTCGCCTGGACCCCTCTCACCACAGAAAACACCTTAACGACAATGAAGATCATCCACTCCGGAGCACCTTCTGACCCCTGCCCGCCGCACATCTTCCACAGGGCCGCCACCGCCATCGCACCCGAGCTACACTGAACTATCAACTGCCCCCTCGAGACAGCCACATTCCCCGACAACTGAAAGCACGTCAAAGTCAACCCCCTCCTAAAGAAGCCCTCTGCAGACCCAACGGACCTCAAGAACTTCAGGCCCATCTCACTGCTTCCTTTTGCTGCTAAAGTCATCCAAAAGGCCGTCAACACCCAGCTAGCACACTTCATAGAAACCAACAACATCCTAGACACCTCTCAATCCGGATTCTGCAGCAACCACAGCACAGAGATCGCCCTCCTCGCTGCCACTGACAACATCCGCACCCTCCTCGACCAAGGCCATACGGCAGCTCTCATCCTCCTGGACCTATCAGCAGCCTTCAACACCATCTCCCACAGCACACTAGCCACCAGGCTCCACGACGCCAGCATCCAAGGAAAGGCCTTAGACTGGATGCGATCTTTCCTCTCAGACAGAACACAGAGAATAAGACTCCCACCCTTCCTCTCAGAACCGACAGAGATCAGATGCGGAGTACCCCCAGGATCCTCCCTCAGCCCCACACTCTTCAGCATCTACATGGCCCGCCTCTCAACCATCGGCAGAAACCACGGGCTCAACATCGTCTCCTACGCCGATGACACCCAGCTCATCCTCTCCCTCACCAAGGAACCTGACATCACCAGGCACAACTTCGAAGAAGGGATGAAAGCTGTCGTGACCTGAATGAGGAACAGCTGACTGAAGCTCAACTCGGAAAAAACAGAAGTACTCATCCTCAGCTCCACCCCCTCTGCATGGGACAACACCTGGTGGCCCCCCGCCCTCGGAAACCCACCCACCCCAACAAACCATGCACGCAACCTTGACATCATACTCGACTCATCACTCACCATGAATCGCCAGATCAACGACATATCCTCCGCGTGCTCCAACACCCTCCACATACTTCGCAAGACGTTCAAGTTGATCCCCCCGACTCCAGGAAAACCGTCACTCATGCACTCATCTCCAGCAGACTGGACTACGGCAACACCCTCTATGCCGGAATCAACAAAAAACTCCTCTGCAAACTCCAGACCGTCCAGAACACTGCAGCCAGACTTATCCTCGATATCCCACGACACAACCACATCACCCAACACCTCTGCGACATCCACTGGCTCCCCGTGGAAAGAAGAATAACCTTCAAGCTGCTCACACACGCCTACAAAGCCCTCCACAACACCGGACCCCAATACCTCAACGACCGAATCACCTTCCACGCCCCCAAGAGAAACCTCCACTCAGCGGACCTCGCCCTGGCCACCGTCCCACGTTTTTACAGGACCAGAGCAGGTGGAAGATCCTTCTCCTACCTTGCAGCCAAGACCTGGAACAAACTCTCCCTTCACCTCCGACGGGGCCCGACACTGCACCAATTCAGGAAGGACCTCAAGACCTGGCTCTTCGAATGACCCCAATGGAGGTGCTCACACCCACCCCCAGTGCCTTGAGACCCTAACGGGTGAGTAGTGCGCTTTACAAAACCTTGATTGATTGATTGAATGTTGCCCTAAACCCCTGCATGAAACAAGAAATGACGTGCCGGAATCTTTCTCCATAACTCCCTCTGCTTATCTATGACCCACCATCATATGACTTCCTCGTAGTCAAAGTGCATGACCCTGGTCTAAAGTGATCTCCTGTTAGTTGCTCACCTCTCACTCCTTAGGTTTTAATCCAGCGCTAGAGAGGCAGGTGTGGCCGTTTAGGGTGTGGTATGCTCAGCAACCTCCACAGGCAGCTCAAACAACATAAACTGCCAAGTCACAGAGCACAAACCTGTTTGAAAATCCTGTGGTAACAGCACGATGCAGTTCTTTGCTTAAAGTGCTCGAAAAGAGTTGGAGTGCCTTTAATATTGCTGAATATCAAAACCACAACACCAATCAAACACAACACCGAAAATAAAATATCGACGGGTAAGTCTAGATTTTCCTCCCCCAGTGCAGTCACTAGACTGCTATGTGCAGAGGCTGTGGTGACTATTTACTTGTGAACGCAGCAGGATGCCTAGTGGATGTGTCCAGCAGGTACACCAGTGACTTGTCCATCTGCGCCTGTCCACACTGTACATCGTACACACCCAGAGAAGCAGCCCTTCATCCATCCACCATCCATCCATCCATCCATCCATCCACCCATCCATCCATCCATTTATTCATCCATCCATCTATCCACTCATCCATCCACTCATCCATCCACCCACTCACCCACACATCCACACATACATCCATCCAGATTCATCCATCCATTCACTCTTTCATTCTGCACCCATCCATCCACCCATTCAGCCAGCCATCCATCCATCCATCCACCCACCCACCCACCCATCCATCTATCTATCTATCTATCTATTTATCAATCTATCCACCCACCCACTCACCCATTCATCCATCCACACATTTACCCACCCGCATCCATCCATCCATCAAACCATCCACTCAGCCATCCCCATCCATCCACACAACACCCATCCATCTATCCATCCATCTATCCACCCACCCGCCCATCCATCCATTCATCCACTAATCCATTCCCATCCACCCACACACTCACCTACCTACCCACCCACCCACCCATCCATCAATCCATCTATCCACCCATCCATCCATCTATCCATCCACCCATCCACCCATTCATCCACCCACCCATCCACCCACCCTCCTACCCACCCATCCGGATGCAGGGTGAATTTACGTAGCCTTGTAAATATGGGCCAACACACTGCGCCGCTGGTCCGTCCAAAAAAGTGACGCACCGGCGGCGCCAGGGGTTTGTAAATAATCTCCTCAGTCTTCATCCCTCGAGCCCATCACAAAGGCAACAAGAAGCAAATTAAAACCGACCTTAGCCTATTTTTTAGTGCCTACTCACCTGTTCTGGCGGGATGACATATAACAGCAGCTCTGTTCACTCACAAAGTGAATGAGCAATAAAGAGGCCTTTAAATCTTGTTTTTATCTTGTCACATTTGCTCTGCATTCAGAGATAGAGGTCAAAAATCAGTTTGTTTTCCTACATTTACTTTTCTTTCTCTGGTTGTGAAGTTACAAGATTTTGTAAAGTGAACTGGGTGACAATCGTGCTGTGCAAAGCATGTGAAATGAAAGGCTGTTTTTCTAACACTGAAATAGCTAATATATGAACCACGCAAACATTTCAAAATATATTTCAGTAGTTATGAAGGCACATTTTTGTATGTATGTGCGGTGAAAAGATTTTTATAGAATGAAAACAAATCAGAACACTTTATGAGCAAATGCTAAATATTTTTGCTGAAACCCAATTTCCAAACATTGGGCCTCATTTACTACAAAATGACGCAAGCCAATTTTCTGCGCCGAACTGCGTCATTTTAAAAACACAGGGATCCGCCGTATTAACAACAATACGATGCATCCATGTGCTTTCCCCTGCACTGGCGTGCAATTGGCTGCTATGCGCCAACGCAGACACCCTTGCGTCATGTTGCAAAGGTGCCTGCATTGCGGGGATGATTGTTTTTGTGCAGGAAGGGACACCTTCCTGCACAAAAACAATCATCATTGACATTTTCCTCTTTCTATGCGTGCTGCAGAATGCACAGAAATAGGAAAAAACGAGGCGAAATAAAAGTATTTCTCCTCGTTGCGCCACTCCTTCGCCTTCTGTTGGGGAGACGTAGGATTCCGACGCATTCCCAGGTTTACGACACTTAGTAAATCTGGGAATGTGTCAGGTTCCATGTATGTTGCGTGGGAACACGCACAGCGTCACCCATGGAACGTCCCTTTCACGCAGAGTAATGCATGAATGGGGAGCATATTTACAAGGCCAAGAAAAGGCAGGGAGGGTGACTTTACGTAGCCTTGTAAATATGGGCAAGCCCATTGCGCCGCCAGTGCGTCAAAAAAAGTGATGCAGCGGCGGCGCAATGGGCTTGTAAATGAGGCCCCTAGTACACAGGTGTTTGCACTGGAGTGTGTGTGTGCGTTAACATACCTGAGCATGTCTGCGTTGGCGCATGGCAGCCAATTGTTTGTACTCTATTTAGTTTTATCAGTAAAGCTGCATGTCAGCAGGAAAGTTTGTGGCCATTTCAATAGAAAATGTGCTGTCTGTAAATGACTGTGCACTACCACATCATGCTTTAGTGATATATTTATTAAAAGTGAGTTTTTAAACATGAACCGAGAAATATTCCTGTCCCCAACCTGATGTCAATGCTATTAGTGAACTAAGGGGCACAACAGGGGTCATAAGTACCCTATATGTGGGCTTGATTCTTATTATACAAAGAGCAAACTTTTAGTCTAATACTTTTTTAAAAAAGAGGTTTTTTGTACAGCAGAAATGCCGAACTTGCACATTTGAAGGTGCTCTTATATCTGATTATGAAGAAAAAGGCGGCTCCATAAAATAAAATATTTGCCTCGGATCACACAATTTGAGACTAGTTTATGGGTCTAGCACATTGCAGTGAGGTCGAGTAGATTATTCAGGTTACTAGACCTGCAGGCCTAGTGCCATTGATGGTGCTGGTATAGTACTTTTCTGTGGCTGATGTGATGAGCTGCCTGTAGCACTGACAGAATACAGTATCATGAGGTCCTTTAGAGATCTATTTTTCTTCTATTTTCCTTTCTGTCTGTGAATAGAACGTTTATTGTCAGAAAGGTCTTTAGAATAACAGGGTGCTGAAGGCTTTGACTTGCTCGTGCTTGATGCATTCGGGCGTGGATGTTCTCATAGTTTTCATAAAAGTTGTTGAAGTTCTTTAGAAGGGTGCTAGGGTCGGACATGTAGTTGATGGAGTGAGAGATAAGTTCAAGCATTAGGTTGTCTCTGGAGAAGTTTTTGACGGATCTGAACATTTAGTCTTGTCTTCTGTGTTGACCCTGGTTTGTTGGTCATACACTGAGCAGAGAGATAGGGATGGCATAGTGGTCAGTCCAGTCCAAGGGTATCGGTGGCTTGTGCTGGATTGTTGCTATTGAGAAGACAAGGTCGAGGATGTGGTCTATGGAGTGCGTTGGTTGTGTGCCTTGCTGTACCGCGTTGAGTGTATGGATGAGACTGAAGAGGATGCCTCATTTTTGACCTTGTGTGTCTGCCCTCTTCTGGTGACGCCCAGGCGATGGAACGCCCTGAAGAGTTAATCGAAGTATTGAGAAGGCAGGATATAATTTCCTGTGCAGGTGGATGATGTGAAGTGAATTTCGCTTGCTTCTTTTAAAGACGGTTTTGGCTGGAAAGCAGTGATGTCACTTCCTGTGCAGATGGATGATGTGAAATACAGCAGTGTCACTTTTTATGCAGATTGTTGATCTGAATTGAGTTCATGTCACTTCCTGTGCAGATGGATGATAAATGAAGTCCTCTTCCTAGACTTCTTCTTTAAAGAATGTTTTCGCTGGAAACCAGTGATGTCACTTCTCATGTAGATGGATGATGGGAAGTGCAGTGATGTCACTTCCAATGCAGATGGATGATTGGAAATGAAGAATCTTGCTTAGCTTCTTCTTTTAAATACGGTTCTGGCAGGAATACGGTTCTGTGTAGTCACTTCCTGTGCAGATGGATGATGGAAAATTAAGTCCTCTTGCTTGGCTTGTTCTATTAAAGATGAATTTGGCAGGAAACCAGTGATGTCATTTCCTGTGCAGATGGACGGTGGGAAGTGTAGTTATGTCATTTCCTGAGCAGATGGATGATGGGAAATGAAGTCCCTTTTGCTTGGCATCTTTTTTTTTTAATTGGTTTTAGCGGAAAAATTGTGTCACTTCCTGTGCAGGTGAATTATGGGAAATGCTGTGATGTCACTTCCTGTGCAGATGGATGGTGGGAAATGATGGGCAGTCTAGCCTCAAAGGTTCTTATTTCTCAGGGTCTTTCTCCAATTCTCAGGCTTCGCTATACTATACTTTATCCATACCTGGGAACTCTGAGAGAGTAACCTTGTACTGTTTATCTTCTTGGGAACTCTCCGGGTGCAACCTTCCCCCCATGGCTGCTTGTGCTGTCTCTCTGCCTGGGTGTTGTCAAGATGTAACCCTTCCCTGATGGTTTCTTCCGCAGTCTCGCTTTTTGGATACTGTGTTTGTGCAAACCTCCTCTCTCTCTCTCTACCCGGGAGCATCCGTGTGCAACCCTTACCTCTCAGTTCTTTGTGCTATGTTGATAACTGGGAGCTCTCAGGGTAGGTAGCATTCTAGTCTCTGACTCCCTATTTCACAGGGTTTCATCCTGGGACCTCTTAGAGTGGCATTCTAGTTTCAGAGCTCCTTATATCTTAGGGTCTCTGTTTGGGAGCTTCTAGGGTCTCTCTCTCTGAGCTCTCAGGGTGGTACTCCTGTCTCACAGCTCCATTATTGTTCAGGATTTCCCTCTGGGAGTTCAGGGGAGCACTCTAGTCTCAGAGCTTCCTATTTCTCAGGGCCTGTGTATGGGAGCTCTCCTGGTGTCACTCCAGTATCAGAGCTCTCTATTTCTCAAGGTATCTCTCTGGGAGCTCTCAGGGTGGAACTCTAGTGTTAGGGCTTCCTATTTCTGAGGATCCCCCTCTGGGAACTTCTCAGAGTGCACTCTAGTGTCAGAGCGCCATATTTCTTAGGCTCTCCCTCTGGGAGCTTTCAGGGTGACATTCCAGTCTCAGGGTCTCTCTCTGGGAACTCTCAGGGTGGCACTCTTATCCCAGAGCTCCCTATTTCTCAGAGTCTCTCTCTGGGAGCTCTCAGGGTGGTCCTCCAGTCACAGAGCTTCCTATTTCTTAGGGTCTTTTTCTAGCATGTATCAGATTGGTGTTCTAGTCTCAGGGTCTCTTTCTGTGAGCTCTCAGGTTGGAACTCTAGTCTCAGGGTCTCTCTCTGTGAGCTCTCAGGGTGGGACTCTAGTCTCAGAGTTTCTCTCTGTGAGCTCTCAGGGTGGAACTCTAGTGTCAGAGTACTCTATTTCTCAGGAACCCCTCTTGGGGCTCTCATGGTGGCACTGTAGTGTCAGGGCTCCATATTTCCCGCAGGATCTCCCTCTGGAAACTCTCGGGGTGACATTCTAGTTTCAGGGTCTCTCTCTTGGAGCTTTCAGGGTGTCATGTTAGTCTCAGAGCTCCCTGTTTCTCGGGGTCTCTCTCTGGGAGCTCTCAGGGTGGCACTCTTGTTTCAGAGCTCCCTATTTCTCGGAGTCTGTCTCTGGGTGGCTCTCGGAGTGGTACTCTAGTCTCAGGATCTCTCTCTGGGAGCTCTCAAGGTGTCACTATAATCTCAAAGCTCCCTTTTTCTCAGGATCTCTCTCTGGGAGCTCTCAGGGTGGCATTCCAGTCTCAGAGCTCCCTATTTCTTAGGGTCTTTCTCTGAGAACTCTCAGGGTGTCTCTCCAGTCTCATAGTTACCAATTTCTAAGGATCTCCATCTTGGAGCTCTCAGGGTGTCAGTCCAGTCTCAGAGCTTCTCTTTATTTGCAGGGTTTCTTCTATTAGGATTTTAGTTTCAGGGCTCCCTATAACTTAGGCTCTCAATCTGGAAGCTCTCAGAGTAGCACTCTAGTCTTGGGATCTCTCTCTGGGGGCTCTCAAGGTGTCACTAAAGTCTCAAAGCTCCCTGTTTCTCAGGATTTCTCTCTGGGAGCTCTCAGGGTGCCATTCCAGTTTCAGAGCTCCTTATTTCTTAGGGTCTCTCTCTGGGAGCTCCCAGGGTGTCACTCCAGTCTCAGAGCACCCTGTTTCCAAAGGTCTCTCTCTGGGAGCACTCAGGGTGTCACTCCAGTCTCAGAGCTCCCTGTTTCTCAGGATCTCTGTCTGCAAGCTCTCAGGGCGTCTCTCCACTCTCAGAGCTCCCTATTTCTCAGTGTCTTTCTCTGGGAGCTTTCAGGGTGTCAGTCCAGTCACAGAGCTCTTCTTTATTTGCAGGGTTTCTTCTATTAGGGTTCTAGTGTCACAGCGCCCTATTTTTTAGGCTCTCACTCTGGAAGCTTTCAGAATAACTCTCAGAGTGGCAGTGGCAGGGTTCCCTGTTTCTTAGGATCTCTTTCTGGGAGCTCTCACGGTGGCACTCCAGCTTCCCTGTTTCTCAGGCTCTCTCTCTGGGAGCTCTCATGGTGACACTCAAGCTCCCTGTTTCTCAGGATCTCTTTCTGAGAGCTCTCAGCATGTCACTCCAGTCACAGAGCTCCCTGTTTCTCAGGGTGTCTCTCTGGGAGCTCTCAGTGCGCGCTCCAGTCACAGAGCTCCCTGTTTCTCAGGGTGTCACTCTGGGAGCTCTCAGTGCGCGCTCCAGTCACAGAGCTCCTTGTTTCCCAGGGTCAGTCTCTGAATCTCAAGCTTCACTGCACTATACTGCACTGTTCTCTCAGAGTTCATCCCTTCTCCCGCATGGGTCTGCTGTGCTTTCGCCAAATCTATGGACTCTCAAGGTCTGTGCACAACACAGACATACATGACAGTGAGATATGCACTCATCCTCTGTAGGATCATGACAGAGCCTGTTAATTAATGGTTTGCTCATGAGTTTTCATGTGTGATGTATCACTGATGCCCCACTGCTCTTTGCAGGGCTCTACGGAAGAAACGACAAGGAGGCGGCACTTATCGACATGACCAGTGACGGCCTGGATGACCTGCGGACCAGCTACCTGCGTATGATCTACTTGGACTATGTATGTAGTTGTGTTAAAGGGTAGATGTGGCACATGCATGCCTGTGAAGTGTTGTGGAGATGCTATCACAGCCAATGCCAGGGGTGTTCGGTGACTATTGGGAATATAATCAGGTTTGAAAACCTTCCTGACATGCAAATGGTATTGTATGAGTGATAACAGCACAACTAGGTTATAGGGTCCCTGCACCTGAACCACGAGCCTCAATGTCCACGTGCTTGTGTGTTCACTGGGACTGAGACATGTGTCCCCTGCTCATATTCACACCACAACTGAGATGCACCTCCCCTAGATGTGTTCAACTAATGATTACACCCACAGCACAAGTAAGGTACACCTTCTCCACATGTGTACAAGATGTGTTCACACCCTCACCACTGGGCACACTTTCTCTGCAGGTAAACCGTACCCCTTTCAAAGACGATCCATTCCCCAAACCCCCATCAGATATAAGCTGCACCAGGTGTTTCAGGACGGACACAGGACCTCTCTCTCAACATGAGTTGGGTGGCACTCTTCTCTCTCTGAACATGAGTTGGGTGGCACTCTTCTCTCTCTGAAAAGGAGGTGTTTCATTCTCCTGTCTACGAGCTTGAGTTGGGTGGCACCTTCGATTCTCTGAACATGAGTCTGTTGGCACTTTCCTTTCTCTGAATATGAGATCAGTGGCACTCTCCATTCTCTGAACATGAGTAAGATGGCACTCTCTGAACATGAGTTGGGCTACACTCTTCTCTCTCCGAATATAAGTTGGATGGTACCCTTCCTTTGATGAATGTTGATTGGGTGGCATTCTCCTCTCTCTGAACATGAGTTGAGTTGCACTCTCCTTTCTTTAAATGCAAGCTATGTTAACAAATGTCCATGTATGAACATTAGTTGATGACTCTATCCTCTCTCTCAATATGAGTTGGGTTACACTCTTCCTTCTCTGAACATGATTTGGGTTACACTCTTCTCTCTCTGACCATCAGTTGGGTGGCACTCTTTCTTCGATGATTATGGGTTGGGTGGCATTCTCCTCTCTCTGAACATGAGGTGGGTTGCACTCTCCTTTCTTTAAATGCATGTTGTGTCAACAAATGTCCTTGTATGAACATTAGTTGATGACACTATCCTCTCTCTCTCAACAGGAGTTGGGTGTCACTCTATACGAACATGAGTTGGGTGGCACGCTCCATTCTATGAGCATGCAATGGATGGCACTCTTCCTTCTTTGAACATATGTTGAGAGAACTGCATTACACTGCCATTTCTGAACACTCTCCTCTCTCTGAACATGAGTTGGTTTACACTCGGCTCTCTGCACATGAGTTGGGTTACACTCTCCCCTTTTTGCACATGAGTTGGGTTACACTCTCCACTTTCTGCACATGAGCTGGTGCACACTCTCCTCTCTGAACATGTGTTGGGTTACACTCTCCTCTCTGAACATGTGTTGGGTTAGACTCTCCTCTCTGAACATGAGTTGGGTTACACTCTTCTCTCTGAACATGTGTTGGGTTACACACCCCTCAGAACAGGAGTTGGGTTTTACACTCTCCTCTCTGAATAAGGGTTGGGTTACACTATCCTCTCTGACCATGCGTTGGGTTACACTCTCCTCTCTGAACATGAGCTGGGTTACACTCTCCTCTCTGAATATGTGTTGGGTTACACTCTCCTCTCTGAACATGTGTTGGGTTACACTCTCCTCTCTGAACATGTGTTGGGTTACACTCCCCTCTCAGAACAGGAGTTGGGTTACACTCCCCTCTCAGAACAGGAGTTGGGTTACACTCTCCTCTCTGCACATGAGTTGGGTTACACTCTCCTCTCTGAATAAGGGTTGGGTTACACTATCCTCTCTGACCATGCGTTGGGTTACACTCTCCTCTCTGAACATGAGTTGGGTTACACTCTCCTCTCTGAACATGTGTTGGGTTACACTCCCCTCTCAGAACAGGAGTTGGGTTACACTCTCCTCTTTCTGCACATGAGCTGGGGCACACTCTCCTCTAGGAACATGAGTTGGGTTACACTCTCCTCTCAGGACATGAGTTGGGTTACACTCTCCTCTCTGAACATGTGCTGGGTTACACTCCCCTCTCAGAACAGGAGTTGGGTTACACTCGCCTCTCTGAATAAGGGTTGGGTTACACTCTCCTCTCTGACCATGCGTTGGGTTACGCTCTCCTCTCTGAACATGAGCTGGGTTACACTATCTTCTCTGAACATGAGTTGAGTTACACTTTCCTCTCTCTGAATATGAGTTGGGTTACACTCGGCTCTCTCTGAACAGGAGTTGGGTTACACTCGGCTCTCTGCACATGAGTTGGGTTACGCTCTCCTCTTACAACATGAGTTGGGTTACACTCTCCTCTCTGAACATATGCTGGGTTACACTCCCCTCTCAGAACAGGAGTTGGGTTACACTCGCCTCTCTCAATAAGGGTTGGGTTACACTCTCCTCTCTGACCATGCGTTGGGTTACACTCTCCTCTCTGAACATGAGCTGGGTTACACTATCTTCTCTGAACATAAGTTGAGTTACACTTTCCTCTCTCTGAATATGATTTGAACTAAACTCTCTTCTCTCTGAACAGGAGTTGGGTTACACTCGGCTCTCTGCACATGAGTTGGGTTACACTCCCCCCTTTCTGCACATGAGTTGGGTTACACTCTCCACTTTCTGCACATGAGCTGGGTTACACTCTCCTCTCTGAATATGTGTTGGGTTACACTCTCCTCTCTGAACATGTGTTGGGTTACACTCCCCTCTCAGAACAGGAGTTGGGTTACACTCCCCTCTCAGAACAGGAGTTGGGTTACACTCTCCTCTCTGAACATGAGTTGAGTTACACTTTCCTCTCTCTGAATATGAGTTGAACTACACTCCCCTCTTAGAACAGGATCAGGGTTGCACGCTCCTCTCTCTGAGCAATAGTTTGATCAGATGATCAGAGTCTGTGGAATTGCCTAAGCCCTTAACTCCAGGACGCCAGCCCTGTGGGAATCCTGAAGTGGTTGTCTCATGGGTGAAATCCCCCCTGAGAGCATTGTCAGAGTCTCTGAGACTTTTGAACAATTATCATTGCCTTTTGGTAGACAGCATCCAGATATCAATCGCAGGCCTCCACCAAGTATCAGGCCTATGTGACCTAAAGGTGGAGATATCTGTTGTGTGTTTCTTTTCTCGCTGAGCAGTAGTTAGTTTACATTCTTCCTTCTTTAAACATAATATATGTTACCAACCTCACATCTGGTTGCACTTCCCCTTCTCTCACACTGGGTTAGGTTACAAATGCCTTTCTCTGAACCTGAATTGAGTTGCTCTCTTCCTACGCTAAACATAAGTTATGTTAACAGCCTCCCTTCTATTAACATGATTTTCTTTGCACTCTTCTTTCTTTGCACTTGGGTTCTGCTACACGCGCCTTTCTCTGAACCTGAGTGAGTTACACTCTTCCTTTTTTAAACATAAGTGGTGGTAACAACCTCCCCTCTGGGAGCATGAGTTGGGTTACACTCTTTTTATTCTCAACAGCAGAGAACTCTCCCTTTTCTGGACATAAGTCTCTTTTCTTGAACACGAGTAGGTGCTGAGGGCAGCCTGCATCAGTTCCCTTGGGTCGGTGAGAAGTAAGTCTCCAAATGTTGCGTAACGCAGCACAAGCCGCTGGATTGTGTTACATTTCTTTACAAAGCCCCGGAAGGCGCAAATCGATTCTTGCGTGGTTTTGTAAATGCAAAGGCTTAGTAAATATGGGCCAGTACATACAGGAAGGAGAATAATTACCAGTCTTGGAAACTAAAGTCACCAGTCAATTGATAGTGGCACAGTTGAGTCTTCCGGTGAGAACCCTACTCCCGATGTAGATACGTATTGAGTTGGATCCTTGGAGTGAAGCCAACAACGCTGGTAGAGCCTGAGCAGTGGGGGTTGTAGTTGGTCTTATGTTTTTGGCTCTTAGGACCTTGAGAACCCTACTCCTGGTGTTAAGACGTATTGAGTCGGATCCTTGGAGTGGAGCCAACAGACCCTGGTAGAGCCTGAGCAGCGCTGGTTGTAGTTGGTATTAGGACCCTGAGAACCCTACTCCCGGTGTAGAGACGTATTGAGTCAGAGCCTTGGAGTGAAGCCAACAACACTGGTAGAGCCTGAGCAGTGGGGGTTGTAGTTGGTCTTATGTGTCTGACTCCTATGACCTTGAGAACCCTACTCCCGGTGTAGAGACGTATTGAATCAGATCCTTGGAGTGGAGTCCATAGACCCTGGTAGAGCCTGAGCAGCGCTGGTTGTAGTTGGTATTAGGACCCTGAGAACCCTACTCCAGGTGTAGAGACGTACTGAATCAAAGCCTTGGAGTGTAGCCGACAGACCCTGGTAGAGCCTGAGCAGAGCTGGTTGTAGTTGGTCTTATGTTTCTGGATCTTACTACAGGAGGATCAAGTGATGGATGGACAATTTGCAGACGAGATGAAACCATATACCTGGTTGACGAGGGAGGTTTTTAAGAACAACCTACATTTGAGAAAGTTCTTTTCAACGACGAGTTGGCATGGTGGTATGTTCCACACGCGTGAGCCCTGCACACAAGAAGCTCGCCCGTTGCATCTTCTTGGATCCACTGTCAGTAGGGTTCCGTTGGCAGACCCTAGACTTCTGGTTGCAAGATGGAGGACACACATCAAGAAAGATAATCCAATGAGTGACCAGGCAAATGTTTGTCGTTGAGACACAGGGTTCGAAGTGCGATCTTTTCATGGGTGCCAGTGAAGGGACTTCAGTGTGATGTGGTCATGGCATTGCAAGCCGAACAGAAGATGATAGGCACGGTCCTGGGCTCTCGAAAGCTTTTAGGAGGATATCTTGGAGAAGCTACTACAGTGGTGTAAACAGAATATTATCCCAAATTGCACTAGAGAAATTTACTACCAGGAGTGGAGTTGCGACAAAAGGGTGATTTAGCGACAGCAGCAACTGAGGCCCAGTGGGTGCGTGGAAAGCTGGCTAGGTTAAGGACTCATTCTTGTGAGGTGGAGGGGGCTCAGTGTCTCTGACTGAGCCCTCAGCACCGACATGGTGTGCTAATGGGAGAGTGTGCAGGTTCAGAATGCCAAGATCAGCAGTGCATAAAAGGAGGTGCTGAGGCGACAGCACCAAGGATCAGCATTCCATTTTTTATTTTAGGAAAAGCCAGTTTCATTACGCACTCGGCTTATAAAAAAGTCGTGAGTACTGTTCATGTTTTAAAGATGCCTTAAGGAAAGCTAGGTTATTAAATGTAACTCAAAATTTTCAACTGCGGAGGTTTGCAGATTTCTCTATTCAAAATAAAAAAATAATTTATAGTAATTTTTAAAACATAATTTCCTCCAAACCCAAAAGTGTGTGTGTGAGAAAGAGAGGCCTGCACCGTATCCGTGTTGCAATCTTCTCTTTACTTGATTATTACATCATTTATAACCCACATTCACACTGCTTTTAATTTAAGATTTTTAAAACAAAAAAAATTGAGCTTCAAGATACAGAACACCATCTAAAAGATTTTGCAACAGAAAAAAACTACCAGATATTGCAACCTCCATTCTGAACTCCAAAAACTGCACCAACGTTGCTATTTGAACGACTTTCAAAATACAAAAATGAAATAAAATTAGTAATTCTATAACAAAAATCAGAACCCTTAACTTTCTCTCTGCTGTTTTCTGGTGCTTCATAAAAACAAAAAAAAAGGGTAAAGCCAATTGGCCTGAATTCGGCACACTGGTGTGATGGTTAACTTTTCTAAAAAAAAAAAATATGTACGCATATGCCACAAAAAGAAAAAAGTATATATGCCCTCATCAAAACATGCCTGCCGTATGCATAAGTATTTTTAAATTGAAAAAACATTCACGTATGTGGCTGATTTGCGAATGGTGGGCCCGACTCACAAAGGTAAGCTTAAATGTTTGGCCTGAACTTAAACCAAACGTCTACGTTTAGGAGTTTGGGAATTCAGAAAGGGCATGTAAGAGTAGTATCTTTATGTCCGCACTCGGTTTGGATCTCCGTCCCAAGTGTGGACGTAAAGATAGTACATGCCCTTTGTGAATCCCCAAAGTCGTAAACTTAGCCGTTTGTTCTAAGTTTAGGCCAAACATCTAAGTTTACCTTTGTGAATTGAGCCCGGTGTTTTTAAACAGCCTCGCAGCTGCGCCACGAAGTTTATTATTATTGTTTGTGAAGAAGAAGAGAATAAATCCCTCCAGGAAGCTGGCTCTGTATATACTATACCAAAGTGAGGTGTAGTGAGCAGAGTCCAGTGGAACCCCAAAGGTAGGTGTAGGAAGCTGGCTCTGTATATACTATACCAAAGTAAGGTGTAGTGAGCAGAGTCCAGTGGAACCCCAAAGGTAGGTGTAGGAAGCTGGCTCTGTATATACTATACCAAAGTAAGGTGTAGTGAGCAGAGTCCAGTGGAACCCCAAAGGTAGGTGTAGGAAGCTGGCTCTGTGTATACTATACCAAAGTAAGGTGTAGTGAGCAGAGTCCAGTGGAACCCCAAAGGTAGGTGTAGGAAGCTGGCTCTGTGTATACTATACCAAAGTAAGGTGTAGTGAGCAGAGTCCAGTGGAACCCCAAAGGTAGGTGTAGGAAGCTGGCTCTGTATATACTATACCAAAGTAAGGTGTAGTGAGCAGAGTCCAGTGGAACCCCAAAGGTAGGTGTAGGAAGCTGGCTCTGTATATACTATACCAAAGTAAGGTGTAGTGAGCAGAGTCCAGTGGAACCCCAAAGGTAGGTGTAGGAAGCTGGCTCTGTGTATACTATACCAAAGTAAGGTGTAGTGAGCAGAGTCCAGTGGAACCCCAAAGGTAGGTGTAGGAAGCTGGCTCTGTATATTCTATACCAAAGTAAGGTGTAGTGAGCAGAGTCCAGTGGAACCCCAAAGGTAGGTGTAGGAAGCTGGCTCTGTGTATACTATACCAAAGTAAGGTGTAGCGAGCAGAGTCCAGTGGAACCCCAAAGGTAGGTGTAGGAAGCTGGCTCTGTATATACTATACCAAAGTAAGGTGTAGTGAGCAGAGTCCAGTGGAACCCCAAAGGTAGGTGTAGGAAGCTGGCTCTGTATATACTATACCAAAGAGAGGTGTAGTGAGCAGAGTCCAGTGGAACCCCAAAGGTAGGTGTAGGAAGCTGGCTCTGTATACTATACCAAAGTGAGGTGTAGTGAGCAGAGTCCAGTGGAACCCCAAAGGTAGGTGTAGGAAGCTGGCTCTGTATATTCTATACCAAAGTAAGGTGTAGTGAGCAGAGTCCAGTGGAACCCCAAAGGTAGGTGTAGGAAGCTGGCTCTGTATATTCTATACCAAAGTAAGGCATAGCGTGCACAGAGTCCAGTGGATCCCCAAAGGTAGGTGTAGGAAGCTGGCTCTGTATATACTATACCAAAGTAAGGTGTAGTGAGCAGAGTCCAGTGGAACCCCAAAGGTAGGTGTAGGAAGCTGGCTCTGTATATTCTATACCAAAGTAAGGTGTAGTGAGCAGAGTCCAGTGGAACCCCAAAGGTAGGTGTAGGAAGCTGGCTCTGTATATACTATACCAAAGTAAGGTGTAGTGAGCAGAGTCCAGTGGAACCCCAAAGGTAGGCAGAGGTAAAAGTAGATAGCACCTCACTCTCTATTTGTGGTAGTGTGGGCGAGCAGTAAGGCTTTATCAGTGCGTAGTGTTAAGCATTTATTGTACACACGCAGGCAGCAAATGATGTCACACACTCAAAGACTGAACTCGGACCAATTTGTTTGTATCAAAAATATTATTTAGTTATTTTATTTCTAGAAGCAAGCCAAGTCTGGTGCAGGTAAGTGAAATAATACTTTGCAAAATCTTATGCAGTGATTTACAGTTGAATGCAGGTTCAAATGCAGTTGGTTGTGTTACAGGTAAGCTGGCTCTGTATATACTATACCAAAGTAAGGTGTAGTGAGCAGAGTCCAGTGGAACCCCAAAGGTAGGTGTAGGAAGCTGGCTCTGTGTATACTATACCAAAGTAAGGTGTAGTGAGCAGAGTCCAGTGGAACCCCAAAGGTAGGTGTAGGAAGCTGGCTCTGTGTATACTATACCAAAGTAAGGTGTAGTGAGCAGAGTCCAGTGGAACCCCAAAGGTAGGTGTAGGAAGCTGGCTCTGTATATACTATACCAAAGTAAGGTGTAGTGAGCAGAGTCCAGTGGAACCCCAAAGGTAGGTGTAGGAAGCTGGCTCTGTATATACTATACCAAAGTAAGGTGTAGTGAGCAGAGTCCAGTGGAACCCCAAAGGTAGGTGTAGGAAGCTGGCTCTGTATATACTATACCAAAGAGAGGTGTAGTGAGCAGAGTCCAGTGGAACCCCAAAGGTAGGTGTAGGAAGCTGGCTCTGTATATTCTATACCAAAGTAAGGTGTAGTGAGCAGAGTCCAGTGGAACCCCAAAGGTAGGTGTAGGAAGCTGGCTCTGTGTATACTATACCAAAGTAAGGTGTAGTGAGCAGAGTCCAGTGGAACCCCAAAGGTAGGTGTAGGAAGCTGGCTCTGTATATACTATACCAAAGTAAGGCATAGCGTGCACAGAGTCCAGTGGATCCCCAAAGGTAGGTGTAGGAAGCTGGCTCTGTATATACTATACCAAAGTAAGGTGTAGTGAGCAGAGTCCAGTGGAACCCCAAAGGTAGGTGTAGGAAGCTGGCTCTGTATATTCTATACCAAAGTAAGGTGTAGTGAGCAGAGTCCAGTGGAACCCCAAAGGTAGGTGTAGGAAGCTGGCTCTGTATATTCTATACCAAAGTAAGGTGTAGTGAGCAGAGTCCAGTGGAACCCCAAAGGTAGGTGTAGGAAGCTGGCTCTGTATATACTATACCAAAGTAAGGTGTAGTGAGCAGAGTCCAGTGGAACCCCAAAGGTAGGCAGAGGTAAAGTTAGATAGCACCTCACTCTCTATTTGTGGTAGTGTGGGCGAGCAGTAAGGCTTTATCAGTGCGTAGTGTTAAGCATTTATTGTACACACGCAGGCAGCAAATGATGTCACACACTCAAAGACTGAACTCGGACCAATTTGTTTGTATCAAAAATATTATTTAGTTATTTTATTTCTAGAAGCAAGCCAAGCCTGGTGCAGGTAAGTGAAATAATACTTTGCAAAATCTTATGCAGTGATTTACAGTTGAATGCAGGTTCAAATGCAGTTGGTTGTGTTACAGGTAAGTCAACAGTTTGAAATTACTTTTTGATTACTTTGTAGATTACAGTACACGTTACTTATTGGATTACTTTTTAAGTTACTTTTGCTAATCAGTGTGATATGCCTAGATATCACACTGAAACATTTCCTAGATGAAAGGTAAGTAATTCAGTTTTTACAGTTATACAGTGTTTCAATGTTTCATACAAACCAACTCCCCACAGAAGAATTTTCAAGGAAAAGCAGTCAAACCAATCCTATGGAAGGAAATGAAGTTAACGGTTTGCAGGTAAGTACTGATTTGTGGGAGTTGGTATTCCGGGGTTAGAACCAGGGTTCCCTAAGGGTCGAGGATACACTCTTGTTACACCCTCAGCGGCACTACGGCGGCCGGGTGCAGAGTGCTGAGGCCAAATGTTATCCAATGTGAGATAGGAGGCCTCCGGTTGGTGGCTGCTGACGAGCAGGCCACAAGGTTGTGGGAGCAAAGCTCCTGGTGGTAGGCTCAGGGCAAAGGGGGATCCAAGTTAGCACACAAAGTACACCTGCAGTGGCACAGGGGCTGGGTGTAGAGTGCTGTTTTGGCATCGGGTGCCCTGTTGTTTTGAATAGTAGTTGCCATTTTGGTTTTTAGCTGCAGGCTCGGTCCAGGAAGATTTTCCGGAGGAACCAACAGCTGGGCAGGTAAGTTGGAGGGCTCAGGGACATAGGTGCACCTCGGGTTCTTTTCTCCAGGGCGCAGGGCGGCTGGATGCAGGGGTGTCTTTTGAGGTCGGATTTCACCTTACCGGGCCACTCGTTGGGGGGGTGTCTGTGCAGAGGCTGCAGGCGATGTCGGGGAGTCCTGGAGGGGTCAACCCACAGTGGACTCAGACTCTGGAGCGCTGGGGGACCTCGCTGGGACCAGTGGGCCACTTGGATTCGGGACGTAGGCGTAGGGTGCAGTGATGGTTCAAGGCGTCGGGTTTCTCTGTCCTCAGCAGGCTCAGAGTCTGTCTTGGGAGTTTCTTTGAACAGAGCTGCTGTTCACAGGAGATCCGGTCTTTGCTGAAGGCAGTCAGTCCTCCTAAGGGTTCAGGAGGTCGCTGGCTGCAGGACAAGGTGACTTTTGGCGCAGGATCTCTGGAAACCTCAGACGGGGCGGTAGGGCTGGGGCCAAGTCAGTTCTTCTCTGCAGTCTCCTCTGCTGGGCATCTTCTTTCATCCTTCTCCTTCATAGGTTGCGGGAATCTGTCTTCTTGGTTCAGGGCTGCCCCCTAAATACTGTATTTAGGGAGCATTTTAGGGGTCTCGAGGTCATTAGCCAATGGGCTACTGACCTTAGGGTGACTACACCCTTGGTGTGCTCACCCCATATGGGGGAGTGGGCACAATCCCTAATCCTGATTGGAGAGTGCCTGCCATCTTCAAGATGGCGGGCACTGAAGAGTGGGCTTCACCTCGCCTCCCCCACCTGAGGGGTGGGGTTGGCAGAGGTGGGCACACCTTCTGGGCTGTTCTAAGCTTTCCCGCCTGTATTCCCTCCGAAAAGGAGCATTTTTCATTAAATCCCACACTGGCATCAGTGTGGGTTTAATGTGCTGAGAAGTTTGATACCAAACTTCCCAGCCATTATGGGACTGTGGAGTTCGTAATGACAAACTCCCAGCACCATATACTCTTAATGGCATTACTGCACTTACAATGCCTAAGAATTGGTCTAGACATTGTACCGGGACAGGGCTCATGCACCTGTACCCTCACCACTGGTATAGTGCACCCAGCTAGCGGGCTGGCTGACCTATGCCTGGGCAGTGGGTTGTAGGCATGGCACACAGGGATGTGTGCCATGTCGACTCTTCACTTTGTTCTGCACCAAAACACGCAGCCTGCACTATCACTCATCTGGTTCCCTGCATGACCAGTACTTGCTTTATATAATAACTCCCATTACATCTATGGCTGAGTCCACCCGGGTAGCACCATCTTACCCGGGTGTGGATAGGCGCCTATGATGAAGCATGTCATGATAAGTGAGTGAGGCGTCTACTCCAATATCTTTGGATATCCCATCGACCAAAGATAAAGCGGAGGGAGACTATCATATCCTGGTAGAACTCTAGTTCCTCTCCAATTTTAGAAAAAAGTCCTGAATTCCTAATGTGAATTCATATGGCAGCGGTTGCTTATATGTGATAAGATTGTATTTGGGAGACTGCAACTGTTCTGCTTTTCTCTCACTCTCTCTTGTGTAAAAGAAAAAGACCTAAAAAGGTACCATCATGACGAGGGAGTGGAAGCAAGGAGGTAGTGAGAAAACAAACGGGGGAAGTAAACATGCATGTTGTGGATGCGATACAGAGACCTTTGTACCGGGAGCGTGGGTTTAACAAATCTTGTGTCAATTCTTACCTACTACAGGACAACGGGAAAGAGAAATATATTGAGAACCTACCCAAACAGTTCGCCCCTTTTGAGAAACTTCTGTCCCAGAACAACAAAGGAAGTGGATTCATCGTGGGCAGCAAGGTGAGGTCTTCTATGCAGGAAACCTCCGAAACAAAATCTATTGATTGGCATGGTTCACCAATCGATGTACTAATGTGTGTTACAAAATACAGCGCTATACTGATCATTCCTAACATAACCCTCCCTTGATCTGTATCACATCAGCAGCATTCCTAGCCCTGGGTAAAAGGTGTCACTCAGTCCTGTGTCACTTCAGCAGCCCTCCCAGCCCTGGCCACCAGGCATCACTCCATCCTATGCATCTTCAGCAGCATCCAGCCCTGGGCATCAGGCGTCACTCAGTCCTGTGTCACTTCAGCAGCACTCCCAGCCCTTGCCAGCAGGTGTGTTTCAGTCCAGTGTATCTTCAGCAGCACTCCCAACCCTGGCCAGCAGGTGTCACTCAGTCCTGTCTCACTTCAGCAGCACTCCCAGCCCTGGGGAAAAGGTGTCACTCAGTCCTGTGTCACTTCAGCAGCACTCCCAGCTCTGGCAAGCAGGTGTCACTCTGTCATGTGTCACTTCAGCAGCACTCCCAGCCCTGGCCACCAGGCACCACTCCATCCTAGGCATCTTCAGCAGCATCCTAGCCCTGGGCATCAGGCGTCACTCAGTCCTGTGTCACTTCAGCAGCACTCCCAGCCCTTGCCAGCAGGTGTGTTTTAGTCCAGTGTATCTTCAGCAGCACGCCCAACCCTGGCCAGCAGGTGTCACTCAGTCCTGTGTCACTTCAGCAGCACTCCCAGCCCTGGCCACTAGGCGTCACTCAGTCCTGTGTCACTTCAGCAGCACTCCCAGCCCTGGCCAGCAGGCGTCACTCAGTCCTGTGTCACTTCAGCAGCACTCGCCGCCCTGGCCAGCAGGCATTACTCAGTCTGTGTATCTTCAGCACCACTCCCAGCCCTGGCCAGCAGGAGTGACTCTGTCCTCTGTCACTAAAGCAGCACTCCCAGCCCTGGGCAACAGGCGTCACTCAGTCCTGTGTCACTTCAGCAGCACTCCCAGCCCAGGCCAGCAGGTGTCACTTAGTCCTGTGTCACTTCAGCAGCACTCCCAGCCCTGGCCAGCAGGTGTCACTTAGTCCTGTGTCACTTCAGCAGCACTCCCAGCCCTGGCCAGCAGGTGTTACTCAATCCTGTGTCACTTCAGCAGCACTCCCAGCCCTGGGCAGCAGGCATCACTCAGTCCTGTGTCACTTCAGCAGCACTCCCAGCCCTGGCCACTAGGCGTCACTCAGTCCTGTGTCAATTCAGCAGCATTCCCAGCCCTGACCAACAGACATTACTCATTCTGTGTATCTTCAGCAGCACTCCCAGCCCTGGGCAGCAGGCGTCACTCAGTCCTGTGTATCTTCAGCAGCACTCCCAGCCCTTGCCAGCAGGCGTCAATCAGTCCTGTGTCACTTCAGCAGCACTCCCAGCCCTGGCTAGCAGGTGTGACTCAGCCCTGTCTCACTTCAGCAGCACTCCCGGCCCTGGTCAGCAGGCGTCACTTAGTCCTGTCACTTCAGCAGCACTCCTAGCCCTGGTCAGCAAGTATCACTCACTCCTGTGTCACATCAGCAGCTTTCCCAGCCCTGTCCAGCAGGCGTCACTCAGTCCTGTGTCACTTCAGCAGCACTCCCAGCCCTGGCCAGCAGGCGTCACTCAGTCCTGTGTCACTTCAGCAGCACTCCCAGCCCAGGCCAGCAGGTGTCACTTAGTCCTGTGTCACTTCAGCAGCACTCCCAGCCCTGGCCAGCAGGTGTCACTTAGTCCTGTGTCACTTCAGCAGCACTCCCAGCCCTGGCCAGCAGGTGTTACTCAGTCCTGTGTCACTTCAGCAGCACTCCCAGCCCTGGGCAGCAGGCATCACTCAGTCCTGTGTCACTTCAGCAGCACTCCCAGCCCTGGCCACTAGGCGTCACTCAGTACTGTGTCAATTCAGCAGCACTCCCAGCCCTGACCAACAGACATTACTCATTCTGTGTATCTTCAGCAGCACTCCCAGCCCTGGCCAGCAGGTGTCACTCATTCTGTGTATCTTCTGCAGCACTCCCAGCCCTGGGCAGCAGGCGTCACTCAGTCCTGTGTATCTTCAGCAGCACTCCCAGCCCTTGCCAGCAGGCGTCAATCAGTCCTGTGTCACTTCAGCAGCACTCCCAGCCCTGGCTAGCAGGTGTGACTCAGCCCTGTCTCACTTCAGCAGCACTCCCAGCCCTGGTCAGCAGGCGTCACTTAGTCCTGTGTCACTTCAGCAGCACTCCTAGCCCTGGTCAGCAAGTATCACTCACTTCTGTGTCACATCAGCAGCTTTCCCAGCCCTGTCCAGCAGGCGTCACTCAGTCCTGTGTCACTTCAGCAGCACTCCCAGCCCTGGCCAGCAGGCGTCACTCAGTCCTGTGTCACTTCAGCAGCTTTCCCAGCCCTGGCCAGCAGGTGTCACTCAGTCCTGTGTCACTTCAGCAGCACTCCCAGCCATGGCAAGCAGTCGTCACTCAGTCCTGTGTCACTTCAGCAGCAGTCCCAGCCCTGGCTAGCAGGTGTGACTCAGTCCTGTGTCACTTCAGCAGCACTCCCAGCCCTGGCCAGCAGGTGTCTCTCAGTCCTGTGTCACTTCAGCAGCACTCCCAGCCCTGGCCAGCAGGCGTCAGTCAGTCCTATGTATCTTTAGCAGCACTCCCAGCCCTGGCCAGCAGGTATCACTCACTCCTATGTCACTTCAGCAGCACTCCCAGCCCTGGCCAGCAGGCGTCACTTAGTCCTATGTATCTTCAGCAGCACTCCCAGCCCTGGCCAGCAGGTATCACCTAGTCCTGTGTATCTTCAGCAGCACTCCCAGCCCTTGCCGGCAGGTGACACTCAGTTCTGTGTCACTTCAGCAGCACTCCCAGCCCTGGGCAGCAGGCGTCACTCAGTCCTGTGTCACTTCAGCAGCACTTCCAGCCCTGGCCAGAAGGCGTCTCTCGGTCCTGTGTCACTTCAGCAGCACTCCCAGCCCTGGCCAGCAGGTTTCACTCAGTCCTGTGTATCTTCAACAGCACTCCCAGCTTTCACCAGCAGGTGTCACTCAGTCCTGTGTCTCTTCAGCAGCACTCCCAGCCCTGGCCAGCAGGTGTCACTCAGTCCTGTGTATCTTCAACAGCAATCCCAGCTTTCACCAGCAGGTGTCACTCAGTCCTGTGTCTCTCCAGCAGCACTCCCAGCCCTGGCCAGCAGGTGTCACTCAGTCCTGTGTATCTTCAACAGCACTCCCAGGTTTTGCCAGCAGGTGTCACTCAGTCCTGTGTCTCTTCAGCAGCACTCCCAACCCTGGCCAGCAGGTGTCACCCAGTCCTATGTATCTTCAGCAGCACTCCCAGCCCTGGCCAGCAGGTATCACTCACTCCTGTGTCACTTCAGCAGCACTCCCAGCGCTGGCCAACAGGCGTCACTTAGTTCTATGTATCTTCAGCAGCACTCCCAGCCCTGGGCCGCAGGCGTCACCCAGTCCTGTGTCTCTTCAGCAGCACTCCTAGCCCTGGTCAGCAGGTGTCACTCAGTCCTGTGTCACTTCATCAGCATTCTCAGCCCTGGCCAGTAGATTTTCCTGTAAGAGGATAACTTGACTCTTCTTCCTATGCAGTCCCAGCCTTGCCTACATAAAGCACACATGAACTCACAAAGCTCACAATATGAATTTACTACACAAGAAAACATCCTGCAGCTCTTTAAAGATGGTGCCCTCATGGCAGTGTCCTCTTCATAATACACAGTATTGTATTAGCGGGGGAGTTCAGTGCAGTGGGATAGCTCCATGCAGGGGGAGGTTCTGGCTTGCGTAAGATAACACTGGACTATGGCTATTAAATGTGCCCTTCTTTCTGACACAGATCTCCTATGTAGACTACTGTCTGCTGGACATCCTGCAGATCCACCTCGTACTCGCTCCCGACTGCCTCAAGGACTTCCCTCTGCTTGCAGCCTATGTGGATAGAATTGCCTCCCGCCCCAAGCTGAAGGTGTATCTTGAATCAGAAGCACGTAAAAATAGGCCCATCAACTCCAATGGTAAGCAGTGACTGCCAAAAGACACATGGTGTGGCCTTCAATTCCAACAACAGGCCTTGACCACCAAAAACCAAATGATTCAGTCATCAATTTCAACAACAACCAGTGACCACCCAAAACCAAATGATTCAGTCATCAATTTTAACAACAACAACCAAGGACCACCCAAAACCAAATGATTCAGTCATCAGTTTTAACAACAACAACCAAGGACCACCAAAAACCAAATGATTTAGTCATCAATTTCAACAACGACAATCAGTGACCACCAAAAACCAAATGAGTTAGTCAGCAATTTCATCGACGACAACCAATGACCACCAAAACACAAATGATTCAGTCATCAATTTCAACAACAACCAATGACCACCAAAACTCAAATGATTCAGTCATTAATTTCAACAACAACAACCAATGACCACCAAAAACCACATGATTCAGTCATTTCAACAACAACCAGTGACCACCAAAAAACAAATGGTTCAGTCATCAATTTCAACAACAACCAGTGACTGCCAAAAACTATAGGACTCGATCATAAATTCGAAAAGTAACCAGTGAATGCCCAAAACCCCAGGATGCGACCATCAATTCCAATGGCAAGCAGTGACTGCCAAAAACTTTAGGACATGACCTACAATTCCATGAACAAGCAGTGACCGCCTAAAACAATAGGATGAAACCACTAGGAACCAGCATAAAGCATGTGACCCTCCAGAGCTGTCAACAAAGCATGTTTTACTTTTATGTCTGTTTCAAATTAACATTGTGTTTGTTCTTTTGTCTGCTATAGTCTGGAAGGTGTTTGTATTAAGCAGTGCCAGTTGTTTAACTATCGTAGGTCTAGGGCAGGTGGATAAAAGTATGGAACACACACATTTAAAATCCATCATGTCCATGTTCCCTCTGAGAAGAAAGTGTGCAGGTCATTCTAGAAAACAGATATCTTTCTTAAAAAGAAAAGTAGCCATGTCTTTTATTGTATTCATTATGGTGTGACGCAGATGAGTCAACCCAAGCTCAGCCCCTCTGTTGGGAAGGCATCTGATCTAGCTTTGGTTCCCAGATCCATATGCAGTACAACAAAGCCTCAGGTCTTCTTGTACCAAGAATTGAACAATCTTGTTGTCATTCTTAAGTAGAAGCCTTGTTGATCAGGTATCTCACTTGTACCGGTGGGGGCTCCTTCATCGCTCCTCATGCCAGTCTGTGAAAGGGCCACCTCTCAGGTCTTCCGCCAACCAGAATAGGTCAGGAAGCATCTGTGCAGCTTTCTCTGTTCGAGGTCATCCTCATCAGGAGACATGTTCAGATCTCTTCCACTCTTCAATAGGTCTTCAGGAGTACGAGCTCCCCACAGTCCAGCCTAACAACATTTAATGACAACAGTGCCATCGTTGTTCCAGCCAATACCCAATCTATCCAATCATCTGCACCTCATACCATCTACTCAAAGGGCAGTAATCACATGTGTTATGGTCATGATAATACCTGGCCACCATTGGAAGTTTTTTAATGATTGAGGCGTTATTAACCAGTGAAGATCTGAAGTCAAGAGATCCTTTATGTGTTCAAGGGTATCATCAACACAAGCTGAGTTTAAGATCTGTACCTCTAATCTTGGGTGATTCATAATCCATAGGAGATGAGGCTCCTGGGTGGGGCTGACCAGCACCTAAATTTGCCTCAGAGTTTCAGAACTCCAAAGAGGGTCCCCATTCCTCGCCCTGTTGGCATGATCTCTGTTAGAAGAGGGCGACTGCCGCAGCCGCCCCTGTAGGAAATGACTGACTCCTGATTCTCGCTTCAGGATTGTGGAAAAGGCTGCTTTGGTTGGAAGCAAATGGAGCTCACAAAAAATGTGACCTTCGGCCAAGCCGCACATACTACTCCTTACAGTTGTACTCACACTGGACTCTAACCCAAGCCCCATCCCTGATATACACTGTCCAACTGTTTAACCTCCCTCTTTCCTTTAACGGCAAACCCCCACTATTGTTATCCCTAAAACACTCCCTTTCTTCCATAAAATTCCCCACAGTTTCTCCTCCAGCTTGCCCTCTCTATGCCCCGGCTGTCTCTGTTTCTTGCTTGTTGCTGGACTTCCTCCCTACTTCTCGTCTCATAAACCTTGCCTGCTCTCCCCTTGCTTTAATGTGAGCTCTCTCACTCACCAACAGAAAAAAAACTCCCCTGAGGTGTTCTCTCTTTCCTCCCCTTCCAAATCCCCCATTTCACTTTCCCGTCCACCACTTTTCCAGCACCTCCATCAATTTAGTCAGGTACATTCTGTTTGCCAGTAGGGACAGATGTACCCCATCATGTCTGAACAGTAATGCTAATTTGTACTGAATGTCCTTGTTTGGCCCCACTCTTATGTTCCTCACTTTACAGAAGCCCAAGCTCTCTGCCTCCTTCCTTGTGTGGTCTATTTAGGGTGGCTGGCTCCCGGTCCCTCTCCTGGTCTAAAATTGAGTGAAAACAAATTTGATCAGTCCCATTTATCTGTGACAATCTTGAGACTCCCCCCCCCCTCCTAAGAGCCCATGGGGTTGGATTTAAAACCGGTAGGTCTATGACCCGCACAGAAACACTAAGCAGTGCTGTGCGGGTGGTGTTTTCTGATGACGATTAGTTCCTATAGATGAAGTCAGGGACACTGTGAAACTTCAAACCCTCTTTCGTAAACCAATAACAGACTCAAAATAGCACTAAGAAACACTGCATACAATTTTTAAATGTTTATTTCTAAAAACAAAATCGAATGCCTAAAATGTGAATGGTAACCACACACAGTGCAAAATTAATGCAGCAATGCATGATAAAGCCAGCAAAAACAATATGAACATTCCTAACATAGGGGGTCATTACAATAGCGGGCGGATCGCCACCGCCCGTATGGCGGTGGCGATCCGCCCACCATATTCCACCGCCCGCATGCCATTTCCCCCCACCATATTACGATGGTGGGGGGAGCCCGGCGGACGGAAAGACCGTCCGCCGGTTTTCCGCCGGTCTGACAGGGGACCGGGCGGAAAAGGGCACTAATATGGTGGCGGTGTCTGCAAGACACCGCCATCCATATTAGGATGGTGGCGGAGAGCAGCCTTTCCATGGCGGCGTTGCCGCCATGGAAAGGCATACGGTCTTTGCTGTTGGGGGCCCGTAGCGGGCCCCCAGGATGGTGAGGGGGTGGGGGGTGCACATGGGGGTACCTATGGTACCCCCCTGCATTGGCATGGACAAAGTGGCAGGCACCGCGCGGTGCCTGTCACCTTGTGCATGTCAATGCACAACGTGCATTCCCAGCATTGTGGCGGGCGGGGGTGTGTGCACCGCCCGCCACAATGCTGGGAATAGGGGATGCCACCGCCACGGTGGCGGTGGCATCATAATTGCAGCTGCGGGACCGTCGCACCTATAGCGGACGGTCCCTTTGGCTGTTGCGGTGGCGGGCGGACTTTGTCTGCCCGCCATCGTAATGACCCCATAATTAGGAGCTCCTAGCATCCTAACACCCTATCACTACTTCTAAGCACTAAGATAACATTTAGCAGAAAAAAGCAAGCCTTTAAATTGAGTTTTTAAAAATGGATCACACTGCATGACTTTTCTCAGTCAGAAATCGCTGCTTCGCTGTACTCTATCCCACTCCTTGCACGGGAGTGATAAGCAGTGCGGGCTGACAGCTACTTCTCTGCGCCACTCCCGACTGGGCCTGGTTTGTTGCATCAAACCGGCACGACCTTTGGCGTGATAGTCCAGTCGTGAAGCCTCCCCAATTATTGGTCAGAAACCTGAGTTTTTATAGTATCTGATGTTCAATTTTATCTCTTGTTTACAAGTTTGGTGAGACTAAAGTCCCAATAAGACAAAATAAATACAGGGATAAATGCGTCATCGTGATTTACATATAGATATTCAGGCTGCACTATAAGCGTTGATATTAACATGGCGGCGACTATAACATGAATAACGAAAGGCGGGCACTTCTGCAAGTGTCTAAAACTTCACATCTTCTGTTAAAAAGAGATGAAAGAGTCTGCAGACAAGCCCAGGATAAAAATATAAGGAATCACTGACAGAATATCGAGAGTCAGAAAATCGACCTACAGAAATATCGACGCAAAAATATCGAAGTCAAGAATATCGACATCCTATCTACATTATGGTAAGTACAAAAATATCGGAAAAAAATATCGATGTAAAAAATATCGGGTTTTTTTAAGTTACAAAAATAATGTAAAATAAAGAAAATAATACATATAATTAAAATAAACATAGTTAAAAATATTTTAAAATGTTTAAAAATTATAACTAATATATATAATGTAAAAATAAATTAAACATATACATATAATATATAATATATATACTTACTTAATAATATTTTTTAATAATTATTTTAATAACTTATAAATTGTTAAAAAATATCTTATAAATTACAAATACATCTCTACACATAAAACAATAATATAAATAAAAATTAAATAAATATATATAACAAATAAAAAAATTACAATTATTTTTAATATTTTTAAAATTAATTATATACTACATTAACTAAAATAATACAAAACATATTAGATAGCGGAGGGATTAAAATTACTATTCCCACTCCAGTGAGTGCAACAGTAAGAAAAATGTTGGATAGCGAAGGGGTAAAAATTACTATTCCCACTCCAGAGAGTGCAACAGTAAGAAAAATGTTGGATAGCGAAGGGGTAAAAATTACTATTCCCACTCCAGTGAGTGCAACAGTAGGGAGAGTGTTGGATAGCGTTAGGGTTAAAATTACTATTCCCACTCCAGGGAGTGCAACAGTAGGGAAAGTGTTGGATAGCGTAGGGGTAAAAATTACTATTCCCGCTCCAGTGAGTGCAACAGTAGGGAAAGTGTTGGATAGCGGGAGGGTAAAAATTACTATTCCCACTCCAGGGAGTGCAACAGTAGGGAAAGTGTTGGATAGCGGAGGGAATAAAATTACTATTCCAACTCCAAACAGTGCAACAGTAGGGAAAGTGTTGGATAGCATAGGGGTAAAAATTACTATTCCCGCTCCAGTGAGTGCAACAGTAGGGAAAGTGTTGGATAGCGGGAGGGTAAAAATTACTATTCCCACTCCAGAGAGTGCAACAGTAGGGAAAGTGTTGGATAGCGTAGGGGTAAAAATTACTATTCCCACTCCAGTGAGTGCAACAGCAGGGAAAGTGTTGGATAGCGGGAGGGTAAAAATTACTATTCCCACTCCAGAGAGTGTAACAGTAGGGAAAGCGTTGGATAGCGTAGGGGTAAAAATTACTATTCCCACTCCAGAGAGTGCAACAGTAGGGAAAGTGTTGGATAGCATAGGGGTAAAAATTACTATTCCCGCTCCAGTGAGTGCAACAGTAGGGAAAGTGTTGGATAGCGTAGGGGTAAAAATTACTATTCCCACTCCAGTGAGTGCAACAGTAGGGAAAGTGTTGGATAGCGTAGGGGTAGAAATTACTATTCCCACTCCAGGGAGTGCAACAGTAGGGCAAATGTAGGATCGCATTGGGGTAAAAATTACTATTCCCACTCCAGGGAGTGCAACAGTAGGGCAAATGTAGGATCGCATTGGGGTAAAAATTACTATTCCCACTCCAGAGAGTGCAACAGTAGGGAAAGTGTTGGATAGCGTAGGGGTAAAAATGACTATTCCCACTCCAGTGAGTGCAACAGTAAGGAAAGTGTTGGATAGCGTAGGGGTAAAAATAACTATTCCCACTCCAGTAAGTGCAACAGTAGGGAAAGTGTTGGATAGCGTAGGGGTAAAAATGACTATTCCCACTCCAGTGAGTGCAACAGTAGGGAAAGTGTTGGATAGCGTAGGGGTTAAAATTACTATTCCCACTCCAGAGAGTGCAACAGTAGGGAAAGTGTTGGATAGCGTAGGGGTAAAAATTACTATTCCCACTCCAGTGAGTGCAACAGTAGGGAAAGTGTTGGCTAGCATAGGGGTAAAAATAACTATTCCCACTCCAGTGAGTGCAACAGTAGGGAAAGTGTTGGATAGCGTAGGGGTAAAAATTACTATTCCCACTCCAGTTAGTGCAACAGTAGGGAAAGCGCTGGATAGCGTAGGGGTAAAAATTTCTATTCCCACTCCAGTGAGTGCAACAGTAGGATAAGTGTTGGCTAGCATAGGGGTAAAAATAACTATTCCCACTCCAGTGAGTGCAACAGTAGGGAAAGTGTTGGATAGCGTAGGGGTAAAAATTACTATTCCCGCTCCAGTGAGTGCAACAGTAGGGAAAGTGTTGGATAGCGTAGGGGTAAAAATTACTATTCCCGCTCCAGTGAGTGCAACAGTAGGGAAAGTGTTGGATAGCGTAGGGGTAGAAATTACTATTCCCGCTCCAGTGAGTGCAACAGTAGGGAAAGTGTTGGATAGCGTAGGGGTAAAAATTACTATTCCCGCTCCAGTGAGTGCAACAGTAGGGAAAGTGTTGGATAGCGTAGGGGTTAAAATTACTATTCCCACTCCAGTGAGTGCAACAGTAGAGAAAGTGTTGGATAGCGTAGGGGTAAAAATTACTATTCCCACTCCAGTGAGTGCAACAGTAGGGAAAGTGTTGGATAGCGTAGGAGTTAAAATTACTATTCCCACTCCAGTGAGTGCAACAGTAGAGAAAGTGTTGGATAGCGTAGGGGTAAAAATTACTATTCCCGCTCCAGTGAGTGCAACAGTAGGGAAAGTGTTGGATAGCGTAGGGGTTAAAATTACTATTCCAACTCCAGTGAGTGTAACAGTGTGGAAAATGTCGGATAGCGTAGGGGTAAAATTAACATACTTATTAATTAAATATTTTTTTTAAATAAATAACATATTAATAATTAATTAACAAAAATATTAATAATAAATACCAATAAAATTAAATAAATATTTACTTAAATAACATTAAATTACTTCCCACCCTATTCCCCTATAAACGCACAACCCACTACACATAAAAAATAACACAATTAATTAAATTATCAATTAATCAATTAATAAAAATTAATTACCAATTAATAATTAGATAACAATAAATTAATAATCAATACCAATTAATAAAAATTAAAATGTACTTAATTATAATAAATTACTTCCGACCCTATTCCCCTATAAACCCACAACCCGCTACACATAAAAAATAACACATTTAATTTAATTATCAATTAATCAATTAATAAAAATTAATTACCAATTAATAATTAATTAACAATAAATTAATTAACAATAACAATAAATAAAAAGAATAATTTAATTATAATTAATATAATTATAAAATAACCAATTAATTAACATTAATTACCAATTAATAATTAATTAACAATAAATTAATTAACAATAACAATAAATAAATAATAATAATAAATTACTTATAATTAATATAATTATAAAATAATCAATTAATAAAAATTAATTACCAATTAATAATTAATTAACAATAAACCCACAACCCGCTCTAATACTAAAACGCAAAATTAACTTAATTTTTTTTTACTAATTTCTAAACATTTAATACATATATTTAAAAATAATTAAAAAACATTACAAAAAATGTTAAACACATACATATAAAATACATACTAAAATACATAACACTAATATAAATATCGATATTATTAACAACTTTGGGGCATATTAGCAAGGAATAGCGATATTTATCGCTAACCGCGCTTAGCGCGACTTTGGCTAACGCTGCCTATCGCTGGAAAATATCGCTGAGATAACACCCTATTAGTAAGGTTTATCTCCATAGCGATATTATTTCCAGCGATAGCGGCAAAAAGTGAGAATATCGCTGGAAAACCAGCGATATTCTCGCATTATCGCTAAGGTGGATTCAGCATTAGAATCCACCTCCTATACTTTAAACAGGTAAGTCGTCCTCACTAGCAGGTGATAAAATATAGCGATAAACGCGCTTAGCGCGAGTTATTTTATTGCTTCGCCTGCCTTGCTAATAGGGGTAGTGGGATTAGCGACTGTTTTCAGTCGCTTTTAGTAGGGAACGCCTTCCTTGCATGTCATTAGCGATAATTATCGCTGACATGCAAGGCGATGTTAATCCCGGCCTCTAACGCCTGAAAGCTGTCGCTAACGCCTGTTAGCGACAGCTTGCTAATAGGGCGATAAAATTATCGCCGGTTTAGCGGCAAAAAGTGCCGCTAAAGCGGCGATAAAGCCCTTGATAATATGCCCCGATATTTTTGCTAACGATATTACTTACTTCAATATTATTTACTTCGATATAAAAAAAACCGATATTACTTACCTTAAGGTCGATATTCTGGTCACCGATATTCTTGACTTCGATATTCTGTCCCTACGATATTTAAAACTCAATATTAGTGTAGGTCGATAATAAAAAATCGATATTATGTCTGCATACCAAATATAAGAGGTTAAAATGGTTTGTTAGTCTTCACAACCTCCAATGGTTGTTAACTGAGAGAGTTGAGTTTTAAATACATCCATAATATCATTTAAAACGCATAAAAACTTCCTAAGTTAAGGGATAAAATATTATATGAGGGTTTGAATAAAACATAAAATCTGCTCAAATTACAGAACATTTGCAATGTATTGCATTGAATGTTGCATAGAAATGATAACATATCATATGCACATTGATAAATTAAAAAAAACAGGCAAGGCATTTTGCATATAACTAATTCAGCAGGGTGCAAAAGAAAAATGAAAATGAAAATAAAAGAACAAGAGAAGGGGGTACAAACTGTCCTTTGCCACACTCTTCGTCATGTTGTTTCAGTAAAGCAGAAACAGCCTTTTCCCGGGAAATATGGTCTGAACTTAGGGGGTCATTATAATGACGGGCGGATCGCCACCGCCCGTATGGCAGTGGCGATCCGCCCGCCATTTCTCACCGCCCGCATGCCATTTCCCCCTGCCATATTACGATGGCGGGGGGGACCCCAGCGGACGGAAAGACCGTCCGCCGGTTTTCCGCCGGTCCGACAGCGGACCGGGCGGTAAAGGGACCTAATATGGTGGCGGTGTCTTCTAGACACTGCCATCCATATTAGGTTGGCAGCGGAGAGCAGCCTTTCCATGGCGGCGTTGCCGCCATGGAAAGGCATACGGTGTTTGCTGTTGGGGGATGGGGGTGCACATGGGGGGTACCATACCCCCCTGCATTTGCATGCACAAGGTGGCAGGCACCGCGCGGTGCCTGTCACGGTGTGCATGCAGAAGCACAACTTGCATATATTGCATCCTAATCCCAATGGCGGGACCGCCGCTCCTATGGTGGACGGTCCCATTCTCCATTAAGGTGGCGGGCGGAAAAGTCCGCCCGCCACCGTAATGACCCCCTTAGTTCATTTATTTTCGATGGGTTTTGGGGTCATGGTTTTCCATGATATCCATGGGTCTTTGCTGTTACCTTTGACGATGAGGCATCTGGAACGGAGCAGGTCTGTTCATTATGTTGTGCTTTTCACCTTTGTCTTGATGCCGGATGATGAGAATTTATGATTAAATTTCAGAATTATGTTGTGTCACCTATTGTTGTTATTATGCACCTGGGGTTGTTTGGATCACAGACTATGCAGTCCATTTTCACGGTCTAGTGTAAAATGAAAACAATCATTTCTGTTTACAAAACTGTTTGAATAAGACCAGAATAGGTTGAAATGTGTTGTGTCTTCCTGGATAAAATAAAACAATAATTGGCAGCTCCGGTGTGGCTCAAGTGGTCGTGTTTCAGTTCATCTCTTTTATGAGCCCCAGTCCTTTCTTTAGCGGGGAGCCCCATTCTCCCAGAAGGATTGTGACTATATATATATATATGTGAGCAAAGCGGTGCAAACTACCGAAACGTGTCAGAGCCTTCTGTAAAATAAACTTTTTGAAAATCGAATCCAGCCGAGTCGGTGCCTGTGTGGAAGCCGCAAAGCAGGACAGGGGGCAGATATATGTATATATATATATATATATATATATATATATATATATATATATATTCACTGAAAAAACCATAGGTTTCAGGGGCGTTATAGTTAGTTGGACATTTCACTCGTACAAAACCATAGAAATTCCCCCGTTATAGTTAGTTCAGCTAACTATAACTCGCGCGCCCGCAATGCACTGCTGATGACGTCACATATTACATCACTCATGACATGGTCAGTGACATCACTCATGACATCACTGATGACATCTCAAATGACATCACTGATGACATCACTGATGACATCATCCTTGTGATAGAGTGGCAGACCTCCTCTCACCCTAATATAACCTTTGATACACACACTCAAAAATACAAACTAACATTTTCAAAACAATGGACATACCAATACCGGTTACAACACACCTATTCATTAATTCCAAGATCTACACACACATCCACTCATTCACCAACAGTCACTCATACATATACTCACTCATCATATGTACTCATAGACCTATACATCCTGTTACACACCGCCACTCATCCATAGAGTTACTCACACACATAGTCACACATGCAAACAAAGTATCAAACATCCATTTACTTGCATATACAGTTATACACACACTACCACACTTACTTCTACAGAAACTTACACATACTTACTCTCTTAAACAATCACTTATAGAAACACCTACTTATTTGTACAGGAACTCTTCCAATCTCTCACTCTCACATATACTCACTTATATACACCAATACTCACATATACTAGTTTAAAACATATGTAGTTACTCATAAAGACACTATTGAGACAGTCATTCACTCACTAACAGACCCATACACATACTCATCCACCTATACAGTCCTGCACACATGCTGTCTTCAACACATACAAACAGTGAGTCACTCATTCATGCATCTATGCACTAAGTAATACCCCCCACCGAACCATACAGACACTCAGACACTCATACTGATACTCAAAAAACCAACTAATAACCCATATAGACACTCATGTAGCTCCTCACCAACCCATGCAGCCACTTATACACAAAGTGAGAGACTGATACAGATATTTTCATATTTAAACATTACTCACTAACCCATGTATTCACTAAGATACACTTAGGGGCCGATTCCGATCTCGGCCGGTAGTGCTCCGAATCGGATTCGGCTTTACCGGATCCGATTCGGAGCCCTGTTTCCCGACCGAACCGTACGCGGGTCCGGCCGAGCGAGTACGATGCGAAATCGCCGACCGACTCTGTCTGGGCGTCCCGACCGCTCCGACCGACTCGCTCCCGGCTCAAACCACTCCGACCGACTCGCTCGGACTCGACTCGCACCGCGCAATGGAGACGTTTCCCGGCCGGGTAAGTACGATGCGCGCCGCGAGCAGTCCGACCGAGCCGCGCACTCCGGCTCGAAAGAGCTGTCGGAGCCGTACTTTGGGGTCCGTGTCGGACCCCCCTGTACGCGTAGCCGCGCGAGTCGCACACAGGGGGGACCCATGGGTCCCCCTACCTGTGCGTGTACGGCGCGAATCGCTCGCCGCGTACCCGCTGTAGGGGGTGCCCTTGTCCGACTTCGCACCCATTGAGTCAATGGGAGCCCGCGTACGCGTTGTACGACCGGCTCCCATTGACTTCAATGGGAGTCCGACCGACTCGAGTCCGATAACATACGGCTGCATCGTACTCGTTCGGTCGGACTGCACGGGTCCGAATCGGTCGGAAATCTCTCCGGGTCCGGCTCGGTCGGAGAAATTTCCGGCCCGAATCGGAATCGACCCCTTAGTCAGTTATACAATCAATTTTACAAAACAAAATCATCCATTTAGACACTTATATACCCATTTATTCTTCCATCGACCTTGAGATATACATATATAAAACATATTTAATTTTCAGATAAACACACATTTACTGGATGATGTCATCAGTGATGTCATGAGTGATGTCACTGACCATGTCATGAGTGATGTAATATGTGACGTCATCAGCAGTGCATTGTGGGCATGCGAGTTATAGTTAGCTGAACTAACTATAACGGGGGAATTTCTATGGTTTTGTACGAGTGAAATGTCCAACTAACTATAACGCCCCTGAAACCTATGGTTTTTTCAGTGAATTTCTAAGGTTTTTTAAATGCTAATTTCTAACTATAACGTGCCTGAAACCTATGGTTTTTTCAGTGAATTTCTAAAGTTTTTTAAATGCTAATTTCTAACTATAACATGCCTGAAACCTATGGTTTTTTCAGTGAATATATATATATTTATTATACTATGTATACATGTGAAAATGTCTCGGTCCCCTGTTTGCCTCGGTGGCACGGAAAAAATGGGTGGAACTGACGTGAGCACGCCGACGAGGTCCTCTTATGGCTCTGATGACGTCATACGGTGTCGCGAGCGGAGCCGTGCTCGTTGACGTGGAAGAGCTAGGAAAGAATTTCCGTGGAATGCTGGTGCAGGGGATATTCACCTAAGTGTTCAGGCTAGTCCTTTGGGAGCAACTGTTTATGTTGCCACTCCAGAAACCGAAACCAGTGATCCGAGGGCAGAGGCCCTGCAGATGGCACACGAGGTGGGGTGCCCAGTTGTGTGCACCGGCGGGGCAGCGAAGTGACAAGCACCACAACCCACAAAAAAGGTAACGAGGGCACTGAATAACACAGGATCTTCTCTTTGTATCTGGCAGGAACAACGAAGTTAAAATGCCCTAGTACCAAAATGTAGAATTAGTGCTACAACGGGCTTCAAGAGGACCTGCGATGCCGCTTCTGCCTCCCGTACCCTGGAGGTGGCACATGGGTCACGCTGGTACGGTCATACTGCGGTGGGACGCACACTCGTTGACCTCTCATGGCACTGCTCCACACTTCAGGGAGGACGCTTTCCATTAGCTATGTTTTCTGATGACATGTCGCGCCGGCCCGTCCAACAACAGAACTCCTTTAGATCCAAACAGACTCTTCCACTCTCACCGGAAGTGAAACCAGGCCACGCGGACACTTTCACAATACAACAGCCGGGAATGCACTTTTCGGTTAAAAAAACACATTCCTTCCTCCTAGTTAATCAAATAAACGTCTCACTGAAGAACAGGGGCCAGCTTCGATCGGTAAACAGCCGTTACAACGACTTTTTACTTTGCGATACCATTACAACGCATGCATTACCACGCATGCGTTGTACATCACAAAGTCATTACTACGCATTTTTAGAACGCATGGTCATTTACCACGCATGCTTTTACAACTAATTTTGTTGTAAAGGTATGTATGGTAAATGACCATGCGTTCTAAAAACATGTAGACGATCCATGTCGTTGTAAGGAAACAGAAGCTGTTCTGTTTCCTCACAACGACGTGCACCGCCCCTCAGAGATGACGTGAAGCAGGAACCACGAGGAGAGAGGAACCATGAGGAGTGAGAGGTAAGGGGGATTGGGCATGGGGTGGGGGTTTCTTTTCTAGGGTTTAGGGTAGTGCAGTGGTGTTTGGGTGGTGTAGGGGGTCGTGCTGGGGGTAGTGTTTTAGGGTTTAGGGTAGTGCAGTGGTGTTTGGGTAGTGTAGGGGGTCGTGCTGGGGGTAGTGTTTTAGGGTTTAGGGTAGTGCAGTGGTGTTTGAGTAGTGTAGGGGTCATGCTGGTGGTAGTGTTTTAGGGTTTAGGGTAGTGCAGTGGTGTTTGTGTAGTGTAGGGGGTCATGCTGGGGGTAGTGTTTTATGGTTTAGGGTAGTGCAGTGGTGTTTGGGTACTGTAGGGGTCGTGCTGGGGTAGATTTAGGGTTTAGGGTAGTGCAGTGGTGTAGGGGGTCGTGCTGGTGGTAGTGTTTTAGGGTTTAGGGTAGTGCAGTGGTGTATGGGTAGTGTAGGGGTCGTGCTGGGGTAGTGTTTTAGGGTTTAGGGTAGTGCAGTGGTGTTTGAGTAGTGTAGGGGTCATGCTGGTGGTAGTGTTTTAGGGTTTAGGGTAGTGCAGTGGTGTTTGTGTAGTGTAGGGGTCATGCTGGGGGTAGTGTTTTATGGTTTAGGGTAGTGCAGTGGTGTTTGGGTACTGTAGGGGTCGTGCTGGGGTAGATTTAGGGTTTAGGGTAGTGCAGTGGTGTAGGGGGTCGTGCTGGTGGTAGTGTTTTAGGGTTTAGGGTAGTGCAGTGGTGTATGGGTAGTGTAGGGGGTCGTGCTGGGGTAGTGTTTTAGGGTTTAGGGTAGTGCAGTGGTGTTTGAGTAGTGTAGGGGTCATGCTGGTGGTAGTGTTTTAGGGTTTAGGGTAGTGCAGTGGTGTTTGTGTAGTGTAGGGGGTCATGCTGGGGGTAGTGTTTTATGGTTTAGGGTAGTGCAGTGGTGTTTGGGTCCTGTAGGGGTCGTGCTGGGGGTAGATTTAGGGTTTAGGGTAGTGCAGTGGTGTTTGTGTAGTGTAGGGGGTCATGCTGGGGGTAGTGTTTTATGGTTTAGGGTAGTGCAGTGGTGTTTGGGTAGTGTAGGGAGTCTTGCTGGGGGTAGTGTTTTAGGGTTTAGGGTAGTGCAGTGGTATTTGTGTAGTGAAGGGAGTCATGCTGTGGGTAGTGTTTTAGGGTTTAGGGTAGTGCAGTCGTGTTTGTGTAGTGTAGGGGGTCGTGTTTTAGGGTATAGGGTAGTGCAGTGGTGTTTGTGTAGTGTGGGTGGTCATGCTGGGGTATATTTAGGGTTTAGTGTAGTGCAGTGGTGTTTGGGTAGTGTAGGGAGTCGTGCTGGTGGTAGTGTTTTAGGGTTTAGGGTAGTGCAGTTATGTTTGGGTAGTGTAGGGTGTCGTGCTGGGGGTAGTGTTTTAGCACTAATTTTTCTTTCTACAGCACTAACCATAATTTCTATGGCAAAATAAACCCCCTCATTTTGTTCCTTTTTAAATTAAATGTTTTAAGTGTTACCAGTTTATTCCAATCAAGATGGCTTCAGGTGTGCCATACTTTTGTCATAAGTAAGACTGTTAGCGCTCTAGTTGTTCTTTAGAACACTCTGGGAAGCTGCAGTAGAACACAAAGGCATCAACTGACAAGCTGCTCCTGTTGAAATATAACAGGAAGATATTTGAGATCTCACTTAAAACATGTCCTAATTTTTCTTTCTACAGCACTAAACATAATTTCTATGACAAAATGAACCCCCTCATTTTGTTCCTTTTAAATTAAATGTTTTAAGAGTTACCAGTTTATTCCAATCAAGATGGCTTCAGGTGTGCCATAATTTTGTCATAAGTAAGACTGTTAGCGCTCTAGTTCTTTAGAACACTCTGAGAAGCTGCAGTAGAACACAAAGGCATCAACTGACAGGCTGCTCCTGTTGAAATATAACAGGCAGATATTTGAGATCACACTTGAAACATGTCCTAATTTTTCTTTCTACAGCACTAACCATAATTTCTATGACAAAATGAACCCCATCATTTTGTTCCTTTTTAAATTAAATGTTTTAAGTGTTACCAGTTTATTCCAATCAAGATGGCTTCAGGTGTGCCATAATTTTGTCATAAGTAAGGCTGTTAGCACTCTAGTTGTTCTTTAGAACACTCTGGGAAGCTGCAGTAGAACACAAAGGCATCAACTGACAGGCTGCTCCTGTTGAAATATAACAGGAAGATATTTGAGATCTCACTTAAAACATGTCCTAATTTTTCTTTCTACAGCACTAATCATAATTTCTATGGCAAAATGAACCCCTCATTTTGTTCCTTTTTAAATTAAATGTTTTAAGTGTACCATTTTATTCCAATCAAGATGGCTTCAGGTGTGCCATAATTGTGTCATAAGTAAGACTGTTAGCGCTCTAGTTGTTCTTTAGAACACTCTGGGAAGCTGCAGTAGAACACAAAGGCATCAACTGACAGGCTGCTCCAGTTGAAATATAACAGGAAGATATTTGAGATCACACTTGAAACATGTCCTAATTTTTCTTTCTACAGCACTAACCATAATTCTATGACAAAATGAACCCCATCATTTTGTTCCTTTTTAAATTAAATGTTTTAAGTGTTACCAGTTTATTCCATCCAAGATGGCTTCAGGTGTGCCATACTTTTGTCATAAGTAAGGCTGTTAGCACTCTAGTTGTTCTTTAGAACACTCTGGGAAGCTGCAGTAGAACACAAAGGAATCAACTGACAGTCTCTGCCCTTGTTGGATGTACATGTTTTACTGAGAATGTCAGACTTCATTCTCACATGACTGAGAAAGATAATGTGAATTTACAGAAAATATGCTCTCATTTTAGCTTCTGGAGCACCTTCCAAAACTGTATGGGACAAGCATGTGAAAATAGTTTTCTCTCAAACATGATTCATGATATCCCAGCAGAAGGTTTTTCACAGGGTAAAATCACCTTAGAACACACCACAATTCCTGAAATTAGTATGGTACCATCAACAAATGAATTCTAATGTAACTAAAGTCTGTTATCACCCTTTATAGTTCTCCTTTTGGTAACCCTCAAAATCTTTGATTCACTACAATGCATTTCAATGGGGTATTATCATGTATATTGGTCCCAAGATGGCTGCCAGCAATTCCAGGATGAAGTGCTGACAGCCAATCAGATCTCACGATGACATGTGTGGTTAGGCTCCGCCCAGATATATATGTGTTTTCTTTTTCAAATTTCTCAGGAACTACTGAACGGATTTATACCATTTAAGCAAAAGGCATGACCCTGAACCAAGGGCTACCTTTTTGGCAAATTTGGTGTAATTCCGTTCAGCAGTTCGTGCTGTAGCTGCGACTAAAGGTTCCTATGGAAAATTGCATGGGGAAAACACGTTTTGGGACCCCCCTTTTTTCTCGGCCTCCGCTTGCCGAATCACCCCGAGACTTTTAGGATAGGAGCGGACCGGAGCGCCCCAACAAGTTGGAAAATTTTGCGAAGATTCGTCAACCGGCGCCAACGTTATTTCAAATAGAATGTTGCGGATTTCCTATGGAAAATAGGTCCTAATTATAACTATCTACTGGCGACCGCCAGTAGATAATATATATATGTATATATATATATATATTCACTGAAAAAACCATAGGTTTCAGCCACGTTATAGTTAGAAATTAGCATTTAAAAAAACCTTTGAAATTCACTGAAAAAACCATAGGTTTCAGGGACATTATAGTTAGTTGGACATTTCACTCGTACAAAACCAGAGAAATTCAGCCGTTATAGTTAGTTCAGCTAACTATAACTCACGCCCCCGCAATGCACTGCTGATGACATCACATATTACATAATTCATGACATGGTCAGTGACATCACTGATGACATCACTGAGGATATCATCCAGTGACTGTGTGTTTCTGTAAAGTGTAAATATGTTTTATATATATATATGCCAAGGTGTATTGAAGAATGAGTGGGTGTATGAGTGTCTGAATGGATGATTTAGTAGGTGCGTGACTGACTGTATAAGTGAGTGATTAAACATGTCTTACTGAATGCATGGGTTAGTGACTAAACTGTGTAAATGTCTGTATCAGTCTGTCAGTTGATGTGTAAGCGGCTCCATGGGTTGGTGAGTAGCTACATGAGTGTCTATATGGGTTATTGATTGGTTGTCTGAGTATCTGTATGGGTGCCTGAGTGTCTGTGTGGGTGGGTGGGGGGTGTATGACTCCCTGCATGGTTGTGTGAGTGGGTGATTCACTGGGTGTATGGGTTCAAGAGTGCATCTATGAGGGGCTGTATGGGTGGGTGAGTGTGTGTATGGCTGTGTTGGTGAGTAAATGGATGTCTCAGTGGTACATGTGTGAGTAGCTACATATGTGAAAGGCAGTATATGTGTGTTGGAGTATATAAATGACTATATGTGAGAGTGAGTGATTGTGAGAGTGGCTGTATGGATCAATGTGTGCTTGTATCAGTGATTGTATAAGAGAGTAAGTATGTGTTAGTACATGTATGAATAAGTGAGGTGGTGTGTGTATAACTGTATAGGTGAGTAAATGGGAGTGTGATTGATTCTTTGCATGACTGACTAGGTGTGTGAGTAACTCTATGGGTGAGTGGCGGTGTGTGAGTGTCTCTATAGGTGTATAAGTGCATATGATAGTGCTGTATTGATGAGTGACTGCATGCATGAGTGACTGTATAGGTGAATAAGTGGATGTGTGTGTAGACCTAGGAATCAGTGAGTGGGTATGTTGTAACTGGTATTGGTGTGTGTATAGTTTCGAAAATAGTAGTCTGTATTTTAGAGTAGGTGTATCTAAGGTTATATTAGGTTGTGAGGAGGTGCAGCTGATTAGCTCATGGATGATGTCATTAGTGATGTCATCAGTGATGTAATTTTAGATGTCATCACTGATGTCATCAGTGATGTCACTGACCATGTCATGATTGATGTAATTTGTGACGTCATCAGCAGTGCATTGCGGGGGCGTGAGTTATAGTTAGCTGAACTAACTATAACGGCCGAAATTCTCTGGTTTTGTACGAGTGAAATGTCCAACTAACTATAATGTCCCTGAAACCTTTTTTTAAATGCTAATTTCCAACAATAACGTGGCTGAAACCTATGGTTTTTTCAGTGAATTTCTAAGGTTTTTTCAATGCTAATTTCTAACTATAACGTCCCTGAAACCTATGGTTTTTTCAGTGAATTTCAAAGGTTTTTTAAATGCTAATTTCTAACTATAACGTCCCAGAAACCTATGGTTTTTTCAGTGAATTTCAAAGGTTTTTCAATGCTAATTTCTAACTATGCCTACAGAGGTAGGACAAGTGCAGAAAGAGGAAGAAAGGAGCAGAAAGAAGCAAGAGAAATGCAGAAAGAGGCAACAGAAGTCCAGAAAGACGATGAAAAGTGCAGAAAGAAGCAAGAGATATGCAGAAAGAACCAACAGAGGTGCAGAAAGAGGCCTTGTTGCAAAGTCATCCTGTGCCCCCAACTTTTTGCTGACTGGTACTGGTGGTAACTGACTCTGACTAACAAGGTCCGGAGCCAGTGCTATGCTGAAAGACACTTAGAATACAGTGAAAACACCTACATACACTAGGGTACACTCTGGGTTGGGGTACCCCTGTGATTGGCATCACCTCCCCTGTAAGGCCCTAGTACATAATAGGGCAGGGGGATTAAAACTACCTCTAACTCAGAGGTGCAGAAAGAGGCAAGACAAGTGCAGAAAGAAGCAACAGAGGTGCTGAAAGAGGCAAGAGAGGTGCAGAAAGAAGCAAGTAAAATGCAGAAAGAGGCAAGAGAGGTGCAGAAAGAGGCAAGAGAGGTACAGAAAGAGGCAGGAGGGGTGCAGAAAGAAGGAAGAGAATTGCTGAAAGAAGCAACAGAGCTGTAGAAAGAAGCAAGAGAAGTGCAGAAGGAGGCAAGTGAGGTGCAGAAAGAAGCTAGAGCAGCGCAGAAAGAACCAACAGAGGTGCAAAAAGAGGGAAGAGCGGTGCAGAAAAAGGTAGGAGAGGTGCACAAAGAGGCAAGAGAGCTACAGAAAGAGGCAGGAGGGGTGCAGAAAGAAGGAAGAGAAGTGCAGAAAGAAGCAACAGAGGTGTAGAAAGAGGCGCAAACGGTGCAGAAAGAGCAAGAGAAGTGCAGAAAAAAGCAACAGAGGTACAGAAAGAGGCAAGAGAGGTGCAGAAACAGACAGGAAAGGTGCAGAAAGAGGGAACAGGGGTGCAGAAAGAGGCAAGAGGGGTGCAGAAATAGAAAAGAGGGGTGCAGAAAGAGGCAAGAGGGGTGGTTCTTCGGGAAAGGCTTGAGATGTTAGAGAATAACTCTCGGAGAAATAACTTGCGTATTTTGAATGTCCCGGAGGGAAGGGAGGGTGAAGACCTTAAGTCCTACATAGTTACACTCTTAAAAGAATCTCTGCAGATTGAGGAGTCGGAGGAAGACTTGAGGAAAGACATTCAGAGGGTCCATAGAGATCCTAGGAGGCACCCCAACAGGACAAAGCCCAGGACAATTCTCATGAACTTTCTCACCTATTCCCTAAAGGAAAAGATCCTCAACATGGCCCTAAAGGCGAAATCTTTGAAAGCCAGAGATCTTTCTTATGAAATCCGTTCTGATCTTGCCCATGCCACCCTTGACAGGCAATGGGAGTTGGGCAGGAAGTTGGATGATTTCAAAAAGCTTGGTGCGACTGCCCAGCTCAAATTTCCTGCAACCCTGAAGATTATGCACAACAATAAAATGCATAATGTCAGATCAGTGCAAGAGGCGGAGGAGTTATTAGATAGTCTCGGCAAAGCCGCGAAATAGCTGATGGTCGAGCACTATATATGATACTTACACTTGGGATCTTTGGGGCAGGTCTAGCCAGCAGGGTCCTTTCTCTTCTAACACGCATTTGGTTATTGCTCATTCTTATATGAGGCACTAGATTGGTAATCACAATTATTTGCACATACATGCACATAGGGATATATACGGCGACATTCGGTTAATTGGGACGGTATAGGCGGGGCTCTAGTTTTTCTTTCTTTTCGCCTTTTTTTTTTTTTTTGTACTTGCTTACAAGGGGACAGGGTGGGTGCCCCGGGGTGCAGCTTCTGGACTACATCAGTCCAGATAAATGGGGGAGGGGTTCTCTAGGGAGGGGTTCTTTTGGGGGCGGGGATGGGGGTAGGGTCATTTGCACGGGGTGGGGGGCAAAGGGGTAAAAAATACAAACTTTCCTCATTCACCTTACTACTTGGTCAGATTATCTTGGTCCTATCGCAATTGGTCTGGTATTGGCTTCTTCGGGATTCAGTCGACTCACAGTTCTCATGTCTAAACCTCCATGAGAACGATTCAGCTTTTGTCCTGGAATGTTAATGGCCTGCGGGTTAAAACCAGAAGGGCCAACATTTTGCAGTAGATAAAAGACTCTCCCGCGCAGGTCATTATCCTCCAGGAAACTCATCTCCTAAAAGAAGTGATAACTGGGTTATTCAAAAATTTAAAGTGGGTAGAACACATGATTTGCTCCAACCAGAGTGCTAATATCAGGGGCGTCGCTATATTAATTAAAAAACAAGCGAATGCCCGTATCTTAGACTCCATTGTTGACCCAAGTGGCAGGTGGGTCATTGTGAAGTTGACTATTTTAGGCTTTCTGCTACTTTGGTGGGCTACTATGGCCCAAACCAGGATGACCCCTCCTCTCTAAAAACATTTCTCAAACCTTTTGGAATATCCAGACCCAGTTATTATGGCCAGGGATTTCAACATCGTCCTGAACCCCAAACTGGACAAGTCGCAGAGTAGTAGAGCTAGGGTACCTTCTAGGTCCCGGATGTACCTCCAATCTATCATGGCGCAGACTGGGCTTTGTGACATTTGGAGGGACAGATCAGGTAACCTGCCAGGAGTCTCATACTATAACAGTAAATACGGCCACAAGTCAAGGATTGATTACATCTTGGTCAGCCATAGCCTCAGGGGTAAAGTAAAGAACATCAGCTATGTGACTCCACATCTGTCGGATCACTTAGGGGTCTGGATGGATTTGGCCTTGGCAGATGGCGAACATTCTAGAGTTTGGACGTTCGATCGGACTCTACTTTTGGATGATGCCGAGAGGGAGTTTTTATCTCAGGAGACTGAGTGTTTTTTTAATACGAATCTGGGCTCGGCTGGGACGCCGGTAGTCTGGGACTCCTTAAAGGCCTTTTTAAGGGGCATGATTACTAGCAGGGTATGTCATAAGAACAGACAATATAGGGAGGAGGTGGCTCACAAGGAGGCAGAGATGAAGATAGTAGAGTTGAGTTTAAATAGAGAAGCTGACTCTGAGAAGCAACAGGAAAATTTTGCCAAATTAAGCAAATTAAAGGATCAGCTGGACACTACTATTCGGATGAGGGTCACAAGCAGGCGGGAGGCGAGTAAGCTTGCCCATTTTGAGTATGGAGAAGCCGCAGGCAAGCTTTTGGCGTGGAAGGCGATGTCCGACAGGATGCGCAATCTCATAAAACAAATCGACAGTGCAGATAGTGCTACCGCTCTGTCTACGGATGAAGAGATTGGCGACGCCTTTTTTGCTTTCTTTCAGGAGTTGTACCATGAGGATAGCGCAGTGGATAAAACTATGGCTATGGAGTGGTTGCGGGGGAGCACGCTCACCCCCCTGAATTTGTCTCAGCAGGAAGATCTAGAGCTGGACATATCTCAGGAAGAGGTGAGGAAGGCCATCCTTGCTTGTAAAGGAGGGAATGCTGCTGGGCCCGATGGGCTCCCTGCAGAACTTTACAGATCTCTTGGGGAGGTGATTATTCCGACTCTGACATTACTCTTTAATGAGATTTTATCTGGCGTCGCAAGGCTCCCAGGTTCATGGGGGGAAGCTACTATTACCCTGATTTTGAAAGCAGGTAAGAACCCAGCGAGTTGCGGGTCCTACAGGCCCATCGCGCTGCTGAATGCAGATTATAAAATCTTTGTCAGGATCCTGGCAGATAGGCTGGGTTCTGTAGCGGGAGGCATGCTTCACCCTGATCAAAAAGGGTTTGTTAAGGGCAGGAATTTAGCCGACCTTACCTATGATTTTGTGGGTGCAATAGATTTGGCCACCACCTTTTCGCTCCCCCTCGCAGCAATAACATTAGACGCCACCAAGGCCTTTGACAGGGTCAATTGGGTATATCTCTCGGCTGTTATGGAAAAGTTTAATTTGGGTGAGAAATTCTGCCGAGTCATTCAACTCATCTATCAAGATCCATCCGCAAGACTCCTGGTTAATGGTAAACTGACTAAACCCTTTAAGATCACCAGAGGTACTAGGCAGGGCTGCCCCCTCTCTCCTCTTCTTTTTGACCTATATATTGAGCCTTTGGCTCAGCGTTTAAGAGAGGAGTCTAGTATTCTGCCATTTAAGTATGGTGACTGGGAGAGGAAGGTAGCCTTGTACGCCGATGATGTTTTGATTCTTTCTGCTGATCTCGCGATGACTTTTCCCCATGTCATTAGCTTAGCACGGGACTTCGGGCAGGTATCCGGTTATGAGGTCAACGTGGAGAAAACTGAGGTTATGACGTGGAACCTGGCGGAGTGTCAATATCAGACCAAGCGTGATATGAGGTACTTGGGGGTGAGAATAGTTCAGGACATTGATAAGATCTCAGGGACTAACCTGGCAAATGTCTCCAGGGAGTGTCAGAAACTAATGAAATCATGGGCCCTCCTCCCCTTGACCATCTTGGGGAGGATCAACCTGGTTAAGAAGGTGGTGCTACCGAAAATTACTTTCCTTTTAAATACCATCCCTCTTCATTTTGAAAAACCAGCCATAGCTAAGCTTCAGCAGGCAATCAATTTGTTTGTCTGGGCTTACAGGGCTACGAGGATTGCCTGGAAGAAGCTCAGGCGCAGGAGGGAGAAGGGTGGCCTTGCACTTCCTGATCTGCAGTATTATGCATGGGCCTTCCAGCTGTCGCACTCGAGAATGCTCTTAAAAACCCCAGACCACACAGGGGTGGGGGCCATGTTCTCTGCCATGTTAAAGGGTGCTGGTCTGTCTCAGGTGGGATTTCTGTTCAAATTTGGAGAACAGAAGTTCTTCAAGAAGATTAGGCTAAAAGTCCTGCTGGGGATGGCTCGAACTTGGGCTAGCATTAAACAGTGTACTGGTCCCAATTATTTTTCAAGTCGAGCCCCCCTGTGGGACTCTCCAGGCGCACCAGACTGCCTGAAAGACAGGCTTGCACTACCTCTTAGAGCAGCAGGGCTTAAGGTGTGGGGGGACCTCGCTTTTGAGGGTTCACTTTTACCATGGATGTCACTACATACCAGGCTAGAAGAGGGCATGTCTAAGTTTAAATATATTCAGTTGCAGAGTTGGTCCCAAAACTTTAAAAAACCTATAGGCATAGGAAACACCCTTGAGGAGCAGCTGGTGGTAAGACCGCCGGGGAGGAAGGAGGTTTCTTTTCTTTATTGGGCCATTGAGGAGGCTATCGATGGGGATTTTAAATTGGCTGAAGAACTGTGGGGGGCCTCCTTGCCAAATGAACAGTGCGAATATTTGTGGCAAACATCTTTTAATACCATGTTTGCCGCTGTAAAACCAGCTTGGCTGAGGAGGAACCATTTGTTTACGGTTCATAGGGCTTATTTATCACCGTTAAGATTAACTAAAATGTCGAAGGGGCCTCCAGTCCGCTGTAAAAAATGTGATTTAGAAGGCGCCTCTGACATACATATTTTTAAGGAATGCCCTGCGATAGCAGAATTTTGGGGAAAAGTAGGGAAAACCATCGCTGACATCTTGGGACTTCCAATCCAAATTAATCTTGGCCTGATAATTTTTGGTATATCTAGTGGAATTAGCGGCCCCGCTAGGTTGTTCCTCTTCTATGCAGTGCTGTTGGCTAGGAGGGAAATCTGTAAAAGATGGGTGGAAGTTACACCTCCTTCACATTCTGAGTGGTTGTCTTCCTTATTTACAACATCCAGGTTAGATTTGTGTAGAACGCAGAGTAGTAAAAATAAAGCACTATGGGATTTCTTACTAACATGGTCTAATGCTTAGTTTTGGGGATTTATTAACTAGTTTCATCAATGTTTTAAGTCTTCACCTATAAAGAAATCTGGCTCCTATGATTATGCCTCTTTTGAAACTCCTTTGACTGTGTTGGGCCTCCCAGTCCTTCCACCTATAGGCCAACATTAACAGTCACCGTTTCCATTGGAACCAGAGGGGAGTCTGACCACCCCTTTCCATCTTGGGGCCAGTGTCATCTTAAGACTGTTCTGTACCGGTAGGTGGGACGCTTCCTCATGGTCCCCATCCAGTAGCCTACGTCTCTTTAATATTGAGTAACGGTATGGACGGCTTATTTTGTCTACTGGGGTCTGAGGCAAATGAGGATTAAAAAAAAAAAAAAAAAGAGAGTTGCAGAAACAGGCAGGAAAGGTGCAGAAAGAGGGAACAAGGGTGCAGAAATAGAAAAGAGGGGTGCAGAAAGAGACAAGAGGGGTACAGAAAGAAGCAAGAGCAGTGCAGAAAGAAGCAACAGAGGTGCAAAAGGAGGCAAGAGAACTGCAGAATGAACCAACAGAGGTGCAAAAAGAGGCAAGAGGGGTGCAGAAAGAGGTAGGAGAGGTGCACAAAGAGGCAAGAGAGGTACAGAAAGTCACGCAATAATGGGTGGATGTATCTATACCGTTGTACAGATGATTTATGATTTGGATGTGTTACTCATCTACTGGCTCTGTAGGATACTATTATTGCTGATATGTCGTTGTATATTCTTGTTCACAACCACAAAATCTTTAATAAACAGATCAAACAAAAAAAAAGAGAGGTACAGAAAGAGGCAGGAGGGGTGCAGAAAGAAGGAAGAGAAGTGCAGAAAGAGGCAAGAGAATTGCTGAAAGAAGCAACAGAGGTGTAGAAAGAAGCAAGAGAAGGGCAGAAAGAGGCAAGTGAGGTGCAGAAAGAAGCAAGAGCAGTGCAGAAAGAACCAACAGAGGTGCTGAAAGAGGCGCGAAGGGTGCAGAAAAAGCAAGAGAAGTGCAGAAAGAGGCAACAGAGGTACAGTAAGAGGGAAGAGAAGTGCAGAAACAGGCAGGAAAGGTGCAGAAACAGGGAACAGTGGTGCAGAAAGAGGCAATAGAGGTGCAGAAAGAGAAAAGAGGGATGCAGAAAGAGGCAAGAGATCTGCAGAAAAAAGCAACAGAGGTGCTGAAAGAGGCAAGTGAGGTGCAGAAAGGGGCAGGAGATCTGCAGAAAAAAGCAACAGAGGTGCTGAAAGAGGTAAGTGAGGTGCAGAAAGAAGCAAGAGAGGTGCAGAAAGAGGCAATAGAAGTGCAGAAAGTAGCAACAGAGGTGCAGAAAGAGGCAAAAGGGGTGCAGAAAGAGGCAAGAAAAGTGCAGAAAGAGATAACAGAGGTACAGAAAGAGGCAAAAGAGGTGCAGAAACAGGCAGGAAAGGTGCAGAAAGAGGGAACAGGGGTGCAGAAAGAGGCAAGAGAGGTGCAGAAAAAAAGCAACAGAGGTGCTGAAAGAGGCAAGTGAGGTGCAGAAAGAGGCAAGAGATCTGCAGAAAAAAGCAACAGAGGTGCTGAAAGAGGCAAGTGAGGTGCAGATAGAAGCAAGAGAGGTGCAGAAAGAAGGAAGAGAAGTGCAGGTAGAAGTAACAGAGGTGCTGAAAGAGGCGCGAAGGGTGCTGAAAGAGCAAGAGAAGTGCAGAAAGAGGCAACAGAGGTACAGAAAGAGGCAAGAGAGGTGCAGAAAGAGGGAACAGGGGTGCAGAAAGAGGCAAGAGAGGTGCTGAAACAGGCAAGTGAGGTACAGAAAGAGGCAAGAGATCTGCAGAAAAAAGCAATAGGGGTGCTGAAAGAGGCAAGTCAGCTGCAGAAAGAAGCAAGAGAGGTGCAGAAAGAAGCATCAGAGGTGCAGAAAGAGGCAAGAGGGGTACAGAAAGAGGAGAGAGAAGTGCAGAAAGAAGCAAAAGAGGTGCTCAAAGAGGCAAGAGGGATGCAGAAAGAGGCAAGAGCAGTGCAGAAAGAACCAAGAGAAGTGCAGAAAGAAGCAACAGAGGTGCTGAAAGAGGCACAAAGGGCGCAGAAAGAGGCAAGAGAAGTGCAGAAAGAAGCAACAGAGGTACAAAAAGAGGCAAGAGTGGTGCAGAAAGAGGGAAGAGAGGTGTAGAAAGAGGCAAAATAGTTGCACAAAGAGGGAAGACGGGTGCAGAAAGAGGCAAGAGGGGTGCAGAAACAGGCAAGAGAAGTGCAGAAAGAGGCAAGAGAATTGCTGAAAGAAGCAACAGAGGTGTAGAAAGAAGCAAGAAAAGTGCAGAAAGAGGCAAATGAGATGCAGAAACAGGCAAGAAAGGTACAGAAAGAGGGAAGACGATTGCAGAAAGAGACAACAGGGGTGCAGAAAGAAGCAAGACAGGCGCAGAAAGAAGCAAGAGAAGTGCCGAAAGAAGCAACAGAGGTGCAGAAGGAGGCAAGAAAACTGCAGACAGAGGCAAGAGTGTTGCAGAAACAGGCAAAAGAGGTACAGAAAGAGGGAACAGGTGGGCAGACTGAGGCAAGAGAGGTGCAGAAAGAGGGAAGAGGGGTTCAGAAAAAGCCAAGAGGGATGCAGAAAGAGGCAAGAGCAGTGCAGAAAGAACCAAGAGAAGTGCATAAAGAAGCAAAAGAGGTGCGCAAAGAGGCAAGAGGGATGCAGAAAGAGGCAAGAGCATTGCAGAAAGAACCAAGAGAAGTGCAGAAAAAAGAAACAGAGGTGCAGAAAGAGGCACAAATGGTGCAGAAAGAGGCAAGAGAAGTGCAGAAAGAAGCAACAGAGGTACAAAAAGAGGCAAGAGTGGTGCAGAAAGAGGGAAGAGAGGTGTAGAAAGAGGCAAAAGAGTTGCACAAAGAGGAAAGATGGGTGCAGAAAGAGGCAAGAGGGGTGCAGAAACAGGCAAGATAAGTGCAGAAAGAGGCAAGAGAATTGCTGAAAGAAGCAACAGAGGTGTAGAAAGAAGCAAGAAAAGTGCTGAAAGAGGCAAGTGAGATGCAGAAACAGGCAAGAAAGGTACAGAAAGAGGGAAGACGATTGCAGAAAGAGACAACAGGGGTGCAGAATGAAGCAACTGGGTCGCGGCAAGAGAAGTGCAGAAAGAAGCAACAGAGGTGCAGAAGGAGGCAAGAGAACTGCAGAAAGAGGCAAGAGAGTTGCAGAAACAGGCAAAAGAGGTACAGAAAGAGGGAACAGAGGTGCAGACAGAGGCAAGAGAGGTGCACAAACAGGTAAAAGGGGTGCAGAAAGAGGCAAGAGGGGTACAGAAATTTGCAAGAGAGGTGCAGAAAGAAGCAAGAGCAGTGCAAAAGAACCAACAGAGGTGCAAAAAGAGGCAAGTGAGGTGCAGAAGGAGGCAAGAGAGTTGCAGAAACAGGCCGAAGGGGTGCAGAAAGAGGGAACAGGTGGGTAGACTGAGGCAAGAGAGGTGCAGAAAGAGGGAAGAGGGGTTCAGAAAAAGGCAAGAGGGATGCAGAAATATGGAACAGAGGTGCAGGAAGAATCCATAGCAGTGCAGAAAGAACCAACAGAGGTGCAGAAAGAGGCAAGAGGGGTACAGAAAGAGGCAAGTGAAGTGCAGAACGAAGCAAAAGAGGTACAGAAACAACCAACAGCGGTGGAAAAAGAGGCAAGAGGGGTGCAGAAAGGGGTAGGAGAGGTGCAGAAAGAGGCAAGAGGGGTACCGAAAGAGGCAGGAGGGGTGCAGAAAGAGGAAGAGAACTGCAGAAAGAAGCAACGGAGGTGCTGAAAGAGGCACGAAGGGTGCAGAAAGAGACAAGACAGGTGAAAAAAGAAGGAACAGAGGTACAGAGAGGGGCAAAAGTGGTGCAGAAAGAGGAAAGAGAGGTGTAGAAAGAGGCAAGAGAGTTGCACAAAGAGGGAAGAGGGGTGCAGAAAGAGGCAAGAGGGGCGCAGAAAGAAGCAACAGAGGTGACGAAAGAGGCAAGAGAGGTGCAGAAAGAAGCAAGAGAGTTACAGAAAGAGGCAAGTGAAGTGCAGAAGGAGGCAAGAGAACTGCAGAAAGAGGCAATAGAGGTGCAGAAAGAGGTAAGTGAGGTGTAGAAAGAAGCAATATAAGTGCAGAAAGAAGCAACAGAAGTGCAGAAAGAGGGAAGAGGGGTGGAGAGAGAGGCAAGAGGGGTGCAGAAAGAAGCAAGACAGGTGCAGAAAGAAACAAAAGAAGTGCAGAAAGAAGGAACTCAGGTGCCGAACGAGGCAAAATGGGTGAAGAAAGACGTACGAGGGGTACAGAAAAAGGCAAGAGAGGTGCAGAAAGAGGGAAGAAGGGTGCAGAAAGAGGCAAGAGGGGTACAGAAAGAAGCAAATGAGGTGCAGAAAGAGGCAACAGACGTGCAGAAAGAGGGAAGAGAGGTACAGAAAGTAGAAGAGATTTGCAGAAAGAGGCAAGAAAAGTGCAGAAAAAGAAAGAAATGTGCAGAAAGAAGCAACAGAAATGCAGAAAGAGGCAAGAGAGGCGCAGAAGGAAGCAAGAGTGGCTTGCACACAATTAGTACCAATTTAACACCAGGTGACCATTCTAGGTTTGCAAAGGGCCTTCCACCACACTGTAACACTTGTCGCAGCATTTTTGGTAACGTTTGAGCTAGAAGCAAGGCTTTTTTTGTTCAAATCTGCAGATTAGGGAGCAGATGATGAATTATGTGGCTCATGCAGAAAATGTATAATTGTGCGAAAGTCGGTGCAGCCAAACAGTCGCATATTTCCAGTGGCCCTGCTCATACCTCTGACTAGGTCCACAAGTGCTCCTCAGTAGCTCTAATTCTCGCAAATGCGAAACCTATTGCATTTCAAACACTTCTTTAACTAGTAGTCGTGTTTGCAGAGTGGTGGAGAAAGGGTGCTGGGCCTCCGACCAGCGCTCAGGAATTCCAATGCGTAGGACTTACAGGCGGTACCAGGAGGGCTTCTTGGCCCCCAAAGTCCCTCAGGAGTAAATTGGACTTCATCCCCCATCCCCCATCCCGTAGTCTGCCAGGAGGCGTGTTTGCAGAGTGGTGCAGAAAGGGCGCGTGGCCTTTGAAGACGTCTTAGCAATCTTAGCTCTGTGGGACTTACTGGAGGTAACAAGAGGGCAGTTGGCCCCAAGGACATCCTTGGGGGCCAACTACCCCTCCTATTACCTCCAGTAAGTCCCACACAGCTGGATTGCTAAGTTCTCATAGCAGGCCATGCCCCCGTTGCCCACCACTCTTCAAACGCGCTCCCTGGCACGCTCTTGGATGGGGATTGAAGTCCCCTATGCTGCTGGGGGTCCTTTAGGGGCCAACTAGCCTACCTTTAACCTCCAGTAAGCCCCACACAGTGGGATTGCTGAGAGGTGGACAAAGGCCACACCCCCTTTCCCCACCACTCTGCAAACGCACCTCCTGGCGAGTTCTAAGTTGGGGTATTAAGTCCGCTTCATTCCTGAGGGTCCCTGGGGACCAACTAGCCCACTAGGTGCCTCCAGTAAGAGCCACACACCTGGATTGCTGAGAGTGGTCCGAGGCCACGCCCCCTTTTTACACCACTCTGCAAATGCGGCTCCTGGCGCACTGCTGCTTGGGGGATGTAGTCCACTTGTGTCCTGAGGTCCTCAGGACACAAGAGTTCCTCATCGCCCCACCACCAGTGTGCCAAGAGGCACGTTTGCAGAGTGGTGTAGAAAGGGGCGTGGCCTCAGACCACCTCTCAGCAATTCCACTGTGTGGTGCTTACTGAAGGTACCTGGTGGGTTAGTTGGCCACCAGGGACCCTCAGTATTCAGGGGGACTTAATTCCCCAACTCAGAACGCGCCAGGAGGCACGTTTGCACAGTGGTGCAGGGAGGGGGCGACGCCTCCAGCGAGATGCTGGCTTTTCTTTTTTCTTTATATTTTTAGAGTGTGCTGTGTGGCCCCCCTTCTTTTAGTATTTTTGGGCCCTGGGGACCCCATCCCCAAGGGCCTGAGCTTATTTGTTTTTTTATAAAAAAAAAACAGGAAGGGGGCCACGTGGCCCCCCTTCCCTGGGCCACTATTGGCCCTGGGGACCCCATCCCCCGGGGCCTGGCCTCGTATTTTATTTATTTTTTACATTTTTTTTCCAGGAGGCGGCCGCGTGGCCCCCCATCTTCTGGGCCACTTCTGGCCCCCGGGGACCCCATCCCCCGGGGCCTGGCCTCGTTTAAAAAAAATATATATAGATACTTTATAAGGGAGGGGGCCGCGTGACCCCTCTTCCCTTGGCCACTATTGGCCCCGGGGACCCCATCCCCCGGGGCCTGGCCAGACTTTTAAAATTATTTTTTTATGGAGGGGGGCCGTGTGGCCCCCTCCCGGGCCACTATTGGCCCCGAGGACCCCATTCCCCAAGGCCTGGCCAGACTTTTAAAAAAAAAATTTATGGAAGGGGGCCGCATGGCCCCCCTCCCAGGCCACTTCTGGCCCCGGGAACCCCATCCCCCGGGGCCTGGCCTCAGCGTTGGGGACTGTGGGGGAGCCCCAATGCCCCCACGTTCCCTGCCGGCACCCCGCCTCCTGCGGGAGCTGGCATTGCTTTTGGGCAAGGGGAGCTGCTAACATGCAGCTCCCCTTGCCCAAAAGCAATACTGCTTTGCTTCTTGGAAGCGAGAGCAGGTTTCCTGCTCTTGCTTTCAAGAAGCAAAGCAGAGTTTGCTATGGCAGGGCAGGAGCCGTGCTCCAGCCCTGCCATAGCAAACAGCAATGTCTGGGGGTGGGCACCCCGGGACATTGCTGGAGCCGGCGGTCGCCAAGGCCATCTAGGGCTCCATGAGGGGGGCCGCGTGGCCCTCCTCCCTGTGACTACAAAGCCCCGGGAGGTGGTGGTGCCCGGGGTTTGTAGGGGCCCGCGAGGCCCACCCCTCATTATTTAAAGAAGCCCCAGGGAGGTGGTGGTCCCAGAGGCTTGGGGGGGCCCGCGAGCCCCCTTCATTATTTAAAGAAGCCCCGGGGAGGTGGTGGTCCCCGAGGCTTGGGGGGCCTGCGAGGCCCCCCTCATTATTTAAAGAAGCCCCGGGGAGGTGGTGGTCCCCGGGCTTGGGGGGCCCGTGAGGCCCCCCCCATTAATTATATAGCCCCGGGGAGGTGGTGGTCCCCGGGGCTTTGGGAGGCCCGCAAGGCCCCCCCATTATTTAAAGAAGCCCCAGGGAGGTGGGGGTCCTCGGGGCTGTGGGGGGCCGTGTGTCCCCCGCATATAATTAAGTAAGCCCCGGGGAGGTGGTGGTCCCCGGGGCTGCGGAGGCCCCTGGATATATTATAAATACTGCCCCCGGGACCTGACCCACCCGGGGGCTTAAGTACAACGAAGCGCGGGAGCCCGCGCTTCGTTTTTTTTTGTTTTCTCGGCCGGATTCGGGCACTCAGCGCGAATTCGGCCGATTTTTTTTTTTTTTTTTTTTTTAAAAAGCTTTTTTTTGCGCTGGGGGTCCTTGTGGGACCCCCTGAGCAGGCCTAGGGGTCAGGGTGTTTGTACCCTGCCCCACGTTCTTCTTTTTAATGTTTTTTCACCCTTTTTCTTGTGACTCGGTTCTACCGAGTCACAAGATGGCTGCCAACACTTCCTGGTTTGGAATGTTGACAGCCAATCAAAATGAAGCTCGTGCTCGGGACGAGTCGCGACTCCTCCTCGGTGCTCAGATATCGATATTTTTATTTTTTTAATTTCTCAACAACTACTAAATGGATTTACACCATTTAAAAAAAGGGCGCTTTCTGAACCAAGAGCTACCTTTTTGCCAAATTTGGTGTAATTCCGTTCAGCAGTTCGGGCTGTAGCCATGTCTAAAGTTTCCTATTGAAATTAAAATGGGGAAAACGCGTTTTGGGGCACCCCTTTTTTCTCGGCCCCACCTTGATGAATCACCCCGAAACTTTCAAGACAGGAGCTGACCGGAGCAGGCCATTAGTTTTGAAAATTTCGCGAAGATTTGTCAAACAGCGCCAAAGATATTGGCAAAAGAAAAAATATATATATATATTATCTACTGGCGGTCGCCAGTAGATAGTTATAGTTAGGACCTATTTTCCATAGGAAATCTGCAACATTCTATTTGAAATAACTTTGGCGCCGGTTGACGAATCTTCGCGAAATTTTCAAAACTCGTGGGGCGCTCTGGTCCGCTCCTATGCTGAAAGTCTCGGGGTGATTCGTCAAGTGGGGGCCGAGAAAAAGGGGGTCCCAAAACGTGTTTTCCCCATGCAATTTTCCATAGGAACCTTTCATCGCAGCTACAGCCCGAACTGCTGAACGGAATTACACCAAATTTGGCAAAAAGGTAGCCCTTGGTTCAGAGTCGTGCCTTTTGGTTAAATGGTGTAAACCGTTCAGTAGTTCCTGAGAAATTTGAAAAAGAAAACACATATATATCTGGGCGGAGCCTAACCACACATGTCATCGTGAGATCTGATTGGCTGTCAGCACTTCATCCTGGAATTGCTGGCAGCCATCTTGGGACCAATATACATGATAGTACCCCATTGAAATGCATTGTAGTGAATCGAAGATTTTGAGGGTTACCAAAAGGAGAACTATAAAGGGTGATAACAGACTTTAGTTACATTAGAATTCATTTGTTGATGGTACCATACTAATTTCAGGAATTGTGGTGTGTTCTAAGGTGATTTTACCCTGTGAAAAACCTTCTGCTGGGATATCATGAATCATGTTTGAGAGAAAACTATTTTCACATGCTTGTCCCATACAGTTTTGGAAGGTGCTCCAGAAGCTAAAATGAGAGCATATTTTCTGTAAATTCACATTATCTTTCTCAGTCATGTGAGAATGAAGTCTGACATTCTCAGTAAAACATGTACATCCAACAAGGGCAGAGACTGTCAGTTGATTCCTTTGTGTTCTACTGCAGCTTCCCAGAGTGTTCTAAAGAACAACTAGAGTGCTAACAGCCTTACTTATGACAAAAGTATGGCACACCTGAAGCCATCTTGGATGGAATAAACTGGTAACACTTAAAACATTTAATTTAAAAAGGAACAAAATGATGGGGTTCATTTTGTCATAGAAATTATGGTTAGTGCTGTAGAAAGAAAAATTAGGACATGTTTCAAGTGTGATCTCAAATATCTTCCTGTTATATTTCAACAGGAGCAGCCTGTCAGTTGATGCCTTTGTGTTCTACTGCAGCTACCCAGAGTGTTCTAAAGAAAAACTAGAGCGCTAACAGTCTTACTTTATGACAAAATTATGGCACACCTGAAGCCATCTTGATTGGAATAAACTGGTAACTCTTAAAACATTTAATTTAAAAAGGAACAAAATGAGGGGTTCATTTTGTCATAGAAATTATGGTTAGTGCTGTAGAAAGAAAAATTAGGACATGTTTTAAGTGAGATCTCAAATATCTTCCTGTTATATTTCAACAGGAGCAGCCTGTCAGTTGATGCCTTTGTGTTCTACTGCAGCTTCCCAGAGTGTTCTAAAGAACAACTAGAGCGCTAACAGTCTTACTTATGACAAAAGTATGGCACACCTGAAGCCATCTTGATTGGAATAAACTGGTGACACTTAAAACATTTAATTTAAAAAGGAACAAAATGATGGGGTTCATTTTGTCAAAGAAATTATGGTTAGTGCTGTAGAAAGAAAAATTATGACATGTTTTAAGTGAGATCTCAAATATCTTCCTGTTTTATTTCAACAGGAGCAGCCTGTCAGTTGATGCCTTTGTGTTCTACTGCAGCTTCCCAGAGTGTTCTAAAGAACAACTAGAGCGCTAACAGTCTTACTTATGACAAAAGTATGGCACACCTGAAGCCATCTTGATTGGAATAAACTGGTAACACTTAAAACATTTAATTTAAAAAGGAACAAAATGAGGGGTTCATTTTGCCATAAAAATTATGGTTAGTGCTGCAGAAAGAAAATTTAGGGCATGTTTTAAGTGAGATCTCAAATCCTCTTCTATTTCATTAGAAAATTCTGACATGCAGTCTGAAACAATCACTTTCAATACCAGCAGTAGACTTCCAGTTAACCCCTTCGATGCTCATGACGAGCTCAGCTCGTCATGCTGCGCGGTCGCGCTGTGCGCATGACGAGCTGAGCTCGTCACGACCACACCCGCGATCGGAATGTCCAGCACCTGGGCGGAATTCCGATCGCGGCGAAGCGGTTAACTCCCTGGTGAGCAGTAGCTTTACTACAGTGATCTAATGAACAACTAGAGTGCTAACATTCTGAATTGATGGCAAATGTGTGACACATCTGAATGCCTTCTTGATGGAATCAAAGTAAAAACTGAAAGCATTTCCTACTGAGGAGACTGCAGTAAATGACGAAATTAGGAAACTTCATAACAAATAAGTCTCCAAAGATGGCCACCAGAGAAAAAAGAGCCCAAATGTAGCACAAATATCACCCAGATGTAGCCCACATATAGCCCAATGACAGGAGTGTGGAAAACACTTTTTATTTTTAGTTTTTCTGCAGTTTTATATAGTGCAAACTGGTCAGGTATTGGAGCGTTACATCTTACTTGGACCCCTTATTGCATATTTTGCACGAAGTACATGAGATTGATCTTGCGAAACATTGAACTTTACGATTCTGTTAACCTGAAGTTGCTCTGAACCGGGCTTTGTAACACCCGTTTTTACCTACTGGTTTTAATTAATTCTCACTGTATTGTATTAGGAAAGAGGATTTACTGTTTTTATGTACACTTTTATGATCTATGTTTCTAAATCAGATCAAATAAAGTTTAATGAATTCTATGGCAGGACGGAGGCGAGGATTATGCATATCTTTCCTCACTTTATTTGCATAGCAGTTCAAAGAAAACGTAACACAACAATCATTAAACAAAAGACTACACAACCCATGAACCATTAGGGGGTAGTCTCCAAGGCAACTATAGTCCAATCATATCACAGACCATCGTATATAATATTGTGACGTCCCTTCCGCTTCCTCTTTCTTCACTGCTCGTCAGTTAAGTGCATTCCTTACATTCTTGGCTTAATCTGACGTTGTTGCTGTTTGTATAGCGGTTTCTTGTGCACGTTATTAGCATTATTGCCTTGGTATTGTTTCATATTCCCTGCGCAGCAGGCTCTTGCCCGAGCGCGTTCTCCCCTCGCAGTTTCTCCCGCTGTGTGCTCTGCGCGCGGTGAGATCCTGTCAGGCGCGTCTGGTCCGAGCGAGGCAGCTCCGTCGAGCGCTCCCGCTGGTCTTTATGCACGTTTGGGAATCCGGTCACTCCTTTAGTGTCCGCTTGATTCCCGACCAACCCTCGCCTAATTTTGACACCGCTACGCGGTGATTTCCCCACACGGCCACGTTAGTGACCAGTGCCAACTGGTGGTGGTAATTGGTATTGCGCCTCAGTCTATTCTTATAACAGCTTCGGGGAAAGCCCAGCTGTTGGAGCACCGGCGAGGGGGCTGTCTTAAGGATTTTAAGGGCATTTGTTCTGTGCTCACACCCTCTGCTATCATGTCTTCTCCAGAAGACCATTTTTACTCCTCCTACCAGGAAGTGGAGGAGGAATGGCCCCCAACTTCTCCCTCCAGCAGTGGACCAAGCCCTCTCTCTGGCTATTTCTAGGGCGCTGGCTCCTCTTAGGGATCAGGTTGATAAGCTGGCGAAAAGCATCCCTGGGGTGTTCAGTGACCCAGATCTGGTGGTGGCGGGTCCAAGTAGCTCCCAGATGGGGAATAAAAGGGCCGTTAAGCATAACGCGGGGCACTTGGAAGGATTTGATAAACTTACGGAGACCTTCCTCAAGAGTGCATGAACGCTAAAACATGCACCCTGCCGGGAGGAGGAGGAGCCCGGAGAAAATTGCGACACTGTCACCACTATTGTAGACCCCGACGGCGGGTTTCCTTAGAGGGAGAGGGTGTATCGGAGGACGATTTCTCCTCCGATGAGGATAAGGACTCGGGCGTCCCTGGCGTCCAGAGTCCCACTCCTCTCAGTCACCGGTTGGGGACGGGGTCCACTCGGACATGTTCGAGCCTACCCAAATTTACCATCCTAGGTCGGCAGAGTGGACACCTGATGCCAAAGTGGCAGAGTATGTGGTGGGGAAAATCCATCAACCCCTTGAAAGGGAGGTCAGGAATAGGATGAGGGGAGAATGCCCCAGGCCTCACTGAAGGAGAAGGTGGCACACACGCCTGAAATTGATGAGAAACTATGTACCTTTTTCTCCAAGTATATGAGGGATCCCAAGAAAGGAATTGATAGGTCTTGGACGTGGTAGGGCCCTTGACCCAAATTATTCAATTGACGGAGCGTTCCAAAGAGTCAGGATCCCCTTTGTCCACGGATATTGTGGCTGGTTGGGCGCACTACCCTAAACCCTAAAACACTACCCCTCCACTACCCAAACACCACTGCACTACCCTAAACCCTAAAACACTACCCCCAGCACGACACCCTACACTACCCAAACATAACTGCACTACCCTATACCCTAAAACACTACCACCAGCACGACTCCCTACACTACCCAAACACCACTGCACTACCCTAAACCCTAAAACACTACTCCCAGCACAACTCCCTACACTACCCAAACACCACTGCACTACACTAAACCCTAAATATACCCCCAGCATGACCTCCCACACTACACAAACACCACTGCACTACCCTAAACCCTAAAACACAACCCCCAGCATGACCCCCTACACTACCCAAACACCACTGCACTACCCTAAACCCTAAAACACTAACCCCAGCATGACCCCCTACACTACCCAAACACCACTGCACTACCCTATACCCTAAAACACGACCCCCTACACTACACAAACACGACTGCACTACCCTAAACCCTAAAACATTACCCACAGCATGACCCCCTTCACTACACAAACACCACTGCACTGCCCTAAACCCTAAAACACTACCCCAGCACTACCCCCTACACTACCCAAACACCACTGCACTAACATAAACCCTAAAACACTACCCCCAGCACAAACCCCTACACTACACAAACACCACTGCACTACCCTAAACCCTAAACCACTACCCCCAGCACGACTCCCTACACTACCCAAACACCACTGCACTACCCTAAACCCTAAATCTACCCCCACCACGACCCCTACACTACCCAAACACCACTGCACTACCCTAAACCATAAAACACTACCCCCAGCATGACGCCCTACACTACACAAACACCACTGCACTACCCTAAACCCTAAAACACTACCCCAGCACGACCCCCTACACTACCCATATACCACTGCACTACCCTAAACCCTAAAACACTACCCCCAGCATGACCCCCTGCACTACTGCACTACCCTAAACCCTAAAACACTACCCCCAGCACGACCCCCTACACTACCCAAACACCACTGCACTACCCTAAACCCTAAAACACTACCCCCAGCACGACCCCCTACACCACCCAAACACCACTGCACTACCCTAAACCCTAGAAAAGAAACCCCCACCCCATGCCCAATCCCCCTTACCTCTCACTCCTCATGGTTCCTCTCTCCTCGTGGTTCCTGCTTCACGTCATCTCTGAGGGGCAGTGCACGTCGTTGTGAGGAAACGGAACAGCCTCTGTTTCCTTACAACGACATGGATCGTCTACATGTTTTTAGAACGCATGGTCATTTACCACACATACCTTTACAACAAAATTCGTTGTAAAGGCATGCGTGGTAAATGACCATGCATTCTAAAAAATGCGTAGTAATGACTTCGTGATGTACAACGCATGCGTGGTAATGCATGCATTGTAATGGTATCGCAAAGTAAAAAGTCGTTGTAACGGCTGTTTACCGATCGAAGCTGGCCCCTGTTCTTCAGTGAGACGTTTATTTGATTAATTAGGAGGAAGGAATGTGGTTTTTTTACCGAAAAGTGCATTCCCGGCTGTATTATTGTTAAAGTGTCCGCGTGGTTCCGGTGAGAGAGTGGAAGAGTCTGTTTGGATCTAAAGGAGTTCTGTTGTTGGACGGGGCCGGCGCGACATGTCATCAGAAAACATAGCTAATGGAAAGCGTCCTCCCTGAAGTGTGGAGCAGTGCCATGAGAGGTTAACGAGTGTGCGTCCCACCGCAGTATGACCGTACCGCGTGACCCATGTGCCGCCTCCAGGGTACGGGAGGCAGAAGCGGCATCGCAGGTCCTCTTGAAGACCGTTGTAGCACTAATTCTACATTTTTGTACTAGGGCATTTTAACTTCGTTGTTCCTGCCAGATACAAAGAGAAGATCCTGTGTTATTCAGTGCCCTTGTTACCTTTTTTGTGGGTTGTGGTGCTTGTCACTTCGCTGCCCCGCCGGTGCACACGACTGGGCACCCCACCTCGTGTGCCATCTGCAGAGCCTCTGCCCTCGGATCACTGGTTTCGGTTTCTGGAGTGGTAACATAAACAGTTGCTCCCAAAGGACTAGCCTGAACACTTAGGTGAATATCCCCTGCACCAGCATTCCACGGAAATTCTTTCCTATCTCTCCCACGTCAACGAGCACGGCTCCGCTCGCGACATCGTATGACGTCATCGGAGCCATAAGAGGACCTCGTCGGCGTGCTGACGTCAGTTCCACCCATTTTTTCCGTGCCACCGAGGCAAACAGGGGACCGAGACATTTTCACATGTATACATAGTATAATAAATATATATATATTCACTGAAAAAACCATAGGTTTCAGGCACGTTATAGTTAGAAATTAGCATTTAAAAACCTTAGAAGTTCACTGAAAAACCATAGGTTTCAGGCACGTTATAGTTAGAAATTAGCATTTAAAAACCTTAGAAATTCACTGAAAAAACCATAGGTTTCAGGGGCGTTATAGTTAGTTGGACATTTCACTCGTACAAAACCATAGAAATTCCCCGTTATAGTTAGTTCAGCTAACTATAACTCGCGTGCCCGCAATGCACTGCTGATGACGTCACATATTACATCACTCATGACATGGTCAGTGACATCACTCATAACATCACTGATGACATCTCAAATGACATCACTGATGACATCACTGATGACATCATCCAGTGAATGTGTGTTTTTCTGAAAATTAAATATGTTTTATATATGTATATCTCAAGGTTGATGGAAGAATAAATGGGTATATAAGTGTCTAAATGGATGATTTTTTTTGTAAAATTGATTGTATAACTGACTAAGTGTATCTTAGTGAATACATGGGTTAGTGAGTAATGTTTAAATATGAAAATATCTGTATCAGTCTCTCACTTTGTGTATAAGTGGCTGCATGGGTTTGTGAGTAGCTACATGAGTGTCTATATGGGTTATTAGTTGGTTTTTTGAGTATCAGTATGAGTGTCTGAGTGTCTGTATGGTTCGGTGGGGGTATTACTTAGTGCATAGATGCATGAATGAGTGACTCACTGTTTGTATGTGTTGAAGGCAGCATGTGTGCAGGACTGTATAGGTGGATGAGTATGTGTATGGGTGTGTTAGTGAGTGAATGACTGTCTCAATAGTGTCTTTATGAGTAACTACATATGTTTTAAACTAGTATATGTGAGTATTGGTGTATATAAGTGAGTATATGTGAGAGTGAGAGATTGGAAGAGTTCCTGTACAAATAAGTAGGTGTTTCTATAAGTGATTGTTTAAGAGAGTAAGTATGTGTAAGTTTCTGTAGAAGTAAGTGTGGTAGTGTGTGTATAACTCTATATGCAAGTAAATGGATGTTTGATACTTTGTTTGCATGTGTGACTATGTGTGTGAGTAACTCAATGGATGAGTGGTGGTGTGTAACAGGATGTATAGGTGTATGAGTACATATGATGAGTGAGTACATGTATGAGTGACTGTATAGGGACTGTTGGTGAATGAGTGGATGTGTGTGTAGATCTTGGAATTACTGAATAGGTGTGTTGTAACTGGTATTGGTATGTCCATTGTTTTGAAAATGTTAGTTTGTATTTTTGAGTGTGTGTATCAAAGGTTATATTAGTGTGAGAGGAGGTCTGCCACTCTATCACAAGGATGATGTCATCAGTGATGTCATCAGTGATGTCATTTGAGATGTCATCAGTGATGTCATGAGTGATGTCACTGACCATGTCATGAGTGATGTAATATGTGACGTCATCAGCAGTGCATTGCGGAGCGCGCGAGTTATAGTTAGCTGAACTAACTATAACGGGGAATTTCTATGGTTTTGTACGAGTGAAATGTCCAACTAACTATAACACCCCTGAAACCTATGGTTTTTTCAGTGAATATATATATACATATATATATATATTATCTACTGGCGGTCACCAGTAGATAGTTATAGTTAGGACCTATTTTCCATAGGAAATCCGCGACATTCTATTTGAAATAACTCTTGCGTCGGTTGACGAATCTTCGCGAACTTTTCAAACTTTATGGCCCGCTCCGGTCCGCTCCTACCCTGAAAGTCTCAGGGTGATTCGTCAAGCGGGGCCGAGAAAAAGGGGGTCCCAACACGTGTTTTCCCCATTCATTTTCCCATAGGAAACTTTAGACACGGCTACAGCTCGAACTGCTGAACGGAATTACACCAAATTTGGCAAAGAGGTAGTTCTTGGTTCAGAAAGAACCCTTTTGTTAAATGGTGTAAATCCGTTCAGTAGTTGCGGAGAAATTAAAAAAATAAGAGTCAAAAATCAATTTCCCATAGGAAACTTTATGCAAGGCTACAGCCCGAACTGCTGAACGGAATTACACCAAATTTGGCAAAGAGGTAGTTCTTGGTTCAAAAAGAACCCTTTTGCTAAATGGTGTAAATCCGTTCAGTAGTTGCTGAGAAAATCAAAAGTAAAAACACATATATATCTGGGCGGAGCCTAACCACACATGTCATCGTGAGATCTGATTGGCTGTCAGCACTTCATCCTGGAATTGCTGGCAGCCATCTTGGGACCAATATAAATGCATTGTAGTGAATCGAAGATTTTGAGGGTTACCAAAAGGAGAACTATAAAGGGTGATAACAGACTTTAGTTACATTAGAATTCATTTGTTGATGGTACCATACTAATTTCAGGAATTGTGGTGTGTTCTAAGGTGATTTTACCCTGTGAAAAACCTTCTGCTGGGATATCATGAATCATGTTTGAGAGAACTATTTTCACATGCTTGTCCCATACAGTTTTGGAAGGTGCTCCAGAAGCTAAAATGAGAGCATATTTTCTGTAAATTCACATTATCTTTCTCAGTCATGTGAGAATGAAGTCTGACATTCTCAGTAAAACATGTACATCCAACAAGGGCAGAGACTGTCAGTTGATTCCTTTGTGTTCTACTGCAGCTTCCCAGAGTGTTCTAAAGAACAACTAGAGTGCTAACAGCCTTACTTATGACAAAAGTATGGCACACCTGAAGCCATCTTGATTGGAATAAACTGGTAACACTTAAAACATTTAATTTAAAAAGGAACAAAATGATGGGGTTCATCTTGTCATAGAAATTATGGTTAGTGCTCTGGAAAGAAAAATTAGGACATGTTTCAAGTGTGATCTCAAATATCTTCCTGTTATATTTCAACAGGAGCAGCCTGTCAGTTGATGCCTTTGTGTTCTACTGCAGCTTCCCAGAGTGTTCTAAAGAACAACTAGAGCGCTAACAGTCTTACTTATGACAAAAGTATGGCACACCTGAAGCCATCTTGATTGGAATAAACTGGTAACACTTAAAACATTTAATTTAAAAGGAACAAAATGATGGGGTTCATTTTGTCATAGAAATTATGGTTAGTGCTGTAGAAAGAAAAATTAGGACATGTTTCAAGTGTGATCTCAAATATCTTCCTGTTATATTTCAACAGGAGCAGCCTGTCAGTTGATGCCTTTGTGTTCTACTGCAGCTTCCCAGAGTGTTCTAAAGAACAACTAGAGCGCTAACAGTCTTACTTATGACAAAAGTATGGCACACCTGAAGCCATCTTGATTGGAATAAACTGGTAACACTTAACACATTTAATTTAAAAAGGAACAAAATGTGGGGGTTCATTTTGCCATAGAAATTATGGTTAGTGCTGTAGAAAGAAAAATTAGGACATGTTTAAGTGAGATCTCAAATATCTTCCTGTTATATTTCAACAGGAGCAGCCTGTCAGTTGATGCCTTTGTGTTCTACTGCAGCTTCCCAGAGTGTTCTAAAGAACAACTAGAGTGCTAACAGCCTTACTTATGACAAAAGTATGGCACACCTGAAGCCATCTTGATTGGAATAAACTGGTAACACTTAAAACATTTAATTTAAAAAGGAACAAAATGAGGGGGTTCATTTTGCCATAGAAATTATGGTTAGTGCTGCAAAAAGAAAATTTAGTGCATGTTTTAAGTGAGATCTCAAATCCTCTTCTATTTCATTAGAAAATTCTGACATGCAGACTGAAACAATCACTTTCAATACCAGCAGTAGACTTCCAGTTAACTCCTTGGTGAGCAGTAGCTTTACTACAGTGATCTAATGAACAACTAGAGTAATAACATTCTGAATTTATGGCAAATGTGTGACACATCTGAATGCCTTCTTGATGGAATCAAAGTAAAAACTGAAAGCATTTCCTACTGAGGAGACTGCAGTAAATGAGGAAATTAGGAAACTTCATAACAAAGAAGTCTTCCAAGATGGCCACCAGTGAAAAAAGAGCCCAAATGTAGCACAAATATTACCCAGATGTAGCCCACATATAGCCCAATGACAAAAGTGTACAAAACCCTTTTAATTTTAGTTTTTGTAGTTTTATGTAGTGCAGACTGGTCAGGTATTGGAGCGTTGCATCTTAAAACATGACCCCCCTACACTACAAAAACACCACTGCACTACCCTAAACCACTACCCCAGCACGACCCCTACACTACACAAGCACCACTGCACTATCCTAAACCCTAAAACACTATCCCCAGCATGACCCCCTACACTACACAAACACCACTGCACTACCCTAAGCCCTAAAACACTACCCCAACACCACTGCACTAACCTAAATCCTAAAACACTACCCCCAGCACGACCCCCTACACTACCCAAACACCACTGCACTACCCTAAAACATGACCCCCTACACTACACAAACACCACTGCACAAGCCTAAACCCTAAAACACTACCCCAGCACGACCCCCTACACTACACAAGCACCACTGCACTACCCTAAACCATAAAACACTACCCCCAGCACGACCCCCTACACTACACAAACACCACTGCACTACGTTAAACCCTAAAACACTACCCCCAGCACGACCCCCTACACTACCCAAACACCACTGCACTAACCTAAATCCTAAAACACTACCCCCAGCACGACCCCCTACACTACCCAAACACCACTGCACTACCCTAAAACATGACCCCCTACACTACACAAACACCACTGCACTACCCTAAACCCTAAAACACTACCCCCAGCACGACCCCTACACTACACAAGCACCACTGCACTACCCTAAACCCTAAAACACTACCCCCAGCACGACCCCCTACACTGCCCGAACACCACTGCACTGCCCTAAACCCTGAAACACCAGCCCCTGCACGACCCCCTACACTGCCCGAACACCACTGCACTGCCCTAAACCCTGAAACACATACCCCAGCACGACTCCCTACACTGCCCGAACACCACTGCACTGCCCTAAACCCTGAAACACCACCCCCTTCACGACCCCCTACACTGCCCGAACACCACTGCACTGCCCTAAACCCTGAAACACCACCCCCAGCATGACCCCTACACTGCCCGAACACCACTGCACTGCCCTAAACCCTGAAACACTACCCCCAGCAAGACCTCCTACACTGCCCGAACACCACTGCACTGCCCTAAACCCTGAAACATCACCCCCAGCAAGACCCCTACACTGCCCGACACCACCACTGCCCTAAACCCTGAAACACCACCCCAGCACGACCCCTACACTGCCCGAACACCACTGCACTGCCCTAAACCCTGAAACACCACCCCCAGCACGACCCCCTACACTGCCCGAACACCACTGCACTGCCCTAAACCCTGAAACACCACCCCTGCACGACCCCTACACTGCCCGAACACTACTGCACTGCCCTAAACCCTGAAACACCATCCCCAGCACGACCCCTACACTGCACGAACACCACTGCACTGCCCTAAACCCTGAAACACTACCCCCAGCAAGACCCCTACACTGCCCGAACACCACTGCACTGCCCTAAACCCTGAAACATCACCCCAGCAAGACCCCTACACTGCCCGAACACCACTGCCCTAAACCCTGAAACACCACCCCCAGCAAGACCCCCTACACTGCCCGAACACCACTGCACTAACCTAAATCCTGAAACACCACCCCCAGCACGACCCCCTACACTACCCAAACACCACTGCACTACCCTAAAACATGACCCCCTACACTACACAAACACCACTGCACTACCCTAAACCCTAAAACACTACCCCAGCACGACCCCTACACTACCCGAACACCACTGCACTACCCTAAACCCTGAAACACCACCCCCAGCACGACCCCTACACTGCCCGAACACCACTGCACTGCCCTAAACCCTGAAACACCAGCCCCTGCACGACCCCCTACACTGCCCGAACACCACTGCACTGCCCTAAACCCTGAAACACATACCCTAGCACGACTCCCTACACTGCCCGAACACCACTGCACTGCCCTAAACCCTGAAACACCACCCCCTGCACGACCCCCTACACTGCCCGAACACCACTGCACTGCCCTAAACCCTGAAACACCACCCCCAGCATGACCCCTACACTGCCCGAACACCACTGCACTGCCCTAAACCCTGAAACACTACCCCCAGCAAGACCTCCTACACTGCCCGAACACCACTGCACTGCCCTAAACCCTGAAACATCACCCCCAGCAAGACCCCCTACACTGCCCGAACACCACTGCACTGCCCTAAACCCTGAAACACCACCCCAGCACGACCCCTACACTGCCCGAACACCACTGCACTGCCCTAAACCCTGAAACACCACCCCTGCACAACCCCCTACACTGCCCGAACACTACTGCACTGCCCTAAACCCTGAAACACCATCCCCAGCAAGACCCCTACACTGCCCGAACACCACTGCACTGCCCTAAACCCTGAAACATCACCCCCAGCAAGACCCCCTACACTGCCCGAACACCACTGCCCTAAACCCTGAAACACCACCCCCAGCAAGACCCCCTACACTGCCCGAACACCACTGCACTGCCCTAAACCCTGAAACACCAGCCCCAGCATGACCCCTACACTGCCCGAACACCACTGCACTGCCCTAAACCCTGAAACACCACCCCTGCACGACCCCCTACACTGCCCGAACACCACTTCACTGCCCTAAACCCTGAAACACCACCCCCAGCATGACCCCCTACACTGCCCGAACACCACTGCACTGCCCTAAACCCTGAAACACTACCCCCAGCAAGACCCCCTACACTGCCCGAACACCACTGCCCTAAACCCTGAAACACCACCCCCAGCAAGACCCCCTACACTGCCCGAACACCACTGCACTGCCCTAAACCCTGAAACACCACCCCAGCATGACCCCCTACACTGCCCGAACACCACTGCACTGCCCTAAACCCTGAAACACCACCCCCAGCACGACCCCCTACACTGCCCGAACACCACTGCACTGCCCTAAACCATGAAACACCAGCCCCAGCACGACCCCCTACACTGCCCGAACACCACTGCACTGCCCTAAACCCTGAAACACCACCCCCAGCATGACCCCCTACACTGCCCGAACACCACTGCACTGCCCTAAACCCTGAAACACCAGCCCCAGCACAACCCCGTACACTGCCCGAACACCACTGCACTGCCCTAAACCCTGAAACACCAGCCCCAGCACGACCGCCTACACTGCCCGAACACCACTGCACTGCCCTAAACCCTGAAACACCAGCCCCAGCACGACCCCCTACACTGCCCGAACACCACTGCACTACCCTAAACCCTGAAACACCAGCCCCAGCACGACCCCCTACACTGCCCGAACACCACTGCACTGCCCTAAACCCTGAAACACCACCCCAGCACGACCCCCTACACTGCCCGAACACCACTGCACTGCCCTAAACCCTGAAACACCAGCCCCAGCAAGACCCCTACACTGCCCGAACACCACTGCACTGCCCTAGACTCTGAAACACCAGCCCCAGCAAGACCCCCTACACTGCCCGAACACCACTGCACTGCCCTAAACCCTGAAACACCAGCCCCAGCATGACCCCCTACACTGCCCGAACACCACTGCACTGCCCTAAACCCTGAAACACCAGCCCCAGCACGACCACCTACACTGCCCGAACACCACTGCACTGCCCTAAACCCTGAAACACCTGCCCCAGCACAACCCCTACACTGCCCAAACACCACTGCACTGCCCTAAACCCTGAAACACCAGCCCCAGCACGACCCCTACACTGCCCGAACACCACTGTAATGCCCTAAACCCTGAAACACCACCCCCTGCACGACCCCTACACTGCCCGAACAACACTGCACTGCCCTAAACCCTGAAACACCACCCCTGCAGCACCCCCTACACTGCCCGAACACCACTGCACTGCCCTAAACCCTGAAACACCACCCCTGTACCGCCCCCTACACTGCCCGAACACCACTGCACTGCCCTAAACCCTGAAACACCACCCCCAGCACGACCCCTTTACTGCTCGAACACCACTGCACTGCCCCAAACCCTGAAACACCACCCCCAGCACGACCCCTACACTGCCCGAACACCACTGCCCTAAACCCTGAAACACCACCCCTGCACGACCCCCTACACTGCCCGAACACCACTGCACTGCCCTAAACCCTGAAACACCACCCCTACACTGCCCAAACACCACTGCACTGCCCTAAACCCTGAAACACCACCCCCAGCACGACCCCCTACACTGCCCGAACACCACTGCACTGCCCTAAACCCTAAAACACCACCCCCAGCATTACCCCCTGTACTGCCCAAACACCACTGCACTGCCCTAAACCCTAGAACACTACCCCCAGCACGACCCCTACACTACCCGAACACCACTGCACTACCCTAAACCATAAAATACTACCCCCAGCACAACCCCCTACACTACCCGAACACGACTGCACTGCCCTAAACCCTCAAACACTCCCCCAGCACGACCCCTACACTACCCGAACACCACTGCACTGCCCTAAACCCTAAAACACTCCCCCAGCACGACCTCCCTACACTACCCGAACACCACTGCACTGCCCTAAACCCTAAAACACTCCCCCAGCACGACCCCCTACACTACCCAAACACCACTGCACTGCCCTAAACCCTAAAACTCTACCCCCGCATGACCCCTACACCTACCCAAACACCAATGCACTACCCTAATCCCTAAAACACTACCCCCGCATGACCCCCTACACTACCCTAAACCCTAAAACACTACCCCTGCACGACTCCCTACACTACCCAAAGACCACTGCACTACCCTAAACCCTAAAACACGACCTCCTACACTACACAAACACCACTGCACTACCCTAAACCCTAAAACACTACCCCTACACTACACAAACACCACTGCACTACCCTAAACCCTAAAAACTACCCCCAGCACGAACCACTACACTACCCAAACACCACTGCACTATCCTAAACCCTAAAAACTACCCCAGCAGTATCCCTACACTACCCAAACACCACTGCACTACCCTAAACCCTAAAACACTACCCCCAGCAGTACCCCTACACTACCCAAACACCACTGCACTACCCTAAATCACTACCCCCAGCACGACCCCCTACACTACCCAAACACCACTGCACTACCCTAAACCCTAAAACACTACCCCCAGCACGACCCCTACACTACCCAAACACCACTGCACTACCCTAAACCCTAAAACAATCCCCCAGCACGACTCCCTACACTACCCAAACACCACTGCACTACCCTAAACCCTAAATCTACCCCCAGCATGACCCCCTACACTACACAAACACCACTGCACTACCCTAAACCCTAAAACACTACCCCCAGCACGACCCTCTTCACTACCTAAACACAACTGCACAATTTGTTACAGGCGTTGCAACGCAGGCCTGTGGTGCTTACTGGAAGTACCTAGTGCGCTAGTTGGGCCCCAGGGACCCTCAGGATTCAAGGTGACCTAATCCCTCAACTTAAAACGCACCACGGGCGCGTTTGCACAGTGGTGAAGGGAGGGGGCAGGGCCTCAGGTGACATGTGCGCAAACACGCCCTGTGGTGCGTTTTAAGTTGGGGAATTAATTCCCTTGAATCCTGAGGGACTCTGAGGGCCAACTAGCCCACCAGGTACCTTCAGTAAGCACAACAGAGTTGCGTTGCAGAGAGGTGAAAAAGGTGCGTGGCCTCGGAACGCCTCTCTGCAACTCAGCTCTGTGGTCCTAACTGTAGGTACCTGGGGGCTAGTTGGGCCCCAGGGACCCTCAGAATTCAAGGGGACTTAATCCCGCAACTTAAACCGCGCCACGGGGTGCGTTTGCACACATGTCACCTCAGGCCCCCTCCCTTCACCACTGTGCAAACGCGCCCTGTAGCGCGCTTTAAGAGGTAGTTTTAATCCCCTGCCCTATTATGTACTAGGGACTTGCAGAGGAGGTCATGCTAATCACAGGGGTACCCCAACGCATAGTGTTCCCTAGTGTATGTAGGTGTTTTCACTGTATTCTAAGTGTCTTTTAGCATAGCACTGGCTCTGGTTAGTCAGAGTCAGTTACCACCAGTACCCGTCTGAAAAAGTTGTGGGCACAGGATGATTTTGCAACAAGGCCTCTTTCTGCTCCTCTGTTGGTTCTTTCTGCACATCTTTTGCTTCTTTCTGTGCGTTTTTTCTTCTTTCTTCACATGTCCTACCTCTGTAGGCATAGTTAGAAACTAGCATTTAAAAAACCTTTGAAATTCACTTAAAAATCATAGGTTTCAGGCACGTCATAGTTAGAAATTAGCATTTAAAAACCTTTGAAATTCACTGAAAAACCATAGGTTTCAGACACGTTATAGTTAGAAATTAGCATTTAAAAACCTTTGAAATTCACTGAAAAACCATAGGTTTTAGGGACAGTTATAGTTAGTTGGACATTTCACACGTACAAAACCATAGAAATTCCCCGTTATAGTTAGTTCAGCTAACTATAACTCGCGCCCTGCAATGCACTGCTGATGACGTCACATATTACATCACTCATGACATGGTCAGTGACATCACTGATGACATCACTGATGACATCTCAAATGACATCACTGATGACATCATCCATGTGATAATTTCATGCATCTTCTCACACCCTAATATAACCTTTGATACACCCACTCTAAATTACAGACTGCCATTCTCAAAACCATAGACACTCCAACACCAAAAACTACATACCCACTCACTGATTCTTAGGTCTACACACACATCCACTCACTCACCCGTACAGTCACTCATACTTAGTCACTCAGTACAGGACTATCATATGCACTCATACACCTATATAAACACTCACACACCGCCACTCATCCATAGAGGTACTCACACACCTAGTCAGTCATGCAAAAACTTAATCACACACCCATTTACTCACCTATACAGTTATACACACACCAGCTCACTTACTCATACAAATACTAGCACATTCTTACGCTCTTATACAATCACTGATACAAGTACACACTCATCCATACAGCCACCCTCACAATCACACACTCTCACTTATAGCCATTTATATACTCCAACACACATATATACTGCCTTTCACATATGTAGTTACTCACACATGTACCACTGAGATATACATTCAATCACTAACACACCCATACACACACTCACCCACCCATACAGTCCATCACAGATGCACTCTTGAAACCATGCACCCAGTGAATCACCAACTCACACATCTATGCACAGAATCACACACACCCCACCCACACAAACACTTAGGCACCCATACAGATACTCAGACAATCAATCAATAACCCATGTAGACACTCATGTAGCTATTCAGAAAGCCCATGCAGCCGCTTACAAACCAACAGACAGACGGATACAGACATTCACAAAGTTTAGTCACTAACCCATGCATTCAGTAAGATACATTTAATCACTCACTTGTAGAGTCAGTCACTCACGTACTAAATCATCCATTCAGACACTTATACACCCACTCATTCTTCAATACGCCTTTCCCTATATATATTAAACATTTTTAAACTTTACAGAAACACAGTCACTGGATGATGTCATCAGTGATGTCATCAGTGATGTCATTTGAGATGTCATCAGTGATGTCATCAGTGATGTCACTGACCATGTCATGAGTGATGTAATATGTGACGTCATCAGCAGTGCATTGCGGGGCACGAGTTATAGTTAGCTGAACTAACTATAACGGGGAATTTCTATGGTTTTGTACGAGTGAAATGTCCAACTAACTATAACTGTCCCTAAAACCTATGGTTTTTTCAGTGAATATATATATATATATATATATATCCCAAAAGTCCAAGTTACCTTGCATAGAGACGCCAACTCAGGTGGAAATATAGCCATCATTTATTGCAGGTAATATGCACAGCGCGTTTGAACTCCACAAGCAAAGCGCCAAACATGTTTCGGGCTCCATGCCCTTGCTCACTGGCTGCATGCGCAAAGTCCCAGCAGCTGTGTGATCAAGGTTCGCGTGAAGAACCGAAACGCATTGGGCATAGCGATGTTTGCTAATATGCAATAAAAGCAACTTGAAAAGCAGCGGATTCCGAGTGAGTGCGTTTTCAATTGATCCCAGGGCTCAGGGGTCACCTTGTATATATATATATATATATATATATATATATATATACATATATATATATATATATATATATATATATATATATATATACACATACATACATACATAAATACAGAGAAAGATAGAGAGTGAGATTTTCTTTATTAAAAAAAGAAATTATGACATCCCCTGGAATCAGGAATATGTATTAATGACACTTGATGTGACATCCCTATATACTAATATTAACCATCATGATGGCCTAAGGGCCATACAATACTACTTGAGAGGTAGACCGCTCACGTTATTTAATCATAGCAAGATGCTGATGTCCTTGATCAAGTGGTGCCTTGAAAACAATTTTTTCCATTTCAATAAGGAGATATTTCACCAGCTACGAGGGGTGGCGAAGGGCACCTGCTTCTCCCCCAGCTACACATGTTTACACATGGCTGGTGGGAGGAGTGGGTGCTCATTGCTGACTATGGTGCACTTTGGGACAGGCATGTAATATGTTGGCTGCACTAAATAGATGATTTTTTCGATATATGGAATAGTACTCTTGAGACAGCCGAGACATTTTTTAACGCATCAATAACAACTCAGTAAATTTACACTTCACAGCTCATATGAGCTGGCAACAAACTGAATTTTTAGATGTTCAAGTGTTTATTGAAAACAACAAAATAGAGACACAGTTGTTCAGAAAGAAAACAGCAGGCAACTCTATACTGCATGCCAGCAGCTTTCATCCAAAACATTTAAAGGCTAGCATCCCTTATGGTGGAATGTTGTGACTGAAAAGAACCTGTAGTCATAGGAATGGTTTGGAGAAATGCCAGTGTGAGACAACAGAAAGATTTTTAATACGTGGTTATTCTCAAGATACCCTTAATCGAGCAATAACCAAGGCTAACTCTAAGAGCAGGGAAGCCATTTCATTTGGGACTAGTCCGAAAGTGAACGATACCAATGTGAGATTGATTTTAACCTACAGTAAGCAAGAAGAACAGCTTTGGTGATATTGAGAAAACAGTGGCCACTAATACAAGGTGATCCCATTTTAGGTCCCACAATTCCTAAATCATCAAATATTACATTCAGAAATGAGTGATGCCTTGGTCTAGAGCAGCCCAGAATTAATTGATAAACCAAATTGGCTATTGAACACAAGAGGTTTTTACAAATGCAGTTCTTGCAGAGTGTGCAAATTTGGGATTAATACCAGTGAGTACAAAGCGCCATTCCTAGACAGACCACAAAAAGTGACCAACTTGTATTCCTGCAAAACTGAGTATGCAGTGTATCTCTTGGAGTGCAGCTGTAATTTGCGATATGTAGGCAGCACCAAATTGAAAGTTCACAAAATAATCTTACAACATCAAAGAGCAATCACTTATACTGACCCTACATACCAGTGGCTCGACATTTTAATGAATGCCACAGTACTAATACCAATTGCCTCAGGTATTGTGTAATTGATTCAGTCCCCAAGTTGATACGGGGAGGCAATAGGGAGTGATTGCTCAGACAATTGGAGGCAAGCTACATATTAAATTTGGATTCTAAATCACCGAATGGTCTTAATGTGGGTGAATATTTAGACACATATAACATATAACAGATAATATATAACAGATAATATATTTTTCCAATATGAATGAAATAAAGCTAATGTTTTTATATCTCATTTTAGAGTATTTTCACTAAGGGAGCTAAGTCCTTTCCATTTCACATTCTGAGAATATATGGTAGTATATAGATAGAGGACTATGGCCCACATGCATCAAAGAAATAAATTGCGACTCCAAAATAGCGAAAATTAAGGATTCGCTATTTCAGATTCGCTAAACGGAATGCACCAAATAATTCGGTAAATATTTGCGATTCCTTAAAAATCGCTAAAATATTTACCGATTACTTATTTATCGAATCGGTATCTGCGACTCGCAAATACTGAATCGGTATCTGTGACTCCGCAAATACCGAATCGGTATTTGCGAAAGCGCCGATCGTCTCATGGAGATAACATCATACCAGGAAGTGAATCCCAGATACCACACACCTGTGCAGAGTTAGAGACTGAGGAGGAGGAAGACTGTTGGTGCACAGCCTGGAAAACACATTTCCTAGCAGAATCTGGAGACCAACAATTACAATGGACCCAGGAAACAAAAAGCAGAAAGGAGAAGGCAGGAAGAGGAAAATCAAATTCAGTGAGAGGGAACTGGAAATACTCACTGAGGAAGTCGTCCAAAAAATGACCAGCTGTTTGGGAAACAATCCCTGCATGTTGCAGAGTCAGTCAAGCGGAAGATCTGGCTTGGGATACAAGCCCGGGTCAATTCTGTGGGGGTCACACACCGTGACATCAGCAACTTACAGAAGCGATGGTATGACCTTCGCAGCCGGGCAACAGAGAGAGTGGCTGAAAGGCTGGCATCTGCAAGAAAAACAGGAGGGGAACATCCACTCAGCCTGCAAACACCCCCATGGACGACTTGGTGGAATCCACTCTGCAGCCCGAGGCAGTTGTCGGGGTCACGCAGATTGACACCTCAGGACATGCGGGGACCTCCCAAGGTAAGAGCACATCCAAACATATTGCAAAATAATTGTAAGCCAAAGCGCAACAAATGCATTCCCTGCGTAGTGTAGCAGGCATGAGTCCAGTCCACCTCTTACTTGCAACCCCTAATGCATTGTGGGAGTTGTATGCAAACATATGTAATGGCAAAGCATGGGGGAGTAGCACAGTTCAAATGCAACAGCGTACAGCAAGGCAGTGACAACAGTAGACTTCCTACATCACAGAAGTTAATTTATTACACCTCTGTGAGCGCAATGTCACAAACATGTGCAAAAATAGATTTTTACATTTTACAAAACAAAATGATCTTGCACTGTTTCCTCACAGATGCATCACAGGAGAGTGACGTGGCAGACATCCACGATTCACAGGGACATACAGACCAGCAAGATGAGGGACAAGAGATGCCGGCATCCTCGCCCCTACCTGTTCCCACTCAACGCAGGAGAAGAGTACTGCCACTGCCCGATTTGGATAGTGAGGAGGACACACAAACAGGAGCAGACCCACAGGGCACTGCCCATACACCCCACCCCCACCACCAGAGGTAACAATACCACCACGTCACAGTCCGTTCCGCAGGCGAAGGCCAAGTCCATTTCTGAGGTCTGCTGTGGACGATGGTGAAGCTGCCTGCAGTGTGCTTGAGACCAAGATGTTGAGGGTCCAGCGCCTGCAACAGAAGAACATGCGACTCATGCAGGATCAATTGGGAACAATGGCCACACACATGGGTGGGATTCGTGACTGCATGAAGGAGCAGACGACTGCACTCGTTGAGGGGTTCAGGGCACACGGTGACAAACTTGACCGTGTTGCAACAGCCATTGAACAGATGTGCAGTGTCATGCAGGCTGAGGATGTCTCCAATACCAGGAGGCAACAACATGCTATGGGGCGCATGCGCGGATACACCAGGGCCATCAACAGGCTGAGTTCTACGACAGCTCAGCTATACAGGCGTGCAGTCGCCATGCAGGTCGAGATGACCCACTGCTGTGGGATGTGGCCAGGGGCCTAATCCAGGTCACCACTGCTGTGGAAGGGCTGCAGACAGCAGCAGCCAGTGGGAACCTCATGCATGGAGGGGGAGAGTGAGGAGGCCTCCAGCCTTAGCAGCCTACTGGTGCCTGTGGCACATAGCAGGAGGTGCAGTAGCAGGAGTCAGGCAGTCACAGAAGACACCATGTCAGATGCAGCTGGGCCTACTACAAGGGCCACAGGGGGCGTCACAGGAAGCGTTAGACATTTGGACATACAAACAATCTGGTGATGTAACCAGATATGTGTTACCTATACGCACTGCCGTTGCAGTCCCAAGGCAATGAAATGTAATTGCCTGTACATGGTATGTGTGCATTAACACATACACACAACTGTCACATTAAACCTTTAACCAAATTCTGTGTTGTCATGTGCTTACTCACCTTAGAAGTAATGTTGCGTGATTTCTGCTCTTCTACGTCTGCCCTCTGCTGCATGTGGTCCGCCTGCTGCATGGGGTGGTTGTATCGGCTGTATGTCCTGTTCTGGCTCGCTGTCAGAGTCCACCAAGGGGATGCCTCTATTGGTGGCTATGTTGTGCAACATAGCGCACGTTGCCACAATCTTACAGAATTTCTCAGGACTGTACTGTAATGCCCCACCGCTCTTGTGTATGATGCGGAATCGTGATTTGAGTACCCCAAATGTCCTTTCAATAACATTGCGCATCGCAATGTGCGCACGATTGTAATGTCGCTCCCTTTGAGTGGCAGGATTCAGGTATGGGGTGAGGATGTAAGACCTCACAGGGTATGCGCTATCACCTACAGGATGTGAGACACCAACATACATTAGTCACTGCAATGTGTCACCATGGTGTACATTTATAAATTACAGTATTACATTGATTTACCCAGTAGATATCCTTCTCCGAACTCCCCGCAAGTAGACGTCTGTGTATTCCACTGTGCCGGAAGATGTATGCGCCATGGGCACTGCCAGGGTAACTTGCCACAATGTCAGTGATTAGTGTTTTGAGTTGCATGTTACCTGTATGTTCAGTGAGTGGTAAGATTTCCGGTTGCGGTAGACATACTCATTCACTGCAGGAGGACATATGGGTACATGCGTCCCATCGATACAACCAATCACATGCGGGAACTGTGCAACCTGATAGAAATCTAATTTGGTTTGCATCAACTCCTGTGGTGTGGTGGGGAACCTGATGTGGTTGTGTATCCTCTGCAACATGGCATTTAGGAAACTGTTAAAAACGGGATATGGCACTTTGGGAGACCCCGCCAGCTGCTGCAATTACTCCCTGGAAGGACCCTGAAGCTAGGAGATGCAGGGAACACAGGACCTGCACATGGGTGGGTATGGCATGTGTCCTGCGGGTCTGCCGCTGCAGTATAGGGTCTAACTCAGCAATTAGAGCCAAGATAGCTGCAGCATTCAGCCTATATTTATCATAGATCTCCTCCTCCGTCTGCCCTAGCAATGTGACGCGCACTCTAAAGATTCTCTCCTGGATCCTCCTTCTCCTCTGTGCTGCTGCTCTCAGCCTCATCCTCCTCGCCACAACGTAGAGCGCTGCCATGGTGGGTCTGTGGGATGCATTCTGGGACTGTTTAAGTAGTTTGCTGATGATTTACACCTGTTTTTGATTATGTGTGATTTTTACCACCTGATGTGATGTCTTCTAGTTTAAGGAATGCAAATTGCGAATTTAGGCTGGTTCTGTATTAGCGAAAACTTGATGCATCGCATTTTGCGATTTCTTAATCACGCTTCCTAAAATACAGATTCGGTATTACCGATTCTGTATTTTATGAAGCGCTAAAATTGCGAGTTCTACTATTTCTTGTGGTTTCGCTTAATGCATCTGAACTAGCTAATTTGCAATCGGTAAAGGCTTTTTTTACCGATTCGCAATTTTTCCGGGCGCAAATTAGCTTGATGCATGTGGGCCTATATGTTTATATGTTTTCATCTTTTACACAGTGGGTGATACAGATAGTTGTACTTATAGGCTGGAAATAATGTAATTATTAGGAATTATAAATTCAGATATTATCAACTTTAACAACTTGCATGAAGGAACGCGTTTGGTGGCATTTTGTAGAACTAGTCCACTGTGGGCGATATTGTTTTTTTGAATATCAAATTGTTTAGATACACAAAAAAAAGACATTGTGATTTTAGCCATCAATTTTGATCATATGCTTCTTGCTTGTTTTAACGTAAAGTTCTTATACATTTTTAAGATCATTTATCTGAATTTTATATGGCAATTGATGTTATTTTTATTTCCATGCCATTGATGCACTTTACATGTGTTTTAAGCATGCATATACTTATTGAAATGAGTTTCTACTTGTAATTAAATGTGTATTATAGTCTGTCCTCTATGATCATGTATCACGTTACTACCATAAATACGAATTTTAACAACGTAGCACGTATGTGAACAAGGCCAGGCTTGGGCAAAACACATAATGGCGGGTGAGTTGGAATAAACTTGCCTAATTAACTGGAGTCTGTGCCCAGTTTGTTTGGGAAATCCAAGTGACAGAAGTTTTTTCTTAAAAAAAAAATTATATGTATATATATATATATATGTATCGTTTACTTTCCTTCACAGGAATTCTGCGCACGCTGAAGCATTTAGTAAATGTTCTTTATTTCATGGAAGCCACCCAAAAAAATGCCAGACGCGTTTTGGCCAACTGCCCTTTGTCAATGTCAATGGCATAACAATAGGATATAGAGTTATTCCTATTCTTATTCAAGTTTCATTCAGTTTGCAAAGAAGTGGCAAAAGTCAACTCAAAGTGAAATCAAGATATATACCACAAACTCTGTTCGATTCTATTGACTGTTTCCATGAGATGATCATCAAAGAGTTGGATAAAATGAGAACAACTACCAAACCAGGGGCTGCCAAGAGAGAATACAATCTAACTAAGGACTAATGGCAAGTAGTGTTATCTCTAAAAAATGACATGTTTTTAGTTATAAAGCCTTCAGATAAAGTGGAAATGTTGTGCTGCAAAGTAAGTCAAACTACCTGAAAGAAGGTTTGAGCTGCCTGAGTGACAGGCAATGCTATCAACCTATAACACAGCAGGATTACAATAAAAGTATACAGGCATTTTATGATTTGATTACCAATTGGAAAGACAGATGTGTCCTGGATCAGGAGGAATATCAGTTTTTGAAAGTTGAATATCTGGTGGTTCTGACCTTTTATCATATTCCGAAGATCCACTAAAACAGGGAGAAACCACCAGGATGTCATGTTGTTTCCTCAAAAGGAAGTCTCCTTGAGAATGCCTCAATTTTGCCTTCCCTTTGTGAAGGATTTAAGCTCATATATAAAGGATACAACTGATTTCATCAGTACAATCCAGGACATTGAATGGGGAGAAAAGTGTTTGCTTACAACATTGGACATTACAAGTTTGTACACGAGTATCTCGCAAGAGCAGAGATTGCAGGCAATAGAGTATTTCTTAAAAGGGAATCCCCTGAAATTTTATGAACACAGTATGATGGTACTACAACTGATAGCTTTTCGTCTGAATAACAACATCTTCTTGTTTTCTGAGGAGCTGTATTTACAGAGGGAACCGCGATGGGCACGTGCTTTGCCCCCTGCTAAGCAAATTCATTAATGGGCTGGTGGGAGAAGCACGTGGCTTGGGTGGAGTCCAATGAACAATGGGTAGATAAAGTGGCCCTGTGGGTCAGCTATGTAAACAACTTATTTATCCTATGGCAAGAATCTCACGAAGAAGCAGAAAAATACATTGTAGTTCTCAATAATAATGGTTTCAATCTACATTTTACAAGCTGTATCAGTAGCATATTTATATCTGCTAGTGTATGTAGAAAACAATCATCTCTTCACAAGGCTTTTCAGAAATCCCACAGCTGGGAATTTGACGTTACATTAAAAAGTCAACAACCACACATCCTGGTGAACAATATACCATACAGTGAACTATTGCATCTTAAACGCAATTGTTCCACATCACAGGGTTATGCACAGGCAGAAGGTGAAGCCATCAATAGATTCAAAAATGGGAAATAAAAAAAAGTCCTAAGTGCAGTAGCAAACAAGGTTCAAGCAGTGGCTAGGCAGAAATTACTGACTCCCAATTCTAAAAACGTAGAAAGAGACTCAGTGACAAGACTAATTCTGAACTTCTCTGCAGAGTCCAAGGAGATTAGCCATGTAGTAAAAAACAATGGGGTATCTTGCAGGCAGATCTCACCATAAGTCCCACACTGTTCACAGGACCTAGTATAACAAATAGGAAAAGCACCTCGTTAAAAGATCCTTTGGTGCATAGTCATTACACTGAAAAGAAAACAGAGAAACCCAAGGTGGTTGTTTTTTTCCATGCACTAGATGTAAGGCGTGTAGGAACAGTAAGAAAACAAAATAATATGAGGTCTCAGGTGCCAGGAAATCGAAACAGATCACCAGGCTCCTGAATTGTAATTCAAACTTTGTGGTTTACCCGTGCAAGGAAAAATGTGTAGGGAGCACAGTGCACCCAGCGAAGAAAATGGTATTGGAGCACACCCGGGCAATAACAAACAAAGATGAGTCCTACCCGGTAGTGAGACACTTCGATGCAAAACACAAGAGTCATAGCAGTCTCCTATGCTTCTTCTGTGTAGATCGGATACCACATAAGGAAAGAGGAGGGGACAGAGGGCGGATTTTGAGACAACTTGACTCGAGATACATAATTGAAATGAGAACTCTAACTCCATGGGGTCTCAACAGTGATGAGGAGTTGTGGGCTCATATAGGTTGAATCTGCTTGTTTACTTAGCAGCACTGTCACTTTATATATACTTTTTATATACTTTTAGATATAAGACTTTAGAGGTTTTTTGAACAAAGCACATAGTCACTTTAGTCAAGCACGGTCACTTTCGATGAAGGCTGTAGGTCCGGAATCCCAGCCCATTCAGGGCATAATAATAGGATACAGAGTTATTCCTATTCTTATTCAAGTTTCCTTCAGTTTTAAATTCTATTTCAGAGGATAAGGCTATAATAGCGGTACAATTCTGGAGGCCAATTTAAATTATCTGAAACAAGTATCTTTGGAACCCATATGGCATTGTAATGAATTTCTAATTTAAAACATTGTATTAATTAAACTATAGAGGTTGATTTGGACAATTGAGAGTAAGAGCCGCTCTAGAATGAATTTGATAATATTTTATCCGGTTCAGGCAATGAGTTATTACAATATGTAATATATCTTCGTATGTGTTATATGTATGAATTAATTACAGAATTGCATATTTAAATGCTCTGCATTGACTTTATACATTTTTATCTTGATAACATGTGTTCTAATCTGTAGAAAAATAAATTTTCATTGTCATATCTAATGGTACGATATGTATTTAAACAGAGTGTAAAATGGCCGCCCCATTAACATCGATTCAGCCTGAATGCACCGAATGCCCATTGCTTGTTTCCAAGGCATTTCTGCCTTCCAATGATATTGTTTGTGTATTTAACGTGTAAGATACGAGATTGAAACTGAAATTGACACAGTCCTGGGGGCTGAAATGCATCTGTTAGTTTTTTGGTTGGTTTGCAGGAAATAAAGAACATTTACAAAATGCTTCTGTGTGCACAGCATTTCTGTGAAGGAAAGTAAACAAATTGTTTGTAGGTGCCACCCCCGCAAGATGCGGCAACCGCCATGAGTGAGAGTGTAAGCCACAAGCTGGAAATCGAGAAACAAAAAACAAAAAAAAAATATATATATATGAAGCAAAAGAGATGGAAGCGCTGGGTGCACGGAGTCTGCCGCACTGCATGGAGGTAAGGGAGTGACTAAAACGCGAACCGGAGGGCGCTCGGGTGGTTCACGACCGACCGACAAGCACGTACGAGCAGCCGTGTGGCGTGGGCAAGGAAAGGTGAAGTCTGGTGTTGCCGCATTAGCGACAGGATACGATACCACCGCGGGACAAGGAGGGAGAGAGTCTTCCCCCAGTGGGGGTAACTGTTGCGGTTAAACGAACAAGAAGTGGGAAAACAAAACGGAATTGCTAAACCACAGCATGGATTGAGGAGGCAACCTTTTCAGATTAAGGAACACGGTCTATCGGAAAGGGTTACAATTGTGCAATATTGTGTATTACTGGGACTATTTTGAATGAAAATCAATCGTGAATTAGAGCGAAGAAAAGGAAGCAACCTATTTGAATAATCATACACAGGGTGAACTCTGTAACACGCTTAAAACAAGGTACCAACAAAAAAACGCGCTTTTAAAAAATGGAGGAAAGACAAGCGAAATGGAAGTTGGCTGCAGAACGCACCTTCCAAGAAGGTACGAACACAGGAAGATTAGATAATATTGAGAATGGAAACAACAGGACACTGACACAGCTTGTGAGGGATCTAGAACGTGCACGACGTGCAGAGGCCAAACAATGGTGGGAAATGACATCTCTCACCAAATACCTAGAATGTAAGAGAATACCAAGGGGTCTGAGGATAATGTTATTATCAACTTATGAGGACATGGACGAAGACCTAATTAATGAATGGTGTGGGAACACGGAGGAATGCTCAGTGAGATTGATGAACACTCTCATTGAACACGCAAGAAGGAAAATGAAATTACAATCAGAGAGGATTGAAATGATTAACAAGGAGCTGGAAAAACATAAAGAAGAAGGTGCCATAAAGATCAACTTAGTAAGATGGAGAAGTCACTACAAAAATATGATGAGGAGATTATGGAACAAAAAGCTGGAAAATTCACAAGAGACAGACTTGATTACCAGTATGGCAGAGTTTACACATTCGCCAAAAAATTCGACAGCTTGAGAGCCGAAAGAGAGATCCACTCCAATCATACTGAACAGTACAAAGTGAAAGCTAAGTAAGCTCAGACGCGGGGTCCAGCACTGATGAAACACCAAGGGAAAAGATGGATTTTCACAAGGAACTTCGGTTACTACGAATGACCACGAGACAAGGAGGGAGAGGCCGAACACCACAGGGCCAACCAAAGGAGGACGCAGAACAAGAAGGGGCAATAGGAAGAGGCAGAGAAAGAAGTCAGAACCGGAAGTAAATGAAGGAATACCCAATGTAAACCGAAAACCCTTAGTAGTCAACATTTCATCAGTGACACTAACCAACAATCAGATGCGGCTGCTCAATTTGGGTTTAACATTCTGCCCAGTATCTCGTCCGGATTTCGTAGACACAAGAATTGAAATTTACAAATATGTAAGAAAGCTAAAGCTACACAAATTCCACTAAATGAAGCATGAAGTAAGAGTGCGAGAAGCAATGGAAACCAGTAGGCCTTCTTCGTTCCAGATTGCAGACATCCGGCTCCTACTGAGTATCCAGGACCTGGACACAGTGGATACAACAACAGGGGGATCCACTGACGATCGACCAACCGAAAGATTACAAGACATGGGCTTTACATCAGGCGAACATGTGGGCAGTAGTCTTAGACCAGAGAGCAAGTTTTGTCCACAGCTTCCACCAGGGAACCGTTTGGACCTTTTCCATGAGTTGGTGGTTGATGACTTGAACAATATTCAAAGGAGCTGGAGAACTGACTACACAAAGGGCAAATTCACATCTCGAGACTGGAAGGACATTAATGAATTAAAAAACAATACCTCACTCATCAGCAAACCCTCCGATAAAGGAGGAAACATCGTCCTAATGGACCAGGTGACATATGTAACAAAGGCACGAAGACAATTGAGCAATCCACAACATTACACCCGCTCAAAACGAACCCCATGAATAAAATGGAAACAGAATACCATCTAAAATTGAAGGAGTGGTTTTGAAGGGGCCTATTGGACTGGGAAGAACTGCAATATCTCCATACAGAAAATGCAAGAATGGCAACTTTCTATCTTTTTCCAAAGTGCATAGTGAATCCACCCGGAAGGCCAATAGTAAGTTCAATTGGGTCCTTACTAGAAAACAGTTCTAGATTCCTCGACCTGTTTTTACAGGAATATGTAATTAGCCTCCCTTCCTACATAAGGGACAACACGGACTTCTTGAAAAAGCTGGACAACAACCCATGGAAAAAAGAATACATCATGGTGACAATGGACGTCGTGTCATTGTATACTTCAATCAAGCATGAAAAGGGAATACATGCTTGCACAAGCTTCATGAGAGATCGGCCAGTGGAATGGCTGGAACACACACAAATGTTGTTGGACATGCTGGAGTACTGTCTCACACATAACATCTTTACATTTGATGGAAGTTCAATCAACAGGAACAGGGGACAGCAATGGGCACTTCCTTCGCCCCCACCTACGCAAATCTTTTCATGGGTTGGTGGGAGAAGGAGGTAGCCTGGGCTGAGGAAAACAACATGCTCATGGAAAACGTAGCAATGTGGACCAGGTTTATTGATGACTTATTTATTTTGTGGGAGGGCAGTGAAACGGATTTGGAGCTCTTCCTGACCAAATTGAACACCAATGAGTATAACCTGCAGTTCACATGTGCATGGAGCCGGCAGCATTGTACTTTTGTGGACGTAGAGTTGGAGGTCAAGGAGGACGCTCTGACTACAAGAATCCACAGGAAACCGACTGCGACCAATTCCATTTTGCACACCAACTGTGGCCACCCATGTGCACTGAAATGGAGCATTTCCTACAGTCAGATGCTGAGAGCAAGGAGAATTTGCTCCACGGAGGAACTGTATGACGAAGAGGTGAACAGACTGTTTGGGATGTTTAGACAGAGGGGATATCCAGTAACTGTTCTCAAAGATGCGAAATGTAGATCCAAAGAGAAAACGAGAAAGGAGTCTCTCTATTCCCAAAGGTCCCAGGAAGAGTACAGTAACACCGTTAAAAGGCTTTTCCTGGAGTACAATTTGGCACAGTCAAGCGTCACGTCTGTTCTCAAAAAACATTGGTGTGTTTTAAAAAAATGATGAACATATAACTGAAATCTTTGAAAGGGGCCCACAAATTACATCGAAAAAGGTGCGATCCTTGGAAGACATCTTGACCTCAAGTCACTATATCAATAAAAGAAATCAACAGGGAATGGGATCATGGTTATTAAGGAAACGGGAAGGCTTTATAAAGTGCAACTCATGTTAGGCCTGTGAATATGGGATAAACAGTAAGAACTATCGCACAATGGATGGTCGTATAGTACCGATCAGAGAGAGGATAACATGCAACACGGAGTTTGTCATCTATGCACTAAAATGTGGCTGCAACAAGCTGTACGTTGGTAGCACTAAAAACGAATTGAAATTGAGAATCCTCCAGCACATAAGAACAATTAGAAATGGGGATAAGACCTACCCAGTAGCCTGCCACTTTGATCAGATGCACAATCGAGCCTTATCAACATTCTCCTATTGGGGCATTAATCACATCAAGGCCCACCCAAGAGGGGAAAATCGGGAGAGTGAGTTGCGTAAACAAGAATCCCGACTGATTTTACTGATGGTGACGGAGACACCATGGGGCCATAACAAGGATGCAGAATGTTTGTACACTTATAATATTGTGTATATTTGGATTGAAGAAGGGCTGAAAATGATCAGTATAACCATGACATTTTAATGTGCAGAGTAATCAGGACTGTATGTGTATTGAAATATTGGGTTGTTTAGAGTATAAATCAGAGTGGAGGATTTACATGTTTGATAAGAACCAGAATTTTTACCTACATTATGTATGAGTTATGGCACTTTGAGCTGAATTGGAGGGAAGGAGGTTAGAAATAGCACCATGCACTTTAGACTAATTAGCACCTTATTATATACGCTGCTTGTTTAGACGGGGGAGAAAAATCCCCCGGCGTGGAACATCTTAATTAATTTAGACTTTCCCATATATGCCGCCCCTTTCCCATGTAGGCTGTAACATTTGCACTTTGCACTTTAATGACAATTGCACTTTGGAATATGCTGGTCCCTGGGGTAGGAATAATGATGCCTGGGCACATTGCACTTTATTACTGCTGATTGGTTGACTATATATGCGCTCCCCCTACCTAGGTAGGGTTGAACAATAGCACATTGCACTTTAATGGAAATTGCAGCTTGGAATATGCTGCTTCCTGGGGTAGGAATAATGATCGCTGGGCACATGGCACCTTAATACTGCTGGTCTGGTTAGGGCAGGTAAAATCTTCCTGCGCGTAGCCTTCCTATAAACTTGCGCTTATTATAATAAGCTATTTCTCTCTCTGGGAAGGATACAATAATTGCATTTTGCATTACCTTTTGAAAATTGCACTTTGAACAGGCTGCCCCCTCTTTTGAGGTAAGATAAATGATTCCAGGGCATGTTGCATCTTAACGCATTTGCACTTTATTAGATAACCTAAGCAGATTAAATGATTAGTCAGAAAGAAGGCAGAGAGGCAATGAATGCATCTGCATTTTTAAATCTGAATACCTCAGGAAATGAGAGACATATGGAGTGAAAACAAGAAAAAGCAATTGAATGTGGCATGTGGGCATGTTGCATCTTTCTTGCACTTTGGATATGGCATCCCTGTTATAGGATGTGCCTCCTAAAAGAAAAGAAATGAAAGGAATGATTTTAAAGGGGACGTGGTGCACAAAATTAAGAGGTTGCATGGGAGACAAGTATGGTCACTTTTAATCAGAGACCGCTTGTTTTTCTCCTCTTGTTTTTTTCTCTTGTTTTTTCTAAATGGGTATAATGAAATGAAATGTATGTCAAAAAAAAGAGAAAAAAAGAAAAATAATTGTAGAAAAAAGAAAAAGAAAAAATTAATTTGAACATGCAAGTATATATACAAAGTATAATGATGTTTTCTTAAGCATGATGTGGTAAAGTACAGATGGTGGGGAATAGTAGCCAAGACAAGAAATCAAGTGTATCGCTCTAGTGGTCACTTAAGGGTCAACAACATTGAGAAGGGACACAGGATATAATGAACACAATGTAGATCCCACAGTGACCCAGTAGAAGGCAATTCACCGAAACGCGTCGGTCCAATCTTGTAGACGAAAGTGACTGTGTGAATTTGCCATGGAAGAAGAAAAATAAAAATGAACCGTTTAAAAACTGACCTTGAAAGCAGTGGAGTTGCAGTTTGTTGAACGGGTGCCGCCGGATTCGGTGTTCGGGAGAAGAACGCCAAAGGGAGATATATATATATATATATATTCACTGAAAAAACCACAGGTTTCAGGGACGTTATAGTTAGTTGGAGATTTCACTCTTACAAAACCAGCGAAATTCGGCCGCTATAGTTAGTTGAGATAACTATAACTCGCGCCCCCGCAATGCACTGCTCATGACGTCACATATTACATCATCCATGACATGGTCACTGACATCACTGATGACATCTCAAGTGACATCACTGATGAGATCACCCACGTGATAATCTGATGCACCTCCTCACACCCTAATATAACCTTTGATACACCCACTCTAAAATACAGACTACCATTTTCGAAACCATAGACACACCAATACCAGTTACTACATACCCACTCACTGATTCCTAGGTCTACACACACATCCACTCATTCACCTATACAGTCACTCATACATGCAGTCACTTATCAATACAGCACTATCATAAGCACTCATACACCTATACAGACACTCACACACCGCCACTCATCCATAGACTTTCTCACACACCTAGTCAGTCATGCAAAGAATCAATCACACTCCCATTTACTCATCTATACAGTTATACAGACACCACCTCAAGTATTCATACAGATACTAACAATACTTACTCTCTTATACAATCACTGATACAAGCACATACTTATCCATACAGCCACTCTCACAATCACTCACTCTCACATATAGTCATTTATATACTCCAACACTCACATATACTGCCTTTCACATATGTAGTTACTCACACATGTACCACTGAGACATCCATTCACTCACCAACACACCCATACACACACTCACCCACACATACAGCCCTTCACAGATGCACTCTTGAACCCATACATCCAGTGAATCACCTACTCACATATCTATGCACAGTCACCCACCCCCCACCCACCCACAGAGACACTCAGGCACCCATACAGATACTCAGACAACCAATCAATAACCCATATAGACACTCATGTAGATACTCACCAACCCATGCAGCCGCTTACACACCAACTAACAGACTGATACAGACATTCACACAGTTTAGTCACTAACCCATGCATTCAGCAAGACACGATTAATCACTCACTTATACACTCAGTCACGCACCTACTAAATCATCCATTCAAACACTTATACACCCACTCATTCTTCAATACACCTTGGCATATATATATAAAACATATTTAAACTTTACAGAAGCACACAGTCACTGGATGATGTCATCAGTGATGTCATTTGAGATGTCATCAGGGATGTCATCAGTGATGTCACTGACCATGTCATGAATGAAGTAATATGTGACGTCATGAGCAGCGCATTGTGGGAGCGCCAGTTATAGTTAGCTCAACTAACTATAACGGCCGAATTTCACTGGTTTTGTACGAGTGAAATCTCCAACTAACTATAACGTCCATGAAACCTGTGGTTTTTTCAGTGAATTTCAAAGGTTTTTTAATTGCTAATTTCTAACTATAACGTCCCTGAAACCTATGGTTTTTTCAGTGAATTTCTATGGTTTTTTAAATGCTAATTTCTAACTATAACGTCGCTGAAACCTATGTTTTTTTCAGTGAATTTCAAAGGTTTTTAAAATGATAATTTCTAACTATAATGTCCCTGAAACCTATGGTTTTTTCAGTGAATATATATATATATTCACTGAAAAAAACACAGGTTTCAGGGGCGTTATAGTGATGGAGCAGGATTTTGCGCAAAGTAACCTGCTCGGATTGACACCCCCATAATACGTACTAACAGTGTGCCGTGACAGTCTAACGTGCAATACACATGAACACGAGGGAAGCTGCTTTGCGCATAAGTGCACTAATATAAACTAATGCATGAAAAGACTAAGTCGTATTCACATTTGTGCTATGAAAGAAACGACAAATAATGCATGACTAGGTCGCATCTTGCATCCTGCTTTAAAATTAATAAATAATGCTGTTTTTGCCTTAAGCTTTTGCTAGGAAAACAAATAACAGGGAATAGTGCAAAGTTGGGTGGTAAACAGTGAAAAGTGCATTATCATATAATTAATGAATGTTTATGTTCCATTTGCTATAGTGAGCCGAATAGGTCTCCATTATTCTTAAGTTGGCCTGATAGAGGAAGGGCTGGAGTGAGAGTGAAAATGTCATGACAGAGCAGCCAGATACGCTGAGTGCTGCAAAGAAGGGACAAGAGTTCAAGGATACCCAGCACTGAATGCATTGTCCGTCTGCCAAAGGATGTCACTGGCCGTTAGACTAAAGACTGTTTCTGCGGACATTGTTGGAAAAGATGTGCGAAAATGTTGAAATGTATCATATATTAAATCGTGTGAACGAGTCAGTTATTAGGTAATGGGAAAGGATGTAGCATTACCTTGATGTACAATTTATGAAGGAAGTCACAGTGGTGTGACAGACCACCTCCTAAGTCCACCAATGAACTGTCGAGTTTCGTGAAATGTTTCAACTGATGTGGGACGGACATGTAGGTTTTAGGGTATAACTGGGGTACCTTTGGGAGTGTGGTTAGACATCGCTTAGCTGATCTTTGGTCGGATGCAGAGCAGAGAGGGGTGATGCGTCGCTGTCCGTCGGTTTGCAGAGAGGCCTAGCTGTTCCTGTCCCTGTCTCGCTTCTGGGTCATGAATCTTTGCTCCCTGACACTTTTTCAGGGGACCCCCACCAGCTCCTCGGCCAAGGGGGTGGTATTTCACAGATCCTTTGGGTTTGTATTATTCTGACTCGTACTTTGCATAATCTTTTGCAAATTTATTTTTTTTGTCTCTGAAACTGATGTCTCTTCATCTATCCACCCCGATATATGTATATTGTTTCGCATTATTTTGCTGAAACTTATGTCTCTTCATCTATCCACTCCTTCATGTGCATGTCGATTATTGTGATGAGAATGACACTATTTGCAATTTGCTGATGTTTGCTCTCCCTTTGTGAATTACATTGTTTGCATTTGTGACCACATGCATTGAGCATTTATTTTGAGATAAAGCTTTATTAATCTTACCGAGAGTATGTGATTATTTAACTGACTAGATAGTTAGTTAGATAAGTGCTATCATCACCATCAACTTCTCAACTAATTGGTCCATCGACCGAGAGGAAAGAGAGTTGATATATGGTATTAGTTATATATTTAGGAGATGTTAACAGGAACCTGTGAAGGGAACTGAATTTGACATTATTACAAAACTTGACCCCCAGCGCATCAGGGATTTGGGTGAATGTGTATGGGCCACTTGAATGTTATCGAGTATTGATCCCTGATTAGGTATTGGCTCGCACTGGGTCAATAGTTAGGCTGACTTTTCACTCGTACAAAACCCGAGAAATTCAGCCATTATAGTTAGCTAAGCTAAATATAACTCGCGCATCTGCAATGCACTGCTAATGACATCACATATTACATCACTCATGACATGGACAGTGACATCACTGATGACATCTCAAATGACATCACTGATGACATCACTGATGACATCATCAGTGACTGGGTGTATCTTAAACATTTAAGAATGTTATATATATATATATATATTCACTGAAAAAACCATAGGTTTCAGGGACGTTATAGTTAGTTGGACATTTCACTCGTACAAAACCAGAGAAATTCGGCCGTTATTTTTAGTAGAGCTAACTATAACTCGCGCCCCGCAATGCACTGCTGATGACATCACATATTACATCACTCATGACATGGTCAGTGACATCACTGATGACATCACTGATGACATCTCAAATGACATCACTGATGACATCATCCAGTGACTGTGTGTTTCTGTAAAGTTTAAATATGTTTTATATATATATATATATATGCCAAGGTGTATTGGGCTTTCTCCCTCACACAACTCCCCTTGGTTTCTCTCCCTCACACAGCTCCTCTAGGTTTCATTCCCTCACACAACTCCCCTTGGCTCTCTCCCTCACACAACTCCCCTTGGTTCCTCTCCCTCACACAACTCCCCTTGGGCTCTCTCCCTCACACAACTCCCCTTGGTTTCATTCCCTCACACAACTTCCCTTGGTTTCTCTCCCTCACACAGCTCCTCTTGGTTTCATTCCCTCACACAATTCCTCTTGGGCTCTCTCCCTCACACAACTCCCCGTGGTTTCTCTCCCTCACACAGCTCCTCTTGGTTTTATTCCCTCACACAACTCCCCTTGGCTCTCTCATTCAGAATGTTGTAGTGAAGTCATTGTTGCACTTTTTTTTTTAAATGGCGTTTCTTGCATGAAAACAGACAATTAATTTAAGGAAATAGTGTCATCATATTGATGTACAGCACTGCAGTCAATGAATGTATTTATTGTACAGTTAAAACCATTACAAGTGTATCAGTGTGTTCAAAAGATAATATGGGCAAATGATAACATCAGCATACGCAAAGATTGTCCTCTAAAGCTCATAAAAATTGGCAATTTCTTAAATGATCAATAATTCAACCGTATTGCTTTATTAACCTTCCTGCTTCCTCAAATTTGCTTGAAAATGCACCATTTATCCACTCTTTTTTCAAAATTTTCTCGGGGGGAGAATGCCCCCAAATACCCCCGTAGGTTGTTCGGGCTTGCTTGCTACGCTCGCTCGCCACAGTGCAGTACCGCAATAATTTTACGCCCACCACATTCAAATGTCACCAGCCGCCACTGGACTGAGTGTCTCATGCAGCACACTTCGTCTGAATGAGTCAGAGAGGCAACCATCAATGACTGTGATGAATGGCCGCTTCATCATTGAATTCTTTGAACTTGCAATGCTTAATGAAGGCCTCAAGTCTTTCAGCAAACTCATCCATCATTTCTCCAGCTTGTGTTCTCTGTTGGTTGAAGATGTACCTTTCATAGTCGATGTTCAGCATTGATTGAACTTGATTCCTAATACTGTCTTAATCTGACGGTACGATATTTCATCAGCTTGTGATATTTTGTTTATTGCTTTTTTCACTCCGTCACCTGCAAGGTTGTTTAAGTATTTGATGATCTTTTTGTCATCTGTTTCTTCTAGCGCGTTCATAAATTCATCGAATGGTTCAATCCAGGCAGTCCATCTGGCGCCAATATTCTGTTTTTTGGTGGTATTGAATGGCGGTGGCGGTTTTAAGAAGGCGGCAGTGCCCTATTTGACACTGGTCTCTGCAGCCATTGGAGCCTTTCAAATCTTGAAGACTTTTGTGTTGTGCTGGGAACAGCCATCGACTTTGGAGGTTGCCGCTTTAGGTACCAGCGGCTCCTTAAGCATAACCTCCGTGCGTTCACTTGGGTCATTGCGAATGCTACTTTCCACTTTGATAACACTGGTCCCAGGCCAGAACTCAACTCAATGTAAACTGCCTCGTTCTTCATTCTTGCCGGTGGGTGCAATTATGGTCTTTCTGCCTAGACGCATCTGTTCCCTGGCGCACTTTTTTGCACCTGCCTATTGCAGCCTTCTGTGCTTCTCTGGTTGTCGCTGCGTTGAGCGCTATCATACCGTATATAGGCTGGCTCTTTGTTATTTTGTGGCACAGTACTTTTTCTTTCAGCCTCACCAGCAGGTTCCGGGCCAACCGAGATGAAACGTTCTGTAGCCCTGCATGGCTGGAGTGGCACTTTGACTCCACATACGCCAACTGTCGGCTGCTTCACTTCAACTGAGGCACACGTGGCATGCAGAATCAGTCTGCTCGACCTCAGCAAACTCTCAGGGACAGCACTCTCATTGTTTCGGGTTCCAGATCCCATCCTCGTCGCCAGTTGTAGCATCTTCCCCAGCTTGGTAGCATGCAAATGACCACGCCACATACGGAGCTCTCTAATGCAGGTCTTTATTGTTTGGAGTGCAACTGTTAACTGGACACCGCACCGGGAACTTTATTAACCACACCCAGGCACACCTAAACGATTACGTCATTCTCATACGGAGTCTATCAGGGACCAGAAGGGTCCAGCTATACATATCCACGAGACACTACAATGGTCAGTGTGTCAAGGGAGGGAGAGAAAGAAGTGAGAGGGGGAGGAGAAGGAGAAGGAGAAGGGAGCAAAAAGCAGGCAGTCAGTATGTCAGAGGGAGGGAGAGAAAGAAGTGAGAGGGGCAATGGAAGCGGGCGTTCAGTGTGTCAAGAGAGGGAGAGAAATGATAGAGGAGAGTAAAAGCGGGCGGTCAGTGTGTCAGAGGGAGCGAGGGAGGGATAGAAGTGAGAGGGAAAAGAAGAAGGGGGCGGTCAGTGTGTCAGAGGGAGGGATAGAAGTGAGAGGGAAGAGAAGAAGTGGGGCAGTCAGTGCATCAGAGGGAGGAAGAGGAGTGAGGGGAAGAGAAGAAGTGGGGCAGTCAGTGCATCAGAGGGAGGAAGAGGAGTGAGGGGAAGAGAAGAAGTGGGGCAGTCAGTGCATCAGAGGGAGGAAGAGGAGTGAGGGGAAGAGAAGAAGTGGGGCAGTCAGTGCATCAGAGGGAGGAAGAGGAGTGAGGGTTGAACGAGTGGAGGAAAAAGAGGACAGAGAGCAAGGACAGAAGAAGAGGTGAGGGGGAGGAGGAGCGATAAACTGAGAGAGGAAATCCAGAAGGGGAGGACAGAGGTGAGGAAAGGAAGTGTCAGAAGCAAGAGAGAGATAGAGGGTGGGTAAGACAGAGCAAGGCAGAGATGAGTCTCGCTGGAGTAGTGTGAGGGGGAAGTGAGAGGTGCAAGGAGACATGGAGAGAAAAAGAAATAAGAATCGAGAGAGTTGGGGGTGGGGGTGAGAGGGCCAAGAGTGTCTTAGAAGACTCTCAGTATATAGATGGACAAACTGAACCCCGCTTGTGTGCATCCCTCCTCTCCACCCCGATCGGCACCGCCTGCAGTGCGAGCATCTTCCCCAGCTGGGCCGCAGGGCTCTTAAAGGGGCCGTGACCCGGTAAATGTTCTGAACGCAGAGCGCCTAGAAGCTGCCTCCGTCAGCGCCGCTGCTGACTGTACCCCATCTCTAATGGTCAGCAGTGTGTGTTCTGGGCCCTACCTGCGGCGCCTGCTCCATAAAACCTTTGGCCTTTAGCAGGCACTTCCCTACCTGCCTCGGACCCGCCCTCCTGGTCACTCCCTCCGGTCACTCCTTCCCGGTAACTCCCTCTCTGGCTGCGAGCCCCGCCTGCCTTGTGCTTTCTGCCCTCCATCGTCTCATCGTGACTCAGCAGCAAAGATCAGATAAAAGGAGGAGGGAAGGGGCGTCAGTGTGCACCTGGATACCAGCAGCAGAGGAAGCAGACACCAGCAGAGGGAGGCAGACACCAGCAGAGGACGCAGCCAGCAGCTCTGAGGATCCGCGACAGGAGAAAGCACTCAGTGAGTTTGTCTTCAGTTCACACAGTTGCAGCAGGACTGTCCTGTGCACACACACGGAGCTGCGAATATCTACACTCATGCAAGCGGGCTTACATGTGCACACCCGCAGCAGGGTTAACCTGTGCACACCCGCAGCGGGGTTAACCTGTGCACACCCGCAGCTGGGTTAACCTGTGCACACCCGCAGCGGGGTTAACCTGTGCACACCCGCAGCGGGGTTAACATGTGCACACCCGCAGCGGGGTTAACCTGTGCACACCCGCAGCTGGGTTAACCTGTGCACACCCGCAGCGGGGTTAACCTGTGCACACCCGCAGCGGGGTTAACCTGTGCACACCCGCAGCGGGGTTAACCTGTGCACACCCGCAGCGGGGTTAACCTCTTCACACCCGCAGCTGGGTTAACCTCTGCACACCCGCAGCTGGGTTAACATGTGCACACCCGCAGCTGGGTTAACCTGTGCACACCCGCAGCTGGGTTAACCTGTGCACACCCGTGCACACCCGCAGCTGGGTTAACCTGTGCACACCCGCAGCTGGGTTAACCTGTGCACACCCGTGCACACCCGCAGCTGGGTTAACCTGTGCACACCCGCAGCTGGGTTAACATGTGCACACCCGCAGCTGGGTTAACATGTGCACACCCGCAGCAGGGTTAACCTGTGCACACCCGCAGCAGGGTTAACCTGTGCACACCTCCAGTAGGGTAACCCTTCACTTCGGGCACAGGTCCTAAAACAAAAGTGGGGCCCTAACCAAGTTAGGCAGTATGCAAGTGACCACATGGCGTGTGACATCACAGAGCTGACATCACGGCACGTGACAACGCATGTGACATCACAGGAAGTGTCACCACAACCCATGAACTCACAGGAATTGACATCACAAGGTGACGTCCGATCTTAAGAGCTCAGACATATGTTTAGGGGGTCTATCATGAGTACATTTGGACGAATTACAATAATTTAGCAAAGGAGATTTTGCGTCGGAGCTGTGCCAAAACAGTGACGCAACCCCAACGCAAAATCTGGGCCTCAATTTATAGCATGCCACAAGGAAATTGGTAAAAGGAGACACGTGGCAGTAAGTCTGTTCTGCTTACTTGTTTGCAAAGTCTGCATTTAAAAATATCTTATGCGGTTAATTCACTTGCTGCAGAGATCTTTGTGCGCCAACTAAATCTGAATGGATGATAATGGGAAGATAACTCTGGTGGTTAATGTATTTGCTCGAGAGATCTGTGCTTTCCTTAGTCCCAGTTTTGAATCAAAGTAGCAGAGAAGGTTAATGTTTTTCCTGCAGAGCACATTATGTAATACACAGGAGACAGATTTTTATTTCATGTAAATGGGTAAGTGGGTTGCTGCTTTTAACACAGAGATCCTTTTGTTACTCGCAGGTCATAAATTGTAATCCTTCTAATATAGCACAGTGGGGTACGAAGGACACGTGACTCCTACACCTTGTAACCCTCACTGTCTTATGCAGCACATCCTGTACATTGACTTACACACATATGATTTGTCAACGTACACTGTGTATATGTGATGTAAAGCGCTGTGATACCCTGCACTGTGATGAGCAGCACTATAGCGCTATAAAGTTAAACTAAATAGTGGTATTCAGGGCTTTAAGTGGGATGAAAAAGCTGGGGGGGTCTCTCAAAGGGGCGTGGCCAATGTAATTAAGGGCGTGGCTTAAAAACACGTAAGCTAAAAATCTGTGCTTAGCATAGTGTGCCGCCAGACTTGTATTCTGTCATTGTGATAACGAACAAATCAATGCCTGAATCTAGGTGAAATCTGAGCTACATCAATTGCATCCAGATATATGATACAACAAGTAACATCATACCTACAACAAGTCAGGACTATTGGCTTTGTCAATGGTTGTTAGTTGTATAAGATAAATAAGCAGCAACTATGGCTTGTATATAATATTGAAAAAGCTTCAACTTAAAGCCCTGGTGACACCGCAGCAATGTTGCTGCTCCTGAGTTTCAATAAGAGAAGGGAAATCCAGAGAGAAAATGTCTCTCTCTAACCCGGCCCACTTAAAGCCCTGCTGGTATTTAAATTAATATGCTTAAATACTGGGACAAACTAACACATCTGATACTTTTACAGTGCACGCATATCTCTTATGTACAGGAACTGAAAAAAGTCAAAGCCATGCCTCTCTTGAGAACCTGTGAAGTAATAACAAGCCATGAGCCTTTTTTTTTTCTGTCACTGCATTTGCATCGAGGTGTGAGGCTTCCGATAGGGACCCAGCCCGGATATTCCAACAAAAGGTGGCTTGGTAGTCCCTTAAATTCTGCCTTTGTTTTGGGCCCACCTGAAATTTCAAATAACGAAGCCCACTCACTTGAACGTTGCTGCTCGGAACGAAAGCAGACAACGTGCAGGCGCTGCTGAATGTGTCCTGGTGTCTGAAAATTAGACTTGGACTAGTTTATCATATTTCTGTGGGACACAACTTCTTGGCAGGGTAGACGGTGTCCTCCCTGTGAAAAGAGTGGGTAGACGCCATCTACACACGTGTACCCTTGACTTGTGCCCTGCCTTCATTCATTTATAGAAGGGCTTCACTGTGCACACCCACAGCATGGGTAACCTGTGCACACCCGCAGCAGGGCTAACCTGTGCACACCTACAAAAGGACTCAACTGTGCACACTGACAGCAAGGTGCGCCAAGTATGTGGGTGCACACCTAAAGACATTTGGGTACATTTGCTGTTTGTCACTCCAGGGCTACCTAGACAAGTTAAACTGATTGACACACCATGGTTCACCTGGACACACCTGCTGCGTGGTACTCCAGGGCCCACCTGGACACACCTGCGCTGCTTGGCACTCTCGGGCTCACCTGGATACATGTGCTGGTTGGCACTCCAGGTCTCACCTGGACACGTGCCTCATGGCAATCCCAGACTCACCTGGACACATCTGTGCTGCTTGGCACTCCAGGGCTCACCTGGACACACCTTTGCTGCTTGGCACTCCAGGGCTCACCTGGACACACCGTTGCTGCTTGGCACTCCTGGGCTCACCTGGACACACCTGCGCTGCTTGGCACTCCAGGGTTCACCTGGACAAACCTGTGCTGCTTGGCACTCCAGGGCTCACATAGACATATGTGCTGCTTGGCACTCCGGGGCTCACCTGGACACCTGTGCTACTTGGCATTTCCGGGCTCACCTGGACACATGTGCAGCTTGGCACTCCAGGTCTCATCTTGCTAATTATGCTTCATGACACTTGAGGGATCACCTGGACACACCTATGCTACTTGACACTCCAAGGATCCCCCTAGACACAACTGTGCTTCTTGAAACTCCAGGACTCATCTGGACACATGTGCTGCTTGGCACTCCAGGGCTCACCTGGACACACCTGTGCTGCTTGGCACTCCAGGGCTCACCTGGACACACCTGTGCTGCATCGCACTCCAGGGCTCACCTGGACACACCTGTGCTGCATCGCACTCCAGAGCTCATCTGGACATACTTGTGCTGCTTGGCACTCCAGGGTCCACCTGGACACACCTGTACTGCTTGGTACTTCAAGGCTCACCTGGACACATGCTTTTTGGCAATCCAGGGCTCATCTGGATACCTATGCTTCTTGGCATTCTAGGACTCACCTACAGCACAGGTGCTGCTTGGCACTCTATAGCTCACATGGACACAACTGTGCTGCTTGGCACTCCAGGACTCACCTCGACACACCTGTGCTGCTTGTCACTTCTTTCGGGCTCACCTGGACAGCTGTGATGCTTGGCACTCCAAGACTCACGTGCCCACATATGCTGCTTGGCACTCCAGGGCTCACCTGGACACACCTGTGCTTCTTGGCACTCGAGGGCTCACCTATGCTGCTTGGCACTCCTAGGCTTACCTGTACACGTGCTGCTTGGCACTACATGGCTCACCTGGACACCTGTGCTGCGTCGCACTCCAGGGCTCACCTGGACACACCTGTGCTGCTTGCCACTCCAGGGCTCACCTGGACACACCTGTGCTGCTTAGCCTACAGGGCTCACCTGGACACACTAGTGCTGCTTGGCACTTTTGGGCTCACCTGGACATGTGTGCTGCTTTGCACTCCAGGGCTCACCTGGACACATTGGCTGCTTGCCACTCCAGGGCTCACCTGGACACACCTGTGCTGCTTAGCACTGCAGGGCTCACCTGGACACACCTGTGCTGCTTGTCACTCCAGGGCTCAACTCTACACACATGTGCTGCTTGGCACTCCAGGGCTCACCTGGACACACGTGCTGCTTGGCATTCCAGGGCTCACCTCGACACCTGTGCTCCTTGGCACTCCAGGCCTCACCTAAACACACCTGTGCTGCATCGCACTCCAGAGCTCATCTGGACACACCTGTTCTGCTTGGCATTCCAGGGCTCACCTGGACACACCTGTGCTGCTTGGCACTCCAGGCCTCACCTAAACACACCTGTGCTGCATCGCACTCCAGAGCTCATCTGGACACACCTGTTCTGCTTGGCATTCCAGGGCTCACCTGGACACACCTGTGCTGCTTGGCATTCCAAGACTCACCTGGACACACCTGTGGTGCTTGGCACTCCAGGGCTCACCTGGGTACACCTGTGCAGCTTGGCATTCCCAAGCTCACCTGTACACAACTGTGCTGCTTGGCACTTCAGGGCTCAACTCGACACACCTGTGCTGCTTGGCACTTCAGGCCTCACCTAGACGCACCACCTGAAGGAATATAAAAAGGCAAACTCTACAGCTAAGGCAGCTCATTTCTCCTCGAGAATCCTAACCTCAAATAACTAAGCCAAATAAATATTTGCTATCGTAGATTAACTGTCCAATCCTGAGAGAGTACTTCGCAAACCCACGCCGTCGCAGGCCCTCTGCGACTCTCTGAACAATTTCTTCATTGATAAAATTGTCGCCATCAAAGCCAGCATCCCCTCCTGTACGTCTCTAGAAATCGTCCCTCCCACGCACAGGAATCCCCACTCCCTCGACTCTTTTCCGCCCATTGATATAGAGACATTGCACAACCTACTGGCAAAGGTCAGATCTGGCTCCCCTCTAGACCACTGCCCCCCTCATGTCTTAAAAGCAGCCTTCACCGCTTCTCCGGACCCTGCTCTCGCCCTTCTAAACAACTCCCTGTCCCAGGGCTGTGTCCCTAATGCCTTCAAAGAGACTATAGTGGTCCCCCTCTTAAAGAAACCAAGTGCCGATCCCCAAACGCTGGCAAACTACCGCCCCATCTCCTTGCTCCCTTATCTGGCCACGGTATTAGAAGCCCATGTTGCAAAATGCCTGACCAATTTCATGGAACAGACTGAGTTCCTTGACCCACGCCAAGCGGGTTTTCGTCCAGCCCACTCAACGGAAACAGTGATACTGGCGGTACTGGACTCCTTACGAGAAAAGGCGGACAGAGGCACTCCCCAGGCCCTGGTGCTGTTAGATCTCTCGGCCGCATTTGACACGGTCGACCATGATATATTGGCAGACCGTGTCAGTGAGGCAGGCATCCAGGGCCCAGCCCTTAGATGGATCAACTCCTTCCTGAAAAACCGCACTCAGGCAGTCCGTATTGGCCAGTTCACAGCCCCCAAACTCAAAACCACATGCGGGGTCCCACAGGGCTCCTCGCTCTTCCCGCACCTGTTCAACCTATACCTTCTTCCACTGATCAAATCCCTGAAGGAAAGAAGAGTGGTCACTTTCAACTACGCCGATGACCTCCAACTAATGTTCACAATAGACAATATCTGACTTTCAATCCACCATGATATTCATCCGTCAATGGATGGACCACAATCACTTAAAAGTAAACCCAGGTAAAACCGAACTGGTTCTGACAGGTGGTTGCCACAATCAATGGGGCCCTCAGTACTGGCCAAGCGAACTAGGTCCACCCCCGCTCCCTCCCCCACAGTAAAAAGTTTAGGGGTCACCATAGGCAACGACCTCTCCCTAAAATCGCATGTTGGCTCGGTAATATCCACCTGCTTCCTTCAGCTGCGAAAAATTAGAAAGATAAGTAGGCTACTGACCCAAGCAGCTCTGATACAGGTGCTGATAGCCATGGTCCTAACACGTCTAGACTACGCCAATGCAACATACCTTGGCCTACCACTGGGCCTCATAAAACGGCTACAGATGGTACAAAACCAAGCGGCTAGACTGATCATAGCTGCCAAGGTTTCAGATTGCAATGTGTGACATTTTAAAAATTTGAGTGAAATTATGAGTGACATTTCAACGACTATGAGTGACACTTTCTCGGGAGCAAAAATCATGCCTGGGCCTCTCTTATGTGGCAGGTCTCTCAGAGACCGTCCATGCCCCAACAGGATGTGTGAGCAGAGGAGCCACTGAAGTCAACACAGGTCTGTCTGTGTGTGATGTCAGTGTGTTGCCGGGCAGGGTGGCACAAATTAGAAAAAAAAAACACTGTGAAGAACACTGCAGAGAGAGCCCTGTTAACGGTCACGCACTGACCCGACTTGAAGATAATACCCAACTACTCAGTGGTGCCCTAGATGAGACTCAGACAGAGCAGCTGCCTGGCTGCGGCCCGCGCCTGCTACTGTGATAAATCACGTGAGACTGCACGATAAACTAAAACCAGGACTCAGGCTCACTGACTCCGGAAGGATGATCAGACAGAGCAGCCCTGCAGATCGATGCTATTTTGGTGTGAAATTATTTTTTTTCAGATCATGACTCATGTAGTTAGTAATAAGTATTAAAACACTTACTTGTAGAGTTCAGAGACTCTTCCCCGGTCGTGATTGCACTGCTGCTGCATGAATCGATGCACTCTGCAGCAGTCTTCTTCTTCTCAATCCAGGCTGCTGACTCACTCGTCCCGGCGCCGCTGGCCAGCCTGAGCCGCAGTAGTAGTTTTGCGCCGCCGGCAGCCTGCCCAATGCGATCGATCATGCCTCTTGCGCGGCGGGCGGCCATCATTGAGAGCAGACTCGAGTCTCGACTGACTCAGATTGAGTCCCCCGCCGCTTCTGCCTCACTTCCTCTTCCTCCGGACGTAACGGCACTACCGGGCACATCCGGATATTAATCCCGGCCCCCATGGTGTGCCACAGTGTGACTGACAGCAGTAGCATCGACTGCTGAGAGGGCAGCCCCCCCCCTGTAATTGGCAGCAGTGAGTGAGTCGAGTGTGTCAATTAAAGCCGGGCCGCGGCGCCGCAGCCAGAATAAGTGCCGCACTGTTGCCAGGCGACACAGGCTGCAGATTTGATACATTGTAGCGCTCTCAGCCACCCCAGAGCTGAGAGCAGATGGATTTAACTATTTAGGAACTCAGCCCAGCAACGCAGGACGTCTCTCGGGAGCAGCAGAGCCCTGTGCACAGGCGCCGCTGGTGGCGCGCGCTGGCAGGTGGCAAAATGCGTGACAATGCATTTCAGTGCGGTGATGCGGAACACCGCACTGAAATGCGTTAGCGTCACACCTGATGCGTGATACTTGGCAGGACTGACTGATACACAAACAGCCCAGGTGGCAACATGCTTCCCCCCCTTCTTAGGAAGCTGCACTGGCTCCCCATCCCCCAGCGCTGCGCCTTTAAAGTTGGCTGCCTGGTTTTTAAATCTCTGAATGGCCGGAGCCCTAAATTCTTAGATAATCTCATTTCCCGCTACACTCCTTCACGAAACCTCCGCTCGGCCCAGCTCCAACTTCTGACTGTCCCTACCTTCAAGCTGAAGCGCCAAGGGGGATGCAGGTTTGCAACTTTGGCCCCCCGTCTGTGGAACTCCATCCCCCTGGAAATCAGGTCAAGCGTTGACCTACTGAGTTTCAGAAAGTCCCTTAAAACCTGGTTATTCACCCAAGCATACGAATGAACTGTTCCCCGGGTCGGCATCCCCCCTAGTTCTCAGCGCCAAGAAACCAACCGGTGTACGAGCGCTTTACAAATCTCTTTTAACATAACATAACCTCTGCTGCATCGCACTCCAGAGCTCATCTGGACACCTGTTTTGCTTGGCACTCCAGGGCTCACCTGAACACACCTGTGCTGCTTGGTACTCCACGATTCACCTGGACACACCTATGCTGCTTGGCACTCCAGGGCTCACCTGGACAGGTGTGATGCTTGGCACTGCAGGGTTCATGTGGATACCTGTGCTGCTTGGCACTCCTGGGTCGCCTATGCACACCTGTGCTGCTTGCCATTCCCGGGCTCACCTGGACACGTGTGCTGCTTAGCACTCCAGGGTTCACCTGGTCACACCTGTGCTGCTTGGCACTCCCGGACTTACCTGAACACACCTGTGCTGCTTAGCACTCCCGGGATCACCTGAACACGTGTGCTGCTTAGCACTCCAGGGTTCACCTGGGCACACCTGCGCTGCTTGGCACTTCCAGACTTACCTGGACACACCTGTGCTGCTTAGCATCCTGGGCTCACCTGAACACGTGTGCTGCTTAGCACTCCAGGGCTCATCAATGAATGCACCTTAAAATGGATGACTTGGTAGAGGAGTGCGTGGGGGTGAAGCAACAAAGCAGGTTGGGGGGAGAAGCAACACATGGGAGGGTTCATGGGGCAAAGGGAGAAATACACAGGTGAAAGAAAGTAAAGAGGAGCATAGCGGGGGAAGCAAATAAATGAGAGATAGCAACATGAGTGCTGGTGGTGAAAAAGAAGCACATGGGCAAGGGAGGACAATGTGTAAGGGGGAGAAAAGAATACAGGGGAGACGGCTGTAAAACACATGCACTCTCATGGACTGTGTAAACAAATATAACAAAAATGTGTCCTCTAAAAGTGAGCTGAAAGAGCATCGTAGCCAATGAATCAAAGGGATGGTAAAAAGGCTATGGGATGGACAGACACAAGGTGGACAGGTTGAAACCCGCAAAGTCATCCAATAGAAAGCAAGAAAATGCGAGTGACAATAACACAAGCCAATAGAAAGCAATTGGTGGATTTTAAGGCCGGGAAAGCTCAGGGGAAGCATTTATGAGGCCCTACTGGCACTTTTGCGCCACCGGAATGTCACTTTTTTGACGTTTTGGTGGCGCAATTTGCCAAGGCATATTTATAAGGCCACGTAAAGTCACTTTACATGGCTCTCCGTGGCCTTATAAATATGTGCCCCTTTCACACAGAAAACTGAGTGAAAGGGGCATGCAATGTGTGTTGCTGGGGGCGTTCCTAGCAACATCCACAGCTTTTTGACACTGTCCCAGATTTACGAGAAATCGTAGCTCTGAGGCAGAGCCAAAAATGTATGCCTCCCCAGGGGAGGTACAACGAGGAGAAATATCTTTATTTTTCCTTGTTTTTCCTTTTTCTATGTGTGCTGCATTCTGCAGCACACATAGAAAGAGGGAAAAGCCTCTTGTAACTATTTTTGTGCAGGAAGGGTTTCCTTCCTGCACAAACATAATCATGCCTGCGTTGCAGGCACCTTGGCGCATGGAAGCCCATTGTGCGCTGGTGCAGAGGAAAAGGACAGGGATGTCCCGTGACTAATAGATACGGTGCACTCAGGCCCTTTTCTTTTGCCGTAGGCTCCACCTAAGACTCGAACCAGGGAAGTTATGAGGCCACAGATGAGAAAACGTGCCGCAGTGGGAGCCTGACACAAGAGCAACAACTCCCCTCCTTACAACCTCTTTTTAAAAAAACACTACTCGCACCTAGCCTACATTCTTCTACATACATTCATTGTGGTTACTCGCACATACACTGTGTGCTCTTGTACACCGACTCAGGTTTGAACCCTCGCATGATTTCACCCTCACATCTTCTTGCACACTCACTCCACCACAGCCACACTCTGCCACCCTCCCTACTTACTCTACGGTGTGTAACTTGTTCTTTCTCTTCTTGCAGTGGCGCAGTACACCATCACCTACTTTCCAGTGCAAGGTAAGTGCAGCCTCTGACACTTTCTTCTTCATTGTGTAGACCGTTGTGTAAAGGAACCAGTGGCAGAAGCGGGAATGGTGAGATGCGGATCCATCAAGCCCCCCCTCACCCTCCTCGCATCCCCCCCAAACAACCCCCCCCAGGGTCATCACAGGAGGCCCATAGGCTACGCAGAAGCGGTACTTAGGGGTGACGCAGGAGCGGCTTGTGTTACCACATTACCACATTAAACCGCACAGGTGGTGCTGGGATGTGGTATTTTGGGGGGGGGCGGTGGCTGGGTTGGGGTTGTGTGGCACACACCTTGTATTACCACGCTAAGGCCCACAGGAGTCCTGGAGAGTGTTGGGGGGTTGCCCACATGTAATGATCATTACAACATAAAAGCGCACAGAGGACACAGAAGCGCTATTTGGTGTGCTCCACCAATGTCTCGAGCATTACCACATTAAGAGTGTGAGAAGTTGGCCTGGTATATGCTGTCCACTAATTAAAGTGGGCACCTTGCACCAGTCCAAACAACCCTCATGGTGATTTAAGAGGTCAAAGGGGTCAAAGGTAATCTCAGAAAGCTATCCAAGTGGTAGCTGTGGAGAGCAGCCTTAAGGCTTAGTCTTGAAGTAATGCTAAGCAGCTTGTTTTACCAGAATGCAACCTCATTGTATTGGTTAAATGAAAGGAGAACCACACAATAGTTATAAAAATATGTATTTATTATTATAACACACCTTAAATACATCACAGTATCTGCTACACACAGATAAACACAAAGCACATAATACTGTAGCACAGAAACAGTCATAAGTAGCATTAATACACAGTGGGCTCCAGGGTGAGTCCAAACCATATACTAAAATAATAATATAAGAACCAGGACTCGAGTAAAGACAGTGTCTGGAGGATGTAGAATCACTAGGACCCCAAGGAACCACCCAAGGTGAGTAAGGAGGGACCCCACGGAGGGCGGGTGCAGTGTGAGAACACAACTGCGTGCTATGTACAATTCAATGGGAGAGTCGCGGTTGCAGTTTTAAAGTTTAAGGACCCTTCCCAGTGGATTACGAAGAAATGTTTGGAACCTAGAAGGTTGGAGAGCCACCCCACTTGTGGATACCGAAGTACCAGTGTTACCTATCCCAGGGAGGTCGGGTGCATATGGCTGATGTGGTGTCGGAAACCGCTGTCGTTCTCAATGGGAGTCTTCAAAGAAATGCCACTGCTGGATAGGAGGAAAGTGTCCGGTGGAACCCACAGGTGGATTCTTGAAGGAAGGAACCTGAAAGCAGAGGGGACAGAGTCTGGGTCACTGAGGAGGCGGGAGCACCAACAAGCCTTGGCAGCGGCAACCCACGAAGAAGGTCAAAGAAGGTTACGGTCTGGCCCAGCAAGGACCAGGGGACTCGCCACAGCAAGGGGAGTCAGGGCAGGCCTGGAGCAACCAGGGGAGACCAAGAAAAGCAGTGTTGTCCCTCAAATGGACCCACAGGCCGAAGGCACAGGAGTCGCAAGAGGACCTCTAGCAGTTTCACAAAGTAACAGCTTGCAGGGCACAGAGTGCGAGGAGGCCAAAGTCCTTTGTACGAAATGTGCGCAGAAGTTGGGGCTATTGATAGCCCAAAGCACTTAGTTGAGGAACGCCAACAAGCATATGCACTTGCAAAAGTATGCAGTGAACAGGGGTTCGGGTTATGCGGTCCCCATGAGGGATACTGGCTTCAGCCTGTATGGTGCACGGGCACAGACGATGCTTTGGACGGAGAGGGAGACTAAGTCGGGCCCAGTCGAAGTCCAGAGTGTCCAGAAGGTCGAAGGTCAGTGGTTTCTTGATCAGAATCTTGTCCACATCGAATCTAGGGTACTACAGGCAGGTAAGCCCTTAAGTACCCACGCGAGAGGGTTGGACAGATTCAGGGGACCCTCCTAGGGGAGGGTCAGGACAGTGGGGAGGTTACTCCCATGTCCTTTGTCCAGTTTCACACCAGAGCAGGAGCCAACGGCTCCCAGAACTGGTTTGAACTGGACTATGCACAGGGACACCAAATGTGCCCCTCGTGCAGACTTTCAGGCACTTTGGAAGTGCACCCACCCAGCCCCAATACACTAAATCCTGTCTGGGAGGTGGTCACACTTCCCTGTGACAGGATGCCTATTGTGCTGCCTTCCTCTGCTCGAGCTTGGCTCAGCAGCAGGAGGGCAGAAATGTGTCTCTCGTTGGCAGCATCCATTTTGTGCTGCCCGGGTCGAGAAGGCTGGTACCGGGAAGACCAGGGACCCCACGAAACTTGCTTCTGAAGGGTGGAATCATACCTCCCACACCAGTTACCAGAGGTGTTTGATACCAAACACGACATGGTTTGTTGCAGCCATTTTCGAGATAACATTTTACGCGAGCACATAATGCACCTCTACCTATATGTCTGGCTGCATCACCGACAACCCGGGAGAATGGTCTCCGAAGGCTGCAGGGGTGATCTGCTCATGCAGGAGCACCCTCTCATGTAAAACCCAGCACCCTGCCTTCAGGATTGTCAAGGCTTGCTAGAGGGGTGACTGATAGGTTTTAAGTGTAGTGACCTATAGATGTAGTAAACCTATATCTACAGTAAGTGGTGCATGCACCATCTTATACAGGCTGCAATGGAAGGCCTGTAGTTCCATTTTGCATGGCCTCTCATGGGTGGCATAATACATGCTTCAGCCCAGGTGAGGCCTCTGTGGTACCTATGCCCTGGGTACATGGGTACCATATACTAGGGACTGACAAGGGTACCCCAGTATCCAATCTGGAGTGTGCCTAAGTACATGGCATAACAGTTTAGGGAGAAAGCAGATAGACTGGGGTCCTGATTAGAAGGATCCCAGTCAGACTAGTCAAAAACTGTGTAACATCAAGCAAAAAGTGGGGGTAACCATAAGAAGCAGATCCTACTTTCCGACACAACCCCCTCCCCCCCAAAGGTAAGGAGATTAGACTAACCTTGCCCAGTTGAGTCTTCATTTTCTAAGTGGAAATATCTGGAGAGTCCTTCTGCATTGGCATGGTTACTCCCAGGTCTATGTTCCACTGTATAGTCCATCCCCTGTAGGGAAATGGACCACCTCAAAGTTTGGGGTTTTCACCCTTCATCTGTTTTAGCCATAAGAGGGGCTTATGGTCTGTCTGAACAATGAAGTGAGTGCCAAACAAGTATGGCCTCAGCTTCTTCAGAGCCCAAACCACAGCAAAGGCTTCCCTCTCAATGGCTGACCAACGTTTCTCTCTGGGGGTCAACCTCCTGCTGATAAAAGCTACTGGTTGATCCTGACCCTCTGCATTAAGTTGACAACACAGCCCCTACCCCCAACTCAGATGCATCTGTTTGGACAATGAATTGTTTGGAATAGTCAGGACTTTGCAGAATGGGAGCAGTGCACATGCCCTGCTTGAGATCATCAAATCCCTTCTGACAGCTAACTGTCCACTGAATTTTCTTGGGCATTCTTTTTGAAGTAAGATCATTCAAGGGAGTCACTATGAACCCATATCCTTTCACAAATCTTCTGTAGTACCCAGTCAGGCCCAATAAAGCTCTGACCTGAGTGTGGGTAGTGGGAGCAACCCAGTCCACGATGGTCTGGATTTTGCTCTGCAATGGGCGAACCTGGCCTCCACCCACAAGGTGGCCCAGGTACACAACCTTACTCTGCCCTATCTGGCACTTGGTGGCCTTGATAGTGAGGCCTGCTTTCTGCAGAGCCCCCAAAACATTCTTCAGGTGGACCAGAAGATCCTCCCAGGTACAGCTAAAGACAGCTATATCATCAAGATATGCTGCACTATAGGCTTCCAGACCTGTAAGGACTTTATTCACCAGCCTTTGGAATGTGGCAGGTGCATTTTTCAAACCAAAGGGCATGACAATAAATCGATAATGCCCACTAGGGGTTGAAAATGCTCTTTTGGGTTTGGCATCCTCAGCTAGTCTGATTTACCAATAGCCAGCAGTGAGGTCAAATGTGCTCAAGAATTAGGCTGAGGCCAAAGTGTCACATGAGTTCATCTGCACTAGGAATAGGGTGAGCATCAGCCCTAGTGACTGCATTGAGCCCCCTGTAGTCCACACAAAACCTAATTTCTCTCTTACCACCCTGGGTAGGAGGTTTGGGTACCAGGACCACTGGACTAGCCCAAGGGCTATCTGAGGGTTCAATCACTCCCAATTCCAGCATCGTCTCAATCAATCAATCAGGCATTTGTAGAGCGCGCTACTCACCCGTGAGGGTCTCAAGGCGCTGGGGGAGGTGGGGGCGTAGGTTCCGGTCCATCAGGGGGGGGGGGTTCGCCGAAGAGCCAGGTCTTGAGGTGTTTTGCGAAGATGGGAGGAGAAGTTATCTGTCTGAGGTGGAGCCGAAGGGCATTCCAGGCTTTGGCCGCGAGGAAGGAGAAGGAGCGGCTTCCTGCTCTGGTTTTTATGGTGCGTGGGACTACGGTGTAGGAGAGCTGGGCTGATCGTAGGGTCCTTTTGGGTGTGTGGAAATTGAGTCGGCTGTTCAGGTATGCTGGTCCGGTGTCGTGGAGGGCCTTGTGTGCGTGGGTGAGCATCTTGAAAGTGACTCTTGCCTCAATGGGGAGCCAGTGTAGTATGCGCAGGTGCTGGGAGATGTGGCAGTGTCTTGGCAGGTTGAGGATCAGTCTTGCGGCGGCGTTCTGGATGTTCTGTAGTTTGCGGGTGAGGTTTTTGTTGATTCCGGCGTAGAGTGCGTTGCCGTAGTCGAGTCTGCTGGTGATCAGGGCGTGAGTGACAGTTTTTCTGTGTTCGAGGGGAATCCATTTGAAGGTCTTACATAGGAGGCGGAGGGTGTGGAAGCATGCGGACGAGACGGCGTTGATCTGGCGGTCCATTTTGAGCTTGGAGTCCAGGATGATTCCCAGTTTGCATGCGTGGTCCGTGGGGGTGGGTGGGTTTCCGAGGGCGGGGGGCCACCAGGTGTCGGGGTTTGGGCCCATGATGAGTACTTCTGTCTTGTTGGTGTTTTTCATCCAGTTGGCGACGGCTTCCATGCCTTCTCGAAAGTTGTGTCTGGCGGTGTTGGGTTCGTTGGATAGGGAGAGGATAAGTTGGGTGTCGTCTGCGTGTGACACAATGTTGAGTCCAAAGGTTCTGACGATGGGGGCGAGTGGAGCCATTCAGACGTTGAAGAGCGTGGGCCTGAGGGAGGACCCCTGAGGGACTCCGCAGGTGGTTGGTGTAGGGTCCGAGAGGAAAGGGGGGAGTCTGACCCGCTGTGTTCTGCCGGAGAGGAAGGAGTGGATCCAGTCGAGGGCTTTGTCCTGGATCCCTGCATCATGGAGTCTGCGTATTAGGGTGCGGTGGGAGACTGTGTCGAATGCCGCTGAGAGGTCGAGGAGGATGAGGGCCACTGTTTCTCCTTTGTCCAGTAGGGTGTGGATGTCGTCTGTTGCGGCGAGGAGGGCGGTTTCCGTGCTGTGGTTTTTTCTGAAGCCGGATTGGGAGGAGTCGAGGATGTTGTGCTCTTCGATGAAAGTGGCGAGTTGGCTGTTGACGGCTTTCTCGATGACTTTCCCTGGGAACGGGAGCAGGGAGATGGGTCTGTAGTTTTTGAGGTCGGTGAGGTCAGCCGAGGGTTTCTTTAGGAGGGGGTTGATCTCGGCGTGTTTCCAGTCGTCAGGGAATGAGGCGGTCGCCAGGGAGCGGTTAATGGTGTGGCGGAGCATGGGTGCGATGGTGTCGGCAGCTCTGTTGAAGATGTGGTGGGGGCAGGGGTCCGTGGGGGCCCCTGAATGGATTGACTTCATTGTTTTCAGTGTGTCTTCGGTGGTGAGGGCTGTCCAGTTGTCCATCGCTGGTTTCAGTTTGTCGGGGGTGGTTGGTGGGGGTTCCGTGTGTTGGTTGTCTTCGTCGAAGTTGTCGTAGATGCTTTGGATTTTGTGGTGAAAGAAGGTGCTCAGTCTGTCGCAGAGGTCTTGTGAGGGAGGAATGTCAGTTGCCTCGCTGGTGGGTTGGGCGAACTCCTTGATGATGTTGAAGAGTTCTTTGCTTTTGTGTGCGTGGAGATTCTGTCTTCGATCGCTTTTTTTCTAGTTTTTCTGATGAGTTGGTGGTGGGCGTTGGTAGCGGCTTTGAAGTTGTTGTGTGTTTCCTTGGATTTGGTGTTCCTTCAGGTCTTTTCGAGGCGGCGGCAAGTGCGTCTGGACTCTCGAAGTTCGGTGGTGAACCACCTGGCTTTCTTGGCGTGGGTGTTTTTGTTTTTCTTGAGGGGGGCTATGGTGTTGGCGCTGTCGGAGATCCATCTGTGCAGGGTTCGGGCTGCGGTGTTTGGGTCGTCGTTTTTGGCACTGGTTGGGGGTGAGCTGCTGAGTGAGGAGGAGAGCAGGTCGTCGGTGATTCTGGACCAGTTTCTTTGTGGGAGCAGGTGCTGGTGTCTGTGGATGGTTGGTGTTCTGAAGGTGAAGTGGACGCAATGGTGGTCAGTCCATGGGAGTTCGGTGGTGTGGCTGAAGGTGATGGAGTTTCCTGTTGTGAAGAGGGGGTCGAGGGTGTGTCCTGCTGAGTGCGTGGGTTCGGTTACGATTTGCAGGAGTCCAACGTTGAGGAGGTTGTCGAGGAGGGATGTGCTATTAGGGTCTAGCTGGTTGTCGAGGTGGAAGTTGAGGTCTCCCAGCAGGGTGTAGTTGGTGGATGCGATGGCGTGCATGGAGATGATGTCTGTGATGGAGTTGGTGAAGGGTCCGCGTGGTCCAGGGGGTCGGTAAATGAGGGTTCCTCGGAGGGTGGTGGAAGGGCTGGCCTGTATCTTGAAGTGCAGGTGTTCCATCAGGTCTGTGGGTTCGTCGGGGAGCGTGCTCAGGCGGAGGGTGGATTTGTGGATGATGGCGATTCCTCCTCCCGGGCGGGTGTGGCGGTCCTTCCTGGTGATCTTGTACCCTTGTGGGATGGCGATGGCGATGTCCGGGCCCGAGGTGGTGTTGGTCCAGGTTTCGGTGAAGAATGCTACGTCCAGGTTGGTGCTGTCGAGGAGGTCCCAGATTTTGGTGGCGTGTTTGTGGAGGGATCGAACGTTGAGGAGGATGCATTGCAGGGTCTTTGGTTCGGGTGTGTTTTTGCGGGCGGGTTGTTCTGGGTCCGTGTTCCTTGCGGTGCTGTAGGTTTGTCGACAGCGGTGGCAGCTGAAGGGTCCGTGAGTGTCGGCCGGAGAAGCTAGCTTGCAGTTGTTGTTGCGAACCGGGTTGAGCTTGTGGAGTGCTTCTGGGTCGTAACGTTGGCGGTGCGGAGGTCCAGGGTCCCTGGCGCTGGTCGCGGACGGGTCGCGGACGGTCGCAGACGGGCTTGCCTTTGGCGCGCCTGCGGCGCGGCCGCGCAGCGGCTGGCATTTTATGGGGGAGGGAGGTGCAGCTGGGAGGTGGGAGTGGGAGACGGCAGAGGGGAGGGACCGCGGGGGCAGCAGCAGCGGGTGGGAGGCGGAAAAACAGCACGAGATGAGGGCGAAAAAACAAGTGGCAGAAAGTAAAGAAAGGTCACAACACAGGGCAAACCAGAACAATGTGGGCAGGAGCAGCGACAAAATACGGTAAAAAGAAACCAGAAATACAATACAAGGCACAAGGAACAAAAAATACAATACAAGGCACAAGGAACAAAAAATACAATACAAGGCTCAACGGGGGGCGAAACCTGGGCTCGAACCCCTACCAGCTCGAACCCTTACCAGCGTTTGGCAGAGGTACAGCACGGCAGACCGGAGCTCCGGGGGGGAGAGAGCAGGTCCCTGGCCGAGGTCAGAGGTCCTGCGTCTGGATCTCAGTCCTGATGGAATCTCTGGCATGGTCAGGCTGCCTGTAAATCTTATTTTTAACAGGTAGACTCTCACCTGTGTCCACTTCATGGGTACACCAAGTGGTCTGACTAGGAGTCAAAGAAAATATGTCTGTATTGATTGAGGACCTTCCTGCAATCAATCTGCTGTTGCTCAGTGAGGCTGCCTGCCAAGGCCACACCATCAACTGAGCCATCATCAGGGTTCTGTGAGAGGAGGTCAGTTAGTGGGTCACTCTTTTCCTCCTGTCCCTCATCAGTAGCCATGAACAGGCCCATATCTGCCTTGTCCACATAGGGTTTGAGCCTGTTTACATGGAGCACCCTATGGGGGCTCCTGGGAGTTCCAAGATCCACCAAGTAGGTGACCTCTCCCTTCTGCTCAAGAATAGTATGGGGTCCACTCCACTTGTCTTGGAGGGCTGCTGGGGCCACAGGCTCCAACACCCATACTTTCTGTCCTGGCTGATAAACAGTCAGTACAGCCTTTTGGTCATGCCAAGCTTTTTGCAACTCTTGACTGGCCTCAAGGTTTTTTCTGGCCTTCTTCATGTACTCAGCCATCCTGGAGCGGAGACCAAGTACATAGTCCACTATGTCTTGTTTGGGAGGTTTGAGAGGTAACTCCCATTCCTTCTTCACCAAACACAAGGGACCCCTAACTGGATGCCCAAACAAAAGTTCAAAAGGGCTATAGCCAACCCCCTTTTGTGGGACCTCTCTGTAGGCAAAGAGAAGACCGGGGAACAGGACATCCCATTTTCGCCTAAACTTTTCTGGGAGGACCATGATCATGCCCTTTAGAGTTTTGTTGAACCTTTCAACCAACCCATTGCATTGTGGGTGATAGGGTGTGGTGGACTTGTATTTCACTCCACACTCCTTCAACATTGCAGTGATATAACTGGACATGAAGTTTGTACCTCTGTCAGTTAAACCCTCCTTAGGGAAACCCACTCTGGAAAAAAATCCCAGGAGGACCCTGGCCACCACAGGAGCTGTGGTGGTCTAAGGGGTATTGCTTCTGGATACCTAGTGGCATGGTCCACCACCATTGTTCCCAGATGAAGTAGGAGGGTTCATGGGACCAATGATATCAATCCTAACCCTCTCAAAGGGAACCCCCACCACAGGTAGTGGTATGAGGGGGGCCTTTGTGGTACCACCTGACTTACCACTGGCTTGACAGGTGGTACAAAAGCGACAAAACTCCTTGGTGTCCTCAGACTTGTGAGGCCAGTGAAAGTGAGGGACAAGCCTGTCCCAAGTCTTACTTTGGCCTAGGTGTCCTGCCAAGGGAATGTCATGTGTCAAGATAAGTAGGAAGCCCCTACACCTCAAAGGTATGACCAACCTCCTAGTGGCACCAGGCATGGGGTCTCTACCCTCTGACTAAAGGAGTCCCTCATCCCAATATATCCTGTGGGATCTACTGATACTCCCAGCAGCCTCAGTAGCACCTTGCTGTCTGAGGGGCTCAAGAGAGGGGCAGGTTTGTTGCTCCTGGCTCAGATCTGCCCTGGAAGGGCTCCCTGTCCCCAAGGACTCAACCTTATCAGGTTCTAGTTCATCTGAGACCGTTCTTTCACAGGGACTGCTATCATCTCCCTCCAGAGACGGATCTTCTCTCTGAGCCTGGGGGGAAGAGACAGCCTTACCCCTCCTGCTCCTTCTCTTGGAAGGCACCTGGTCCATTTTTTCAGAATCCAGGGCCTGTTCAGTAGAAGTCAGTTTGGCCTGTGACCTGGTCACAGCAAACACATCTGCAGAGATGCCCAGCATTGCTGCATGAGTCCTTAGTTCTACCTCAGCCCAGGCTGAAGTCTCCAAATCATTGCCCAATAAGCATTCTACAGGGAGGTTTGAGCTAACCACAACTTTCTTAGGGCTAGTTTACCCTCCCCAGGTGAAATTAACAACAGCCAAGGAATGATCAGTCCTGACATTGTTAGCATTGGTCACTTGGTACATCTCACCAAATATCATCTGGTCAGGGCCCACAAGATCTTTTGTCACCATAGTGACACTTGCACCTGTGTCCATGTATGCCATGGCCTCCTTGCCATTAATCAAAGGCTGCTGCCTGTATTTGCCCAGGTTACTGGGACTGACCAATAAGGTGGCAATATCCATGCCACCATCACAGCCTGAGCTGGAGTTCTGACTAAGCCAGAACCTATCTCAGAGCCCAAGGTTAACCCTACCTATCCCTTGTTACCTGTACCACCACTTGAAACTGTACTAGGGGAGCAGTTGCCTTAGGGGCAGTGGTGGTTGGAGTTGAATCCTTGGCCTTTGTGCAATTGGCCTCTTTTGTCCAATGGGTCTTTTCTTTACATAAGTAACACCAAGGTTTCTTTTTGCCTTTACCTTTGTTGGATTGTGACTCCCCCCCCAGATGCAGGTTTTTGGGGCCCTGATGAAGACTTGTCAGCTTTACCCTTGTCCCACCCTTATCTGAAGTTTTAGCATCTTGCCTCTTTTGGTCACAACCATGGTTCTGGTCTCTCTGCTTCACCCTGGTTCTGACCCACCTATCTGCCTTCTTGCCCAATTCTTGGGGAGAGGTCAGATCAGAGTCAACCATATATTGATGCAACAACTGATTTTGGGTATTATTAAGGATCTGATCCCTCATATTCAAATTGTACAATCCCTTGAAATCATTCACTTTGTTGCCAAGCAACAAGCCTTCCAGAGCCTTAATGGCACTATCCACAAAGTCTACCTAGTCCTGATTCAGTGCCTTCTGGGTGTCTCTGAACTTAATCCTGTACTGTTCAGTGGTTAAGCCAAACCCATCAATGAGAGCACTCTTCAAGATTGAGTAGTTGTCAGCATCCTATTTTCTAACAGTGAGGAGCTTATCTCTACCTTTGTCAGCAAAGGAGAGCCACAGGATAGCTTCCCACTGTTCTTGAGGGACCCTCTGTACTTTACAGGCCCTCTCCACAGCAGTTATCCATTTATGGATGTCATCCCCAACATGGTAGGGAGGGACAATCTTGCTCAGGTTCCTATTGTCAAAAGAATGTTCCTTAACTCTAGGGACACTGTTGCTGCCACCATGGGACTCTAGTCTCAACTTTTTCTAACTCTCTGGACTTCTAGGGACTCTTTGTCCAGGGCCAGTTGCTGTTGCCTGAGCCTAAGCATAGCTTTCTCAAATTCCAGAAATTGGTATTCCCTGTCATAAGAGTGGTCCCCCTTGCTAGATACAGAGGTCCCTACAGACTGTCCTGAGTGATTAGACTCTGCAGAGGGAGATCTAGATCTCCTTGGTAAACTGCACTCTTCCAGGAGGGGTGAAGAGAGGGCCTTCTTGGCCTTCTCCATCATCTCCCTGAAGATCTGAGTTGTCCAGGTGGGAACCATCTTGTTCCTCCTGGCCAATGTTTGAGTCTAGGTCATAAAATGTGTCACCTCCTGACCTGTCCTTATTCCCTGTCCCACCCACTCTCTCCTGTTCATCTGACCCGGGGGTCTTCCTAAGGTCATCAAGAAGTAATGTCTCTATGACACGTTGAGTGTTGACACTTCTCCCTGTCTTCAGCTTTCTAGAGGCACACAGGGCTTTCAATTCTTGGAATGAAAGCTCAACTGTATCTAGAGGGCAGAGAGTCACTGGCATCTCCTTTAGAAGACATACTAAGTGTGGTGAGGTGTTGCACCTACCTAACCGAGTGGGAACTAAACTCTGAGGTTGGAGAAAGGGTGTGCTAGACCCTTGACTTATCCAACCCTAAGTTCAGTAGAACTTACTTATTCTAAGCTAGTATTATACGTACCTAGTACTTAGTGGTTTTTCAGTTAATCAATACAAAGATTTATCTGGTAAAACAATGCAGGCGTGAATCCAAACCGCTGCACACCAATGTGAGTATACAATTTTTATGATTTTGTCATAAAATCCTAAACATATTCAGAAGTATATGAGTAATTTTTGGTATAGTTTCTTTAGTTTGGACTTGCTCTGATATTTTTCATTAAATGAAAGTCTCATCTTATTAGAGAGACAATTTTTACAAATACGTTCTACGCTTTAAGCAATTTGGTGGCAGAACCACTGTTCTCTTAATGTACCAATCACCAGGTTCTGCACGTAACTGGGTCACCCCATTGTCTCATATTGACCACTAATTAAAGTGGGCACCTTGCACCAGTCCAAACAACCCTTATGGTGATTTAAGAGGTCAAAGATAACCTTAGAAAGCTATCCAAGTGGTAGCTGCGGAGAGCAGCCTTCAGGCTTAGTCTTGAAGGAATGTTAAGCAGCTTGTTTTACCAGAATGCAATCTTATTGTATTGGTTAAATGAAAAGAGAACCACACACTAGTTATAAAAATATGTATTTATTATTATAACACACTTTAAATACCTCACAGTATCTGCTACACTCAGATAAACACAAAGCACACAAAACTGTAGCAAATAAACAATCGTAAGTAGCACTAATACACAGTGGGCTCCAGGGGAGACCAAACCATATACTAAAATAGTGATATAAGAACCACGACTCGAGTCGAGACAGTGTCTAGAGGTTGTAGAATCGCTGGGACCCCAAGGAACTACCCAAGGTGAGTAAGAAGGGCCTCCACGGAGGACGGGTGCAGTGTGAGAACACGACTGTGTGCTACGTACAATTCAATGGGAGAGTCGCGGTTGCAGTTTTAAAGTTTAAGGACCCTTCCCAGTGGATTACGAGGAAACCCTTTGGAACCTAGAAGGATGAAGAGCCACCCCACCCGTGGTTACCGAAGTACCAGAGTTACCTATCCCAGGGAAGCCGGGTGCATAGGGCTGAAATGGCGTCAGAAACCGCTGTCGTTCTCAATGGGAGTCTTCAAAGAAATGCCACTGCTGGAAAGGAGGAAAGTGTCAGGTGGAACCCACAGGTGCATTCTTGAAGGAAGGAACCTGAAAGCAGAGTAGACAGTCTGGGTCACTCAGGAGTGACCAGGGGCTCGGTAGACGACAGCCCACCGATGTTGGGTGCTTCAGGTGTGATGATGGAGACCTTGACTCTGCAGCTGCAGGGACCAGGAGACGTTGAGGACAAGCAGGTGCCGGATGCAAGCTGTCTCACAAAGGATGTCGAGTGCTGAGGGGTCAGTGTCCAGCGGGAGCACCAACAAGCCTTTGCAGGGGCAACCCATGAAGAAGGTCAAAGAAGATTACGGTCTGGCCCAGCAAGGTTCAGGGGACTCACCACAGGCTGGGGAGCCAGGGCAGGTCTGGAGCAACCAGGGGAGACCACGAAAAGCAGTGTTGTCCCTCAAATGGACCCACAGGCCGAAGGCACATGAGTCGCGTAGGGACCTCTAGCAGTTTCACAAAGTAACAGCTTGCAGGGCACAGAGTGTGAGGAGGCCAAATTCCTTTGTACAAAATGTGCGCAGAGGTTGGGGCTATCGATAGCCCAATGAACTTAGTTGGGGTATGCCAACAAGCATATGCACTTGCAAAAGTATGTGGTGCACAGGGGTTCAGGTTATGCGGTCCCCACGAGGGATAATGGCTTCAGACTTGGTAAGAAGGTAGCTGAACTTCAAAGAATGTAGGAACATACCTCCTGTGTTGCTGGAGCCTTCGGAGTCTGCAGGAGCTCAGGATCAGCAGACCGGTCAGTTGTGTTATGGTGCCTGCGAATGCAGGGGAGTGACTCCTTCATCCCAAGGGAGAGAACTTCAGTTTTCCTGGATGCTCCAGAGGTCCTGCACAGAGCCTGTATGGTGCACGGGCACAGACAATGCTTTAGAGGGAGAGGAAGACAAAGTCAGGCCCAGTCGAAGTCCAGCGAAGTCCAGAGTGTCCAGATGGTCGAAAGTCAGCGGTTTCTTGATCAGAATCTTGTTAAAGTCCAATCTAGGGTCCTACATCCAGATAAGCCCTTAAGTACCCATGGGAGAGGGTTGGACAGATTCGGGGGACCCTCCCAGGGGAGGGTCAGGACAATGGGGAGGATACTCCTCTGTCCTTTGTCCAGTTTTGCGCCAGAGCAGGAGCCAATGGCTCCCAGGACTGGTTTGAACTGGACTATGCACAGGGGCACCAAGTGTGCCCCTCGTGCAGACTTTCAGGCACTTTGGAAGTGCATCCACCCAGCCCCAATACACTAAATCCTGTCTGGGAGGTGGTCACACCTCCCTGTGACAGGATGCCTATTGTCCTGACTTCTCCTGCTCGAGCTTGGCTCAGCAGCAGGAGGGCAGAAATGTGTCTCTGGTCGGCAGCAACCATTTTGTGCTGCCCGGGTCGAGAAGGCTGGTACCGGGAAGACCAGGGACCCCACGAAGCTTGCTTGAAGGGTGGAATCATACCTCCCACACCAGTTACCTGTGTGGAGGTATGATTCCAAGGTGTTTGATACCAAACACAACATGTTTTGTTGCAGCCGTTTTCGAGATAGCATTTTACGCGAGCACATATTGCACCTCTACCTATATGTCTGGCTGCGTCACCGACAACCCGGGAGAATCATCTCCGAAGGCTGCAGGGGTGATCTGCTCATGCAGGGGCACCCTCTCACGTAAAACCCAGCACCCTGCCTTCAGGATTGTCAAGGCTTGAAGAGGGGTGACTGATAGGTTTTAAGTGTAGTGACCTATAGATATAGTAAACCTATATCTACAGTAAGTGGTGCATGCACCATCTTACACAGGCTGCAATGGCGGGCCTGTAGTTCCATTTTGCATAGCCTCTCATGGGTGACATAATACATGCTTCAGCCCAGGGGAGGCCTCTGGGGTACCTATGCCCTGGGTACATGGGTACCGGGACTGACAAGGGTACCCCAGTATCCAATCTGGAGTGTGCCTAAGTACATGGCATAACATTTTGGGGTGAAAGCAGATAGACTGGGGTCCTGATTAGCAGGATCCCAGTCAGACTAGTCAAAAACAGTGTAACATTAAGCAAAAAGTGGGGGTAACCATAAGAAGCAGATCCTACTTTCCTACAAAGAGTTTCACAGGAAGTTTATCAAAGGGGGTGGAGCTGTAATACTGTCCCGTTCATCCCCAGTGCATGCTGGGAGACGTAGTAATAGGAAGTCTTTATTCACAGAGAACCGTGGTAGCATGAAAAGTCAAGACCAGCTCAGTGCTTGGGAGCCCCCTACACATGTTTCACACACATCAAGGTCCATTGCTGAGGGGGTGGGGGACACTGATTTACCACAAAGTAACCCAGCATTGCTCACAGTTGTCATGTGTCACGACTGAAGATCCGGCCACGAGAGGGAGTTGCACACACATCTTGTAAGTTAGCACAAAAGGGCCCAGTACTACGGTGCTGAACGCAGGTCACATCTACCAGCACATAAAGACCCAGTAATGATGGATGCTGCACACTGGTCACATGTACTAACACAGTAAGGCCTAGCACGGCAGGGTGTTCCACGCAATTCACATGTACTACCAAATAAAGACCCAGTACTGCAGGATATTGCACGCTGGTCACATGTACTAACAGATAAAGGCCCAGTACTGTGGGACGTTCCATGCAAGTCACATGTACTAACACATAAAGACCCAGTACTGCGGGATATTGCACACTGGTCACATGTACTAACACATAATGCCATTACTGCAGGGTGTTGCTTGCAGGTCACATGTACTAACACATAAAGGCCAGTACTGCGGGGTGTTGCACACAGGTCACATGTACTAACATAAAAATCCAGTACAAAAGGATGTTGTACGCTGGTCACATGTACTAACACATAAAGGCCAGTATTGCGGGATTTTGTACGCAGGTCACATGTACTAACACATAAAAACCGAATACTGCGGGATATTGCAAGCTGGTCACATATACAAACACGTAATGACCCAGTGCTGCAGGATATTGCTCTCTGGTCACATGTACTAACAGATAAAGACCCAGTACTGTGGGACGTTGCATGCTGGACACATGTACTAACACATAAAGACCCAGTACTGCGGGATATTGCACGCTGGTCACATGTACTAACACATAATGCCATTACTGCAGGGTGTTGCACGCAGGTCACATGTACTAACACGTAAAAACCCAGTACTGATGGATGTTGCACACTGGTCACATGTACTAACATTTAAAAACCCAGTACTGTATGGTGTTGCACGCAGGTCACATGTACTAACATAAAAATACAGTACAAAAGGATGTTGTACGCTAGTCACATGTACTAACACATAAAGGCCAGTACTGCGGGATTTTGTACGCAGGTCACATGTACTAACACATAAAAACCCAATACTGCGGGATATTGCAAGCTGGTCACATATACAAACACGTAATGACCCAGTGCTGCAGGATATTGCACTCTGGTCACATGTACTAACACATAAAGACCCAGTACTACAGGGTGTTGCACGCAAGTCAAATGTACTAACACATAAAGACCCAGTACTGTGGGATTTTTCACGCTGGTCACATGTACTAACACATAAAGACCCAGTACTGCAGGGTGTTGCATGCAAGTCGCATGTACTAACGGATAAAAGCCCAGAAATGCAGAGTGTTGCATACATGTCACATGTACGAACACATAGAGGCCCAGTACTGAAGGGTGTTGCACGCAGGTCACATGTACTAACACATAAATGCCCAGGACTGTAGGGTGTTCCACGCAGGTCAAATTTGCTAACACCGAAAGGCACAGTACTGAAGGATGTTACATGCAGGTCACATATACTGACACATAAAATTCCAGAGCAGTGGGGTGTTACACGTAAGTCACATGTACTAACACAAAGACCCAGTACAAAACAATATTGTATGCTGGTCACATGTATTAACACAAAAAGACCCAGTACTGCGGGGTGTTGTACAAAGGTCACATGTACTAACACATAAAGCTCAGTACTGAAGGATGTTGCACGCTGGTCACATGCACTAACACATAAAAGCCGAGTACAGAAGATGCTGCAAGCAGGTCACATATACTTACACATAAAGACCCAGTATCTAGAGGTGTAACACACAGGTCACATATACTAACACATAAAGACCCAGTACCTAGAGGTGTAGCACACAGGTCACATATACTAACACATAAAGACCCAGTACCTAGAGGTGTAGCACACAGGTCACATGTACTAACACATAAAGACCCAGTATCTAGAGGTGTAGCACACAGGTCACATGTACTTACACATAAAGACCCATTACCTAGAGGTGTAGCACACAGGTCACGTGTACTTACACATAAAGACCCAGTATCTAGAGGTGTAGCACACAGGTCACATGTACTTACACATAAAGACCCAGTATCTAGAGGTGTAGCACACAGGTCACGTGTACTTACACATAAAGACCCAGTACCTAGAGGTGTAGCACACAGGTCACATTGACTTACACATAAAGACCCAGTATCTAGAGGTGTAGCACACAGGTCACGTGTACTTACACATAAAGACCCAGTACCTAGAGGTGTAGCACACAGGTCACATTGACTTACACATAAATACCCAGTATCTAGAGGTGTAGCACACAGGTCACATATACTAACACATAAAGACCCAGTACCTAGAGGTGTAGCACACAGGTCACATGTACTAACACATAAAGACCCAGTATCTAGAGGTGTAGCACACAGGTCACATGTACTTACACATAAAGACCCATTACCTAGAGGTGTAGCACACAGGTCACGTGTACTTACACATAAAGACCCAGTATCTAGAGGTGTAGCACACAGGTCACATGTACTTACACATAAAGACCCAGTATCTAGAGGTGTAGCACACAGGTCACGTGTACTTACACATAAAGACCCAGTACCTAGAGGTGTAGCACACAGGTCACATTGACTTACACATAAAGACCCAGTATCTAGAGGTGTAGCACACAGGTCACGTGTACTTACACATAAAGAAACAGTACCAAGAGGTGTAGCACACAGGTCACATTGACTTACACATAAATACCCAGTATCTAGAGGTGTAGCACACAGGTCACATATACTAACACATAAAGACCCAGTATCTAGAGGTGTAGCACACAGGTCACGTGTACTTACACATAAAGACCCAGTACCTAGAGGTGTAGCACACAGGTCACATGTACTTACACATAAAGACCCAGTACCTAGAGGTGTAGCACACAGGTCACATGTATTTACACATAAAGACCCAGTACCTAGAGGTGTAGCACACAGGTCACATGTACTTACACATAAAGACCCAGTACCTAGAGGTGTAGCACACAGGTCACATGTACTTACACATAAAGACCCAGTACCTAGAGGTGTAGCACACAGGTCACATGTACTTACACATAAAGGCGCAGGACCAAGGGGTGTTGCATACAGATCCCTTGTATTAACACAGAGGGTGATTTGGGGTGGTGCACACTGATTCCTTGTATTCACACACAGAGGATGATTTGACTTGTGATCACTTATCCCTTGTATTATCACAGAGGGTGCTTTGAGATGTGCACACTGATCCCTTGAATTAACACTAGGGGGGGATTGGGGTGGTGCACACTTATTCCTTGTATTAACACAGAGGGTAATTTGTTGTAGTGCACACTGATTCCTTGTATTAACACAGAGAGTGGTTTGGGGTGGTGCACACTGATCCCTTGTATTAACACAGAGGGTGTTTTGAATGGTTCAAACTTGTTCCTTGTATTAATAAATAGGGTACTTTGGGTGGTGCACACTGATTCCTTGTATTCACACACAGAAGGTGCTTTGAGTGGTGCACACTGATTCCTTCTATTAACACAGAGGGTGCTTTGAGTGGTGCACACTGATTCCTTGTATTCACACACAGAGGGTGCTTTGAGTGGTGCACACTGATTCCTTGTATTAACACAGAGGGTGCTTTGAGTGGTGCACACTGAATCCTTGTATTAACACAGAGGGTGATTTGTGTTGTGCACACTGATTCCTTGTATTAACAGAGACCGTGATTCTGGGTAGTGCACACTGATTCCCTGTATTAACACAGAGGGTGCTTGGAGTCGTGCACACTGATCCCTTGTATTAACACAGAGGGTGATTTGGGGTGGTTCACAGTGATTCCTTGTATTCACACACACACAGGATGATTTGACTTGTGATCACTTATCCCTTGTTATATCACAGAGGGTGCTTTGAGTGGTGCACACTGATCCCTTGAATTAACGGGGGGATTGGGGTGGTGCACACTTATTCCTTGTATTAACACAGAGGGTGATTTGTTGTAGTGCACACTGATTCCTTGTATTAACACAGAGGGTGATTTGAGTAGTGCATACTGATCCCTTCTATTAACACAGAGGGTGATTTGTGTTATGCACACTGATTCCTTGTATTAACACAGAGGGTGCTTTGAGTGGGTCACAATGATTCCTTTTATTAACACAGAGGGTGTTTTGAATGGTTCAAACTTGTTCCTTGTATTAATAAATAGGGTACTTTGGGTGGTGCACACTGATTCCTTGTTTTCACACAGAGAAGGTGCTTTGAGTGGTGCACACTGATTCCTTGTATTAACACAGAGGGTGCTTTGAGTGGTGCACACTGATTCCTTGTATTCACACACAGAAGGTGCTTTGAGTGCTGCACACTGATTCCTTGTATTCACACACAGAAGGTGCTTTGAGTGGTGCACACTGAATCCTTGTATTCACACAGAGGGTGCTTTGAGTGGTTCAAACTGATCCCTTGTATTAACACAGAGGGTGCACACTGATCCCTTGTATTAACAGAGAGGGTGCTTTGAGTCGTGCACACTGATCCCTTGTATTAACACAGAGGGTGATTTGAGGTGGTTCACAGTGATTCCTTGTATTCACACACACACAGGATGATTTGACTTGTGCACACTTATCCCTTGTATTATCACAGAGGGTGCTTTAAGTGGTGCACACTGATCCCTTGAATTAACTAGGGGGGGATTGGGGTGGTTCACACTGATTCCTTGTATTAACACAGAGGGTTATTTGTTGTAGTGCACACTGATTCCTTGTATTAACACAGAGGGAGATGTGAGTTGTGCACACTGATTCCTTGTATTATCACAGACAGTGCTTTGAGTTGTGCACACTGATTCCTTGTATTATCACAGAGGGTGCTTTGAGTCGTGCACACTGATCCCTTGTATTAACACAGAGGGTGATTTGGGGTGGTTCACAGTGATTCCTTGTATTCACACACACAGGATGATTTGACTTGTGCACACTTAACCCTTGTATTATCAGAGAGGGTGTTTTGACTGGTGCACACTGATCCCTTGTATTAACACAGAGGGTGCTTTGTGTGGTGCACACTGATTCCTTGTATTCACACACACAGGGTGCTTTGAGTGGTGCACACTGAATCCTTGTATTAACACAGAGGGTGATTTGTGTTGTTCACACTGATTCCTTCTATTAACAGGGACCGTGATTCTGGGTAGTGCACACTGATCCCCTGTATTAACACAGAGGGTGCTTTGAGTGGTGCACACTGATTCCTTGTATTAACACAGAGGGTGCTTGGAGTCGTGCACACTGATCCCTTGTATTAACACAGAGGGTGATTTGGGGTGGTTCACAGTGATTCCTTGTATTCACACACACAGGATGATTTGACTTGTGATCACTTATCCCTTGTTATATCACAGAGGGTGCTTTGAGTGGTGCACACTGATCCGTTGAATTAACGGGGGGGATTGGGGTGGTGCACACTTATTCCTTGTATTAACACAGAGGGTGATTTGTTGTAGTGCACACTGATTCCATGTATTAACACAGAGGGTGATTTGAGTAGTGCATACTGATCCCTTCTATTAACACAGAGGGTGATTTGTGTTATGCACACTGATTCCTTGTATTAACATAGAGGGTGCTTTGAGTGGGTCACAATGATTCCTTTTATTAACACAGAGGGTGTTTTGAATGGTTCAAACTTGTTCCTTGTATTAATAAATAGGGTACTTTGGCTGGTGCACACTGATTCCTTGTATTCACACACAGAAGGTGCTTTGAGTGGTGCACACTGATTCCTTGTATTAACACAGAGGGTGCTTTGAGTGGTGCACACTGATTCCTTGTATTCACACACAGAAGGTGCTTTGAGTGGTGCACACTGATTCCTTGTATTCACACAGAGGGTGCTTTGAGTGGTTCACACTGATCCCTTGTATTAACACAGAGGGTGCACACTGATCCCTTGTATTAACACAGAGGGTGATTTGGGGTGGTTCACAGTGATTCCTTGTATTCACACACACACAGGATGATTTGACTTGTGCACACTTATCCCTTGTATTATCACAGAGGGTGCTTTGAGTGGTGCACACTGATCCCTTGAATTAACTAGGGGGGGGATTGGGGTGGTTCACACTGATTCCTTGTATTAACACATATGGTGCTTTGAGTGGTTCACTTTGATTCCTTGTATTAACACAGAGGGTTATTTGTTGTAGTGCACACTGATTCCTTGTACTAACACAGAGGGAGATGTGAGTTGTGCACACTGATTCCTTGTACTAACACAGAGGGAGATGTGAGTTGTGCACACTGATTCCTTGTACTAACACAGAGGGAGATGTGAGTTGTGCATACTGATTCCTTGTATTATCACAGACAGTGCTTTGAGTTGTGCACACTGATTCCTTGTATTAACACAGAGGGTGCTTTGAGTGGCGCACACTGATCCTTTGTATTAACACAGAGGGTGATTTGAGTAGCGCATACTGATCCCTTGTATTAACACAGAGGGTGATTTGTCATAGTGCACACTGATTCCTTGTATTAACACAGAGGGTGATTTGAGTGGTGCACATTAATTCCTTGTATTAACACAGAGGGTGCTTTGAGTGGTGCACACTGATCCTTTGTATTAACACAGAGGGTGATTTGTCATAGTGCACACTGATTCCTTGTATTAACACAGAGGGTGATTGGAGTGGTGCACACTGATTCCTTGTATTAACACAGAGGGTGATTTGAGCTGTGCACACTGATCCCTTGTATTATCACAGAGGGTGCTTTGAGTCGTGCACACTGATCCCTTGTATTAACACAGAGGGTGATTTGGGGGTGGTTCACAGTGATTCCTTGTATTCACACACACAGGATGATTTGAGTTGTGCACACTTAACCCTTGTATTATCAGAGAGGGTGTTTTGACTGGTGCACACTGATCCCTTGTATTAACACAGAGGGTGCTTTGAGTGGTGCACACTGATCCCTTGTATTAACACAGAGGGTGCTTTGTGTGGTGCACACTGATCCCTTGTATTAACAGAGAGGGTGATTTGTGTTGTGCACACTGATTCCTTGTATTATCACAGAGGGTGCTTTGAGTTGTGCACACTGATCCCTTGTATTAACCCAGAGGGTGATTTGGGGGTGGTTCACAGTGATTCCTTGTATTAACACAGATGGTGCTTTGTGTTCATACAAGGGATCAGTGTGCACCACTCAAAGCATCCTCTGTGTTAATACAAGGAATCACTGTGAACCACCCCCAAATCACCCTCTGTGATAATACAAGGCATCTGTGTTCGCCATTGCAAATCACCTTCTGTGTTAATACAAGGAATCAGTGTGCACAACCCCAAATCACCCTCCATGTTAATACAAGGAATCAGTGTGCACTACAACAAATCACCCTCTGTGTTAATACAAGGGATAAGTGTGCACCACCCCAACCCCCCCCTAGTGTTAATTCGAGGGATCAGTGTGCACATCTCAAACCACCCTCTGTGATAATACAAGGGATAAGTATGCACAAGTCAAATCATCCTCTGTGTGTGAATACAAGGAATCACTGTGAACCACCCCAAATCACCCTCTGTGATAATGCAAGGAATCAATGTGCATCACTCAAATCACCCTCTGTGTTAATACAAGGGATCAGTGTGCACCACTCAGAGGGTGATTTGAGTGATGCACATTGATTCCTTGCATTATCACAGAGGGTGATTTGGGGTGTTTCACAGTGATTCCTCGTATTCACACACAGAGGATGATTTGACTTGTGCACACTTATCCCTTGTATTAACACAGAGGGTGATTTGTTGTAGTGCACACTGATTCCTTGTATTAACATGGAGGGTGATTTGGGGTGGTGCACACTGATTCCTTGTATTAACACAGAAGGTGATTTGCAATGGCGAACACAGATGCCTTGTATTATCACAGAGGGTGATTCTGGGTAGTTGTAGGAAAATAGCATCTGCTTCTTATGGTTACCCCTACTTTTTGCTTGGTATGATGCTGTTTTTGACTAGTCTGACTGGGATCCTGCTAATCGGGACCCCAGTCTATCTGCTTTCTCCCTAAACTGTTATGTCATGTACTTAAGTACACTCCAGATTGGATACTGGGGTACCTTTGTCAGTACCTGTGAGAAGTTGGCCTGGTATATGCTGTTCACTAATTAAAGTGGACACCTTGCACCAGGGCAAATCGACTCTTATGGTAGATAGGTTTAAGACAACCTTTTAAAGAAAGCTATCCTAGTGGTAGCTGTGGAGAGCAGCCTTCAGGCTAAGTCTTGAAGGAATGTAAAGCAGCTTGTTTTACCATATCATCTCTTGAATCACCAAATGAAAAGACACCACACAGGTATATATATCAAATATATATGTATTTATTTCTAAATAACTCTCTACTAATCTCTTTATGAGATTAGAAGACAAACATATGCACAAATCAACGTTTCACAATAAGTTAAGCACAAAATATGGCTGGGGCCCTAGGGGCGTACCAGACCATATACTAAAAGGGACTTAGCAACAACGACTTGCAGGAAGACAAGGCCTAGGGCCTTCAGAAGTGCTGGGGCCTCACGAAACCACCCAAGGCAGGTAAGTAAAGGACCCACGGGGACGCGTGCAGTGTGGATACACAGGCGCGGATCGCCGTTAACTTCAATGGGGCAAGTCGCGGTTGGAAATTAAGAGTTCTAGGATACTTCGGGAGAACCTACAAGCAAGTCACTTACAGGGTAAGTAGTTCTAGGGCCCACACCCACAGGAGCACCGTAGTGCTGGAGTTACCTCACCCAGGGAAGCCGGGTGCATAGGTGTCCTTTGGTGTCGGGTCGCGGCGTCGTTTTCAATGGCGAACAAAGAAGACTTGCTGCTTGCGGGAGCTGAAGAAGTGTCCGGTGGAATCCAAGCCTGGATTCTGAAGAAGGATGACCTGAAAGCAGAGGGGACAGTGTTCAAAGTCACTTGGCAGTGACTCAGGGCAAGGAAGATGGATGCCCACCGTCGTCGGTTGATTCAGGTCGGTTGCGGGTGCCTTGACTCTTCAGCCACGAGGTCCAGGAGGCGTCGACGATGACCAGGAGCTGGATTCTGTGTGTCCCACGAAGTCTGCAGCTTACTGCGGTGTCGGCAGCTCGATTGAAGCCAACAAGCCTTGGCAACAGCAAGTCTCGGGGAGATGAAGAAAAGTCGATGGCACAGACCAGCAAGGTCTGAGGAACTCACCCAGCGAGGGTAAGTCAGGGCAGGCCTGGAGCAACCAGGGGAGCCCTTTGGTTTCTTTAAGAAGTCTTCTGGGGACCCACGAGCCGGCTGGCAAGGGATCGCGAAGACACCTTGGCGGAATCACTCAACAGGGGCCCACGGTCACTCGGGACGGTGTAGGCCTCTGATCTTCGGAGGGATTCCTGCTGGAGGTCGGAACCACACGTGGTCCAAAGTACAAGTTCGTGGAACGTTGTGAAGGGGTTGCACTCGACAATAGTGCACGGTACCCAGGGGTCGCGGTTCCTCGTCACTCGTGGGGTCCACTTGCCTCAGCTTCGCTGGGGACTCACGATGGCCTTGGAGAAGTCAGGAAATCCACTTCTTGGGCTGCAGGGACTTCGGACTCCGGCGGGAGCGGCGTAGTTTACGACCGTTGTTGTCGTTTTTGGTGCCTGCCAAGCAGGGAGTCACTCCTTGACTCCAAGGGAGATTCTTCTGTCTTCCAAAGGTAGTGGAACGTCGAAGGGCCAGGATTCTTCTGTAGAGCGTCATCCAGGGGTTATCTAACTAGCAAGTTCAAGGGTTCCCCTTCTTATACTGAAAAGAGGGGATGGACTAGCTCTATGACCCCACCTATGGGAGGGTCAAGGGAGGGGTGGCTACACCCACTTCCCTTTGTCCAGTTTCGCGCCAGAGCAGGGGCAGGTAGCCCCTGAGCCGGTTTGAACTGGCATATGCACAGAGGAGCCTTCTGCTCCCCCAGTGCAGGACTTCAAAGCACTCTAAGAGTGCACCCACCCAGCCCCAATACACTAAACCCTGTCTGGGAGGTGGTTACACCTCCCTGTGACAGGATGCCTATTGTTGGGCTTCCTCCACTGTGAGTTTCGGTCATCAGCAGGAGGGCAGCCCAGTGTCTGTGACTGGTGGCATCCATTTTGTGATGCCAGGGCTCTTCAGGATTCTACCGCGTTTCCACAGCAGGTATATGTCTTAACCCTCTAGAAGGGTGGAATGCTACCCCCGCCGCCAGGATTGGCGGGGGTAGTATTCAAGATGTTTGACACCAAACACGACATGTTTTGATGCAGCCATTCCAAAGTTAGCATTTACCGCGAGGATATAATGCACTTAAGAGTATATGGTTTAACCGCATCCACAAACAGCACCAGAGAATAGACTCTGAGAGCTGCAGAGGGCCCTGCTCAGGCAGAGGCACCCCCTCACATAGAAGCCAAGCACCCTGCCCTCAGGATTGATAGGGCCTGCCTTAGGGGTGACTGATAGGTTTATATGTGTGTGCAGGAGAGATATAGGAAACCTATATCTCAGTGAGGAGTGCTAGCACCACCTCACCCAGGCTGCAGTAGCAGGCCTGTGGTGTCAGATTTAGTCTGCTTCCCAGGGGTGGCATAATACATGCTGCAGCCCCTGGTAGGCCTGTGAAGTACCTATGCCCTTGGTACCTAAGGTACCATATACTAGGGACTCATAAGGCACCACAGTATCCAATCACTAGTGCACCTAGAGTGCACTCCATGTCGTTTAGAGAGAGCAGATAGACTGGGGCCCTGAATAGCAGGGTCCCAGTCCAACTAAGTCATAAACCAGCAAAACACCAGGAAAAAAAGTGGGGGCAACCATATAGTCAGATTCCACCTTCCTACAGTACCCATGTACCCAGGGCATAGGTACCCCAGAGGTCTCCCATGGGCTGAAGAATGTATTATGCCACCCATGAGAGGCGATGCAAAATGGAACTACAGGCCTGCCATTGCAGCCTGTGTAAGTTGGTGCATGCACCACTTACTAAAGATATAGTTTACTATATCTAAGGGTCACTGCACTTAAAACCTATCAGTCACCCCTATAGCAGGCCTTTACAATCCTGAGGGCAGGGTGCTTGGTTCTAAGTGAGAGGGTGCCCCTGCATGAGCAGGACACCCCTGCAGCCTTCGGAGTCCATTCTCCCGGGTTGTCAGTGAAGCAGCCATATACTAATATAGAGGAGCATTAGCGACCGCGTGATGACCATCTCGGAAACGGCTGCAACGAACCCTATCATGTTTGGTGTCAAACATGTTGGAATCATACCCCTACACCGCTAACCGGTGAGGGAAGTATGATTCCACCCATCGGGAGCACCCTCCGTGGGGCTCTGTGTTCCCTGTACCAGCCTTCCAGCTCCGGACAGCACAAAAGGGTTGCTGCCGACCAGAGACACATTTCTGCAATCCTGCTGCTGAGCCAAGCTCGAGCAGAGGAAGGTAGAACAATAGGCATCCTGTCACAGGGAGGTGAAACTACCTCCCAGACAGGATTTAGTGTATTAGGGCTGGGTGGGTGTGCTTGCCAGCGCCTGAAAGTCTGCATGAGGGGCACATTTGGTGTCCGTGTGCATGGTCCAGTTCAAACCAGTCCTGGGAGCCGTTGGCTCCTGCTCTGGCGCGAAACTGGACAAAGGACATGGGAGTAACCTCCCCACTGTCCAGACCCTCCCCTGGGAGGGTCCCCTGAATCTTTCCAACCCTCTCCCGTGGGTACCTAAGGGATTACCTGGCTGTCGGACCTTAAATTCGTCGTGGACAAGATTCTGAATTGAAACCACTGCACTTCTACCGTCTGGGCACTCTGGACTTCGTTTGGGCCTGACTTCGTTTCACTTCCAGTCTGCTGCATCGTCTGTGCCCGTGCACCATACAGAAACCTTCCAAGGCCTGTGAAGCATCAAGGACAACTGAAGTAATCTCCCTTGGAGTGAAGGAGTCACTCCCCTGCATTTGCAGGCACTGCAATGAAGACGACCGGTCTGCAGATCCCGAGCTCCTCTGGACTCCGTTGGCTCTGCAACTCAGGTGGTGATTTTCCTCAGCCCCCAAGGCCTACTCTTCCTTCTGACCAAGTTTGATGCTAGCAGCTCGAGTGGGGTTTCAATAACCGAACCCCTGGGTACAGCGTCACCTTCGCAGTTGCAAAGGCTTGCTGACATCTTTGCAAGAAGATCTTCGGGCTCTAAGTAGCCCCAACCCCGAGCACCTCCTGTGACCAGAATCTTTGGCCACAATGCATCGTGTGCATCATGGCCTGCCTCTTTTGGTGAGCTGCTTGATGTCCTCTCGCGACTCCTGTGCCGTTGGCCTGTGGGTCCATTTGAGGGTCACCTTTGATTTCCTTGGGCTCCCCTGATTGCTCAGGCCTGCCCTGACTCCCCTGCTTGTGGTGAGCATCCTGGACCTTGCTGGTCTGAACCGTACACTTTCTTTACCTCCTGCGTGGGTAGCCTTTGCCAAGTATTGTTGGTGCTCCCGCCGGACACCGACCCCTTAGAACTCGACATCCTTCATGGGACAGCTCGTATCCGGCTCCTGGTCATCCTCAGCGTCGCCTGGTCCCCGCAGCTGCAGAGTCAAGAGCACCGTCAACTATCCTGAAGCACCCGACATCGGTGGGCATTCGTCTACCGAGCCCCTGGTCACTCAAGTGACCCAGACTCTGTCTCCTCTGCTTTCAGGTACTCTTCATCCAGAATCTACGTTTGGATTCCCACAGACACTTTTCTCCTCTTCCAGCAGCGGCACTTTCCTGATGTCCTCCATTGGGTTAGACGGCAGTTTCCGATGCCACTTCACACCTATGGACCCGGCTTCCCTGGGATATTTAACTTGGGTACCACGGTATCCACGGGTGGGGTGGCTCTCCAACCTTCTGTCTTCCACGGAATTTCTTCAGGGTCCACTGGGAAGGGTCCCTAATCTTTAAAAATCCAACCGCGACTTGCACATAGACTTGTACGGAGCACGTGGTCGTGTTCTCACACTGCACCTGTCCTCCGTGGGGTCCCTATCTACTCACCTTGGGTGGTTCCTTGGGGTCCCAGCAATTCTACGTCCTCTCGACATTGTCCTGACTCGAGTCGTGGTTCTTATACCACTTTCTTAGTATATGGTTTGGTCCCCCCCCCCTACCCCCCCCCCCGGGGCCCACTGTGTATTAGTGCTATTTACTGTGATTTCTTTGCTAAAGTATTGTGTGCTTTGTGTTTATCTCTGTGTAGGAGATACTGTAACATACTAGAGAGTGTTATATAATAAATACATATTTTTATAACTACTCTGTGGTTCTCTTTTCATTTAATCCATACTATAAGATTGCATTCTGGTAAAACAAGCTGCTTTACACTCCTTCTGGACTAAGCCTGAAGGCTGCTCTCCACAGCTACCACTTGGATAGCTTCTAAGGTTGTCTGAGACCTCTGAAATCACCATAAGGGTTGTCTGGACTGGTGCAAGGGGCCCACTTACATTAGTGGACATCATATATCAGGCCAGCCTCTCACAATAGTGCACACTGGTCCCTTGTATTAACACAGAGAGTGGTCTGGGTTGTGCACACTGATTTTGTGTATTAATATAGAGAGTGAACTGGGGCGGTGCACACTGATCCCTTGTATTAACACAGAGGGTGGTTTGAGTGGTGTACACTGATTCCTTGTATTAACACAGATGGTGCTTTGAGTGGTTCACTTTGATTCCTTGTATTAACACAGAGGGTGATTTGGGTTGTGCACACTGATTCCTTGTATTAACACAGAGGGTGGTTTGAGTGGTGCACACTGATTCCTTGTATTAACACAGAGGGTGATTTGGGTTGTGCACACTGATTCCTTGTATTAACACAGAGGGTGATTTGGGTTGTGCACACTGATTCCTTGTATTAACACAGAGGGTGATTTGGGTTGTGCACACTGATTCCTTGTATTAACACAGAGGGTGGTTTGAGTGGTTGTAGGAGAGTAGGATCTGCCTCTTATGTTGCCTCCACTTTTTTTCTGATGTTAGCACTGGTTTCTGGCTATAGTCTGGCTGGGCCCCTGCCAATCAGGGCCCCAGCCTCTCTGTTCTCTCTAAACGACATGGAGTGCACTCTAGGTGCACTAGTGATTGGATACTGTGGTGCCTTATGAGTCCCTAGTATATGGTACCTTAGGTGCCAAGGGCATAGGTACTTCACAGGCCTCCCAGGGGCTGCAGCATATGTTATGCCACCCCTGGGAAGCAGTCTAAATCTGACACCACAGGCCTGCTACTGCAGCCTGGGTGAGGTGGTGCTAGCACCCCTCACTGAGATATAGGTTTCCTATATCTCTCCTGCACACACATATAAACCTATCAGTCACCCCTAAGGCAGGCCCTATCAATCCTGAGGGCAGGGTGCTTGGCTTCTATGTGAGGGGGTGCCTCTGCATGAGCAGGGCCCCTCTGCAGTTCTCAGAGTCCATTCTCTGGTGCTGTTTGTGGATGCGGTTAAACCATATACTCTTAAGTGCATTATATCCTCGCGGTAAATGCTAACTTTGGAATGGCTGCATCAAAACATGTCGTGTTTGGTGTCAAACATCTTGGAATACTACCCCCCGCCAATCTTGGCGGCGGGGGTAGCATTCCACCCTTCTAGAGGAGAAGACATGTACCTGCTGTGGAAACGCGGTAGAATCCTAAAGAGCCCTGGCATCACAAAATGGATGCCACCAGTCACAGACACTGGGCTGCCCTCCTGCTGATGACCGAAACTCGCAGTGGAGGAAGCCCAACAATAGGCATCCTGTCACAGGGAGGTGTAACCACCTTCCAGACAGGGTTTAGTGTATTGGGGCTGGGTGGGTGCACTCTTAGAGTGCTTTGAAGTCCTGCACTGGGGGAGCAGAAGGCTCCTCTGTGCATATGCCAGTTCAAACCAGCTCAGGGGCTACCTGCCCCTGCTCTGGCACGAAACTGGACAAAGGGAAGTGGGTGTAGCCACCCCTCCCTTGACCCTCCCATAGGTGGGGTCATAGAGCTAGTCCATCCCCTCTTTTTAGTATAAGAGGGGGAACCTCTGCCATTGCAAAGCAGATAACCCCTGGACGACGCTCTACAGAAGAATCCTGGTCCTTCGACGTTCCACTACCTTTGGAAGACAGAAGAATCTCCCTTGGAGTCAAGGAGTGACTCCCCTGCTTGGCAGGCACCAAAAACGACAACGACGGTCGCAAACTACGCCGCTCCCGCCGGAGTCCGAAGTCCCTGCAGCCCAAGAAGTGGATTTCCTGACCTCTCCCAGGCCATCGTGAGTCCCCAGCGAAGCTGAGGCAAGTGGACCCCACGAGTAACGAGGAATCGCGACCCCTGGGTACCGTGCACTATTGTCAAGTGCAACCCCTTCACAACGTTCTACGAACTTGTGCTTTGGACCACGTGTGGTCCCGACCTCCAGCAGGAATCCCTCCGAAGATCAGAGGCCTACACCGTCCCGAGTGACCGTGGGCCCCTGTTGAGTGATTCCGCCCGAGGTGTCTTCGCGATCCCTTGCCCGCCGGCTTGTGGGTCCCCAGAAGACTTCTTAAAGAAACCAAAGGGCTCCCCTGGTTGCTCCAGGCCTGCCCTGACTTACCCTCGCTGGGTGAGTCCCTCAGACCTTGCTGGTCTGCGCCATCGACTTTTCTTCATCTCCCCGAGACTTGCGGCTGCCAAGGCTTGTTGGCTCCGATCGAGTTGCCGACACCGCAGTCAGCTGCAGACATCGAGGAACACACCGAATCCAGCTCCTGGTCATCGTCGACGCCTCCTGGACCACGTGGCTGAAGAGTCAAGGCACCCACAACCGACCTGAATCACTCGACGACGGTGGGCATCCATCTTCCTTGCCCCGAGTCACTGCCAAGTGACTTTGAACACTGTCCCCTCTGCTTTCAGGTCATCCTTCTTCAGAATCCAGGCTTGGATTCCACCGGACACTTCTTCAGCTCCCGCAAGCAGCAAGTCTTCTTTGTTCGCCATTGAAAACGACGCCGCGACCCGACACCAAAGGACACCTGTGCACCCGGCTTCCCTGGGTGAGGTAACTCCAGCACTACGGTGCTCCTGTGGGTGTGGGCCCTAGAACGACTTACCCTGTAAGTGACTTGCTTGTAGGTTCTACAGAAGTATCCTAAAACTCTTTATTTCCAACCGCGACTTGCCCCATTGAAGTCAACAGCGATCCGCGCCTGTGTATCTACACTGCACGCGTCCCCGTGGGTCCTTTACTTACCTGCCTTGGGTGGTTTCATGAGGCCCCAGCACTTCTGAAGGCCCTAGGCCTTGTCTCCCTGCAAGTCGTTGTCCCTAAGTCTCTTACTTAGTATATGGTCTGGTACGCCCCTAGGGCCCCAGTCATATTTTGTGCTTAACTTATTGTGAAACGTTGATTTGTGCATATGTTTGTCTTCTAATCCCATAAAGAGATTAGTAGAGAGTTATTTAGAAATAAATACATATATATTTGATATATATACCTGTGTGGTGTCTTTTCATTTGGTGATTCAAGAGATTATATGGTAAAACAAGCTGCTTTACATTCCTCCGAGACTTAGCCTGAAGGCTGCTCTCCACAGCTACCACTAGGATAGCTTTCTTTAAAGGTTGTCTTAAACCTATCTACCATAAGAGTCGATTTGCCCTGGTGCAAGGTGTCCACTTTAATTAGTGAACAGCATATACCAGGCCAACTTCTCACATTGGTGGGCAGCGTGTGGGATTCCAGCTTGCCATTGTTTTACCAGAAAATCTCTATTTGAATTACTAACTGAAAACCATTATAGGTACTCAAGGTACATATAAAGTCAAGCTTAGTATCAATAAGTTCTACTGAACTTAGAGCTGTGTGCCAAGGGATAGCACACCCTTTCCACAGCTCAAGCTAGGATCAGTAGGCCACAAACTAGTGTAGGTAGTACAACACTGCACAACACTAGAATGTCCTTAAAGGGTGGACCCAGTGGATCCACTCAGCCTCAGTACAAGGACATGGCTTTCTCTGACTTGAGAGCCATGTGTGTTGACAGACACCTGAGACTAGGACAGAGTCCCTCAACACTCCACCTGATAGATCTGCTGACAGCAGATGACCTTAGATTGGCTCTAGGAGCTAAAGGGTTTGAATCAGTGGGTGGGTCAGTCATAGTATCTGGGTCAGATGATGAAAATCAGAATGACCAAGACTCTGTGATTGAAGGGCCAGGCTCCAAGGGGCCTGAAAAGGACAGAGGAATTCTCCCTAAGAGAACTGACAGAGAGGAGGAGAGGCACAGATCCCCTTCCAGGGAATCTGACCACTCTTATCACTCTGGCAGAGAATTTGTCCAGCAGAGGAGCTCATACTTTTCCTTAAGAGAGACCTCCTCTGAGAGAAGGTGCAAACTGCTCCAGTATGAGGAAGCCAGAGTGGCCCTTAGAACCAAGCAGTTGGCACTGGATAGGGAAGCCCTGGAGATCCAGAGAGCTTCTAGAAAAGAGGGGTTAGAACCCCCTGGTGGCAGCAACAGTGTCCCTAGAGGCAGAGAATATATTCCTGACCATAGGAACCTGAGCAAGGTTGTTCCTCCCTACCAGAGTGGGGATGATATCCACAAGTGGATAACTGCTATGGAGAGGGCCTGTAGAGTACAGCAGGTCCCCCAAAAGCAGTGGGCAGCAATCTTGTGGCTCTCCTTTTCAGATAAAGGAAGAGACAAGCTCCTCACTGTTAGAGAGGAGGATGCTGATGATTATGAGGTCCTGAAGAGTGCACTGATAGATGGGTTTGGCTTAACCACTGAGCAGTACAGGTTGAAGTTCAGAGATACCCAGAAGGCACAGACTCAGGACTGGACTGACTTTGTTGATTGTGCAACCAAGGCTCTAGAGGGTTGGCTGGTTGGCAGTAGGGTTACTGATTTCAAGGGATTGTATAATCTGATGATGAGAGAACAGATCCTAAATAATTGCCAGAACCAGTTGTTGCATCAGTACCTGGTGGACTCTGATCTGACATCTCCCCAAGAATTGGGAAAGAAGGCAGACAAATGGGTCAGAACCAGGGTGAGGCAGAAAACCCAGAACCAAGGGGGTGACACTAAGAAGCAAGATCCTAAAGGCTCTGAGAAAGGTGGGGATAAGTCAAAAGACCAGAAGTCTTCACAAGGGCCCCAAAAATCTGCATCTGGTGGGGAGTCACAGTCCAACAAGGGAAAAGGCCAAAAGAAGCCCTGGTGCAAATTCTGTAAACAGAAAGGGCACTGGACTTCTGATTGTACCAAGTCCAAAGACCAAACCACCACCACTCCTGCCCCTAAGGCAACTGTGCCCCCTAGCTCAGCTACTGGTGGAGGTGGTACGCAGAATAAGGGTGTAGTAGGGTTGACCCTGGGTTCTGAAGTGGATTCTGACCTAGTCAGAGTGACCACTCAGGCAATGCTGATTTGTGAGGGAAACATTGATGTGTCCTTCCTAGTAAGCCCCAGTAATCTGGGCAAGTACAAACAGCAGCCTTTGATAAATGGCAAACAGGCTTTGGCATTTAGGGACACAGGTGCTAGTGTCACCATGGTGGCAGAGGACCTAGTGGACCCTGGACAGATCATCCTGGGTGAAATGTACCAGGTGACCAATGCAAGCAATGTCCAGACCAACCATAGTCTGGCAGTTGTGAATTTCTCCTGGGGAGGGGTAACTGGCCTCAAGAAGGTTGTAGTCAGTGCAGACCTCCCTGTAGAATGTCTATTGGGCAATGATCTAGCGACTTCAGCCTGGTCTGAAGTAGAGTTATGGACTCATGCTGAGATGTTGGGCATCCCTGCAGAGGTATTTGCTGTGACCAGGTCACAAGCAAGAATGCATAACACTGAACCAGCTCTGGATCCTGGAACAATGGACCAGATGCTTCCCAAGAGGAGGAGCAGTAGGGTTAAGGCAGTGCCTTCCCCTCTGTCTCAGATCAAGGATTCACTTCCAGAGGGAGGTGAAGCAGAACCTGAAGAAGGAACTGCCCCAGAGGGACTTGAACCTGACCAGGTTGAGTTCTTGGGGGCAGGGGCCCTTCCAGGGAAGATCTGAGCAAGGAGCAACAGTGCTGCCCCTCTCTTGAACCCCTCAGACAGCAGGCTGCTGCTGAGGCTGCTGGGAGTGCTAGTGGGTCCCATAAAGTTTATTGGGATGAGGGACTCCTATATTCTGAGGGTAGAGACCCAGCCCCTGGAGCCACCAGGAGGTTGGTAATACCTCAGAAGTTTAGGGGTTCCTCTTGACCTTAGCACATGATATCCCTTTGGCAGGACACTTGGGCCAAAACAAGACCTGGGACAGGCTTGTTCCACATTTTCATTGGCCACATATGTCAGAGGACACAAAGGAGTTTTGTCGCTCCTGTGTCACTTGCCAAGCCAGTGGTAAGGCAGGTGGCACAACAAAGGCCCCCTGATACCACTACCGGTGGTGGGGGTACCCTTTGAGAGGGTAGGGATTGACATTGTTGGTCCCCTTGACCCTCAGACTGCATCTGGGCACAGATTTATCCTGGTGGTAGTGGATCATGCCACCAGGTACCCAGAGGCAATTCCCCTGAGGACCACCACAGCCCCTGTGGTGGCAAGAGCCCTCATTGGAGTTTTCTCCAGAGTGGGTTTCCCAAAGGAGGTCATTTCTGACAGAGGTACCAACTTCATGTCAGGATATCTGAAAGCAATGTGGAAGGAGTGTGGTGTAACTTATAAGTTCACCACCCCCTATCACCCACAATGCAATGGTTTAGTTGAACGCTTCAACAAGACCTTGAAAGGAATTATTAAGGGACTCCCAGAGAAGCTTAGGCGGAAATGGGACCTTCTTCTTCCTTGCCTTTTGTTTGCATACAGAGAGGTTCCACAGAAGGGGGTTGGCTACAGCCCATTTGAGCTTCTGTTTGGGCATCCTGTGAGAGGTCCACTATGTTTGGTAAAAGAGGGCTGGGAGTTACCTCTCAAGCCCCCAAACAAGATGTGATGGACTATGTACTTGGTCTCCGCTCCCGGATGGCAGAGTACATGAAAAGGCAACCAAAAACCTGGAGGCCAGCCAAGAATTGCAAAAAGCTTGGCATGACCAAAGAGCTGTGCTGACTGTATACCAGCCAGGACAGAAAGTGTGGGTGTTGGAGCCTGTGGCCCCAGCAGCCCTCCAGGACAAGTGGAGTGGCCCCCATACAATAGTTGAACAGAAGGGAGAAGTCACCTATCTGGTGAATCTTGGAACTCCCAGGAGCCCCTAAGGGTGCTTCATGTCAACAGATTAAAGCCATATGTTGACAGGGCTGACATGGGCTTGCTCATGGCAACTGATGAGGACCAGGAGGAGGCGAGTGACCCTCTCCCTGACCTGCTCTCTCAGAACCCTGATGATGGGTCAGTAGATGGTGTTGCTTTGGCAAGCAGCCTCACTGACCATCAGCAAACTGAGTGCAGACAAGTTCTGCAACAGTTTAGACATATGTTTAGCCTGACCCCTAGTCAGACTTCCTGGTGCACCCATGAGGTGGACACTGTAGACAGTCTGCCTGTCAAGAATAAAATCTACAGGCAACCTGACCATGTCAGGGACTGTATCAGGACTGAAGTCCAGAAAATGTTGGAGTTAGGCGTGATTGAGCCTTCAGATAGCCCTTGGGCTAGCCCAGTAGTCCTGGTACCCAAGCCTCATACCCAGGGTGGTAAGAAAGAAATGAGGTTTTGTGTAGACTACAGAGGCCTCAATGCAGTCTCTAGGACTGATGCCTATCCCATACCAAGGGCAGATGAGCTGATTGATACTTTGGCCTCAGCCAAGTATCTAAGCACATTTGACCTCACAGCTAACTACTGGCAAATCAGATTAGCTGAGGATGCAAAAGCCAAAACAGCATTTTCGACCCCTGGTGGGTACTACCACTTTGTGGTGATGCCCTTTGGATTGAAAAATGCACCTGCCACTTTTCAGAGGTTGGTGAATAAAGTTCTGGCAGGGTTGGAAACTTATTGCTCAGCTTATCTAGATGATATTGCTGTCTTTAGTTCCTCCTGGCAGGATCACCTGGTCCACCTCAGGAATGTTTTGGAGGCTCTGCAGAAAGCAGGCCTCACTATCAAAGCCACCAAGTGCCAGATAGGGCAGAGTCAGGTTGTGTACCTGGGCCACCTTGTAGGTGGAGGCCAGGTTCAGCCTTTACAGAGCAAAATCCAAACCATAATGGAATGGGTTGCTCCTACCACCCAGACACAGGTGAGAGCCTTCTTAGGCCTGACTGGGTACTATAGGAGGTTTGTCAAGGGATATGGATCTATAGTGACCCCCTTGAATGATCTTACCTCTAAGAAAATGCCAAAAAGGTTCAGTGGACAGCTAGCTGTCAAAAGGCATTTGAAGACCTAAAGCAGGCCATGTGCACTGCCCCCATCTTACAGAGTCCAGACTACACCAAAAAGTTCATTGTCCAAACAGATGCTTCTGAGCTGGGTGTGGGAGCTGTACTGTCTCAACTGAATGATGAAGGTCAAGACCAGCCAGTAGCTTTTATTAGCAGAAGGCTGACCCCTAGAGAGAAACGTTGGTCAGCTATAGAGAGGGAGGCCTTTGCTGTGGTTTGGGCCCTGAAGAAGCTGAGGCCATACTTGTTTGGCACTCACTTCATAGTTCAGACTGACCACAAGCCCCTCCTATGGCTAAAGCAGATGAAAGGTGAAAACCCAAAACTTTTGAGGTGGTCCATTTCCCTACAGGGGATGGACTATACAGTGGAACATAGGCCTGGGACCCAACATGCCAATGCAGATGGACTCTCAAGGTATTTCCACTTTGAACACGAAGACTCAACTGGTCAAGGTTAGTTTAGTGTCCCTGCGTTTGGGGGGTTGTGTAGGAGAGTAGGATCTGCCTCTTATGTTGCCCCCACTTTTTTTCTGATGTTAGCACTGGTTTCTGGCTATAGTCTGGCTGGGTCCCTGCCAATCAGGGCCCCAGCCTCTCTGTTCTCTCTAAACGACATGGAGTGCACTCTAGGTGCACTAGTGATTGGATACTGTGGTGCCTTATGAGTCCCTAGTATATGGTACCTTAGGTGCCAAGGGCATAGGTACTTCACAGGCCTCCCAGGGGCTGCAGCATATGTTATGCCACCCCTGGGAAGCAGTCTAAATCTGACACCACAGGCCTGCTACTGCAGCCTGGGTGAGGTGGTGCTAGCACCCCTCACTGAGATATAGGTTTCCTATATCTCTCCTGCACACACATATAAACCTATCAGTCACCCCTAAGGCAGGCCCTATCAATCCTGAGGGCAGGGTGCTTGGCTTCTATGTGAGGGGGTGCCTCTTCATGAGCAGGGCCCTTCTGCAGTTCTCAGAGTCCATTCTCTGGTGCTGTTTGTGGATGTGGTTAAACCATATACTCTTAAGTGCATTATATCCTCGCGGTAAATGCTAACTTTGGAATGGCTGCATCAAAACATGTCGTGTTTGGTGTCAAACATCTTGGAATACTACCCCCCCGCCAATCTTGGCGGCGGGGGTAGCATTCCACCCTTCTAGAGGGAGAAGACATGTACCTGCTGTGGAAACGCGGTAAAATCCTAAAGAGCCCTGGCATCACAAAATGGATGCCACCAGTCACAGACACTGGGCTGCCCTCCTGCTGATGACCGAAACTCGCAGTGGAGGAAGCCCAACAATAGGCATCCTGTCACAGGGAGGTGTAACCACCTTCCAGACAGGGTTTAGTGTATTGGGGCTGGGTGGGTGCACTCTTAGAGTGCTTTGAAGTCCTGCACTGGGGAGCAGAAGGCTCCTCTGTGCATATGCCAGTTCAAACCAGCTCAGGGGCTACCTGCCCCTGCTCTGGCGCGAAACTGGACAAAGGGAAGTGGGTGTAGCCACCCCCTCCCTTGATCCTCCCATAGGTGGGGTCATAGAGTTAGTCCATCCCCTCTTTTTAGTATAAGAGGGGAACCTTGCCATTGCAAAGCAGATAACCCCTGGACGACGCTCTACAGAAGAATCCTGGTCCTTCGACGTTCCACTACCTTTGGAAGACAGAAGAATCTCCCTTGGAGTCAAGGAGTGACTCCCCTGCTTGGCAGGCACCAAAAGCGACAACGACGGTCGCAAACTACGCCGCTCCCGCCGGAGTCCGAAGTCCCTGCAGCCCAAGAAGTGGATTTCCTGACCTCTCCCAGGCCATCGTGAGTCCCCAGCGAAGCTGAGGCAAATGGACCCCACGAGTAACGAGGAACCGCGACCCCTGGGTACCGTGCACTATTGTCGAGTGCAACCCCTTCACAATGTTCTACGAACTTGTGCTTTGGACCACGTGTGGTCCCGACCTCCAGCAGGAATCCCTCCGAAGATCAGAGGCCTACACCGTCCCGAGTGACCGTGGGCCCCTGTTGAGTGATTCCGCCCGAGGTGTCTTCGCGATCCCTTGCCCGCCGGCTTGTGGGTCCCCAGAAGACTTCTTAAAGAAACCAAAGGGCTCCCCTGGTTGCTCCAGGCCTGCCCTGACTTACCCTCGCTGGGTGAGTCCCTCAGACCTTGCTGGTCTGCGCCATCGACTTTTCTTCATCTCCCCGAGACTTGCGGCTGCCAAGGCTTGTTGGCTCCGATCGAGTTGCCGACACCGCAGTCAGCTGCAGACATCGAGGAACACACCGAATCCAGCTCCTGGTCATCGTCGACGCCTCCTGGACCACGTGGCTGAAGAGTCAAGGCACCCACAACCGACCTGAATCACTCGACGACGGTGGGCATCCATCTTCCTTGCCCCGAGTCACTGCCAAGTGACTTTGAACACTGTCCCCTCTGCTTTCAGGTCATCCTTCTTCAGAATCCAGGCTTGGATTCCACCGGACACTTCTTCAGCTCCCGCAAGCAGCAAGTCTTCTTTGTTCGCCATTGAAAACGACGCCGCGACCCGACACCAAAGGACACCTGTGCACCCGGCTTCCCTGGGTGAGGTAACTCCAGCACTACGGTGCTCCTGTGGGTGTGGGCCCTAGAACTACTTACCCTGTAAGTGACTGGCTTGTAGGTTCTCCCGAAGTATCCTAGAACTCTTAATTTCCAACCGCGACTTGCCCCATTGAAGTTAACTGCGATCCGCGCCTGTGTATCCACACTGCACGCGTCCCCCGTGGGTCCTTTACTTACCTGCCTTGGGTGGTTTCGTGAGGCCCCAGCACTTCTGAAGGCCCTAGGCCTTGTCTCCCTGCAAGTCATTGTTGCTAAGTCCCTTTTTAGTATATGGTCAGGTACGCCCCTAGGGCCCCAGCCATATTTTGTGCTTAACTTATTGTGAAACGTTGATTTGTGCATATGTTTGTCTTCTAATCTCATAAAGAGATTAGTAGAGAGTTATTTAGAAATAAATACATATATATTTGATATATATACCTGTGTGGTGTCTTTTCATTTGGTGATTCAAGAGATTATATGGTAAAACAAGCTGCTTTACATTCCTTCAAGACTTAGCCTGAAGGCTGCTCTCCACAGCTACCACTAGGATAGCTTTCTTTAAAAGGTTGTCTTAAACCTATCTACCATAAGAGTCGATTTGCCCTGGTGCAAGGTGTCCACTTTAATTAGTGAACAGCATATACCAGGCCAACTTCTCACAGTGGTGCACACTGATTCCTTGTATTAACACAGAGGGTGATTTGGGTTGGCACACTGATTCCTTGTATTAACACAGAGGGTGATTTGGGTTGTGCACACTGATTCCTTGTATTAACACAGAGGGTTGTTTGAGTGGTGTACTCTGATTCCTTGTATTAACACAGAGGGTGATTTGGGTTGTGCACACTGATTCCTTGTATTAACACAGAGGGTGGTTTGAGTGGTGCACACTGATTCCTTGTATTAACACAGAGGGTGATTTGGGTTGTGCACACCGGTCCCCTATTACCGTGCGAAGCCTCTCGGGTGCTTTTTGAGGCGCTAGGCTGGCACCGAGGCCACAGCAGGGTTTGGAATAATCTGACAAGATTCAGAAGTTTAGGTTTTATAAAGTGACGTCTGATGAGACCGGCTCGCCCAGGCCTGGGGTGCAGCGGGAGAAGCTGTGTGTGGTGCAGCAGGTGAGTGGCACCAGGTAGTACCCGTGAGGGTCCTCCTGTCTGACTTATAGCACTGAGGGGCAATGGCACCCATTTCTCTTCATTGCATTAGGGCACTATTCCTGCCACCCTTAGACAGAGAGCTGAAAGTTCTGGCTGATAAATCTAGGGTCCCCCCTGTACCCAGGGCAAGACCTCGAGGGGTGTAAATTCTTTCTAAATCATGTAATCCTCATATAAAAACATGCCTTGGCCTTCCTTATCACTCTAATCACCTCTCAGAAGAAAATGACATATCTACTGCCCTGTAATAAGTTATTATAAGGAATAAAATACCCTCTGCAGTAACTGTTGTGAGGATACTGCAAGTCACCCCGGAGTTCCAGGACCTCACTAACGACCCCAACCTCCCCATCCCAGACATAAAACATGAAACTCAAGCTTAGCAAGTCCTGATCTGAAGTGCAGCGCCTCGAGGCGGTTTATAACCAGTATCGCAGCACATAAGGACGTAAAATAAGGGAAAGGCCTCGAAGTGGACCAAAGGCGGGGATATCATTACACCAACTCCTAGCGCCTGGCAGCAGCTGTGGGCATGACTCCCCGGGCATTCAGTGGAGCAGAGGGCAAGGAAGGCCAGGGGAGGAATGTCACTCCTCTGAGACACGAGCCACAGCCCAGAGACGTCCTCGCCGAACTTCCGCCCTCGTGACTTGGCTCACGGAACCCACGTCATGCGCCATTCTGGCTTCAAGGCGCTGCAACAAATGACACATCTGTCTGCTTTCCATCATTGTGTGCGGAGGTGTAAAGATTTTTCTCTTCAAAGTTTATGAAGTTTTCTACACAATTTCCAGGCTCAACAACTTTACAAAGGTTGCTAAATTGCGCAATAGTTTGGTTTATACTAAACATGACCAGCAAACCACCCCCCACCCCCCATAGAGGGCGAATTCTACAGTAAATAAAATGTTGCCTCACAGCTCCTCTGTGAGGAAAGGTTTACAAAACTCTGCGGTGGAAGGTTTTTATATAACCCCCTCCCCCCATTAACACGCATGTGTGACATCCGCATCCTCTCAAGGGCCTTCACGGCACCGCCCACATCACTAACCTAGAGATACGGGGAGGATGACGAGCACAAGAGACCTTGGGGCTTAGTTACAGTGGCGCACCGGCGGCGCAAGGGGCTTGTAAATAAGCCCTTCGTTCCCTGGGAACTCCGTCTTCTATTTTCTGCTTAACGAATGGAGCAAGGCTTTTGAATCCTGAGACAAAATTAAATATTGCCTCTTGGAGTACTCGCCATGCACTAAACAAGCATTTGCAATGCAATAGGGCTCGCATTTACGAGAGTTTAAGCTATTGGCATTGTAAATGACAATGCCTTTATTTATGCGTTGTTTTTAAAACAGATAAAAGGCATTATCGTTTACAATGCCAATAGCTTAAACTCTCGCAAATGTGAGACCTATTCCATTGCAAATGTGTGCTATAAATTTTTTTTAAAAGCGTTAGGAGAGAGTGTGTCCTGCCTGCAACAGTAAGCAGGACAAAGCTATTTGAGAAAATAGTGCTCGGAGGCTGTAATTAAAGCCTACCGAGCAAGAACACACGTAACAGGGGGTGTCCCCATGGGAGATTACAAGAAGAGACCAGGCAGTACTAAGGAGGGACTACTAAGCCTATTGACCAATGAACAGCCACAGTTTACAGTGGACAATGACGAAAGCCAATTAAAAATGTGGGTGGAGAGTGGACAGAGCTTCAAGTCCCTACCTCAATACAGCATGCTTCGACCCAAAAACAAATGGTGGTCATGTGAAGCCTCTGATACCTTTTGGTCAAGTTTGCGCTATATAAAACTCCAGAAAAAAAACAGGTAGTATACCAGGAAAACTGCACCAGGTGCAGAAGTTCAGACGAGCCTGTGGGAGTGTCATGTGACATACTACTGGGGCTCTCATTTGAACAGTGCGCAATTGTACATCACATACAAATATGCAAAGGGAAAGGAGGACACATTTTTTCGATTTTTTTTTTTTTTTTTTTTCCCCCCCAGGGAAAGCAGTTTTCCTGTGGAGCAAGCCCTTACACGAGGTCCATTTCCTTTCCCATATTGGAAGTAGGGCTTTTCTAGTCCTTGCATAAACTGCTGACCATGGTTGAAAAGGGTTCCATTTCAGTTTGTAAAGGCCCACAACCATATGAGTTTGTCAGCCTTCAAAAACTTTAAAAGATAGCCATGCATGTTTCCACCTACTTCCCTCACAGGTTTACTTATTTCCACCTGCCAGGATTCCTTCTGTAGATGCCCGGTAGGCATAAAGAAGGCATTTTCAGACATAAGCATACATTTATGGCTAATTGCACTGTCTGAAGTCCAGAGGCCGCATCCCAAGGCCTTTAGCTGTGTGGACTGGGCTCCAATGAATGAGCAGTGTTTGTGATCACACCCTACTCCTGAGTCCAACGAGAACCAAGTCCACTTCAGTTGTGCACAGCAGGGTATGGATGCAGGTGCCGCCATCGGCAACACCCTGCACCAATGTCCACAGCCCAAGAACTGACTTCACGCAGGCTTCGGCCACGCACAGAAGTGTCTACATACAGGGACTGGCCTGTTGTGACCATATCCTGCCACCTCAAAGCCCACTGGGCTAGAAATGTAGCCATGTGTAGCAGGCTCTGGGCTCAAGGCATGGTCTTCCCTACAACCCAGGGGCCACGGCGCATGCCTTTCGGATACATTCGATCTGTACTGAATGCAAGATAAGGCTGTTAGACCTGCCCCGTCCGCCTCTTTCCAGACCCTCTCAGGATGTCATGGAATGCACAGGAGGTTCTTGCCATGCGACATGTCTTGCTGCTGGGCCCTGTGGCCACTCCATACGGCACAACAGCCCATTGCACATGCTCTCAGTGATGTCATTAATAAAGATGTGAATTTTGATACTATCTGTGACATGATCGATGAGGTCACAAGTGTATTTTGGAAGGTTTTTGAGTGCGGTTTTCTGTAACTGGGGCATTTCAGTGGGTTTTCGTTTTGCTTTTTAACCAGAGTGTCCCATAAGAGATGATTTTGTCTAATGAACCATAGATTTTCCCTTTTTTATCTGTGATCTTTGAACTTTTTTAATGTTGTATTTCTCCTCTTGCCAAATCGAGAAACCACTATGCTCGGACCAATGTTAGAAGCTACCCGCTGTGCCCGAAGCATGCTGTATATGCTAAAGGCTCTGAATAACTGCTCCTGTAGGTACAGGAGCAAGGAGTAGGCCCCAAAGCCGGCGGCACCGACTTTAAGGCCACCCACATAAAGTCCCAGGGAAACAAATGACATTTTGACTTGGAATTATATTCAAAAGTCATTGTTTATTAATGATAAGAACAGATAATGTTTGTAGAGTAATCACTAGAACATATTTTCACGCAGCTTAAACGAGTCTGCCAAAGAAGTATAACAATTACATTCGGAATGACGGATTTTTGAACAATAAACAATATGTTCAAAGTGCATTTAAATAAATAAGTTTCACAAGAGAATGAGGTCAGGTGTAGAATGAATTTTCAGTGTGGGTATCTTGGTTAAGTGATTTTGGGTACAAATTTCTCAAATGAGCTCATATTAAGAATTTCATTAGCATGTTACAAAAATGTAATTCTTTGGCATTGAAGACTGAGTTTCTTTGACTCGGGCTCCCTATTGAGCCCACCTTTGCATGACTTGGAACATGAAAGAAAGCATTTTTCCTCGCTCATCCACGATTTCTAATACAGATATTGGCCATGTTTCTGTTAACACAAAACATCAGGTCAAGTGCAAATGTACCAGCACCAACCAGGCTCAGGAGCTGCAATAAGACAAACTGACTCAGAATTTCTCCCGCCTCTCTCTCTCTCCATCTCTTCTCTCTCTCTCTTTCTCTTTCTCTCTCTCTTTTGGTCTCTCTCTCTCTCTCTCTCTCTCTCTCGCCCCCCTCTCTTCTCTCTCTCACTTTAGCTCTCGCTCCCTCTCCCTCTCTCGCTCCCTCTCCCGTCTCTCTCTCTTTCTGTCTCATCCTTCTCTCTCTCTCCCTCTCTCTCTTTCTCTCCTCTCTTTCTCTCCCTCTCTCTCTCTCTCTCTCTCTCTTTCGCTCTCTCTCTTCCTCTCCCTCCCCGTCTCTCTCTCTCTCTCTCTCTCTCCCCCGTCTCTCTCTTGCTCTCTTTCTCTCTCTCACCCTCTTTCACTCTCTCTCTTCCTCTCCCTCCCCCGTCTCTCTCTCTCTCTCTCTCTTTTTCTGTCTCTCACTTCTCTCTCTCCCTCCCTCTCCATCCCAGTCTCCCTTTATGTGACAGCTGTCTCCACCATTTCCAGAAATTGGTCTACTCCAGTAGTAGACACTGTCCACGCCAGGTTTTCACGATTGCCACATAAGATTAACTTACATGCAATAGACAGATAGACAGATAGATAGATAGACAGATAGATATTTGACAAATCCAGTGGCTATTTTGAAAACATGGGTTGAATCCAGACCTTCTGCATCAATACTGGACACCCCTAGACTGATCTGGCACAGTAGCCATGGTGCGCTGTTGTCTGAGTACGTAAAGTCTCTGGGCACAGGATATTAACAGGTGTGTTTTCATCTGATAAGTGAAACTGGGCGCAAGGACACCATGTTTCATGTTTCACGTTTCACGTTGCATTTGCACCCAGTGCTCTGTGTATATAAATGGGCTAATAAGTAGGCCAGGGTGAAATTTAAATTATGCCAGCGTAAGTCGCATCACTTTGGGAATTTCTATTACGCATGTTATGTGAAATTCCTGAAATTATGTCACTCAAGTGTTTATGCCGCCGTTGGTGGGAAAAATATAGGCCCTCGTTTACAGGGAATTGGCGTAGGGCAGCGCCGCAAATCTTTTTATTGCGCTGCCCTACGTCAATGTGAAAGGGCGGGAATGCACCGTATTTATGGCGCACGATCTGCTGTCTAGCGCCATTGTAGGCACCCCTGCACCATAATGCAAGGGTGACTCAGTTGCAGGCAGGATCGTTTTTGTGGCGGAAGGGACACCTTCCTGCACAAAAACAATCCTTGGAGGCGTTTTTCTCTTTCTATGTGCGCTGCAGAATGGAGCACACATGGAAAGATGAACAAGCGAGCAGAAATACAAATATTTCTCCTTATTACACCTGCTCTGGGGAGGCGTTGGGTTTTGGCGCTGCCCCAGATGTGTGTGATTAAGTAAACCTGGGGCCTCCATGACACAGAGTGAGGCAAGGCAGCGACTTGCGCTGCTTTGTATTATTCCATATTTATGAGGCAACGCAAAACCATGCAGAGTGGCTTTGCGTGGCCTCAAACATATGATTCAGAGGCTTACGCTGCCGCAGCGTCAAAAAAAGTGACTCTCCTGCAGTGCCAGCCTCTCATAAATAGGCCCCTAAGTGCAGCAGCGTGACAACAGCAACACTCGTGGCTGCTGTTCTCAGTAATTGTGTTTTTCATGATTAGTTGTAGCGGGTGCTCACATAAAACATTGACGCAAACATGTTTTCACACTAAAATAGGTCTGCTTGGTGTTTACAGAATTATTTGGAATTTTCCCAAAATTTCATGTAATCACGCAAAAGCAAATTACGAAAGTCCCTACTGAGGCAGAAATCACACAAGATAGTATTTGCTACCATTACTAGACTACATGATTTGCTTTGCGCGGGCGGTTACCACCCGCTTGCAGCTGGCAGTAAGTGTGTTTTCCATACTTGCAAGTTGGCGCTTGCCTTCTACACAGGGCTCACACAAAGCGGGCACACGGTCCTTGTTGGCAGTTTTACCACTAACACTCTGGGGCAAATGACCTCTTAGGAGGTGGGGAATGACCTGAGCGAGGCGCTTTAGACAGTGCACCGGCACACAGCTCTGCGCCGAGCCAGCGCAGCTGTTCATGATACTGCCCCTGCTGTAAGAGCAGGTAGTGCGCTTGGAGGCGGGCGAGAGGGGGCATCCTGTTTCCCAGAGAGCACAACCTCTTCAGTGCTCCAAGGGACTGCCATGATGGTGCCTGAGCAGTATCACTTCCCTTGCCACAGGGGTGTCTTGAATGGGGTGTCATTTTAAGGGGGGTGGATGAGGGAACATCACGCTGTGTTGAACCTGGCCCTTTCTGCAGGATTATCCCCAAACTTTTTTCCTTCCTCTGCCTATTTTTGTGATCTTCTTTTTGTTGGCTTAAGGACTCTGGGCACTTTACCCCTGCGAATCAGGGCTAAAGTGCATGTGCTCTCCCCCTAAAACATGGTATGATTGGTTTACACCTGTTTGGCATGTTTGATTTACTTTTAAGTCCCTTGTAAAGTGGTATCAGATATACTCAGGGCCTGTAAATTAAATGCTACTAGTGGGCCTGCAGCACTGCTTGTGCCACCCACAGAAGCAGCCTTTCAAACTTGTCTCAAGCCTTTCACTGCAGGGCCTGCGTATGCAGTTTACTGCCACTTCACCTTTTTTTTATTTTTTATAGAGTTTTATATAGCGCGAACTTGACCCGAATCGGGTATCAGAGCGCTTTACATAGCACCAGTTGCATTACATTAGGACACATTCATTTTTTTTTTGTTAGGCCCGGGGAGATTAAGTGATTTGCCTAGAATCACAGGATGTTCAGCGTCATTGCCGAGACTCGAACCCAGTTCCCCAGATTCGAGGTTGACCGCCCTAGCCATTAGGCCAACTCCTCTCCCCGAAAACTGCCTCTCCCCGAAAACCTTGCCGTTCAAAACTGCTTGCCAAGCCTTAAACTCCCCTTTTATTACATATAGGTCACCCCTAGGGTAGGCCCTAGGAAGCTCTATGGACAGGGTGCTGTGCAAGTAACAGGGAGAACATGTGCCTTTATGTGTGGCATGTCTTGGTATTAACAAGCCGCCTATTTTGCCACTGCTGTGAGGTCAACTGCTCTAATAGGCTAACATAGGGAATTCTCTTATATATCTTAAGTAATAGTTTCTAATCTGAAAGGAGTGGTGTTGCCATGTTTGGTATGTTTAGAATAGTACTGTTAAATCCTACTTACTGGTGCAGTTGGATTTTACATTACTATATTAGAAATGCCACTTTTGAAAAGTGGATATATATCTGTGCTTATGACTGTTCGTGCTTAGCAGCCTGACTCTACTACACGTCTGGGCTGGGTGACAGCTATACTTGATGCAAACTTTCCAGGCAGCCACAACACAGAAAGGACTGGGTGTGACGGGGGATACATCTGCATACTGATGATCTTCCAGCCTGGGAGAGGGAAAGGTGGGGTGCACTTACATCTGAATAGATTGTGTCCTACCCACACACAAAGGGCTGAATTAACCCCCCCATTTATCGTCTGGAGCCAGGGCTGGGTTGAAAGGGATTGTTGTGCACTTCTAAGAGTTCCTTTGAAGCCACCCCTTCATCAAAGACATTTTTGATAAGCCTGCCTGCTCTGTGCCAAGCTACGAGAGGGTGAGCACAGGTTATCTTTGGTGTGTAATTCACTTGCCCTGACTAGAGTGGTGGGTTTTGCCTGGTTAGGTGCATACCCCAGTCAACCATTAACCCCGTTTCTAACACCCTGGCTCTTTAATTCTAAGGCCCGCCCTACTTCAGCAAGTTACTTATAGATGTTCTGGTGTCTTCATTGACAAAGAGGTAGTTTACATGTGTATGCCTCTAGATGGCGCCAGATACCATGTTTTCTCTTTCCCTGGGGTATATTTTTTAATATCTAGGCAGAGGTGATCCTGACACCTGGCAAAAACGCAAGAAGATCCCAGAGGGCACGTATTCGTTTTTTTCCCCTGGACTCGCAAATCTCTCTAAGCCTGTACCATTTCAGGGATAGGAGTTACCCAAATCCCATGTCATCCTTATCCCTCAGTGGCGCTGTACTATAGACTGTAATGGGTCAGTAAGCGTCCAACACATACTGAACTAAAAGAAATGTGGGCAGAGGATTTTAGGACCTCCTCTCCCAAGAAGTGAACTGAAGGGTGGCTTCCAGTGCTAATGAAGTTATTGCGCCCCCCACAGGACGGACAGAGCCCATGCGGCTGCTGCTCACTGACCAGGGCGCCCAGTGGAAGGATGAAGTAGTGCCGATCGCGGATTGGATGGGTGGAAAATCAGTGCTGAAAAAGGAGGCGGTGAGTAGGATTTCTCTTTCGTCTTTCATGGTACACTCTGGAGCGCCTGCTGTGTTTGGTGTACATGCTATGCTTGCATTCATGGTGTGAATGGTTTACTTCTGTGCTTTTCGTGCATACTGCAGCAGGAATACCTGCTGTGCTTGTCATATGTGCTGTGCTTGTCATATGTGCTGTGCTTGGCATGTGTGCTGTGCTTGGCATGTGTGCTGTGCTTGGCATGTGTGCTGTGCTTGGCATATGTGCTGTTTTTGGCATGTGTGCTGTGATTGGGGTATGTGCTGTGCTTGGCATATGTGCTGTGCTTGGCATATGTGCTGTGCTTGGCATATGTGCTGTGCTTGGGGTACGTGCTGTGCTTGGCATGTGTGCTGTGCTTGGCATGTGTGCTGTGCTTGGCATGTGTGCTGTGCTTGGGGTACGTGCTGTGCTTGACGTATGTGCTGTGCTTGGCATGTGTGCTGTGCTTGGGGTACGTGCTGTGCTTGGCATGAGTGCTGTGCTTGGCATGAGTGCTGTGCTTGGCGTACGTGCTGTGTTTGGCATGAGTGCTGTGCTTGTGGTATGACAGATGTAACAAAGCAGCAGGGAATAAGACCTGTAGAGCATGGAATAACATCTTGCAAGAAAAGTTCTCTAAGGCCGTGTCATGGGGAGCGGCGACCCAGGGCCCTGATATTAATGTTGCATTAAACAACTATCACCGTGCCCTGTCTATGGCATTTGATGAACTAGTGCCCATAAAACTACCCAAACAGACCTCCTCCAGGCCACATGTCCCCTGGTTTCCTAGTGAACTCCGTTCGTTGAAGGCAGCATGCAAGAAGCTGGAACGACGCAGGCGCCGTTCAAAAACTAGAAATGACCGAGCAGCCTTTAAGTTGGCGGTATCTGAATACCATGTGCGTTTTAGGAAAACGAGAAGGATTTTATCTGCTGTCAAATCACAAGTGCAGCAATGCTCTGTCAAGTGCTCAAGGATTTCATCCACCCTCATGCCTGCGTTTCAGCCATTCCTGCCTCTCAACAACTTTGGAATTCACCAGCTGATTTCTTTGAGGACAAAATGTATGATATCTACAAGAAATTCCCCATCAATCCGGGGCCGATCAACCCCATTTCTTCGATGTCATCTTGTAATGACTCTCCTCCGCCATGGGAAAGGTCTGAAGCCCTCACACGTAACCACATTTTAACACTCTTATCCAAAGCCAAACCTGTCTCTCCCACGGATGTCTGCCCCCCTAGCATGTTGGCCCCTATCAGCAGGGCTAGCTCCTGGCTCCTGCCATTCTTTCACTATTTAATCTTTCTCTCGAATCTGCTAAACTACCTTCAGCTTTGAAGACTGCTATGGTCTCCCCATTCTTAAACAAGCATTTTCAATGCAATAGGTCTCGCAATTGCGAGTTTTTGAGCTATTGCCAATGCCTTTTATAAAAAATTAAAATGCATTGTCATTTACAATATCAATATTTCAAACTTTTGCGAAAGCAATACCTATTGTATTGCAAAGCGCAGTGTCCGTGAAGCGGGCGCCTCGCTCATTAAAGTAAAAAATAAAAAAATTAAACTGAGTATGGTGTCCCTGAAGCGGGCGCCGCGCTCAGTATTAAATAAAAAATAAATAAATAAACAGAGCGTAGTGTCCCTGAAGCAGGCACCGCCCTCAACATCAAAGTTTTAAAAAAAAACATTTAAGCTGAGCGCGGTGTCCCTAAAGCAAGCACTGCGCTCAGCATGCAAATACAAAAAAAAGCAGCCGCCTTTGTCCCTATCAGTGTCCATAAACGAAATAGTGCTCACCCACTAGATAAAGCCGACTGTGTAACAAACCAAGTAAAAGGTCCAGGTATTATGGGCGGTGACAAATGCAGACAAGGCGGTACCAAGGAGGGACTAACAAGCCTATTTACGAATCAGAAGCCAGTATTTAAGAAGGACAATGACACCAAGCCAATGAGAAATATGGGCGGAGTGGGCGGGGCTGCTAGTGCATACCCTAATACAGCATGCCTCGCAGAGCGAGCTGCGCATGCGCACTGCTGCTAGGCTCAATCTAAAAACATGTTTTTATCCACTACACTCTTGCACAGATGTTGGCAGTTTCTTAGTGTTTTATAATAAACACAGAAGAAATACTCTAGAGATGCATTTTGCAGTAAGAGATTTTTTTTATATATAAATACACATGAAGGTGATGTGATGAAAAAGGAGGGAAGCTCGTGTTTTTACTGTGGGTAAAAGAATTTTATTTTCCTAAAAATGAAGACTATATACACATTAAAATGCATGAATAGATGCTAGCCAAGGAGAAAAATGTGCTATGCGGTGAGTTTTTCATTAGTACTGTTCGTTTCTCTTGAATACATATCTGATTCCCAACTTCTTCCCCAGCAGCTAGTTTAGAAAGACTAGAGGGATGTATGACGATACCACGCATGCATTACATCGCATGCCATCAGATCGTGGTTTTAACGGGTTGTTTCCCGACTAGAGGAGCCTTTGTACCTGGACATTGGTAGGTTTATATGTCATCCACAAACGTGCAGCCGTGAGACCCACATCCAGGCTCCGTTTAGCACATACGGCTTGTTTGGGAAAACGTCCCACCCTTACCGGTGACCATGCATTTCGGAGAACCCTCGCACAATTGTTTCTAAAGGTTTTGTTACTTCCCGGGAATACCGGACACCTACATCCGAATGACAGTGAAGGGCTTGAATTCATTGAAACAGGTCCTGTGCAACTGCTACATTGTGAAACCGCAACACAATTGCATCCGGGTGACTGTTCACGTTCGGAAAGCCTTGCAGAATTTCTTCTAGGTAAACACTTATCATTTTTGCTAAAAGTTGAATTTTCACAACATGTGTCTATTGCTCAGAGTTTCTTGGGAGACTTTATTGACGGTCACAGTTCCTATATCAGATCCGCGATTGACTAGTCTGGAGCATTACTAACCAAAGGAGAAGGAGAGAAGAAAATACTCAAACAACCGGATTCCTTCCCAGAGCAGAGATTTTTCTATATTACGTTAATATGGCTGAAAAATGAAGAAAAACACACAATTTGTTCGTGGAGAGTAAAGAATCAATTGTTCTTAAAATGGTAAACCACGTGCATATTAAACCAGAGGAACACGTGCTCTCCAGTGGGGCCTGTAGCGCGGCGGGGCCTACGCAGCGCTGGAACAGAGACACACCACACAGTTGTTCTATGCTGGCGGGAAGACCCCGAGCGGTCTCTCGCCGTTTAATATAGCTCCTCGGGTCGAGCCCGCCCCGAGGAGTGCATGCCTGATACATTGTCGGGGAGAGCCCGGGTGGCTCTCTACAGGGCCTGCCCAGCATGAGAGATGCTTTCTTAGTACTGTTCCTTCAAGCTCGAACACAAATCTGTTCCCCTCCCCCCGCGCCTATTCAGCTGAACTCGTTTGCTCCAGTAATTGCTCGCAGAGGCTGTTATATCCTGTAATTTTCTGTGTATATATCATACATAGGGCTTTGTAAACGACTGGCCGTGATCTGGAGTGTGAAAGTCCCAGTACGTGTTGTAAACCTTCATTCTGCCTTTCGCTTTTTCTTTGATAGTCTAGGAAGCGGCTGCATAGCACTGGGGCTCCGCCTCACCACACTCACGGCCTAAAATGGCAGGAGTATCCCAGGCACTTGAGGCAGCACTGCCCAACACACAGCAGAAAACACAGCTTTGTTAAACGCCCGCTCTTTCAGGGGCATATCTGAAAATTAAACACATTTGCATCAAAAAAATACCAAACTACATATCGAGTGTATGGCTGAGAAATGTTGTTCCACAAATACTAGCCTAAGCTTCCGTTTACCGGGGTTGTTAGTAAATGCGTGCCCCATTCCTTGATCTCGGACACAGAGTATCAGGCCTCACTGGGTTTAATAACCATGGCAGCAGCCTGCCTCCCGTGAGGGGAGGGGTGCATGCCCCTGCTACACTTCCTGCTGTGGTGTAACCTCTATCTGGACACTACTCATCGTCACAGGGTTTTCCATGCCAGCTTCCGGGAACACCCAAGAGGGAAGAAAGCACGAGAATTGCTTTCACCATATACTGGCGCTGTAGTAGTGACGTTTCTTTCAGGAGGAAGAAAGTAACAATAAATAGTTTAAAAGATACCAGATACGTTTACTTTCTGCTTCGCCCGGACGCCACGCAGTGGTGCCCAAATGAATACTTGTTCCGACGATTCTAGTGGCCAAAAACATCAACCTTTTCAGATTTTCCGACAGTTAACTTGGTGGATTCGGGTTTACGATGTTGCAGGCCAAGGCCTCGAAGTGCAACAATTACTCTCCGAAAAGGAAACTAAAGAGAACCGTGCTAGTTAAATAAATAAATAAATAGCGATGGGGGAGAGCGCTGCAGGCAGGAAAAAAAAATATTTGCAATGCAATAGGTCTCGCATTTAAATGCGTGACCTATGCCGCTATTGTCCGCGCATGGCGCGTTAAATGTAAGCAGAGCACATCGTGCCTACAGGAGAAACGAAATAAAGAAAATAGTGCCCAGAGGCTAAAAAAGACGCACCGTGGAACAACCAAAGTAAAATCAATCAATCAGGGAGTTTAAAGCACACTAGTCATCCGTGAATGTCTCAAGGCAAGGGGGGGTGCAGCTCCTGTCAGTCAAAGAGCCAGGTCTTGAGACTCTTCCTGTAGGTGTGCAGAGTAGGGGAGCGTCTGATGCTGACTGGGAGCTCGTTCCAGGCCTTAGCCACGACGGAGGGAAAAGCTCTTCTGCCGGACCTGGTTTTGCGGATGTGCGGGGTTTCTGCCAGGGTGAGGTCGGCGGAGCGGAGGTTCCTTTTGGGTACGTGGAAGGAGACTCTTTCGTTGAGGTATTTTGGTCCGGTGTTGTGGAGGGATTTGTAGGCGTGGGTGGGCGTGGTAGAAGTAAAAGGGCCAGTCGCCATGGGAGGTTACAGATGAAGACAAGGCCGTACTAAGGAGGGACTAACAAGCCTCTTTACGAATCAGACGCAGGCATTTTTGTAGTATACTGACACAAGCCAATGACAAATATGGGCAGAGAGTTGGCGGGGCTTCTATTACATACTCCACCACAACAAGTCTCCCAGAGCAGCGCATGCGCGCTGACTCTAGGCTCGACCTAAAAAGCTAATGCGGACCCCAACAATCTGACTAATTACCATTCCATTTCCCTCCTCCCCCTACTAGGAAAAATGCTCAAAAGCTGCGTGAACAAACAGCTTATGTCATTCATAGAGGACCCTCTCAGTCAGGTTTTAGAGCGTCCCACAGCACTGAGACTGCATTGGCTGCTGTCACGAGCGTCCCACAGCACTGAGACTGCATTGGTTGCTGTCACAAGAGCGTCCCTCAGCACTGAGACTGCATTGGTTGCTGTCACAAGAGCGTCCCACAGCACTGAGACTGCATTGGCTGCTGTCACAAGAGCGTCCCACAGCACTGAGACTGCATTGGCTGCTGTCACAAGAGCGTCCACAGCACTGAGACTGCATTGGCTGCTGTCACGAGCGTCCTACAGCACTGAGACTGCATTGGCTGCTGTCACAAGAGCGTCCTACAGCACTGAGACTGAATTGGCTGCTGTCACAAGAGCGTCCCACAGCACTGAGACTGCATTGGCTGCTGTCACAAGAGCGTCCCACAGCACTGAGACTGCATTGGCTGCTGTCACGAGCGTCCCACAGCACTGAGACTTCATTGGCTGCTGTCACAAGAGCGTCCCACAGCACTGAGACTGCATTGGCTGCTGTCACAAGAGCGTCCTACAGCACTGAGACTGCATTGGCTGCTGTCACAAGAGCGTCCTACAGCACTGAGACTGCATTGGCTGCTGTCACGAGCGTCCCACAGCACTGAGACTGCATTGGCTGCTGCCACAAGAGCGTCCTACAGCACTGAGACTGCATTGGCTGCTGTCACAAGAGCGTCCTACAGCACTGAGACTGCATTGGCTGCTGTCACGAGCGTCCCACAGCACTGAGACTGCATTGGCTGCTGTCACAAGAGCGTCCTACAGCACTGAGACTGCATTGGCTGCTGTCACAAGAGCGTCCTACAGCACTGAGACTGCATTGGCTGCTGTCACAAGAGCGTCCTACAGCACTGAGACTGCATTGGTTGCTGTCACAGATTCCCTCCATCTCTCTTTGGATGTGGGTACTCCTGCCACGCTTGTACTGCTGGATTTATCAGCATCTTTTGACACCGTTTCTCATGCAGTACTGATTAGCAGACAGCATGAGATCGGTGTCAGAGGGACTGTCCTGCAATAGTTGGCTGATTTCCTAGAAGATCGGTCTCAAATTATTACTCCGGGTCCCTGCAAATCTCTTATAGTATCCATCACTAAAGGACCGCAGGGCTCATCCCTGAGCCCGACGCTGTTTAATATCGATGTTGCTCCTTTGACCCAGATTGTCAAGACATCAGGTTTTGAAGTAATTTGCTACACTGACAATACTCAGCTAAAAATCTCTTTGGGACAGGACGTTGATGGTACCAGGTGTCATTTCAAGCCTGCATAAGGAATATTACTATGACTGTCTTCAGTTAAACAGCGAGAAGACAGAGGTTTTGTTTTTCGGCAAAGCCCAACATCGCTGGTTCTCTCAAACTTGACCATGAACTATCCACAAAAAGTCACGTAGCTGCCATGAGAGGGTCTTGTTTCGCCACCTTTGCGGCTCCTGGGGAAAGTTTTCCCCTGGCTTCCTTCCTCTGCCAGAAAAACACTGATCGAGGCTTTGATAATCAGCCGTTTAGACTATAGCAACGCTTTGCTGATGGCAGCCAATGACACTCTTCTGACCAAATTGCAGGTGGTGCAAAATACGGCTGCCCGCTAGTCTGTGATCTCCCAGCAGGCTCTCCTTCTGCCCCCATACTCCGTTTCCTTCACTGGCTCCAGTCAGGACGTGAATTGTCTTTAAGATCTGTTGTCTTACCCACACAGTCTTATTTGGCAGGTCTCCTTTGTATCTTAAAGACAAACTACTCTACAACTGTCCCTCTTGCACATTAGGATCCAGTGATAAGGCACTGCTGTCTATTCCCCGTGTCCGAGCCTCAAGATATGAGGGCTGAGCCTTTTCCTACACTGCTCTAACGACGTGGAACCAGCTTCCAAGCTACCTTTGCGGCTGTTCGGATTGTGCTCAATTTAAAAACTCTTAAAAACCTGGCTGTTTTAAATTACTAGGTGCGTTTCATGTGGAGGCCGAGCGCCGAGACACACCGGATGTGATTCGTTGCGCTTTACTAAATAGATATAACATAACAACATAACATATTGTCATTTGTGTACATGCTGTGCTCGGCTGGTATTCTGTATCTGACATACTGTGCTTGGCAGGCATGCTGTGCTTACTGTACATGTCGTGACTGGCATACTTGCTGTGCTTGGCGTGCGTACTGTGACTGGCATACTTGTTGTTCTTGGCATACATACTGTGGTGGGTATGAGGGGCGTAGCTTCGGGGGCATCCTTGGCTTGGTAGCTGGGTCCGGGCCCCCAGAGTTGGGTCTGCTATGTCTGTGTTGGTTCTTCTCTTTGTCCTGATTTTAATAGGAGGTTTTCATTTGTTCATTTTTGGACCAGCAACTTAAATATATATAGAGACCGGTTTACCAAAAGAGTACTAAATCTTCCCCCATAGTTGTACTCCTTGAATAGACGCTAAACGTACTACTTTTTAAAATTCCCATACACTGGCAGTAGTGGGCAGGCACTCAATCACCCAAACGTTGATGGGACGAATGCACGCAAGTAGGCCAACCACTGGCAGTCACTCGGGCGAGTATTCCAAAGAATCATCTTTCGCCCACTGTGTATCTCTAGACAGAGGGCCTGATTTACAGTTTAGCGGACGGAGTAAAGACAGACAGGGTGGTGGAGGACCTGCTTTTACTCCAGCTGCCAAGTTTATATATGGCCGCCGGCCCGTGGTCATGAAGTTCTACTCAATGTAGAAAAAAACTGACGGACGGGTCCATCAAACATGACAGCCGTATGTCAAACTCTTCCAAAGCTTTTTCATTTTCAAAAACAAACTGTCGAAGAGGGAGTTTGTTTTCAAAAATAAAATAAAAAATAATGACCCCCACATCATGGAATTTTCCCCCCATAGTGTAGGAGTCAATTTTCCTTATTTTTTTTAATTTATTTTTTTACTGTCCCTCACTGCCAGGATATGCCCTGCAGTGAGTAACAGTTTTAAAAAAAGGCGTCCAACTCTCCACTCTAAACAGGGTGGGCAGTCAGATGGCTTACCTCCATCAGCTCCTACTCGGTCAGAGACGTTTTACACTGATGGAGTCAATTTTACTTCGTCAATGTCAAAACTTGCGGTCCGCTCGACTCAAAATCAGGTGGGCGGACCTTGAGTTTAGTGGACAGGGTGGTCTGTTGGCATTGCGACGGAGTACCCTCTCCGCTCAACTCTAATTCAGCCCCAGATGCCCGCCTAAGGCAAATCAGTCCTGACCCCGCTCCTCATGAGAACAGTCCATCCCAAACCCTGGTCATCTCACCCATCCACACAGATTCCGTGTATTAACACATTGCCCACTGCTTTTTTAGTTGGGAGATTTAAGATTCACAGCCCCCGAATCTCACTAGACTAACTAAGCTATACCCCTGGACCTCATGCTGTAACTGCCATACTTGTGGGCTTGGTGTGCATACTGTGCTTGGCATGCATACTGTGCTTGGCACGCATAAAGTGCTTGGCACGCATACTGTGCTTGGCACGCATACTGTGCTTGGCATGCATACTGTGCTAGGCGTGCATACTGTGCTTGCCGTGCATACTGTGCTTGGCGTGCATACTGTGCTTGGCGTGCATACTGTGCTTGGCATGAATACTGTGCTTGGCACGCATAAAATGCTTGGCGTGCATGCTGTGCTTGGCATGCATACTGAGGTTGTTTTGCAAACTGTGCTGGGCACGCATAAAATGCTTGGCATGCATGCTGTGCTTGGCGTGCATACTGTGCTTGGCGTACATACTCTGCTTAGCATGCATATTGTGCCAGGTGTGCATATTGTGCTAGGTGTGCATACTGTGCTTGGCATACATACTGAGCTTGGCATACATACTGTGCTTGGCGTACATGCTGTGCCTGGCATACTTGCTGTGATTATGGAGCATACCCCCATCTATCTACCAGTAAATAGGGCTGTATGAGGGTCACAATCACCGCTAGTGACCAGGCCTCTGCATGGGCCCCAATCTCACACTAGTGACTAAACCTCTTCAAGGGCCACTGTCTCACACTAGTGACCAGACCTCTTCAAGGACCCCAATCTCACACTAGTAACAAGACCTCTTTGAGGGCCCCTATCTGACATTAGTGACCAGACCTCTTCAAGGTCATATAATACTAAGCATGCTAGACCCAGGCCTTTCTGAGGGCCCCACCCTCATACTACTAGTCAGGCTAGACACCAGGCCTCTCTGAGGGCCCTTCACTAGTAAGCAGGCTAGACCCCAGGCCTCTCCGAGGGCCCCCTCTTATACTACTAAGCAGGCTAGACCCCAGGCCCCTCTGTGGGCCCCACGCTTATACTACTACGCAGACTAGACACCAGGCTTCTCTGAGGCCCCACCCTTATACTACTAAGCAGACTAGACACCAGGCATCTCTGAGGGCTCTATACTAGTAAGTAGGCTAGGCCTCTCTGAGCGCCCAGCCCTTATACTACTGAGCAGACTAGACCCCAGGCCTCTCTGAGAGCCCTTTAGTAGTAAGTAGGCTAGACCCCTTTGTGGGCCCCACCATCTACTAGTAAGTAGGCAGTCTTTTGGGTTAAAGCTCTCCTCTATAGGCCATGCCTCTCAGAGGGGCCCAGGCTGTACTGTACTCACTCCTGGCAGTCACCAGGCCCCTCTGGGGCCCCACCAGTCTGACATGTGTTCATTTGTCTCTCCTTCAGATGTTTGGACAGCTGCCTAAGTTTCAAGATGGAGACTTAGTCTTGTACCAGTCCAACGCCATCCTGCGGTACCTGGGGCGCAAATATGGTGAGAATGCGGGTGTCTTGTGGGGATCAGTGGGCAGAGGGGTGACTGGCCTGTGGAGATATCCGTCAGACAAGTGCCCACTGCATGGCCAGTGTCCTGGGGCAGAGACTGTCCTCATCTTGCCCTGGGGCAGAGACTGTCTGGCGGGAGCAGCTCAGTCTGAGTCCTGCTTCCTGAAGGATGCTGCTCAGAAGATGGCGCTGTCCTAGGACAGGATCAATATAGAGAAGATGGGATGAACCTCGGGAACGGCCCACGATCAGCAGATGCTGGTTAAGGGCCTCTGATCGGCAGATGTCAGTTGAGGGCCACTTATCGGCAGATGTCAGTTGAGGGCCACTTATCGGCAGATGTCAGTTGAGGGCCACTGATCGGCAGATGTCAGTTGAGGGCCACTGATCGGCAGATGTCAGTTGAGGGCCACTGATCGGCAGATGTCAGTTGAGGGCCACTGATCGGCAGATGTCAGTTGAGGGCCACTGATCGGCAGATGTCAGTTGAGGGCCACTGATCGGCAGATGTCAGTTGAGGGCATCTGATCCCAGATGTCAGTTGAGGGCATCTGATCCCAGATGTCAGTTGAGGGCATCTGATCCCAGATGTCAGTTGAGGGCATCTGAGGGCATCTGATCCCAGATGTCAGTTGAGGGCATCTGATCCCAGATGTCAGTTGAGGGCCTCTGATGGCAGATGTCAGTTGAGGGCCACTGATCAGCAGATGTCAGTTGAGGGCCACTGATCAGCAGATGTCAGTTGAGGGCCTCTGATCCCAGATGTCAGTTGAGGGCCTCTGATCCCAGATGTCAGTTGAGGGCCTCTGATCCAGATGTCAGTTGAGGGCCTCTGATCAGCAGATGTCAGTTGAGGGCCACTGATCGGCAGATGTCAGTTGAGGGCCACTGATCGGCAGATGTCAGTTGAGGACCCCTGATCGGCAGATGCCAGTTGAGGGCCTCTGATCGGCAGATGCCAGTTGAGGGCCTCTGATCGGCAGATGCCAGTTGAGCGCCTCTGATCGGCAGATGCCAGTTGAGCGCCTCTGATCGGCAGATGCCAGTTGAGGGCCTCTGATCGGCAGATGCCAGTTGAGGGCCTCTGATCGGCAGATGCCAGTTGAGGGCCTCTGATCGGCAGATGCCAGTTGAGGGCCTCTGATCGGCAGATGCCAGTTGAGGGCCTCTGATCGGCAGATGCCAGTTGAGGGCCTCTGATCGGCAGATGCCAGTTGAGGGCCTCTGATCGGCAGATGCCAGTTGAGGGCCTCTGATCGGCAGATGCCAGTTGAGGACCCCTGATCGGCAGATGCCAGTTGAGGACCCCTGATCGGCAGATGCCAGTTGAGGACCCCTGATCGGCAGATGCCAGTTGAGGACCCCTGATCGGCAGATGCCAGTTGAGGACCCCTGATCTGCAGATGCCAGTTGAGGACCCCTGATCGGCAGATGCCAGTTGAGGACCCCTGATCGGCAGATGCCAGTTGAGGACCCCTGATCGGCAGATGCCAGTTGAGGACCCCTGATCGGCAGATGTCAGTTGAGGGCTTCTGATCGGCAGATGTCAGTTGAGGGCTTCTGATCGGCAGATGTCAGTTGAGGGCTTCTGATCGGCAGATGTCAGTTGAGGGCCTCTGATCGGCAGATGTCAGTTGAGGGCCTCTGATCGGCAGATGTCAGTTGAGGGCCTCTGATCCCAGATGTCAGTTGAGGGCCTCTGATCCCAGATGTCAGTTGAGGGTCACTGATCGGCAGATGTCAATTGAGGGCCTCTGATCCCAGATGTCAGTTGAGGGCCTCTGATCCCAGATGTCAGTTGAGGGCCACTGATCGTCAGAAGTCAGTTGAGGGCCTGAGATCGGCAGATGCCAGCTGAGGGCCTCTGATCCCAGATGTCAGTTGAGGACCTCTGATCGGCAGATGTCAGTTGAGGACCCCTGATCGGCAGATGTCAGTTGAGGGACTCTGATCGGCAGATGTAAGTTGAGGGCTTATGATGGGCAGATGTCAGTTCTTGAAGGAGGGCCCCGAGTCAGTAGGTGTGAGTTTCGGATGAGGGCCTCTGATGGCAGATGGCAGTTCTTGAAGGAGAGCCTTGGGTCAGTAGATATGAGTTCTCGATGTGAGTACCTTTTAGGTCCCCTACATTGTGTTTTACACCAGTCATTGTGACAGACAACTCTGGTATCAGAGAGTGATGGGCCCTCACATACATTGGCCCCAGGAGAGGGAACCTATTGCTTTTACTGCCTTGTTTGCGGTATTTGACCCCAGGAGCCCCAATGCATATGTTCTATCCATCACAGCCGGAGCCACCTGTACCGCCCTACACCTGGCATGAGCCTTCTGGCCCTCCATACTGGCCATCACATCCATGCACTGGCCATCAACCAAATCCTCATGCTATCCCCACAGACACCCACCACAACCCTCATCCACTCACACAGACGCCTCCAGCCCCCCACACTGTCTATTGTAAGCCATGCATGGGCCACTGCAACCAGGTCCTCTCGCTAGCCCCAACAACACCCATATGCACCCACACAGACCCTTCGAGCCTTCCACACTGTCCATTGCAACGCATGCATTGGCCATCCCAACCCATATCCATTCCAAACACACAGACCTCTCGAGCCCCCCACACTGTCCATTGCAACGCATGCATGGGCCACTGCAACCAGATCTTCAAGCTAGCCCCACAGACACCCATCACAACCCACATCCACCACTGTCCATTGCAACCCAAGCACCGGCCATCACAACCCATATCCTCTCGCTAGCTCTACAGACACCATGCTAGCCATTACATTCCTGATCTCACCATGTATGCACTGGCCATCACAACACACATCCACCCACACAGACCCCTCGAGCCCCACACACTGTCCATTGCAATCCATGCACTGGCCATCACAACACACATCCACCCACACAGATCCCTCAAGCCCCCACTCACTGTCCATTGCAATCCATGCACTGGTCATCACAACCCACCTCCACCCACACAGACCCCTCGAGCCCCATACACTGTCCTTTGAAATCCATGCACGGGCCATCCCAACCCACATCCATCCACACAGAACCCTCGAGCGCCACACACTATCCATCACACCCATGCACTGGTCATCACAACCCACCTCCACCCACACCGACCCCTCGAGCCCCATACACTGTCCATTGAAATCCATGCACGGGCCATCCCAACCCACATCCACCCACATAGACCCCTCGAGCCCACACACTGTCCATTGCAATCCATGCACGGGCCATCACAACCCACATCCATCCACACAGAACCCTTGAGCGCCACACAATATCCATCACACCCATGCACTGGCCATCACAACTCACATCCACTCACACAGACCCCTCAAGCCCCACTCACTGTCCATTGCAATCCATGCACGGGCCATCACAACCCACATCCATCCACACAGAACCCTTGAGCGCCACACACTATCCATCACACCCATGCACTGGCCATCACAACCCACATCCACCCACACAGACCCCTCAAGCCCCACTCACTGTCCATTGCAATCCATGCACGGGCCATCACAGCCCAGATCCATCCACACAGAACCCTTGAGCGCCACACACTATCCATCACACCCATGCACTGGCCATCACAACCCACATCCACCCACACAGACCCCTCAAGCCCAACTCACTGTCCATTGCAATCCATGCACGGGCTATCACAGCCCAGATCCATCCACACAGAACCCTTGAGCGCCACACACTATCCATCACACCCATGCACTGGCCATCACAACCCACATCCACCCACACAGACGCCTCAAGCCCCACTCACTGTCCATTGCAATCCATGCACTGGCCATCACAACCCACATCCACCCACACAGACGCCTCAAGCCCCACTCACTGTCCATTGCAATCCATGCACTGGCCATCACAACCCACATCCACCCACACAGACGCCTCAAGCCCCACTCACTGTCCATTGCAATCCATGCACTGGCCATCACAACCCACATCCACCCACACAGACGCCTCAAGCCCCACTCACTGTCCATTGCAATCCATGCACTGGTCATCACAGCCCAGATCCTCTTGCTGGCCCTGTTTCTGAGTGTTTATACTAACGCCTTCCTTCCGTCTCTTATAAATGTTTTGCTCCCCGCAGGTCTCTATGGCAAGAATGACAAGGAAGCCGCACTTATCGACATGGTGAATGATGGGCTAGAGGACTTTCGTCTGAAATTTGGACTCCTCATTCGCACGGAATACGTACGTTCTAGGCACTTGTTTCATATTATCCACATCTCAGGATCTAGGGGTTGTACGTGTTTCTGAGTGGAAGCTTGTTTGGTGTGAGAAAGTGAATTATTAGTTGGGGTGGTTGTGAGACCTCATTCTGTAGTAATGTCACTCATCTATATCAGGTCCAGTTAGATTTCTTTTAATCAAACTGCATTTCAATTCTGGGTAGCTGTAGCACAGAGCATTCAGACTTAACTCAAAGGAAAACAAGTGGAAAGCATTTATCAGTACCAAAACAGTGAATAAGTAAAAAAAAGACGACACAATAAAAATCCCAATCCAATTCATAAAAATTGTGCATTTTTAATCTTTAAATAGACATCAAGACAACAAAAATCTGATGAAGAGAAACGGAGCTATGATGTTTAGAAGGTTTAAACTTTCTAGCTCCAAAAACAGCAAAGTGCCAACCGCAGGTATCTGGTTGTGCTAGATCGAATCGAAGTCAAAAGTTAAGGCTGACTGCAATCGAGCGCAGGCCGTATGCAGGGGCAGGTTCTTTCTGGTGAAAAGTTTCCCTTCAGACTTCGGGCCAGATGTACGACCATTGGAAATTGCGACTCGCAATTTGCGCCAAATTGCGAGTCGCAATTTCCAATGTACAACAGTGTCTGAGACACTGTTTGCGATTCCCAATGGGGTCGCAAATTGCATGCCTCATGAATATTAATGAGGTACTCGCAATTTGCGACCCCATTGGGAATGGCTGGCCCTCCCAGGGATGGTGGCCTGCTGGGCTCAGCAGACCTCCATGTCTGGGACTGCTTTTAAATAAAGCAGTTTTTTTTTCAAATGCAGCCCGTCTTCCTTAAAGGAAAATGGGATGCATTTAAAAAAAAAAAAAAAATTAAACATTTTCGTTTCATGTTTTAAGGGCAGGTAGTAGTCCCTGGGACCAATGACTGCCCCTAAAAAATATTTTCCCCTGCATTTGCAAAGGGGAAGGGGTCCACTGGGGACCCCTTCCCTTTTGCGAGTGCTATACCACCCTCTTGTGGGTGGTAAACTGCGAGTGTTTTGCAACCACAATTGCGGTCGCAAAACATTCTTGCATGGCTTGTGGGATCGCTATTAGGAAGGGAACGCCCCTTCCTAATAGCGAGTCACGAAACACTATTTTGCGAGTCGCAAATTATTTGCGACTCGCAAAATAGTGTTTGTACATGGCCCACAGGAATTTTGCATGCGCAAACGGGACGCAAACCCGTTTGCGCATGCAAAATTCCGTCGTACATCTGGCCCTTAGGGCCTAGTATATATCATGGCAAAAGGATTATTCCTTCTCCATGGCGAAGGAGTACCGTCCCTGCCAAAAGTATGGTCGGCCAATCCAATTTAAATACAAGCGGACCATAGTTTGATGATGGAGCCTACTCATTCTCGGCTGTGCCCAAACTTCTTCAACATCCCACTGGAGTAAGGGCCATTGGAGAATTAACTATATGTTCGCAATGCCCAGTTTAGATGGATGGACATATAGCCGTTTATTACTGCTGTTACCGCTAGGGAAACCCTTGGGGTAAGGGGCAGCAAAAACTTCAAACTACCACTCCTGCCATAGGAGATAACTCCCATGGTGAGGGGGGCATTGTGTTTTTTTATTTTCAATAGCAAATTCCCCATTTGGTGCTTTTTTGCTTTTTTTAAATTCTAACTTTGCCATATGACTCTGTCAGGAACCACCTTGATGGTTTCTGTCAATGCTAGAAATGTCTGTCAGACCTATGGACATTTCTAAATTTGGCTGTCAGGACCTTCGTCAGGGCGACAGAGTAAAACACTCCATCGCCCTGGTGCAGGATGGCCTGATTGGTCAGAGCCGACTGCCAGCTGGATAGATTGGAGGGCTCGACGACGGCCAGGTGCTGCTCGGTGTTGGGCAAGGTGAAATCCTCCATCTTGGCACTTAGAAACTTCTCTGTTAGTCAAGCTGCTACCAGTGGGGAAACCAGCAAGTGGAATTAAATCGGTGAGCCAATGTCAGCAGCTGCAGTTCGACGGCAGTCCAGTTGATGCCTCAGAAACTTATTCTGAACTTTTTAATAAAAGTACCAAACTATCTACTTTTGCATTCTTGAGGTGGAGAGAGTATATTCTAATGCCAGCCCGGGGGCCAGGACCTTTTGGGCACCACTTAGTGAGTTAAGATTCAATGTCCCAGAAGCTGCCAGCAGATTCCTGGGCAAATCCAGTTGAAAGGCTCAGCTGGGCTCTTCTTTGTTGCCGGATACTTGCAGCGTTTGTGTTCCTGGAGCTTAACAGGAGGCTGGCCCACTAGCCCGTGGCGCCCACTCTCCTCTCCTGGGTTCAAGTGGGAGCAGGTCCAGCCCTTGGGGATTCTCTCCACAGGTGAAACAGGAGGCTCAGTTCCTCTTCTGGTTCAGCAGGTGCAGTCTTTCTGTTTATCACAGGCGCAGCAGTGTTCTGAGGGAGGTAGTCAGGGGTGGCATCTTTATACCTGGTACTAGCTTGTGGTGGGGGTGACTCCCTAACTGCTAAAGAAAACCTTCCTAGCGGGCAACCCGATCCTCTTTGACATCATTTCCTAGGGGTTTGGCCCTATACAATCCCACAGTGCCCTGCTCTGCCAAAATCCATCATGGCAGAATCGTTCTTCCCTTGGTCAGAGCTCTGGGCGCACCCTGAGGAGTGCCATATTTTGAACTTGTACAGTTGGTGACCACTGTCGACTGCAACATCCCCCAGGCCATCCTTTCCTGACACCAACTCACACCTCCCAGCTGGTTGCCAGGTAAAAGTTGGGGATTAACTCTGAAAGGCTTCTGGAGGATTAAGGCAGGAAAATGCCAACTTTCTAGAAGTGGCATTTTCAAAATATTAATTTCAAATGTGGCTTTACCATCAGATTGGATTTTGATTCCTATTAATTTGAGTCCTTGAATTGTGGGTCTAGCTATTCCCAAACCAAAGTTATACATGTTTAGATATTTTTAGGTATCCATTCATAGCTCTATGGAAGAGCCAGCCTTGTCACAGTGAAAAATGACTTTGGAGACTTTTCTCTACCAGGACATTTAAAACTTAAGAACACGTCCAACCTTTCAAATGCCATGCACCCTACCCTATGGGCACATAGGGCTTAACTTAAGCTTAATACAAAAAAGAAATTTAGGCTGGGCAAAAGGTGTATTTTGCCAGGTTGAATTTGCAGTTTAATGGCTGCAGGCCTAGAGTCATGTTTTCACTTCGTCACTGTAGTGGTGGCACAATCAGTGCTGTAGTCCATTAGTGATATTTAACTTACAGACCCTGGGTACACAGAGTAGCATACACTAGGGATTTATAAGTATCTTAAACAAGCCAATCGGGTATTAGCCAATTGCACCTATATGTTTTAGGGGTCACGTACACTGGACGGCAGCACCCCAGTGCTCAGTCAGTAAACCAGCACAAAATCTGACAAAATGTGGGGGCAGAACATGGGCGTGATCCTACAAAAAGGGGCTTTCCTCACATCAGGTTAGACATTAGCACAATGTGGTAATGCCACCGTCCAGGGTCATGTTCATGTGCCCGTGTCTGTGTTCATCCTGTTTCTAAGCCCATTAATTTCTGTATATTAGGTGATTGAGACTCAGACAGAAATGATCTGCCAGGGGTCACATAAATCAGTCAAATAAGAGCCAGGATTGGAAGACTTCTTGGAGGTCAGCAGCCTATGGATGAACCAAAAGGCTGCATTCTTTTGTATGAATCTTGGCACAGTTAATTCAGCCCCATCCTTTCAGGGCCGATAGATTTCCGACTCTGAACCCCTTGATAAATATTAATTCACTTCGGTGGTCTGCTAGAAATGTCAAGCTACCAGTACAGCCGGCCTGCTGAGACGTGCTGGTTCTGCCCAATGTAGAGTCTGGCTGGCCTGTTGTGAAGCGGGCCCGCCCTGTCCTATTGCAAGCAGAGCAGCCCTACTAAGACATGTAGGTGCTGTCCTGTTTAAGGGACAGTAGCAGTGCTGTGAGGTCATGGCACAGTTATTTTCAAAGTATGGCATTCATGCTAAGGACTGTGTAAGTGTCCCACTCAAAGCAACACAGACCTTACACAAGTGCCCCGAGGGCGTGGCCCCATGCAAATGAGGGAATCACATTGCCTCTGCGCCCGTGCCATATTACCCACGTAGGAGCAGAAGCAAACATGCCTTTAGGAGGTGCACTGAAAGTGCGCCACAAAAAGGTGGCACACTTTCAGTGCGCCTTCTAAATGCAGCCCTCCAAAGGGATGAAACGGGGTCCCATTGACCCCCCCCCCCCACACACACATCCCCTTGCAGGCAGGTGCAGTCACTCTCTGTACCCGCCTGAAAGGGATCTCTAATCCTTTTTAAAAGTGCAGGCTGTTTGCCGCCTGCACAAAGAAACATGGAGCAGCTTTTAAACAGCTGCTCTGTATTTCTCTTGAATGCGTTGCCCTGAGAGCAGCGCGTGTTCGCGGCTGCCCTAAAGGCAGCGCATTCTTCCTGATAGGGCACACTTTCCATGTTTGTACCCTGTGTGCCTGCTTTAAGGTGCACCTTGGCACAAACATTGAAAGAGTGCCCTTTGTGTGATAGGGGCCCCTTCAGCATCCCCAGGAGTGAGCCCTCTACCCTCTCTGGAGGGTAACAGGGTGGTTAGAGCTCCATTTGTATTTTGTCCACAGAGATGTTTTAAGGCCTGGGCAAAGTGGGCGATTGCCCAGGGCCCCCACCTTCCAAGGGCCCCTGGTAAAGTGAGTGAGACAGTAGGAATTCCTGCCATAATAGCGCTGCTTGTAACAACTAGTATGATTAACAGAATCTTGGGGCCAGATTCCTAGGCCTGTGCATCAGGACAAGGTCACACAAAGTGACCAAAGCAGAACAGACTCTTGTAATATATTTACTTTCCAGCGCACCATGTATTTTGCACCAGAAAGAAGCCCATTTCTCAGCGCAAACACCACTCTGTGCCATTTTCCGTCAGGGTGGCCTTACTCAGACTAGTGCAAACACCCAAAGCTTTTGACGCAAAACCTGAGACTACTGTAGCCAGCCTGGGTTCTGCGCCAAAAAAATAACACCTCCTACAAGAAGGCACCAACATGGAAAAAATTTCTTCAAACATTTCACACGTTGCATGTGTGCTGCACTGTACAGAACATATACGGTGTTTAGGAATTTGCAGAGGCACTGGATTTAGTGCTGGAAGGGTGTGCACCGTTGTGTAATGATTGTGCATGGCGCTAGGCAGCCTGTTTGTGCACCAGTGCAGCAGTAGTGAGCAGCGGGAGGCATCTGTGCTGCTTGCTCCTCCTTATACAACTCAGCACAGCATCTTTGGTTGCCTCTTAGTGTGCGGGCTTGGACGCCCAGCCTTAACCCTGCCAATCTTAGGCATTTGGTGGCGACTAAGTTGAACACTAATTGTTTGGTGTCAATGCTTCTTACGTACTTACTTCACCTCATCTCTTCTCCCGTAGCACTCTCGCTTAACCTCTCTCCATCTTTACTTCTCTGTGTACTTTCATTCTCTCTCTCTGTCTCATCTGTCTCTGCCTCACCTTAGTCTACCTCACTGCTGTCTTATTAAAGTCATTGCACCGTACTCAACTTCTTCTTTCTGTACGTCTCTCCCATGACCTTGCCCCTCTCTCTATCTCTCTTTGGGTAGATATCTGTAGCTATCGCTCTATCTCTTCTCCCTACATCATCTCTCTACCTCACCCCTCTCCCTGTACCTTAGTACTCGTTTCAATCTAACCTACCAGTATCCTTCCTCCGTCTACTGCACTTCTCACACAACCTTTGTCTCTATTTTTACCTCTTTCACTCCATGTCTCTACTACCATATCTCTATCTTAGCCCTTTCTCTACCTCATCACTCCCCTCACCTCTCTATCTCATGCCTCTCTCTACCTCACATCTCCCTCACTACCCCACTTTTCTCTACCCCACCACTCTTTCTCTCTCTTTCCACCCCGCCTCTGTTTCACTGTTCAAGGAATAGCAGTGGTAGTGAAGGAGAATTTATTAGTGATTATAATTAATTGGCACTTAAAGCTGTAATTTCATGTGCTATGTGCATATTTCTTGATTAAATATTGCATAATAGTCAACTAAACATCTAACAAATCATTCACAACATATTTTCCCTACAATGGGAGTAATAAACTGGTTAAACACAGAATGCTGCGTAAAACGTTGATGTTGCAATTAAAAAACCTAGCTCCAATTTAATGCTTGTTTAAGCTTTCTTTTGGTACTATTTGGCTAGCGGACGCCAGACAGCTTGAGCTTTCGGCTTTTTTTGTGTACCCCAATTTGTGAAAGTTTAACATATAATTCAATATTGTTTGCGTTTGCTATCATGAAGGGCTTTAATGAAATGAAAAGGGAAGTAAGTTTAAATTTGTTCCAAATATGAGGCCTCAAAATATAGCTTGACCGGTGTCCAAAAAATCCTGAGGATGTCACTGAATCCCTGTACCCCCAACTAACTCAGAGAAAGAAGTCTGTTAGGAGATAGCTGAGCTTTCAGCAACCAGACAGTAGAAATGCACAAATTGTTTGTCTTCTGTTTCCCTCCTTTGAAGTACCCCCACAAATGTCATATAAAAACTACAACAGACCTGCCAAGCAGGTCTTGACACTCCAGCAAGATCTGAAACTGCGATGTCACCAAAAAGCCCACTGTGATGGAGGCCAGTCTTGCTGGAGGGACAAAGAAGGGTGTTCAGTATATCTGCTTGTGACAGGGTAGGTCTCTTTGAAGTTAATCAAGTCCTTGGGCCCAACCCACAGGCCACCCTGTCAAGGTCACAGCAACACCTCCCCATGCCCAATGCCTTTTGTCCCTATCATAGGAGCACGTTCACACCTTGTTCACATCCATTGATATGCTAATTACTGCCTGGCAGGAGGGATAGAACAAAATGCAGATTTAAAAAGTCATCTTTGTCCTGACTGAAGTACCTGGAAGCTAAAACTCAATTTTCAAAATATGTATTACAAATCCGACTTCAACAGTGAACTGGGCTTATAATGAATATTTCAAAGACTCCTAAAATTAAATTTGTAGCTGTTTCCTAGGCGGAGATAGAATTAATATTGTATCCCAATGCCTTCCTATTGAACAGCCAACCTTGCTACAGGGCAAATAGCGTTGCAGTGCTGGTCACTGTAAGAAAATGTTTAACTTTAGCCTTTACATGTCCTACTTTTAAATACCATGTGCCCTGCCTTAATAGGCAGTAGGGCTTACTTAGGAGTGATTATACATATTCAAAAGGAGAGTTTTACACCTACTAAAAGGGGTTATTTTAACAGGTTGAATTTGAAGTTTAAACCTGCGTAGCCAGGCTGCTGGTGGCAGGGCTGCAGTCATGTTGTTCTATCATTGCATTGGGTGGCACAATGTGTACTGAAGCCCACATGTGGTTTTTAATTTATAGGCCCCTGGTACAATTTCGGTACTGTATACTAGGGACTTGTAGGTAAGTTAAAGATGCTAATTAGGGGTATGCCAATGTCACCATGTTGAAAGGGAGACAACAGGCACCTTCCACTGGGAGGGTATGCCCAGAAGTAGGTCCTGTGATCATTGTGCCACTGGATTCAAGCTAGCCTGGCTGATGAAGGGTGGTACCCCAAAACCGGTTCCAGGATGCTTGTTTCCGGTCCAGGCAGAACCTGGCTTGGCAGTTCGGGCTGGACTGTTCCCATGAGGAGCAGGGTCAAGACTCATTTGCAAATGGCTGGGTCCAAACTGGGGTGGTGTGTTGAGCAAAAAACAACGGATTAAACCCAGAGCTTTGTGACCGGGGGTGAAAGTTTCCATTGTTCAGCATTCAGTCCATCATTTGTTATTTTTACTTTCCCCTAGATAGCAGGGCTAAAGTACACAGAGTTCTACAGCTAGCAAAAATCGGGTCCAGTAAAAAAAATCAGGGGTGACCCTGCAGAAAGGGCAAATTTTCAATAGTAGCCATGAAAGACAAGCACCATTTTGAACCTGTAAGAGTGACAACAACGACCTTCTACCTCTCCCTGCACTCCCTACTAGATGAAGCACAAGTCCTCACATGCTCTGGACTGTACAGAAGCTCCCTGACATGATTTAGTGGCCCAGAGGGTGCCACCCCCACTGTAAGCAAGTGCCTCTTTTTGTGTGGTCACCACCGTCCATTTTTTTGCTGAACTTTATTGCTGATTTTTTGACTCTGCACCCTGGGGCACAGCTGTCCAGTGCCCAGTGTATGTGCTCTGACCCCTAAAACATGTAAGAACTGGCAAATCCCTGATTGGCGTATTTAACTCTCCCACAAGGCCAGTATATGGTGTAGAAATGCACCCATGGCATGAAAAGTTGAATGTCACCTATGGACTGCAGCACTTATTGTTCCATCCCCTAGTGTGACAATAAAAACAAGGCTTAAGCCTACTATTGTATCCTGACCACAGCACTTTAAGCCTGCAATGTACCTGTTAACAGAACCCTTTTTGACAGGTAAACACAATGGCCTGATTCAGTAAGTGCACTTTGTAGTAGGATTTGTAGTGCTACTTTAGTACTACAAAATATACTACAAAGTGCTATTCACTAAACTGTACTTTTGCAGTAACTTACACTTTTCAGTAAGTTTACTACTTTTCGGTATTTACAAATAGCACATTTGTAGTAACTTATTTTTGTGTTTCAATTTTTATTGAAATTTATATATATAAAAAAAATAATTATACATATATTATAATAACTGTATGCATTATCATACAATAAATATATAAGAGAATTATTAAATATAAGCATATAGTAAAACTTTCTGAATAATTAATCATATTATATAATTTAATAAATATATAAACATATAAATGCAAAGACAAATATTTGGATTTATATTGAGGCCATAAAAGATGGAATTAAGGGAAGGGGGAAGAGAGAGGTAAGGAAAGAAGGGATCACAAAAGAAAGCGATAAGTGAAAAGTTTACAAATATGAAGCATAATGCAATATGAGTATGTTCCAAGGGAAAAGACACTCTAGGATAGCAATGCGAATAGATAAAAGATGAATATAAGGGTTAAGTAATTTCATTTGATGTACCTAAATATAAATGTATGAGAGGACATTCTAAGTGATAGATAACATAAGGTAAGATAAGATACGACAAATACTTACCATAACATAAAGTAATTATGCTGGTTCAAAGAAAGAGAAAAAGTAATATTCTTTGATATAGACAAAATTAAATAAATTACATTATGCTACAAATATATGAATGTTACGGAGCCAAGGGAGATGAAGTAGGAAAAGGAATTATGAGATAAGAATAGAAAAGGATAATGACATGTATAATATAGAGAAATGTGCAAACAATAAATGAAAACAATAGGTATATTGTGCAGAATGAAAGTGTAAGCAGAGAAACACACATGTATAAATATATATATTAAAAGATACAGAATTACATGTAAATGCTCTGGTGAGTAGCTATAAAAAACAACAACCAGTAGTGGATAAATACAATATGTGTTAAGATTTATAACCACCAATAATGAATAATGAGTGAGAAGAAGAGGAAATAAAAATTAAATTACTGCGTAGAAGGGTCATTAATGTTAGCATCAGTATTTGAAGCTAGAAAAGGTGACCATACTCGAAGAAAGAGATCAGATTGATCCTGTATGTTGTATATAATACGTTCGTAGGAAGCTGTTTGGATCATGGCCACCATCCATGTTTCTTGTGATGGTGGTTGAGGCGATTTCCATTGTCGTAATATACAAATTTTGGCTGTAGCTAAGGCTGTGTGTAAAAGTCGGGCTTGTGGTTTAGAAAGTGGTTGTGATTGACGTGTATCATGCAGAAGAATGGTAGCATGCGAAAGTGGAATTTGTAGAGGCATCGTGGAACGTAAGGTTTTACCTATATAATTCCAAAAGGGTTGGATCACTGGACATCCACAGATGATATGAGAAATGTTACAAGACGTACTATCACATCTCCAGCAGTTAGAATGGGGAAGCAAGCCAGCTTTATGCAGTTTTGTTGGTGACCAGTGCCAATCATGTAAAATCTTAAATAAACAAAATTTCAATCGTGCTTCACGTGCACCCTTATTGAGATTGCTAAGAATGTCAGACCATTCATCATCGGTATAAGAGACCGATAATGAGGTTTGCCATTTAATACGCAAGGTTTGCGATAAGGGTTGAGAAAAAGATGCGAAGTGAGAGTTTGGTAGAAGCCAGATGTAGCTCCTTTCATCTTACCCCAAGCGTGTAGATATGTCACAATTGGTGAGTCGGGCAAGAGCCATGGTGGAGGTCCTAGACTTCTCCGTAAGGATTGTCGTAACTGGTTGTATTTTGAAAGTTGTATAGCAGGCAAATGAAATTCTTCCTGCAGTTGGACAAATGATTTAATATCACCGTTTGAAAAAAGTTGGTCTAGGGTGGAAACACCTGCTGTTTCCCAAATGGGCCAAAATATAGATTTTCTATTAATACGAATTGCAGAATTATTCCATAATGGTGCTTTCCTATGGAGACGCGGATGTGCGCCCAGTAAGCAGTGTGCCCTTTGCCAAGCAGCGCGCATAGCGGACAAAATAGGATTAGTGGAGTCTCGGGGACGAGATTCAGAGCCGTATAAAACAGAAAGACCTGCTTTTGTAAATGAAAGGTAGTGTTCAAGATGTACCCACTGTGGCGCATCCAATGAATGTGAAAGCATATATGACATTTGAGAAAGCTGTAATGCCAAAGCATAATGTTCCACTGAGGGTAGACCTATTCCTCCATAGGAGCGATGAGCCTTTAGTTTTGAAGCTGAGAGACGGGGTTTGGCAGAGTTCCATATAAAAGATTTTATCTTAGAATCAATTGAACGTAACGTGGTTAAAGGAACCTGAATAGGGAGCATGCCGAGGACATAAAGAAAACGAGAGAGAGTAACCATTTTCACAGCTTGAACCCTGCCCCACATTGAGAGACCCAGTGCCTTCCATTTTTCAAAATCCCTTCGCATTTGAGCAATGAGGGGATTGAGATTATCTGTAACCATGCCCTCTAGACCTTTGTTCACTAGTATGCCCAAATATTTGAGATGAGAAGATTTCCATTGAAAGGAAAACCTTGAATGGCCGCTATTGTGGTCCCGTTCGAGATGGGCAGCGCTTCGCTTTTGTTCCAATTAATTTTGTACCCAGAAAGGGAGGAGAAGTCATCTATTATTTTTAATACAGATGGTAAAGAGGTGGAGAGATCTGTGATTGTGAGAAGAATATCATCTGCGTAGAGATACATTTTGGATTCACCTGTTGGAAGAGAAATGCCCTTAATATAGGAAGATTGTCTTAAGGAGGCAGCTAACGGTTCCATGGCTAGAAGAAAGAGTAACGGGGAGAGGGGCAGCCCTGACGAGTACCTCGATTGATAGAGAATGGATCTGAGATAAAGCCCCCACAATTTACCTGTGCCGAGGGATTTTTGTACAACAAGCGTATTTTGTTTATGAATTGATCTCCCAGGCCGAATTTTTGTAACACCCTAAAAAGATAATCCCATTCAATCCGATCAAACGCCTTTTCCGCATCAAGCGATAAGGCCAAAGCGTCATCAGGAAGATTCTTGGCATACCATAATGTGTGGGCAAGAGTGCGAAGATGGTTCCTAGAGGAACGCCCGGAACAAATCCAACTTGGGTACAGTGTATGAGAGATGGGATAGCCTTACGCAAGCGAGAGGCCAGAATGCTAGCTAGGATTTTGATGTCGCAATTCAATAAAGATATGGGACGATAGCTGCTACATAATAAAGGATCTTTACCAGGTTTAGGTAACACAGCAATAATAGCTTTATTAGATATAAGGCCCAAGGAGGCCTCACGCTCTGCCTCTTGGAATGCGAGTAAAAGAGAGTCAATCACATCCACTCCTGCCCAACGATAAAACTCTGCAGGAAAGCCATCTTCTCCTGGGGCCTTATGATATGGCAAGCCAGCAATTGCTCGCGATATTTCTTCCCTGGTAATTTCACCTTCCAATAAGATTCTACCTTCCTCTGACAAACAGGGTAAGTTTACATTTGTAAGGAAAGAATCTAATTTGTCAGTGTCAAGTTGAGTTTCAGCAGTGTAAAGAGACTGATAATACTGGGCAAATTCGTTAACAATATCTTGGGGTTTAGTTAGAGTAACACCATTCATTGACTTAATGGCCGGTATAGCCATAGATGCTTGCTGCTGACGTAGCTGGGCTGCTAATAATCTTCCCGCTTTTTCCCCCTGCTCATAATGTCTCCCTTTCATTCTATGTAGGGCGTATTCTGCCTTAGAAGTAAAAAGGTTATTTAAAGCCATGCGAGCTTTTTCCAATGACTTACGATGTGGTATCGTTGGATTAAGTGTATATAATCTAGTGTAAGACACAATATCTTGCTCCAATTCTTTTTGCCTTTTAGCATTTTGTTTATTAAACTGAGCTGCATCTCTCATAAGCTGCCCACGGATAGTGGCTTTTGCCGCCGCCCAGAGAGTTCTGTTGGAGTCAACGGACCCTTGATTGACTAACATAAAGTCTTGAAAATGGGATTGTAATAAAATTTTGTTTTTGGGTGTCCTATAACGTTGAATGTTTAGACGCCAGGGTTTGCGACCTGGTTTAGATAAACCAGTTTGTAAGGAAAGTAGAACTGGAGAATGATCAGAGATTGCTGCCTCCAGAATCTGAGAGTCCTGTGTTATTTGAACTACATTTTGGGAGATTAAAAAGTAGTCCAAACGAGAGAGCGTGCCGTGCGTAGGGGAAGTGAAGGTGTAATCCTTATCCATCGGGTGAGAAAGTCGCCAATGGTCTACCAAACCATTATCTGCCACCACATCGTCCATTAGAGCCCTATCTGCCGCATTTGCCTTATCTAGAGGGCCTGTTTTGTCTAGGACTGGATCACGCACTAGGTTCCAATCTCCACCGATAAGAAACTGGGAAGCACCTATTTCAGTTAAAGGCGGTTTAGTTGAAGGAGAAATGATCGTTTTGCTCCTGTGGGAGCGTAAATGGAGCCAACGCATATGTGTGTTTCACCGATGCAAAGTTTGGCAAAGACATATCGTCCATCCGGATCTATCCAGGATTTCAAGACTGTCACTGGTAAGGATTTACGGATAAGAATCGCTACTCCACATTTGCGGGTTGGTGTCGCATCTGGGTCTGTTCTCTTCTGTATGCTGCTGTGTATAACCCGTCCCACCCAGTCTCTACACAATTTTTCGGACTCTTTAGCGTCAAGGTGGGTTTCTTGAAGGAGAGCTATATCCACATGCTTGGACTGTAAATAAGAGAGTGTCTTTTTTCTTTTAATATAATGTGTCAATCCATGAACATTCCAGGTTATTACTCGAAGATCGTGTGAAGTGGCCATGTCAGATAAGAATAGGAAAGAAAGAAAAAAAAAAGGTAGGACTAGCGATAGAAATTTAATAAGGAAGCCAGAACGTGATGTAGTAAATTAAAAAATTGATATAATGTTGCTGTATATGTGAAAGAAGAGAAATAAGATACGAGAAAGAAGGAGGGAGAGGAAGAGAGAAGAGGGGAAAGAAAAAAGAGAAAAAAGAAAAGAAAGGAGAAGTAAGAGGATAAAAGAAGACCTTGGACCGTAACAGAGATCAGGTAAATAATGAATTAATCAAATGGGTAATGCTATTTGATGATGGAAGAATATATGTGTAGAGATAGCTAGAGGTGTGTTCAACAGAAGGAATAGTATGTAGTGTAAATGACAAAGGGAAAGGTAGGGAGGAAAGAGTGCCAAATATAAAATGGCACAAGGGATCTCAGGACTTTTAACCACGGGTCTAAACACTAATGGACCGCCGCCACGAGGAGCGGCCCCATCAGGAGAGTGAAACAGTGGTTGACAATATAAATCCAAAGATGTCTTTAAAATGTATATAATAACAGGTATTCTTACTATTAATAAGAAATATAACAATATATTGTAATACTGTAACATTAAAACCTATGGATGATCTCTTGAATTAAAGAGGATTAATATGCTTCTAAATAAATAAATTATACAATAAGAGTAACTATTTGATTGAGAAATGGAATATTAACAATCTTAAAATGCATTAATTGATACAGAGAATATTGACCATATGTATGAGAAAGGGTAAAGCAGTAAATTTGGTAATAAAAAACAGTATTACTAACAATACGTAGTCAATAAACGAAAGAAAAAAAAAAACAACAAAAAACAGTATAGACCTATCATTAATTATAAGGCTCATGTATCGAATGATAGATGTAGAAGCAGGAGAATTATTATAATTCATATGAAGACGTAACATAGTAATATTAAAGAGCATAACATTATAGTATAATTGCAAAACATATTGTTAAACCATTAGAGTATTGAATCGAAAATAAAGAAAGATAAAATAAGGAGAGAGGGAATTGTAACCCTGTAGATAATTAGGCAATATGTGAAAAATTAAAAGATTGGAATTATCAGCATGAAGAGCTGTAATAACCACAATCTTAGAGTGAATAAATAAGTACCAAGAATATCAATCAGATATGCTTAAAACAGTGAGAGGGATAGACCCAGTGTTTAAAGACAATATAATTAATATAATAGATGTGATGAAACAAAAAAAAAGAAAAAGAGAGAGAAAAGAGGAAGAACAATAAAGAACAGTACAATAACTGTATTACTCAACAAACTGATGACGATATACCTTCTTTTCCCCATTTATATCATGAGTTCATTAGGTTTGATCTAACACCTAAAAGAAAATGGGTGTGAAGACAAAGCTAAATCTGAACAAAAATATATTTAAACATTAAATCATCCACATTCTGCGTCTAAAGTAGATTTTAATACTCATCTGTCCGCAGGCGAGATATCTTCTTCATTTCTTGTATGTTATGAGTTCATTATGGATGGTTAGTCATTTAAAAGGATACAAGTGTGAGCATAGGTTAATTTTGGTCAAAATTGTAGAGAGGTACTGAATCAACCACATTCTGCATCCGAAGTAGATTTTAATGGCGATCGGGATTTATCCCTATGCTGTTCCTTAGTGAAGGTGGATACAGTTTGAAGAGCAGCATTCTTGTCCTCATGACTACGAATAGACCTTTCAAAATCCCTGCCTCTCTGTCGAGGACTGCTGACATTACGTCGTAGATTGCTCGATGCCTGAGGAAAAGAACTATGATGTGATAGTTCTGGAGTGGATTGCTGAGTTTCCATTTGTTGCGGCTTCCAATTGTCTAAAAATATACGGAGGTCCTCAGGGTCATAGAAGTCTTTAGATACTCCATCCTTAGAAATTCGGAGACGAGCAGGATCAAATAGACCATATTTAATGTCTAGCTGACGTAATTGAGGTCTAAATGAAAGGAAGGCCTTGCGTCTCTCGTTAGTGTCTCTGGAAAAATCAGCTGCAATACGAATTTCATACCCATTGTATGAGAATGGACCATGAGTACGTGCTGATATTAATATTTGCCTCGTCTGTTCATGCCTTAAAAAACAAGCGATGAGGGGACGTGAGTTTGTTGCAGATTCCTTGCGTAATGGACCAATTCGATGTGCGCGCTGTATCTCCAGTGGAGGGTCAAAAGCAATGTCCATAGTTTTTGGAAGGATATTTTGTAGAAATGTTCTAGCGTTTGAACCTTCGATCTTTTCTGGAAAACCGAAAAAGCGGACATTATCCCTCCTGCTTCGATCTTCCAAATCTATCATCTTACTTCGTAGAAATAAAAGCTCTTGATCTCTGTTTTGTATTGAGTCTAGACGAGTTTCTACATTTATTAGCCTGTGATCAAGCTCCTCTGTCTTGGCGTGAAATCCTGCAATGTCTGCTCGTATTGTTTTAGTTTCTGCTGTTAATGAGGAAATATTTGAATCCATGCCTTCAAGTCTGCGACTGACCGCTGATATTTCTTGTAGGATGCGATCCATGGTTTGCCCTTGCATGGTGAGGTTAGTTTGTATAGAATTGTCTATTGTAGAGGAAGAGCTATTGGCATCTGTATTTTGTGACTGCTTAAGTATATCCGAGAAAAGAGGCTGTTTAGAGGATTTATTTCCATGTTTGGCAGTAGACATTTTGATTTCTGCTAAGTCTCTCAGAATCTCCCAGAAGTATCGCTTCGCAGTAGTTTAAAAAAAACCTAAGCAGGATATCAGGGCTAGCAGAAAACAAAGCACTCATCTGCTACAAAGCTGCCATGCTTTTGAATTCAGACCACACCGGGTCAAGAAAACAAATCTCACGTGCCAATAACGAAAATTGAGTGACGCGCAGGCGCAAATGCGTCAAAAAACAGATTTTCTCTGAAACAGCGCTTCGCATTAGTCAGAGCGAGATAGCAGGGTGCTCAAGTTAATATCAAACAAAGCACTCACCCATGGTAAAGCTGTTGTTTTTCAAAATTTCGGATTAAAGTGTGTCCTCAAAGCACCTCACAGCTGTCCGCAAATAAGCGTGTGTGGTGAGCAGACCGAGGTGCATGAGGAAAAGCCAGGAAGCTCAGGTGTGACCAATGGAACGTTACGGGCGGGAAGCTGTGGAACTCCAGGCTCAAGTTTGTAGGCAGGCTGACAGGACCAGAGTTTCTCAGCACATAAGTTAAAAATCAAGGCTTATTATATAAAGTTGCGTACTGCACATTTATCCACAAGATTCTCTCAAAGACAGTCTGGGCATTTGTTCAGTTAAACTGTGTGGTGAACAACACTACAGCTTAATTTCATAGGGCAGACTTCCCAGCAACACATAAACTTCACCAAACCTTATTGTAATGTAGTTAAGGCTTAAGAGGGTACTTTTCCAAAACAGCGCATAAACTTCTCCAAAGACACATATTTCAGCTGGGATTGTTCATTTTGATGACAGACGCCACCGTCTCTCTCACCAAGGAGCTCCTGTCCACATACCAGGCTCTTCACAGCACAGAAGGGCAAGGCCTTGTATACAATGTTAGACTGTGTGCAGATTACTCAAATTTTCCTCACAAAAGGGTAAAGCCTTTGCTGAGTTTAAATACGTAACTCAGCACAAAACAGTGACATGTAACTCCTCAGAAGAATGCAGACTTCACACAAGTGACTACAGCTGGAGCCCCTCCCGCGCTTCTTGAGGTGATTATTTTAGAGAGCAAGTTCATGAACTCCAAATGAACTTTACAGACCTTAACTGAAGTCAGCTGGAGCCGTGAGTCATAATGAAAGGCTCCGGTGCTTCTCTCTCAGACTCTGTATTTCAAGAGGCACGAATCCAGTCAGCTTATCTTCCTTCAGAATCACATTTCACATTCCACAGGGCACGGGCAGGGACAGCTGGCTTCTGTCAGAGGCTGAAGTATTGGCGCCAAAAGTAAAAACAGCCACATATCCTCTGAAGGGATTAATGTAGTGTCCTGTAAATCTCACCTCAGAGAGCGCAGTTATTTAGACTGTGTTGTCGACAGAAATAAGCTTCAAAATATGAATAGAGAGGCTGCCAGTGTCTCCGGGGCTCCTCTCAGCACAGGGCTCCGGTGTCAAGAATGAGCAGTTTCCATTCCTCAGGAACCGAGTCACCCACGCTGAAGAAAACTGGCACATCTGCTCCTCATTAACTTTCTGACCTCCGTAATGCTGAAATTATGTCGAAGGTCTTGCATTTAATGGGCGCCAACTCCTTTTGAAGCCCCACTCGTAGCGGAGCTCACAGGTTAGGCGGCCATCTTCAGCTGTGGCCAGACCACGCCCCCCCTGTAGTAACTTATAATTGTGTTGTAACTTGCAGTTTTGTAGTAAGTATCTACTTTCATTATTTTCTATGTGAGTGTGTTGTCCTTACTACAAAAGTGTAAGTTACTACAAAAGTGCATTTTGTGAATACCAAAAAGTTGAAAACTGACTCAAAAGTGTATACTCAAAAGCTACCTTTGTGAATCCGGCCCCTCCCTTTTAAATATTAGTAAGTTAACCCTATGTTTGCCTTGTAGCCGACAAGGTATGTTGCATGATATTTAAAAGTAGGACATGTAGAACATTAATGCTAGCATGTCCCTGCAGTGACAAGGCCCAACAAGCTAGTTTCACTGTGGCAGGCCTAGCTGTCCTATGTAGAAATCCACACTGCATATTAAAATACTAATACTGCTAACTCGGAAAAAGGACCAGCTAGGAACATAAAAAAGCTGAAGAGAACATTCCTTAAAAGAATTCCAGCTGACCAGTGGAAGCTGGACCTAGACTGGATTTTGTTGTTGCCCTCGACCTGACACCCAGAGAGTCTCTAAGTGCCTCTCTTAAGCTCCTTAGCAGTGTACTCTATGGTTTGTATACATCGGTATTAATATAATGCAAACCTAGCTTTGAAGCAATGGAGCACTGTACATTTCATGAGGGATTAAGAAACAGTAATAGATGGTGTACATCAGGCGGGGATTACACAAATACATATTACACATTTAGACACATGAATATTTAAGTGATTTGCCCAGAATCACACAACTTTGAGTTGAGCTGGCGATGCTGGGAATTGGACCTGGGTCTCAAGGTTCCAAAGGCAGTGGGTTGAGCCACTAGGTCACATATCCTCCCATTGTGTGTTTTTTTGCACACCAGAAGAAGTTTGGGAGCTTTTTCAAAACTTTTGCTCCAGAGTTTCAAAGGGACTGACTGTTTAAAGTATTCAACCAGCAGTTCTGCAGCATCAGGCTGAATTTCAGGTTTGTCCCAGAGATGAGGTTTTTTTCAGAAAAATGACATAGTCCCTTTTCAGATTGGAACTGGGATACTTTTTGGAACTTCACTAATTCCAGGCACTAGTGAGATCAATCTACTTGGTGTGTCCAACCCATGCTCCTTCGTGGTCGGCCTCAAATCCTGCCTAGGTCTGCTCCACCACGACCATTGACAGCCATTTACTTAAATCTTTTTCACTAAAATCTTTAAAAAAATTATCTGCAGTTCCACCTGATGGATTTTTGTCATTTGGTGTCATTTTGTTTATTAACTTTTACTCTATTTTTCTAAATTGGAGTAGGATTTCAATTTTGTTTTGTTGGGTTTCCCACTTTGTAACTGTTTTGGTACTTCTAAATGCGTTACACATTGTCTCTAAGTTAGGTCTGTCTGCTCTGTGCCACAGCTACCAGGGACTGAGCTCAGGGTAAATGACTGGAATCTTTGCCTGGACCTAACATGATTGTGACTTTATCACGTGTGGTGGACACCCAACTACCCCAAATGATGAACTCACAACCACCAACAGGATCCATGCCCCCCCAGTAGCATATGCCAGTGCCCCAAAGTCCAGACCACAATAGCAGAGAGGGTTGTTCCACATCAGTGGGTTTTTTGTGGGTCCTAGTTAATCCCCCGGATCACTGCAGGGTCCCACTGAAGTACATCAAACATGAATCACACTGCCACGGAGATAAACACAGACTAGGAAAGGGCCCGTTGAATCAATTTCCACAGCCTCAAGTGCATTAGGTATAAAACTCAAGCAATAATGCTCAAACAGTGATGAGCACAATTGTTTCACCATAGTGTGCCTCGTGCATTGTTCGTCCTACAGGAGGCAACGTGTTCTGATATTATTGCTCTCCCACTGCAGGAAACTGGAAGAGACAAGTATATCGCAGACCTGCCCAATCAGCTGCGCCCGTTCGAGCGCATCCTCTCTGAACATCCGGGGGGCTTTCTCGCAGGAACCCAGGTAAGAGCAGTGGCTTAACAGGGGTGAGGGGCAGCTGGGATTATCAATGCCTCGAACACATGCACTGATCTTAGGGTGCTTCGGGCTCCCTGGAGGGTGGGGCCCCCATGCGCTGCAGGGGCTGCAGGTGGCTGCGTTATGCCTCTGAGTATGAGGCTCAGAGGAAGAAATGGCACCATCCAAAGATAACGTGTACACCCTCTAGTGACAGAAAGTGGGAACTGCATCTGAGAGGCCTAGTGTTCTACAGAATGGCCAGCAGGGGCGCCTCTTTCACCTACTTGTTTGGTAGTGAGGGGGGTGCTGACTAAAGAACATAAAAAACCTCTGTATATTTATCAACTAGGACAGAGAGCCTCAAGGGGAGTGTGGATGAGAGATTTCTTGACCATAGTGCCTGACGCAGCCAGTGCATCACATACAAGTTGGGCCTTTGAGACTGTCCCACCCACTGCATGGAGAAGACCGACCCAGTGACAGACACAAGATGACCTTGGAGCCTGTCACCCCCACTGCATGGAGGAGACAAACCCAGTGACACACATATGATGGGCCTTGGAGCCTGTCACATCCACTGCATGGAGGCGACCGACCCAGTGACAGACACAAGATGAGCCTTGGAGCCTGTCACCCACTGCATGGAGGGGACAGACCCAGTGACAGACACAAGATGGGCCTAGGAGCCTGTCACACCCACTGCATGGAGGTGACAAACCCAGTGACAGACACAAGATGAGCCTTGGAGCCTGTCACACCAACTACATGGAAGCAACAGACCCAGTGACAGACACAAGATGAGCCTTGGAGCCTGTCACACCCACTACATGGAAGCAACAGACCCAGTGACAGACACAAGATGAGCCTTGGAGCCTGTCACACCCACTACATGGAGGCGCCAGACCCAGTGACAGACACAAGATGAGCCTTGGAGCCTGTCACACCCACTACATGGAGGCGCCAGACCCAGTGATAGACACAAGATGAGCCTTGGAGCCTGTCACACCCACTACATGGGGGCACCAGACCCAGTGACAGACACAAGATGAGCCTTGGAGCCTGTCACACCCACTGCATGGAGGCGACAAACCCAGTTACGCACACAAGAGGGGCCTTGGAGACTGTCCCACCCACTGCATGGAGAAGACCGACCCAGTGACAGACACAAGATGACCTTGGAGCCTGTCACCCCTACTGCATGGAGGAGACAAACCCAGTGACACACACATGATGGGCCTTGGAGCCTGTCACATCCACTGCATGGAGGCGACCGACCCAGTGACAGACACAAGATGAGCCTTGGAGCCTGTCACACACACGGCATAGAGGTGACAGACCCAGTGACAGACACAAGATGAGCCTTGGAGCTTGTCACACCCACGGCATAGAGGCGCCAGACCCAGTGACAGATACAAGACTCATCTTGAAGCATGTAACCCCCACGGCATAGAGGCGACAAACCCAGTGACGCACACAAAATGAGCCTTGGAGACTGTATCAACCACTGCATGGAGGTGACAGCCCCAGTGACGCACACAAGATGGGCCTTGGAACTTGTCACACCCACTGCATGAAGGCGACAGCCTCAGTGACGCACACAAGATGGGCCTTGGAACTTGTCACACCCACTGCATGGTGGCGACAGACCCAGTGACAGACACAAGATGAGCCTTGGAGCCTGTCACGCCCACTGCATGGAGGAGACAAACCCAGTGACACACATATGATGGGCCTTGGAGCCTGTCACACCCACTACATGGAGGAGACCGACCCAGTGACAGACACAAGATGAGCCTTGGAGCCTGTCACACCCACTGCATGGAGGAGACAAACCCAGTGACACACATATGATGGGCCTTGGAGTCTGTCACTCCCACTGCATGGTGGCGACAGACCCAGTGACAGACACAAGATGAGCCTTGGAGCCTGTCACACCCACTGCATGGAGGCGACAAACCGAATGACAGATGGAACTCGGGCCTTGGAGCCTGTAACCCCCAATTCATAGTAGCAACAGACCCAGTGACAGACACAAGATGAGCCTTGGAGCCTGTCACACCCACTGCATGGAGGCGACAAACCGAATTACAGATGGAACTCGGGCCTTGGAGCCTGTAACCCCCAATTCATAGTAGCAACAGACCCAGTGACAAACACAAGATGAGCCTTGGAGCCTGTCACACCCACTGCATGGATGAGACAAACCCAATAATGCACACAAAATAGGCCTTGGGGCCTTTCACACAGTTGCGGCCGCTGCAGGTAAGGGCGATGGGGCCGTCTGGGGTGTATTTTGAGAGACAAACACAAAGGAAAATTAAATAATTAATTTTCTCTCGTGGTTGTCTCTCGAAATCCCCCCCAGCCACCGCTCTTACATGCAGCGGCCGCGGCTGCTTTCACACCCACTGCATGGAGGAGACAGACCCAGAGACACACACAAGAGGAGCCTTGGAGCCTGACACACCCATAGCAAGGAGGCGACAAACCCAGTGACACACACAAGATGAGCCTTGGAGGCTGTCACACCCACTGCATGGAGGCGACAAACCTAGTGACACACACAAGATGAGCCTTGGAGGCTGTCACACCCACTGCATGGAGGCGACAAACCCAGTGACCGACATAAGATGTACTTTGTAGCCTTTCATACCCACTGCATGGAGAAGACAAACCCAGAGACACACACAAGAGGAGCCTTGGAGTCTGTCACACTCAGTGCACGGATGCGACAAACCCAGTGACAGACAAAAAATGGGACTTGAAGCCATTCACACCCTCTGCATGCCTGAGACAGACCCAATGACATAGACAAGATGAGCCTTGGAGCCTGTCACACCCACTGCATAGAGGTGAAAAACCCAGTGACAGTCACAAGATGGACCTTTGAGCCTGTCACTCCCACCTCATGTAGGCGACAGAACCAGTGACGGGGACAAGATGGGCCTTGGAGCCTGTAACATCCACTGCATGGAGAGGACACACCCAGTGACACACACAAGATGAGCCCTGAAGCCTCTCTCTGCATGGAGGTGACAGACCCAGTGACCCACACAAGATGGTCCTTGGAGCCTGTCACACGCACTGCATGCCTGCAACAGACCCACTGACCCACAGACACAAGATGGGCCTTGGAGCCGGTCACACCCACTGCATGCCTGCGACAGACCCAGTGAAACACACAAGATGAGCCTTGGAGCCTGTCACACCCACTTCATGTCGGCGACAAACCCAGTAATGCACACAAAATGGGCTTTGGAGCCTGTCACATCCACTGTATGGAGAACGACATACCCATTTACACACACAAGAAGGGCCTTCGAGCCTTTCACACCCAGTGACACACACACAATGTGACATGGAGTCTGTCACACCCACTGCATGGAGGCAACAGGCCCAGTGTCACATACAAGATGGGCCCTGAAGCCTCTCTCTGCTTGGAGGCGAACGACCCAGTGAAAGACACAAGATGGCTCATGGAGCCTGTCACACTCACTGCATGAAGGCGACAAACCCAGTGACACATACAAGACGGGCCTTCAAGCCTGTCTCACCCACTGCATGGAGGTGACAGATCCAGTGACCCATACAAGACAGGCCTTGGAGCCTGTCACTCCCACTGCATGAAGGCGACAGACTAATTGTCAGACACAAGACTGATCTTGGAGCCTGTAACCCCCACTGCATGGAGGCGCCAAACCCAGTGACACACACAAGATGGGCCTTGGAGACTGTCTCACCCAGTGCATGGAGGCAAAAGACAAAGTGACACACACAAGATGAGCCTTGGAGCCTTTCACTTTCACAGCATGGAGGCAACAGACCCAGTGAAACACACAAGATGGGCCTTGGAGGCTATCATACCCACTGCATAGATGCGAGAGACCCAGTGACACACAAAAGATGGACCTTGGAGCCTTTCATACCCAGTGCATGGCTGTGACAAACCCAGTGACAGACACAACATGGGCCTTGGAGCATATCATACCCACTGCATGAAGGCTACAGACCCATTGACAGATACAAGACAGATCTTGGAGCCTGTAACACCCACTGCATGGAGACGACAGACCCATTTACACACACAAGAAGGGCCTTGGAGCCTGTCTCACCCAGTTCATGTAGGCGACGGACCCAGTGACGCACACAAGATGGGCCTTGGAGCCTTGCACACCCACTGCATGGAGGAGACAGACAAAGTGACACACACACACAAGATGAGCCTTGGAGCCTTTCACTTTCACAGCATGGAGGCAACAGACCCAGTATCTCATACAAGATGTGCATTCTAGCCCTTCTTTTAGCTTTGGGGGCCTGGAACAGTGTGAATTTTCACACTTGTAGGAGTGCGATGGTTAGTAGTTGTGTTGCTACTGTAATTGGCGGAGCTGGCAGGGGCAATGGGGGGTGCAAGCTGCAGTGGCTTTCTGATGAGGGCCCTGACACTTATTTGTTTACCAATTAAGCACTGTTCTTGACCATGCCACTCCAGACTGGGGCTACAACTATGAAAATCACACTCGATCCTACTCCAAAAGGACAATCTATTCAGAACTGCTAGGCCGTATCCCATCTGCAAAGGAACGCACAAGAAACCCAGACTGATTTTGTCCTTGTTGGGTGTCATCAGTGTAGTGCGCAGGCTCCGGATTTGCCATTCAGTCTCAGTAGGCTGCAGGATTAGGGGGCTGCCTTAAGAGCAGGAGGGGCTGCCATGACCCAAGCATACCCCCACATCTCCACTCTACTCAAGGCCTCCTGCGGTGTGGGACCAGGTTGACGTCTTTCCCGGGGGTTCACTTTGGTTTCGAGTCCAGCTCTGGTGGGGCAGCTCGAGTGACAGACCTCAGCGAGGTGAGATACCAGAACATTGTGGACAAAATATCTCCTGACATAAATATTGTATGTTGTAAATATTATTTACAAAAATATTGCCACATTGGAGGCAGTAATAGAAAATGTCTACCCAAAAGGACAGTGCTTTTGTTAATGAAATGTAGGACCTAGTATTTATATCAGACCATATTTCACAATATAATATTCTGACATACAAACCTCAGCAAGAGCGTCTGTGGGTACTCATCGCACAGAGGGGTATATTTACAAGAATTGCCGCTAACTAGCGTTAGCGTTAGTTAGCTGCAATTTTCTTACCCTAGCTAAATCACCGAACACTATCGCCATGGTACCGACGTATTTACAATATGTCGCAACATGGCAATAAGATCTGCTCCCGGCGGCGAAAACTGACGCTAACACTAGCGTCAAGGCAATAAAAATGTTGCCGCTAGCGAGAGAATAGTGACGAAAGGCCAATTAGAGGCAAAAAACTCAGGTTAGTCAGCCCAACGTCACTTTTCTGCCTTTAGAGGCAAAAATAGCCTATAAGTAAGCCTGGGCGGAGTTCGCGGAGTTCCTTGCAAAAAAAACTCCGCTAGGGTACGGAGAGCTCCGCCAGCAGCGGAGTGCGTTAGATAAATGCCGTTCACAGTGATTCTCAACGCCAGGTGCTTGTCCGCACTGTGCAGTAATCGTGAACGGCACCATACACTGCACAAGCGGGCGCTGCTTCCTTTCTGCCGCTCGAGTAGATTTTTACTCGACCAGCAGCTTTCTCAATGCAAACGGATGGTTTCTCAACATGAGCGATCGCAAGCATGTACAACCACTCGCAATGAGAAACCTAACTATGCCCGCATTGAGAAATCTTGCCGGGAGGTTGATTTTCCATGCTCGCGCTCCCCAACTTGACGTTGATGATCGCAAACGAGGAAAAATCTCACTGGGAGGTGGATTTTCCTCGCTCGCGCTTGCCAACTTGACGTTGACGAACGCGAGTGAGGAAAAAACCTAGTTTTTCAGAACTCCATGAAACGCAGACTGCGGAAAACTCAGCGAGCGGAGTTCACCGCCCATACTAACCTATAAGTCCACCTGCAAACATAAAAAGAAAAGAAAAACAATGGAATGCAGAATGGAACAGCCAGGGCAAGTTCAGTACTCGTAAACACCCCCCTCCCCCCCACCCCCCCAAGTCCTCAAACAGCCAGGATGACCTGCCAGAGTCCGAGGGGAAGAGGAAATGCAGATTCAGGGCTCCTTATATGTGAAGAGGCGCATCAGTGGGGAAAACCAGTGATACATCACCTTTCATAGCGCCCTCCTTGTGACACCATGGCAACCGAAGCCTGGAAGCGTGGACAGTCCCCGGGGCCCATAGGCCTCGCTGGGCCTGCGTCTGAGACCCGGAGTGGGACGTGGAGGTGCTGTGGAGTTGCTGGGCCTGACGTGGAGGCAGGCTGCGTCGGTACCAAGCCTTTGGGCCATGGCAGTAGACATTGAGGCATCAGCGATCGCCGTTACCTGGTGGGGAAGTCTGGCAGTTCGCATGGAGACACAATGCTGACCTGTGTGAGAAGACTGCCTAGCGCCTCTTGGAGCTGTGATCGGTAGAGGCACTCCTGCGCACAGACGTAGGGAGGTCTGCATCGCAGAACACGCGCCACCACTACACCGGTGTGCACGGAGGAGATTGCCAATGGTGAGCCGCACCTCTCTGCACCACAGGCCGGATGATGTGGTGCTGCCCGGACGCTGTTGAGGATGAGGCCCCTGAGCTGCACCAAACTTGTGTGGTGGGAGCACTGCAACCTCACGCCTAAGGGGGCCCTGTTGCATCATCTGCATCTGGAGGTTCCCCAGTGGACTTGGTGGTGACTGCTGTACCCAGGCTTGTGAAATCCCACCTGGTTGAGGTTCCTGCTGGCTGAGTCACAGATTCGGAGAGAGCGCGGCGGATTGAGCACTGGTGTCGATGTCCAGGCGAGGAGAAGGTGGGACGGGGAGCGGAGGAAGCCTGGGGGTCGTGTCGCGCCCAGGCCTAGCACCGGTGGGTGGCGCACACTGTGCCCTGAGCAAACCCTGCGCTGCGGAGGACACACATTGCCGAGGACACCGCACAAGACTGGTGGGGGACTCCACTTACTGGCTCAAGCTGCTGAGATCAGCCATAAGTGGCAGCGGGAGCCAGGGGCACGGGGGCCAGTTCAGGCCCATGCCCTTGGGTGTGCAGCTTGATCGGCTGTTACCGGCAAGGGAACTGGGGAACACGGAATCTGGTCGCCACTGTTAGAACGGAAGTGGCAACCGGGTGGTGTTGCCTTTCCTCGCCCCTTGGTAGTGAGCTCTTGGGTGTACGGGGGACTATCCCTTAGTGGACTTGCTCTTCCCACAGAGCAGCGCCATCTGGTAGCTGCTATCCCCATCTGCTGCTGCTGGTTCCTCTAACTCGAAGGTCAGGTGTTCAAGGCCCTCCTCCCCTGCAGACTCCTACCTGTGCCTCATCGTTGGTGGTCCAGTGGTAGAGCGTCACTGATCCGCTGCTTGACTCCCCTCTTGTCCCTCTTTCTGCTCTTCTCTGTTGCTTTCTACCTTTGGCTCTGTATTTTTTTTCTTTGGTTTGTTTGGCTTTGTCTTTCCTGTGCTTATGTACAGTTCCTTTTTCCCTGTCCTCTTCCTCGTTGACACTGTGATCCCCCGCAGCCCACCTCCTTCAGTGTCCTATCCTGCGTTTCCCACCTCCCAGCTGTCCAGCCCCCCACAGCACTACTTAATGGCGGCCGCTGTGCAGCCATGCGCAGCGGGTGTGCCACTGGTGCGCCAAATATGCACCAAAGGCAAGCCCGTCTGCGCTGTCTGCACATGGACTGCATCCAGTGCAAGGGACCCTGCCTCCCGGACGCTCCACTGCTATGACGCCAGCACCTTCCTCGCCCACAACCCTGGACGCCACTCCGCCTGCCATCTAGCATCACCAAAGAATACCCTTGCACCCTTCGCCTGCTGAAACTGAAAACACACCTTCTGCCACAACAACACACCAGCGCCTCTCGCCACCCAGCCGACCAGGACCGCACCCGACCGACTCAACTGCATCATCCTTAATGTGTGGTCCCTCCACAAACACGCCACAAAAATCTGGGACCTCCTCGACTCCAACTCTTCAGACATGGTCTTCTTCACGTAAATCTGGACCAACCTCTGCTCCCTACCGGACATCACCATTGCCATCTCCAACGGCATCACTCACAAGGACCACCCCGACCGCCCAGAAGGAGGCATTGCCATATTCTACAAAAGCACACTCCGACTGACAACGCACTCTAATGACCGAACGGAGACCATAGAACACCTCCACCTCCGGACCAAGCCCAACACCACCCACAGCAGGCACCCGCGTCTACAGGCCCCCTGGCCCATGACCCCTCATTCACCGATGCCATTGTAGACCTCATCGCACCCCAGGCTCTCCCATCCAGTCGGAGACCTCAACTTCCACCTGGACAACCCCAGTGACCATAATACCATCAGTCTCCTAGAGAAACTCACCAACATCAGACTCAAGCAGCTAGTCACCGCACCAACCCACATAGCCAGACACACACTCACACCCATCTTCTCCGCCAGCGGAAATATTCAACTACAGCCACACCACCAAACTCTCCTGGACCAGCCATCATTTTATACATCACGCCTTCACCATGCCCACTGGACACCACTGCCATCATTGCCCCCCCCGTCGCAGCTGAATCAAGGCCACAGAAGAACTTCTCGTCAACTCCCTTAGCACCACCACGCTGCCAATGCTTACAGACACCGCAGGGCACAACTTCCACCGATGGATCGCTAACTCCACCGACACCCTGGCACCCCTCAAGGATAAACCAGAAAAACAACACTCCAAGAAGGCCAACTGGTTCACTCTCGCCCTCTATTAGTCCAGACGCACCTGCAGACGTCTCGAATAGAGATGGAGCCCCAATATCAATAAACTCCACAACACAGTCACCCTTGCACCATGGCGCAAGGTTGCCTGCGTTGGCGCATGGCAGCCATAGTGCGCCATCTTGGGGGAAAAAGACAGGGGGACTTAATCCTGAGCCCCTTCCGGCAGTTTAACGCTACCGGTGCGTCATTTTCTTGACATACTTGCAGCGTGAACCTTGCCCCACGCTGCACTGTATTTACAAAGTGGCGCATCTAGGCATATGCGTGACCTTGTGAAGCCCTGTGCCACATTATACCTGTGTCAGGTATGATGTATGCAGGGTGGGTGTTCCCACGAAACAAAGCCTCGTAGGATTGGCACAGTAAAGTTTCTCAGATTTCAGTGCGACAATTCAAGGACGCCACTGCATCAAAACCTTACGCCTCATGGCGGGCGTAAGGGTGACGCAGTGCCATAGGGATAGGCTGGCACCATGCATTGCTGGAGTTGTGTCATGCTTGCGACACAACTGTAGCAATGCATGACATTAGTGCTGCCAGATACATCAGGATTCCAGACGTATCTGTCAGTGATTGCAACATGGAGCGCCGTACAATGAATACGGCGCATCCATGGTGTCGCACGGAGGGAGAGGTGAAAATTGTCGCAACACTGTTTTGTCACAGCGATGCAACACTTTTCATGAATGGGGGCCAGGAATGCGCCCTATCCTATGGATAGGGCACATCCCTGACCTTTTCTTTTGGCACGGGGCAGCGCAGCAATGTTCCTTGTGGTGCTGTCCAGCACTCAAACATCTTATATGTGGACCCAAGTGTTTGCACCAATTTTAAGACCAGCTATTTTCTGGTCTTAAAAACCTGTCTCTAACTGGACTTAGCTGCAGTTTTGGGGGGTTATCGCCGGACGGGAATTTCATTGTAAATAACGCGAAGTGGGGTTAGCGGCAGTTGTTGCATGAGAACGCCCACCTTGCATCTCATTTTCGTTAAGTCCCGGTAACAGAAGCAGCGCTCTTGAAAATTAACGTTTACGCTGGAAAAGTGTCGCTAACTGCAGTTAGCAGCAGCTTGTAAATACAGTGATAAGAAAAAGCTGCCGTAACGTCAAAAAATGTACACTACGGTGGCGTTAGGTTCTTTTAAATATGCCCCAGAGTTTATTACCACAGGGGATAATGCGACAGAGAGATCTTGCCCTTATTTCAGTCTGTCGAGCTCCTTCTCAGCCATGGAGCCTGTCCTTCTCCTGGCATTGAGCAAGGAATACCAGAGAGTCAAACACAGGTCAGATTCATCATAGCATTGCGTTGCCCTTGTGTCACGCAGGAGGTCACAAGGGCAACCCAAGGCCACCTTGCGTGGTCCTGTGTGGCTTGGTAAATCTGGAGAAACGCAAAGCAGTGCAAGTTGCTGCCTTGAGTTACTCTGCCCTGGGAAGGCGTTCCATGGGTGGAGAGTGGGTGTCCCGTGGGTGGAGCGTGGGCGTTCCATGGGTGGAGAGTGGGTGTCCCGTGGGTGGAGCGTGGGCGTTCCATGGGTGGAGCGTGGGTGTTCCATGGGTGGAGAGTGGGTGTCCCGTGGGTGGAGCGTGGGCGTTCCATGGGTGGAGCGTGGGTGTCCCGTGGGTGGAGCGTGGGTGTTCCATGGGTGGAGAGTGGGTGTCCCGTGGGTGGAGCGTGGGCGTTCCATGGGTGGAGAGTGGGTGTCCCGTGGGTGGAGCGTGGGCGTTCCGTGGGTGGAGAGTGGGTGTCCCGTGGGTGGAGCGTGGGCGTTCCATGGGTGGAGAGTGGGTGTCCCGTGGGTGGAGCGTGGGCGTTCCATGGGTGGAGAGTGGGTGTCCCGTGGGTGGAGCGTGGGTGTTCCGTGGGTGGAGCGTGGGTGTTCCATGGGTGGAGCGTGGGTGTCCCGTGGGTGGAGCTTGGGTGTTCCATGGGTGGAGAGTGGGTGTCCCGTGGGTGGAGCATGGGCGTTCCATGGGTGGAGCGTGGGTGTCCCGTGGGTGGAGCGTGGGTGTTCCATGGGTGGAGAGTGGGTGTCCCGTGGGTGGAGCGTGGGCGTTCCATGGGTGGAGAGTGGGTGTCCCGTGGGTGGAGCGTGGGCGTTCCATGGGTGGAGAGTGGGTGTCCCGTGGGTGGAGCGTGGGCGTTCCATGGGTGGAGAGTGGGTGTCCCGTGGGTGGAGCGTGGGCGTTCCATGGGTGGAGAGTGGGCGTTTCCACGCACCCACCCATGGATTTTGGTGCATTTCTAGATTTACTATCAGTAGTAAACCTCGGAACGTGCCAAAATGATACGCAATCCCAGGGGAGGCTCAACGAGAGAACATATCTTTATTTCTCCCAGTTGTTTCCTCTTTCGAAGTGCACTGCATTATGCAGAAGTGGCGTAGCAAGGTGGGGGAGGGGAGGGGCGGTCTGCCCCTGCGGCACAAGTTTTGAGGGCAGCACCCCCCCCACTCTTACCTGCAGCCACGCAGGGCGACAAAAGCTGGGTCCGCCACGGGGGGCAAAAGGCCTAGCTATGCCACTGTTATGCAGCACTCTTAGAAAGAGGGAACAGCCTCTAAGAATTGTTTTTGGCAAGAAGGTGTCCCTTCCTGCACAAAAACAATCCGTCCTGCAACCCAGGTACCATTGCACCATGGAGCCTCACCTTACTACCCAGGGGAAAAAAAGAGTGTGGTCTACCAGTCCGTGGCATCTGTCACTTCTGCGGCGTTCACCTCACTGCCCAGAGAGCAAAAGAGACAGTGTGGACTTCTGTCCATGGAGTCTGTCCCTCCTGCGGTACTCCCCTCACTGCCCAGAGAGCGAAAGAGACAGTGTGGACTTCGGTCCATGGAGTCTGTCCCTCCTGCAGCACTCCCCTCACTGCCCAGCAAGCGAAAGAGAGAGTGTGGTCTTCTGATCCATGGAGTCCGTCCCTCCTGCCGCACTCACCTCACTAGCCAGGGACCGAAAGAGACACTGTGGTCTCTATTCACGGAGTCACCTCACTGCCCAGAGAGCGAAAGAGACAGTGTGGACTTCTGTCCATGGAGTCTGTCCCTCCTGCAGCACTCCCTTCACTTCCCAGAGAGCGAAAGAGACAGTGTGGACTCCTGCTCATGGAGTTTTTCCTTTCTGCGGCACTCCCCTCACTGCCCAGCAAGCGAAAGAGACAGTGTGGTCTTCTGATCCATGGAGTCCGTCCCTCCTGCGGCACTCACCTCACTAGCCAGGGACCGAAAGAGAGACTGTGGTCTCTATTCACGGAGTCACCTCACTGAGTGAAGGAAACAATGGGATCGTCCAGTCCATTGAGTGTGTCCCTCCTATCGCGCTGAGCTCACTGCCTGGACACCGATAGAGACAGTATATTTCTCCTCTCCACGTAGTCTGTCCCACACATGGCAGTAAAGTCCTTGACGAAACAATGCTAGGCTGGAAGCGGTTAAGGGAATCTTGAAATCTATGGAGTAAGCTTCACCCCTGTATCGAGGAGGTGACTTCTCCTGCAAGCACAAGAGACAGAAAGAGCCCACGGTCCATTCACTTTGTTGTTCTGCTCACTGCATGTAGGTGGCTGGTTGGCTATCTGGTGGTGGAATCTCTTGCAGGTTTGTTAATTCCTCCGTTTTCTCCCCACAGATCTCATACGCAGACTACAACCTCCTGCACGTCCTCCATATGCACCTGAAGCTCAACCCAGGGTGCCTCAGTGAGTTTCCGCTCCTCAAGGCCTTCGTAGCAAAGATGGATGCCCGCCCAAAACTCAAGGCTTACCTGGAGAGCGACGCCTGCAAGAAACGCCCTGCTCACCCCAAGGACAAGCAGTGAAAGCCTCGATGGCAGAACATCTTTGGATCAGAGGACCACGTGACTACACCACAGAAAACACTCAGAACTTTTGTATGCCTTCAAAAAATAAAAAATACAAACAGTTATTAGACTGAGGCGTCTGCATGTCCACTTACGCCCTTACCTGCCTAGATCCATCCAACCCTTCAGGAGTCATTGTATAAAGTGCGTCAAAAGTGGTGGCGACTCGTGCACTTGGAAAGTGATGGGGTGTAAGATGTCGCTTGACTTGTAGCACAAGAGCCAACTTCCCACAGAGGGTTTAAGGTTATTTAATGTTATGGTAAGCAATCTTGATAGAGGGCACGGTCACCAAAGTTTTCTTGGCGCTAAGTGAAAAATTGAATGAGGCAGTTATAGGAGTTGGATGAAAAGCGTATTAATAATGGTAGCTTGTTTGATCATTCTTCTGAATGACCTCAGCTCAGTTTCCTGGTGTAGATGGACCAGGAGTGAATTCCACAGATGTGCAGATTGCATTGAACAGCTGCGCCTGCCCGTAGATTTTTCTTTTTATAACTGGGTATGGTCAGAAGGTTGGAGGAGGATGTCAGGAGAACGAGTGATGGAATTTAGTGTTTGTTCCTCCGGGCTACAAAGTGAGGGGAACAGCTCTTCAAGGCCTTAGAAATGAGGCAGCAAGTTTTAAATTGACTTCTTTGTTTCACTGCAAACAAAAGGAGATGATGGACGGGGTGCTGAAACTTTTCAGACCCTCAACCCCAGTCACAGATCTGGGTTGAATCCATCATCCTTCTTTAGCTCACTTCGCCACCCCAGTTCAGACATAGCTATATGCAAATCAGTCTGGACCCTGAGCCTCATGGGAACAGTCCAGCCCGAACTGCAAAGCCATGTCTTCCCTGGACCGGAAAAAAGCATCCTGGGACCGGTTTCGGGCTAACAGCCCTCATCAGCCAAGCTAGCTTGAATCCAGTGGCAAAGTGAGCAAGGGACCCACGTCTCGGCATACCCTGCCAACTTAGGGCGAACAAAGCAAACACAAGATGATGGACGGAGTGCTGAAACTTTTCAGACACTCACCCCAAGTCACAGATCTGGGTTGAATCCATCATCATTCTTTAGCTCACTTCGCCACCCCAGTTCAGACATAGCTATATGCAAATCAGTCTTGGACCCGGTGCCTCATGGGAACAGTCCAGCCCGAACTGCCAAGCCATGTCTTCCCTGGACCGGAAACAAGCATCCTGGGACCGGTTTCGGGCTAACAGCCCTCATCAGCCAGGCTTTCTTGAATCCAGTGGCAAAGTGAGCAAGGGACCCATGTCTGGGCATACCCTGCCAACTTAGGGGGAACAAAGCAAACACAAGGAGATGATGGACGGAGTGCTGAAACTTTTCAGACACTCACCCCCAGTCTCAGATCTGGGTTGAATCCATCATCATTCCTTAGCTCACTTTGCCACCCCAGTTCAGACACAGCTATATGCAAATCAGTCTTGACCCTGTGCCTCATAGGAACAGTCCAGCCAGTCGGGTTGATTCAATGGAGGATAACGTGGGGGTTTCTGGGCAGTTTATGGATTAAATCAGCAGCCTCGTTAGAAGAACTAGTACCCTGCTCATGGTGGTTTTAGGGAGCCTCGGCAAGGGGACAGCTGAACTGCTTGAGATGTATCTTCTAGGAAAGACTTTACCCTATTCACTGTGGGACCCTGGAGTTCAGCAACTTCCACACGATCAACCATTATATCCTGGTCGACCGCGTCGAAAGCAGCGGACAGATCCAATAAAACCAATGTTGAAGTCTGCCCTTGTCACCATCCCAACGCTGTTCACGATCACTGGAAGAATAACTCGTACTGTTCCATGCGCTGGACAGACGCCTGCTTGATGGGGGTCAAGTTAATCTGAGCTTTGTAGATGACCACACAACTGCTGAGCCACGCTGGGTTCTAGAATGTTTGCAGAAAGGGAAGCCGTGAAATTGGCCTGTAATAGTTTTATTACTGTAGGATCATACCCTTGTTTCCATCACGTTCTTAAACGATTTGAGGACTGAGCCCTTTGATAAGGATTTATCCAATAAATCAATCAGCGGAGTCTGTGCTGCAGATAACATTGATTTTTAAATTGATGCGGACAAGGATCTAAAGGCGAGACAGATTTAATCTTTTTCATCAAATCTTTAAGCCGCTCCGCATCAATTAGTTGAAATAGGGTAAACTGTTAGGATTTTTGTCCGATTTTGCTATCTTCCCTGTGACTTATTATACATAATACTTTTTAAATACTTTTATTATATTTATAAAGACATCATTTAGTTTTATCCCAGAATTCTTGCATGGGGGTCATGCTTTGAGTGACTTTCTGTAGGTGAGAGCACAGTTGGAGCAAAGTGGCAATATTTCGCGGCATGGCTAGAAGACCTTACCATGTAATATTGACACGGTACCCAAAAGTGGTTTGGATTCGCACTAGTAATCCTTCTCTGATAGAGTGGCAAAGAGCAGTCAGGCCTACTTAGAGTAACATGTGTTAAGCATTTTCTCAACAGTGATAAGTAATTGTCATGACTCAAAAGAAATCCGACACCAATTTATAAAAACAGAGCTTATTTTGATATCATTTTAGCCATCAGAATGAAGTATGTACATTTCGTATAACTGGAGTTATAGAATTTACAGTAATACTAAAATCAATACTTTGCAGAGCTGTCAAACTTTACCATTGTGGTCAATGGGAGAAATCTCAGGTGACACTCGGTCACTTGTGGGGTGAGTTCAACTGTGCCCATTCATCTGCCTTCCTCCCTAGCTCTCTGGGAGAGGACAGTGCAGAGTCAACTAGATGCTGTGGCAATAAGTCTGCGGTACAATTAGTCAGGATGTGCTCTCTCATCAACAGATTATACAGCCCTTCATTAGTGTCTACCCTAATACCTTTTACCCAGCCCTTGGCTGAGGAGTCAACAAAGTCTACCCAAGTTTGGTTTTTGGCCTTTTTAGGTCTCTCCTAACTTGAGTCTGTACTCCTCAGTGGTGAGTCCAAACCCTTCTATGAGGGTCTCCTTCATGTGCTGATAGGACACGGCCACATCCTCATTAAGGGTCAAAAGTCTATCTCTGCCCTTCACAGAGAATAACTCCCAAAGTAGAGAGCCCCAATATTGGCGACCTACTCTCCTCATTTTGCAAGCCCTTTCAAAAGCTGCAAACCATTTGCAATGTCGTCTCCATCACTGTACTTGGGGACAATCCCTTTGGGGGATCTTAGGGTCAAAAGTCTCCTCTTTTTCCCTATATACATTGCTGCCACCATCTTTGGGAACTGGCCCAACTTAGCCCTTCTTAACTCAAGGGCTGGTCTCCTCTTCTCTAGTTCAAGCTTTCCCTCCTCCAGGGAGATTTGGGCAAGCTTGTCCTCAGGGTTTCGTACCACGCTTCCAATAGGGGTGACACTAGAGTGACCTCTGTCACTTTCCACTGGTGAGGCGGTGTTGGAAGCCGAAGTCCCCGTCCCGCACCACTGTCACTAAATGCGAGACCCGGGACTCCTCCCTCAACGTTAGGCCAAGTAAGGACACCGTTTGAGATAGCCCCGCTCACCCCCTTAGTAGCTTGGCACGAGCAGCCAGGCCTATGTCCAAGGCACGAGTGTACAGTATGTGCAACCACGCTCACAGCAACCCACAAATGGACTCCACACGAGTTTGATAAAACGAGTATAAACTTTATGTAAAAAATTATACGATCAGACCACACGATACATAAGCCAACATATAATAAAGGGTAATATTCGTTCCGGCTGGTTGGTAGGTTCAAGTCCCAACCACCGCTTTCAAAATGCTATGCTGGTCGTAATGCTAGAATCACACACGTTGCAATGGACAAACAATAATGCGTTGCGTAACGATACAATCCTGTGCTGGGCACAGGAGAAATAATACAATGCGTAACGATACACCCCGGTACCTGCAATGGGAGAAATAATGCAATGCGTACCGCTACAATCATGTACTGCGCAATGAAGGAATAATGCAATGCGTCACACCACAATCACGTACTTTGCAATGAAGAAATAATGCAATGCGGGCCGTTACAATCCTGTACTTTGCAAGGGAGAAATAATGCAATGCGTAGCGCTACAATCGTGTACTTCGTTATGCAGAAATAATGTCAGGCATCCTAAGACAGTCCAGCAGTTCGTTAGCAGCAATTTTGGCAATGTGTATTACGACAGTCAGCCTCTTCGATAACAGTTGCCCCTCCACACGTATCAACGATGACACAAAGTATAGCTTCTCACTCTGGCCCCAGTACTGCCACTCCTGAACGCAGTACGGGCCCCACTCTGAGCCGAAGCAAAGGCTCACGCCGCCAGAAGTTCTGAGAGGCCAAGAGAGTGTCCCTCCGAGCCCGCACCTCGCCCAGGCAGTGATCCACGTTACCTGGGGGCGCGACCCCACTCTCCTCTCCTCCTTCAGCGAACTGGGCCTTCCGTGTAGAACTTTCTCAATGGGCCTCAGCGGCTCGGCCTGGCAGCTCAGCTCCTCCGGGCTGCCGGTCTGGGCCGCAACTGTTAGGAAGGTCTCAGGCGGCCACAGGGCACACGTACCCCACGCCCCTGAGATTACGTTACTCCGGGTGCACTTCACCACAGCACCCTCCGGGTCTCCTCTGGCACGAAGCCACACACACAACGCAGATGGGACTTCACGTCGACTCTGAGTGCACGCTCACCAGGCACTCCTTCCTGCGGTCTCAGTTGGCACCAAGACCCGCACACCACGTTGCAGAGACTCACTTTCTTCAGGTGCACACAATGATCAGCCGATCACCTCCACAGTCCCAGGTTGCACCAAAGCACCCACACTGCTTCACTGAGACTTACTCCAACTCCGGTGCCCCGATATCCAGGCGCTCTTCACCAACGCCTTCGGCCGCACCCTGACACGCTTACCGTGTCTGAGCCTCACTTCTCCTCCGGTGCACTCGACGACCAGGCGCTCTTCACCAGCGCCTCCGGTGCACCGCGAGACGCACCCTGCGTGTCCGAGACTCACTCCACTTCCGATGCACACGTTGACCAGGCGCACCTCACCAACGCCTCCTGTGCACCATGACATGCACCCTGCGCGTCCGAGACTCACTTTACCTCCGATGTACCCGCCGACCAGGCGCTCTTCACCAGCGCCTGCGGTGCACCACGACACGCACCCTGCGCGTCCGATTCTCACGTCATCTCCGATGCACACGCTGACCAGGCGCTCTTCACCAACGCCTGCGGTGCACCACGACACGCACCCTGCGCGTCCGAGTCTCACGTCATCTCCGATGCACACGCTGACCAGGCGCTCTTCACCAACGCCTGCTGTGCACCACGACACGCACCCAGGTGCGTCCGAGGCTCACTTCACCTTCGGTGCACACGTTGACCAGGCGCTCTTCACCAACGTCTCCTGTGCACCATGACACGCACCCAGTGCGTCTGAGTCTCACTTCTCCTCCGTGTGTCCAAGATCACAGGGCACACCTTCCGAGGGTCTCAAGCTGCCACAACACGCGCCCACCGCGTCGCTTGAAACTTCTCCGGAAACTTTTATGTTCATGTGTTTCCAAACAGGGAGCCAGCTCACCTCGGGCCCTTGGGGGGGTAACAAGACACAGCACAAAGCACAGTCTTCTTCAAGCAGGGGGACCCAGCGCACAAAGCACAGTCCCAACAGCCTCTTCCTTGGTTAGAACAGCAAACTGCAGACCAGCCCCAGATCACGAAGCAAGGGTCCTTCCCAGCAGTCTCTTCAGTTGTTCCTTCCTTAGCAGAGGTTCCTCTTGACCACGAAATGGGTCCAAGCCTTTTCAGTCTCAATCCATTTCTATTCCATTCCCCCCGTTCTGGGGTCTCAGCTCTCCTAGTTATACCCCTAAACGTCTTTGAAGTTCGTTGTGCTCAGGGGTCCCTGACCCCTGCCTAAATCAGTTCTGGGTATCTCCCTCCCAGTGTCACCTTTCTCCCTTTGTTACTGGGGTTCTGGATCCTTAATCACTCAGCAGGAGATGGGGTCAATTGTTTTATAGCCGCAACCCAGGCCTCGTCACCTCCCGGTGCTTTTCCTCGCCTGCTCTCCAGCTGCAGGTTAGCCTGGTGCCATCTCAACCCCTCCCTGGGTCAAGACCTCCCCTGGCTCCTCTCCTCTCTCAGATCCAGACAGTCAATCCACATTCAGCAGAGACACACAGAAATGCTTAAAGCACAAAACTCAGCCACTTTCTAAAAGTGTGGCTTCTGAACACACCGTGATAAATCCACTTTCCTAGAAGGATGTGTTATGCCGCTGTGAGTTCATACATACTAAACTTCACCTCTCCATTTTAAACTTATGGGAAACTAGGCTAACAAACACAATACCCAGCCTCCCCCAATCTGTCCTATGGGCAGAATGGCCTTTCACCAGTGAAAAACGAAATGGAGCGTTTTCCACTGTCAGGACATAACACACACCTCAGTATATATTCTGCCTGTTACCTACACTGCACCCCGCCCAGGGGCTACCTGGGACCTACCACATGGGTGCCCACTGTGTACGCAAAAGGGAAAGTAAGGCCTGACAAGTGGTTACACTTGTCAGGACAACATGCTAACTTAGCAAACTGCGCGCAGGCCCTACACTACAGGCCTGAGTTCCCTTCTCTGCGCGCCTTTGCATTACTAGCCCTGGCACACACAGTGCACATCACTAGGGACTTTACTAGTAAGGCAAACATACCAATCATGGCCAACCAATTACCATTACCCTTTACACAGGGAACACTTGTACTTTGACACTGATCAGCAGTGGCAAAGTACCCAAAGCATCTAAATTGGCAACTCTATGTCAGGAAAACGGTCTAGGGGGAAAGCAAAAAGGTTAGGGAACTTTAGCCAAAAAGGCCAAGTCCAACAGGCGGGGTCTGGGGATGGGTGCAGAGTTTTGGTCTTCACCTCCTTCCCCATTGTCCATTTGGGCTGGGAGCTCATCCTCATCTTCTAACTCTGCCTCAGAGGTCGGACTCTCCTTGTCCTGCTCTTCCTCGTAGGCACTGAGTGCCTTCTTGAAGTCTTCTTTCTGGGCAGTAGATCTAAAGCTAATGTCTCCAACTTTGCACATCACTCTCAGATTATTCATCTTGAGAGTGGAGAAGATGGGCATATCAAGGTTCCGTCCATCCTCCATTGTGCTTACTTTATCTAGAAGTGGGGATCGTATTCAAAATTACTAAGAACTTTTAAACACACTTTTATCCTAACTTTCTAGAATACAGGATCTTTAACTTGTGCTATTGGATTGGGGGTCTACACAGGAACCTAGCAATTCCAATTAAACTAGAATTCAGAAAAATCCAACAAAACTTTCTAAGGACAATTTTGAGGATTTATTTGTGGACAAAAAAAAGTACAGTCAAGTGGTACTGCAAGTTGTAGATCCCAACCGCTGAAACACCAATGTATCAAGGTGGCAGTAGTAGGTGGTATAGCTGGGAGGCCTTCCCATATAAAATTAACACGATACCCAGAAATGGACCTCGGATTCACACTAGTGATCCTCCTCTCAGTCCTGGTAGAGTGGCAAAGAGCAGACAGGCTCTTTGCCACTTTGGGATAAATAGAGCTTATTTTTATATATTTTTAGACACCAGAATGAAGAATGGACAGTTTGCATAACTGGAGTTATAGAATTTACAGTGATAATGAAATCAAAACTTTGCAGAGCTGTCAAACTTTTCCCATTCAAGTCAAAGGGAGAAATCTCAGGTGACACTTGGTCACCTCGGGAGAGTTCAACGGAACCCACTTGGAGTTAAGGGCTTGCGGGTCACCAGACCATGCCTCGACAGTCGAAACAATTTAACCTTGCCCAGGAAGTCTGTGTGCAGAGGTGACTTGACTGTCCTTGGTGCTGAACGGGAGCTGCAGGAGCAGTCCAAAACAACACTTGACAAACCAATACTTGGAGGGAGAGTTCAGAGGAGCCCCTTGGAGGTGAAGCTTGGAGGGGCCCCTGGACCAGGAATCACCAGGCAGAACAGCTCTGCCTAGCTCGGGCATCTCAGATTGTCTTGCTTTGCCCTCAGTCAGATAATACAGAATACCACATGGTGGCGGCTCAAACACGAAGAAGCAATAGACACAACACCACACCCCCTGGATAGGGATTTCACTTTATAAAATGAAACACATCAAAGACTCTCTTTTCAGAATAAGGCTTGAGGTTCTATGTATGCAATTCTCTCTAACAGAAAGGCTTTCCCAGATGTCAAATGAACAATATTCAAATGTATATAAATATATATATATATCTCCAAATCAACTGCTTTCTTTATCAGCTCCTTGTCAAACCAAAGCAGGCGCGGACCACAAGGTAAGTATATATGCAATAATAATTGTAGGAGAGTAGGATCTGCTTCACATGGGTACCCCCACTTTTTGCTGATGCTTCACTGGTTTTCGACATTAGTCTGGCTGGGGCCCTGCTATTCAGAACCCCAGCCTAGCTGTTTCCTCTTTAAAAGGGTCTCCATGTGCCTTAGGCACATCACTGATTGGGATCTGGAGTGCCCTTATAAGTCCCTAGTATATGGTATACTATGTACCAAGGGCATAGGTACCTCAGAGGCCTGCCAGGGGCTGCAGCATATATTATGCCACCCCTGGGAGGCCATCCAAACTGACACCACAGGTCTGCTACTGCAGCCTGGGTAAGGTGGTGCATGCACCCCTTACTGTGGTATAGGTTACCTATATCACTAAATACATACACACATATAAACCTATAAGTCACTCCTAAGGCAGGCCTTATCAATCCTAAAGGCAGAGTGCATGGTTCCTATGTGAGAGGGTGCCCCTGCATGAGCAGGGCCCCTCTGCAGCGTTCGGAGACCATCTCTGATGCTGTTTGTAGTGCAGCCTGACCATATACTCTTAAACGCATTATATCCTCGCGGTAAAATGCTAACTATGGAATGGCTGCACCTAAACATGTCGTGTTTGGTGTCAAACATCTTGGAATACTACCCCCCGCCAATCCTGGCGGCGGGGGTAGCATTCCACCCTTCTAGAGGGAAAGGCATGTTAACTCTGACGAGTCCGGTAACTTCTTTCCAGAGCCCTGGCATCACAAAATGGATGCTGCTGCCACAGACACGAGTCTGGCCTCCTGCTGCTGGACGAAACTCCGGCAGGGGAGGCCTGGACAATAGGTTTCCTGTCCCAGGGAGGTGTGACCACCTCCCCAGACAGGACAATGTGTATTGGGGCTGGGCGGGAGCACTTTCGGGTGCTTTGAAGTCCTGCACTGGGGGCACATTTGGTGTCCCTGTGCATACCCCAGTTCAAACCGGATCAGGGGCTCGCAGCCCCTGCTTTGGCGCGAACTGGACAAAGGGAAAGGGGTGTAGCCACCCCTCTGCCCTGACCCACCCATAGGTGGGGCCACAGAGTAGTCCATCCCCTATTTTTAGAATAAAGGTAGGAACCCAGTCCTTAGGACTTTAGATTATACCTGGACGAAACTCTGACACTGAATCCTGGACCTTCGACGCTCTACGACAAGATTAGAGGACTGAAGAATCTCCCTTGGGGTCAAGGAGTGACTCCCCTGCTTGGCAGGCACCAAAGAAGCATCTGTCCGGTTCGCATCACTGAAGCTCCCGTCGGACGCCGAAGTCATCGCATCACCAGAGGTGGATTCTCAGACTTCCCCGAGGCTACCCTGAGTCCCCAGCAAAGCTGAGGCCCGTGGCTATCGTGGGTGACTTGAGACCGTGACCCCTGGACACCGAGCACACTTGCAAGTGCACCATCTTCTGGGTCTCCCAAGAAGTCGTGCTTTGGGCTCCGAGTAGCCCTAGCCTCCAGCACCACCTGCACCGAAGATCACTGGCCCCCACTCCACGAGTGTCCTGTAAGCCAGTTCCACGTGCGGCGTCACGAGGCTCCTTCGCGGTCGCTAGCCCGTTGGCTAGTAGCCCTTGACGAAGGCCAATCTTTTCTTTACTTGGCATCCTGGTTGCTCCAGGCCTGCCCTCACTTACCCTTGCTGGGTGAGTTCCCCAGACCTTGCTGATCTGCATCATCGACGATCTACATCTTACTCGAGACTTGCCGTTGCCAAGGCTTGTTGGGTCCAATCCGGTCGCCGACACCTCAGCACTCGACAGACATCGAGCACCAGCCCGAATCCTGCTCCTGGTCGCCGACAACGCCTCCCGGACCTCGTGGCTGAAGAGTCAAGACGACCGTCACCGCACCTGAAGCACTCGACATCGGTGGGCATCTGTCCATCGCCTTCCTGGTCACTGGCTAGTGACCCAGACTCTGTCCCCTCTGCTTTCAGGTTCTTCAGAACTCCTATCCACTCTTGGATCCACCCGGACACTTTTCTCCTGGTCGCCAGCAGCACTTTGCAGCAGATCGCCATACGAAACGACGACGAAACCCGACCCCGAAAGGCACCTATGCACCCGGCTTCCCTGGGTGAGGTAACACGAGTACTCCGGTGCTCCCGTGGGTAGAGACTCTTCAAAGTCCTAGATCTCAAAGGGTTTTGTCCTAGTCCTATTTTAAGTGTCCCTTTCCTCTATTTTCCCGATCCCGACTTTCTCCATAGAAGTTAACGGCGTATCGCGGTTGTGTATTTACACTGCACGCGTCTCCCGTGGGTCCCCTGTGTCACTACCTTGGGTGGTTCCTTGTGGTCCAAGCACTTCTAGAGGCTCTAGGCCTAGTGTCTAGTTCAGTCGTGGTTCGCATACCACTTTATTGGTATATGGTTTGGTACGCCCCTAGGGCCCAAACGTGTATTTGTGCTATTACTGTGAATTAAGATCTTATAACCTATGTACTTCGAACTCTAGCCTCATAAAGAGACTAGAGGGGTGTGTTTAGTAATAAATACATATATTTTGAATATATACCTGGTGTGGTGCTCTTTCATTTGGTCACTCAAGAGATTATAGACTGGTAAAACAAGCTGCTTTACATTCCTTCAAGACTTAGCCTGAAGGCTCCTCTCCATAGCTACCACTAGGATAGCTTTCAATAAGGTTGTCTTTAACCTACCTACCATAAGAGTCGATTTGGACTGGTGCAAGGTGCCCACTATAATTAGTGGACAGCATATGCCAGGCCAACTTCTCACATTGGTGTGCAGCGTGTGGAATTCCAGCTTGCTATTGTTTTACCAGATAATCTCAATTGAATTGATCAACTGAAAACCACTAAAGGTACCTAAGGTACATATAATTTAAGCTTAGAATAACAGTAAGTTCTACTGAACTTAGAGTTGTGTGTTAAGGGATAGCACAACCCTTTCTACAACTCAAGAGAGTTTAGTAGGCCACACTAGAGTAGGTAGTGCATACACCACACCACACTAGTAATGTCTTTAAAAGCAGGATCCAAAGATGCCTTGCAGGAAGCCATGGAGCTTCCACCCTCCAAGTATGACACACTCCCATTCTTGGAATTGAGAGCTTTGTGTAACGTGAGGAAATTAAGGACAGGCCAAAGTCCCACCACCCAACACCTCCAGGAGTTGTTGGTGGCTTATGATCTTAGTAAGTCCTCAGAGACTGAAGGGGTAGGAGCAGAGGGTGGGCCAGCAGATGAGGAAGGGGCCAGGGGTACCACAACCCCCAGCCCCCCTCTGAAACTGACCAGGAGGGTGACAATGACCCTGACCTGGAAAACCCAATCCCTTCTGGGGAAGACGAAGATGAGGATCTAGAGAACCACACCTTTGTCCCCCCAGGAAGGATTATGAGTGTGCTCAGAAAGTCTAGGTCTCCTTCACAGGAGTCTAACCACTCTGGCACCTCCATAGGGAGCTCTGTTTCTTCTCACAGGAGGGAATCCTCTCATGAGAGAAGAAAGAGACTGGTCCAGTATGAGGAAACTCAACTGGAGATCAGGAAGAAGCAATTGGCTTTAGATAGAGAATCCCTAGATCTCCTTAGAGAGAGAAGAAAGTTGGGACTAGAGTCCCATGGTGGCAGCCATGTCCCTAGAGATAGGGAAAGGTCCTATGACCATAGGAACCTGAGCAAGATTGTCCCTCCCTACCAGAGTGGGGATGATATCCACAAATGGATAACTGCTTTAGAGAGGGCCTGTAAAGTACAGAAGGTCCCTCAGGAGCAGTGGGCAGCAATCTTGTGGCTCTCCTTTGCTGACAAAGGTAGAGACAAGCTCCTCACTGTTAGAGAGGAGGATGCTGACAATTACAAGGTCTTGAAGAGTGCTCTTATTGATGGGTTTGGCCTAACCACTGAACAGTACAGGTTGAAGTTCAGAGACACCCAAAAAGCACAGACTCAAGACTGGGTAGACTATGTGGATTGTTCTGCCAAGGCTCTGGAAGGCTGGTTGATGGGCAGTAAGGTGTGTGACTTCTCAGGATTGTATAATCTGATAATGAGGGAGCAGATTCTTAATAACTGTCAAAATCAGCTGTTGCATCAGTACCTGGTTGACTCTGATCTGACCTCTCCCCAAGAATTGGGAAAGAAGGCAGACAAATGGGTCAGAACCAGGGTGAAGCAGAAGGTACAGAACCAAGGTGGGGAAACCAAGAAGCAAGATGCTAAGAACTCTGACAAGGGTGGGGAGAAGGGTAAAGATCAAAAGTCTTCATCAGGCCCCCAAAAATCTTCTTCTGGTGGGGATTCCCAGTCTACCAAGGGTAAAGGCCAAAGAAAACCATGGTGCAAGGTCTGTAAGCAAAAGACCCACTGGACCAGTGATTGCACCAAGTCCAAAGACTCCAGTCCAGCACCCACCAATGCCCCTAAGGCACCTGTTCCCCCTAGTACAGTTGGTGGAAGTGCTCCAGCAAAGGGTTTAGTAGGGTTCACCCTGGGAACTGAGTTGGGCTCTGACCTAGTTAGAGAACTGACTCAGGCTGTGTTAGTCTGTGATGGAGGCATGGATGTGCCCTCCTCTATGAGTCCCAGTAATCTGGGCAAGTACAGACAACAGCCTTTAATCAATGGACGAGAGGCTTTGGCATTTAGGGACACAGGGGCAAGTGTCACAATGGTGACACAAGACCTTGTGCTACCTGGGCAAGTTATGCTTGGTGAGATGTACCAAGTGACCAATGCTAGCAATGTCAGAACAGACCATACTCTGGCAGTTGTTAACTTCTCCTGGGGAGGGGTAACTGGCCTTAAGAAGGTTGTGGTAAGTGCAAACCTACCAGTCGAATGCTTGCTTGGCAATGACTTAGAGACTTCTGCTTGGGCAGAAGTGGAGCTCAGGACCCATGCAGAAATGCTGGGGATCCCTGCAGATGTGTTTGCTGTGACCAGGTCACAAGCCAAAATGTCTAGCACTGAACAGGCCTTGGATTCTGGAAGAATGGACCAAGTGCCTTCCAAGAGGAGGAGTAGTAGGGTTAAGGCAGTGCCTTCCCCCTTGGCTCAGGAGGAAGATCAGTCCCTTGAGGGGGATGATCTCAGCCCTGAAGAAGGAACTGTCCCAGAGGAACTTGAACCTGACCAGGTTGAGTTCTTGGGGACAGGGGGACCTTCTAGGGCAGATCTGAGCCAGGAGCAGCAGAGCTGCCCCTCCCTTGAACCCCTCAGACAGCAAGCTGCTGCTGAGGCTGCTGGGAAAGCTAGTGGTCCCCATACAGTGTATTGGGATGATGGACTCCTGTACTCAGAGAGTAGAGACCCCAAGCCTGGTGCTACCAGGAGGTTGGTAATACCTTTGAAGTTCAGGGGCTTCCTATTGACCCTAGCCCATGATATTCCCTTAGCAGGACACCTGGGCCAGAACAAGACTTGGGACAGAATTGTCCCTCACTTTCACTGGCCCCACATGTCTGAAGACAGTAAGGAGTTTTGTCGCTCCTGTGTAACCTGCCAAGCCAGTGGCAAAGCAGGTGGCACTACAAAGGCCCCCCTGATACCACTACCTGTGGTGGGGGTGCCCTTTGAGAGGGTAGGGATTGACATTGTTGGTCCCATGGATCCCCAAACAGCCTCTGGGCACAGGTTTATCCTGGTGGTAGTGGATCATGCCACCAGGTACCCAGAAGCTATTCCCCTCAGGACCACTACAGCACCTGTGGTGGCAAGGGCCCTCCTGGGAATCTTCTCAAGAGTGGGCTTTCCTAAGGAGGTAGTATCAGACAGGGGTGCTAACTTCATGTCTGGGTACTTAAAAGCAATGTGGAAGGAGTGTGGAGTGACTTATAAGTTCACCACACCCTATCACCCACAATGCAATGGTTTAGTTGAGAGATTCAACAAAACCTTGAAGGGCATGATTAAAGGGCTCCCAGAAAAGCTTAGGCGTAGATGGGACATACTCTTGCCCTGCCTTTTATTCGCATATAGGGAGGTGCCTCAGAAGGGGGTTGGTTACAGCCCTTTTGAACTTCTGTTTGGCCACCCTGTGAGGGGTCCACTGTGCTTGGTGAAGGAAGGATGGGAGTTACCTCTCAAGCCCCCAAAGCAAGATATAGTGGACTATGTACTTGGTCTCCGCTCCAGGATGGCTGAGTACATGAAAAAGGCAACCAAAAACCTTGAGGCTAGCCAGGAACTTCAGAAGGCCTGGCATGACCAAAGGCTGTTCTGACTGTGTACCAGCCAGGACAGAAGGTGTGGGTGTTGGAGCCAGTGGCCCCAGCAGCTCTCCAAGACAAATGGAGTGGACCCCACACTATTGTTGAGCAGAAGGGTGAGGTCACTTACTTAGTGGACCTGGGAACACCCAGGAGTCCCCAAAGGGTTCTCCATGTCAACAGACTAAAGCCATATGTGGACAGGGCAGACATGGGCTTGCTCATGGCTACTGATGAGGGGCAGGAGGAAGAGAGTGACCCACTCCCTGACCTGCTCTCACAGAACCCTGACGATGGGTCAGTTGATGGTGTAGCCTTGGCAGGCAGCCTCACTACCCAGCAACAAACTGATTGCAGGCAAGTCCTCAATCAGTTTAGACATATGTTTTCACTGACACCCAGTCAGACCACCTGGTGCACTCATGAAGTGGACACTGGGGACAGTCTGCCTATTAAAAACAAGATTTATAGGCAACCTGACCATGTCAGGGACTGTATCAGGACTGAAGTCCAGAAAATGTTGGAGTTGGGAGTAATTGAACCCTCAGATAGCCCTTGGGCTAGTCCAGTAGTCCTGGTACCGAAACCTCACACCAGTGGTGGGAAGAGAGAGATGAGGTTTTGTGTAGACTACAGGGGTCTCAATGCAGTCACTAGGACTGATGCCCATCCCATACCCAGGGCAGATGAGCTCATAGATACTTTGGCCTCTGCCAAATATCTCAGCACATTTGACCTAACAGCTGGCTACTGGCAGATCAGACTAGCTGATACTGCAAAGCCCAAAACAGCATTTTCAACCCCTAGTGGGCATTATCAATTTGTGGTAATGCCCTTTGGTCTGAAAAATGCACCTGCCACTTTCCAGAGGTTGGTGAACACAGTTCTCACAGGACTGGAAGCCTATAGTGCAGCTTATCTAGATGATATTGCTGTCTTTAGCTCCACCTGGGAGGATCACCTGGTCCACCTCAGGAATGTTTTACAGGCCCTGCAAAAGGCAGGCCTGACTATCAAGGCCACTAAGTGCCAGATAGGGCAGAGTCAGGTTGTGTACCTGGGCCACCTTGTGGGTGGAGGCCAGGTTCAACCTTTGCAGAGCAAGATCCAGACCATCATGGACTGGACTGCTCCCACTACCCAGACTCAGGTGAGAGCCTTCTTAGGCCTGACTGGGTACTATAGGAGATTTGTCAAGGGGTATGGATCAATAGTGACACCCTTGAATGACTTAACTTCTAAGAAAATGCCCAAAAAGGTTCAGTGGACAGTTAGCTGTCAAAAGGCATTTGATGACCTCAAGCAGGCCATGTGCACTGCTCCAATTCTGCAGAGTCCTGATTACTCCAAAAAGTTCATTGTTCAAACAGATGCATCTGAATTGGGGGTAGGGGCTGTACTGTCACAATTGAATGAAGAAGGTCAGGATCAGCCAGTAGCTTTTATTAGCAGAAGGCTGACCCCTAGAGAGAAACGTTGGTCAGCCATAGAGAGGGAGGCCTTTGCTGTGGTCTGGGCTCTGAAGAAGTTGAGGCCATACTTGTTTGGTACACACTTCCTGGTTCAGACAGACCATAAGCCCCTCTTATGGCTAAAACAAATGAAGGGTGAAAACCCCAAACTGCTTAGGTGGTCCATTTCCCTACAGGGGATGGACTTTACAGTGGAACATAGGCCTGGGAGTAACCATGCGAATGCAGATGGACTCTCTAGGTATTTCCACTTAGAACATGAAGACTTAACTGGGCAAGGTTAGTTTAATGTCCCTACGTTTGGGGGGGTTGTGTAGGAGAGTAGGATCTGCTTCACATGGGTACCCCCACTTTTTGCTGATGCTTCACTGGTTTTCGACATTAGTCTGGCTGGGGCCCTGCTATTCAGAACCCCAGCCTAGCTGTTTCCTCTTTAAAAGGGTCTCCATGTGCCTTAGGCACATCACTGATTGGGATCTGGAGTGCCCTTATAAGTCCCTAGTATATGGTATACTATGTACCAAGGGCATAGGTACCTCAGAGGCCTGCCAGGGGCTGCAGCATATATTATGCCACCCCTGGGAGGCCATCCAAACTGACACCACAGGTCTGCTACTGCAGCCTGGGTAAGGTGGTGCATGCACCCCTTACTGTGGTATAGGTTACCTATATCACTAAAAGCATACACACATATAAACCTATAAGTCACTCCTAAGGCAGGCCTTATCAATCCTAAAGGCAGAGTGCATGGTTCCTATGTGAGAGGGTGCCCCTGCATGAGCAGGGCCCCTCTGCAGCGTTCGGAGACCATCTCTGATGCTGTTTGTAGTGCAGCCTGACCATATACTCTTAAGCGCATTATATCCTCGCGGTAAAATGCTAACTTTGGAATGGCTGCACCTAAACATGTCGTGTTTGGTGTCAAACATCTTGGAATACTACCCCCCGCCAATCCTGGCGGCGGGGGTAGCATTCCACCCTTCTAGAGGAAAGGCATGTTAACTCTGACGAGTCCGGTAACTTCTTTCCAGAGCCCTGGCATCACAAAATGGATGCTGCTGCCACAGACACGAGTCTGGCCTCCTGCTGCTGGACGAAACTCCGGCAGGGGAGGCCTGGACAATAGGTTTCCTGTCCCAGGGAGGTGTGACCACCTCCCCAGACAGGACAATGTGTATTGGGGCTGGGCGGGAGCACTTTCGGGTGCTTTGAAGTCCTGCACTGGGGGCACATTTGGTGTCCCTGTGCATACCCCAGTTCAAACCGGATCAGGGGCTCGCAGCCCCTGCTTTGGCGCGAACTGGACAAAGGGAAAGGGGTGTAGCCACCCCTCTGCCCTGACCCACCCATAGGTGGGGCCACAGAGTAGTCCATCCCCTATTTTTAGAATAAAGGTAGGAACCCAGTCCTTAGGACTTTAGATTATACCTGGACGAAACTCTGACACTGAATCCTGGACCTTCGACGCTCTACGACAAGATTAGAGGACTGAAGAATCTCCCTTGGGGTCAAGGAGTGACTCCCCTGCTTGGCAGGCACCAAAGAAGCATCTGTCCGGTTCGCATCACTGAAGCTCCCGTCGGACGCCGAAGTCATCGCATCACCAGAGGTGGATTCTCAGACTTCCCCGAGGCTACCCTGAGTCCCCAGCAAAGCTGAGGCCCGTGGCTATCGTGGGTGACTTGAGACCGTGACCCCTGGACACCGAGCACACTTGCAAGTGCACCATCTTCTGGGTCTCCCAAGAAGTCGTGCTTTGGGCTCCGAGTAGCCCTAGCCTCCAGCACCACCTGCACCGAAGATCACTGGCCCCCACTCCACGAGTGTCCTGTAAGCCAGCTCCACGTGCGGCGTCACGAGGCTCCTTCGCGGTCGCTAGCCCGTTGGCTAGTAGCCCTTGACGAAGGCCAATCTTTTCTTTACTTGGCATCCTGGTTGCTCCAGGCCTGCCCTCACTTACCCTCGCTGGGTGAGTTCCCCAGACCTTGCTGGTCTGCATCATCGACGATCTACATCTTACTCGAGACTTGCCGTTGCCAAGGCTTGTTGGGTCCAATCCGGTCGCCGACACCTCAGCACTCGACAGACATCGAGCACCAGCCCGAATCCTGCTCCTGGTCGCCGACAACGCCTCCCGGACCTCGTGGCTGAAGAGTCAAGACGACCATCACCGCACCTGAAGCACTCGACATCGGTGGGCATCTGTCCATCGCCTTCCTGGTCACTGGCTAGTGACCCAGACTCTGTCCCCTCTGCTTTCAGGTTCTTCAGAACTCCGATCCACTCTTGGATCCACCCGGACACTTTTCTCCTGGTCGCCAGCAGCACTTTGCAGCAGATCGCCATACGAAACGACGACGAAACCCGACCCCGAAAGGCACCTATGCACCCGGCTTCCCTGGGTGAGGTAACACGAGTACTCCGGTGCTCCCGTGGGTAGAGACTCTTCAAAGTCCTAGATCTCAAAGGGTTTTGTCCTAGTCCTATTTTAAGTGTCCCTTTCCTCTATTTTCCCGATCCCGACTTTCTCCATAGAAGTTAACGGCGTATCGCGGTTGTGTATTTACACTGCACGCGTCTCCCGTGGGTCCCCTGTGTCACTACCTTGGGTGGTTCCTTGTGGTCCAAGCACTTCTAGAGGCTCTAGGCCTAGTGTCTAGTTCAGTCGTGGTTCGCATACCACTTTATTGGTATATGGTTTGGTACGCCCCTAGGGCCCAAACGTGTATTTGTGCTATTACTGTGAATTAAGATCTTATAACCTATGTACTTCGAACTCTAGCCTCATAAAGAGACTAGAGGGGTGTGTTTAGTAATAAATACATATATTTTGAATATATACCTGGTGTGGTGCTCTTTCATTTGGTCACTCAAGAGATTATAGACTGGTAAAACAAGCTGCTTTACATTCCTTCAAGACTTAGCCTGAAGGCTGCTCTCCATAGCTACCACTAGGATAGCTTTCAATAAGGTTGTCTTTAACCTACCTACCATAAGAGTCGATTTGGACTGGTGCAAGGTGCCCACTATAATTAGTGGACAGCATATGCCAGGCCAACTTCTCACAATAATACACTTGGAGAATGCAACTGTTAAATGCATGAATACTAATAATCACAAGCAGCAAATAATACTGGACGTCCTGCAAGAAATCAGAATGATATATACACTAAATACATCTAATGATTACTTTGGATGTGTACCCAGACTCACTTAAACATCACAAATTCAATACTCAAAGAAAACACCTCAGATGATTATAGCCACTGGAAACTGAAGGTGCACACTGACAGTCACGCATCACAATGACTGTTGTAGCCACTGGAAACTGAATATGCTCACAAACAGCCATGCATCACAATGGCAACAATCAAAAATCAAACACTTCACCTGGTGCAATCTTCATCCTGGCCCACTCCAGAGTGGGGGACTCAGCAACCAGATGCCTGCACTGACGGTGCGTTCACCGTTCAGGCTCAAACAACCCTGGTTTCTAAGTCAACAAACCACAGCTTTATAGTCTCAAAACACACTAGAAGGTTCCGAGAGACCTTCCCTCTGCGCCAAGGAAACTTACTGGAATTGGCCACCTTCCATGCAAGCATTCCAGGGCAAAAGGAGTTCACACGTTCCTTCTGCATTCTCACATGTTGCGGCCTTTAACTTAACGAAGCTTACGAAAGCCTCTGGCGGTACATTTAACAATCTCCTCTCCAAAAACAAAGCAACCTTGAACATGAATAACCCAAACAACTTGAGCACTCTGGGGGCTTGCCTGTGCGCACAAAAAGCTCAAGCAAGACAGAGTCACAATTCAAGATGACATGAGGGCATGTCAAAGCCAATAGCAAGAACTTCATAATACTTCCCAATGTACAACACAATGCACATTTGTGCACCACTGCCTATAGCATCACACACTTCATCTCTCAATGTACAACACAATGCACATTTGTGCACCACTGCTTATAACACTGCACACTGCATCTCTCAATGTACAACACAATGTACATTTGAGCACCACTGCTTATAACACTGCTCTTCGAAACCAAGAAGTATATTCCACATCTCTCTCCCTCTCATGCTTTCAAATGCACATCCCACACGTTCTGTTCTTGACAAGGCTGTCCAACTCCGTGACAGCTCCCACTTCAAAACTACGAGATTACATGAGAGAAATCTTCAAGTGAAACAAGGCATATGCAGGACGTACATTCATGCTAGGGTAATGTAAAACACCAAAAGTCAATTAAAATGATGATAGTCAAAGGTCATCACGTGGTTTCAAACCGGGACTGCGGAAACTGGGGTTACCAGGCAGGCCAACTAAGCCATCTTTGGGTTGCTAGAACTCGACAACTATACCACAGAAGAGGAGGGGGACGATGCAAAAGGTTCCCTTTACGTCGGGTGTCTAGTGAAACAGTTAGTAGTCAACAAGACCACCACAAGCCTTAGTCCTAGCAAAAATCACGACTGGGTCAATCTTCTTCCAGAGATCCTGGGAACATTGTAGAGAGCTGAGACTCGCTGAGCTTCAGGACCATACTTCCCAGAAGGCACGTGGCTGGTTACTTTCAGGCTGGTCCATGTCAAAGCCCGGCGGACAGTCCTTCTTTGGATCTTAGAAGTGCAGTTTGTGCCTGCCGACTACAGGGGACCAGTACCTCTAGCCCTATGGAGTCCTGATTAAGCCTTTGGGTCGCAGAGGGGTTTGCCTACCTTTTGGAACTGGTCTCTGGTCCTGGACAAGTCATGGTCCAGCGGGTGCAGGAGGATGCCACAGGTGCAGTACTTCGCGCCTCTTCTTTGTTGAGTCTTGCCTTGTGCTGACATGGGTCTCTTCTTTGTCCTTTTCTTCTTTAGACCAGATCTAGAGTTCTGGTGTCAGGGGTGTCCCTTAAACCCTGGAGTTAAGGGATGTTTAGGGGTGTGAGGGCTAGTAGCCAATGGGTTGCTAGCCCTTAGGCTAATCCGTCCTTGATGTCAGAACAACCTTGGGGGTATATATATATATTTTTTTTTTTAGAGAGTTTTATAAAGCGTGAACTAGACCTGAGACATCGGGTATCAGAGCGCTTTACACGAGCACCAGTTTCGTTACAGTTGAACACATATGTCACCAAACTACCCAGAACCCACAATTCTCAGGACTTTTCAAGATGGCACGGGCCATCCTCGGCTGTACAGATTCACTAGCCCACCCTAGAGGTGTGGCTAGCCTTTGGGGGGTGTACGCCTCCTGAATACCTAATTTTCCACCTGCTCGCACACAGGAGTGCCTGAGGGGAGGAGGGGACCTTTGTCTCCACAAGTCACTTACATATCAGAGGCGGTGAAGCCTTTGAGGCTCACTGCCCTGATGGGTCGTTCACTAGCCATCCTTGGAGGGAAGAGATGTGGCCTCCTTCCTGCCCAGGTCTTTTTTCTTATGTCCTCTAGGAGTGATAGCACTCACCAGCAGGAGGTCAGACTTCTGTCTTGGCGACAAAATGTTCAGAAAGCTGGCCAAGGTGCAAGGTGACTCGGTATCTTGGTGGGCACCCTCTAAGGGTGCCATCTGGGTGCATTCAGCTCACCCTTGACCGAATCGTGTCGGGGTAATAAAAGCATGGAGTTTGATCTCAAACATGCCTGGAATCGGTAGTACCATTATGGAGCTGGCTATCTTAGTTTTGTCCGGTAGCCAGTCCACATTAACCTATGGACCGCCGTTCACTTACAGTAAACTTGAACGGCAAGGTTATTGTAGAGATATATAAGTCTGTACATATATGCCTACGCAATTAATATACTGCACCCTGCCTTCTGGGCTTTAGGAGGCCTACCTTAGGGGTAACATATATTTTAAGGGAGTGCAGTGACTCTGTCACACATAGTGTGTGCAGAGTCCCTCTCGAGCAGGGTAGCTGCTCGTGCAAGCTGTGATGGCAAACCTGCAGACTTTGCTTTTAGTCGGGTCACTTAGGGTGGCACAAAAAGTGCTGAAGCCCTGGTGACCCCTTTAACATCCCTGCCCTGGGTACCACTGGTACCATCTACTAGGGACTTATAAGGAGGGGTTAAAGTATATTGCCAATTGGGTGTACCAATTCACATTACTTTGCGAGACTGAGCACTGGCACTGGGGTCAGGTTAGCAGGTCCAGTGCACTTTCAGTTCTTTTGCCACAGCATCCAGAGCAAAAAGTGTGTGTGTGGGGGGGACATCCTAAAAAGGGCACTTTCCTAGAACAGTCATGAATTGAAAGATATCTTCCTGTTTATTAGGGGCTTCAGTCATGTTTTGGGGGCAGTAGATTGTTTTGCTTTGTGTTAGTTTATGTTTGTAGTCAGTTAAGCCTTCTCTGAAGTTACTGTAGCAATCTTCGTTCTAGTTTTTCTGCTACTGGTGCTCGAGGCCTGAAAGTTTTAGTTTAGCCTCTTAATTCCTCTGAGAACCGAGGCTCTGGCCCTGCTCTACTGGCTACCGGACAGTTTTTCAGAGGGGCAATATAGTCACTGATTGATTTTAGCCATTGAGAAAACTCGGTATCCACAGCATTTCCACCATCACTCAGCACAGGAGCTGTCCCTTGAGGTGCTTCCAGCATGGCTTCTCTGTTGATATGGTTACATGTCCAGATAGATTTAATTCCAGTGTCATGAGGCTTACTTTGTGTTAGACCAGGCACCATTGGCGTGGGTCTCCCCTGCATTTTTTGCCTTTGCCTCCTGTGTTTTTGCTGTAGGTTTGACTCCGTTTTGCTGTTCTAGATGCTTTGGGCACTTTGCCACTGCTGATTTAGTGCCAAAGTGCAAGTGCTCCCTTTGTAAATTACTGTTATGGATTGGTGTTTCGATGATTGGCTATTGGATTTACTAGTCAGTCCCTAGTACAGTGCACCGTGGGTGCCCGGGCCTGTAAATCAAATGCTGCTAGTGGGCTTGCAGCACTGTTTGTGCCACCCACAGAATCCACCTGTAAATGTAACTCTGGCCTGCCATTGCAGAGCCTGTGTGCAGTCTGGGACTGCCATGTCAACTTGGCAAGTGCACCCACTTGCCAGGCCCTAACCTTCCCTTTTCTTACATGTCAGACGCCCCTAAAGTAGGCCCAAGGTACCCCTGTGGGCAGGGTGCAGTGTATGTGAAAGGTAGGACATGCCCTGGTGTGTGTGGCATGTCCTGATAGTGAATTACTGCTAATTTCGTTTTTCACTATTGCAAGGCTACCTGTTCCCATAGGACAGAATGGGGAGTATGTTTATAACACCTTATAAACATAACTGGCCCTGGGAACAAGGTAGTAAAATAAAGTTTAGTATGCCTGAACTCAGAAAGTTAAAGTGCATCTTTTATGGAGGGTGATTTTTACATTCTGTGTTTGAAAATACCACTTTTACAAAGTAGGTATTTTCTTGCCTAACCATCCAGTGTGCCTCTGCTAGGTTTGTGTATTGCATGTCTGGCTTTTGGATGACAGAGGCTGGAGAAGGGCAGTGGCTCCAGAAGTCTGATGAGTCAGGGCTGGGCTGAATAGACCTGGGCTGCATTTAGAGTAGGGGGAGGAGATTTCCTTTCACCTGAATGGGCCTGGTCTGCCTTCAACAATGCCGTCTCCACCTCCTGCCAGGAAGCTGCACCAGTGAGGACAGAACTGTTTTTGGCTGGGTACGGACACTCTCTGCCTTCAGAGAACAAAGGATTTTGGTGTACAAAAAGAGGGGCCCAGACCCCAGACTTTTAGATCACTTCTGTGAATCAAGAGGAACCTTTGCCAAGGAGAAGAGCCGGAGAAGCTGAGGAGGAATACTGCCCCTGTGCTGTTTGCTGTCTGGGGTTGGCCTGCAGTGGCTGCTTGCTGCCAAGGAAAGGAGAAAAGGACTTTGCTGTTTGCTTTGTCACCTGTTTGAAAGAAGATCTCCAAGGGCTTGAAACTGAGCTTGCCTCCTGTTCTGAAGTCTCAGGGACACAAAGACTTCACCACCAGCTCCCCTGAATTTCCTTGCTGGGAATTCTAATCTGCAAAGAGGTGCCTGTTGCTGATCTGGACCTCTAGAGACTCTTTTCCGCTGGGAGCTGGAAAATCGGCGCAACTTTGAAGAAGCGAGACGCATCCGCACCTGTTTCCAACGAATCGCCGAAGAAACCGTTGCAGCGCTGCCACGGCTTGAGAAATCGCTGCACGCCGCATCGAGTTCACCGATCTCCGAAGTCCGAGATCGCCGCACCGAGTCCGACGCAAGGCCTGCTGTGCGGCTGCACGAGTTCACGCATCGTCACCGGATCGTCACATCGCATCGAGTCGCCAAGTCTGTTGCATCGTTGGGGGACGCAGTAAGAAACCGACGTATCACCTCCCCACGCAGTAAGAAACCGACGCATCACCTCCTCTTTGGTAAGGAACCGACGCATCACCTCCCCGAAGCAAGGAACCGACGCCTCACCTTCCCTGAGTGTAAGGAACTTACGCATCACCTTCCCTGCAGCCCATTTTGTTTGTTTACGTGACGCATCCCAGGTACTTTGTGAGAAAAGTGTCTCATCTGCAATTTTGCTTGAACTGAACTATTTCTACCATCTGAAAGTCATATTTCTATTACTGTATTGTGGATTTTTGTCGTTTGGTCTTGTTTTGGTTTAGATAAAGATTCCTTATTTTTCTAAACTGGTGTGGTGTCCATTTGTAGTGTTTTCACTGTATTACTGTATGTGTTCACAAATGCTTACACTGCCTCTGAGATAAGCCTGTCTGCTCGTGCCAAGCTACCAAGGGGGTGAGCAGGGGTTATTTTAGAAGTGTATCCCCCTTACCCCGACTAGAAGCAAGGGTTCCTATTTGGACAAAGGTACCTACCTCTGCCAACTAGAGACCCGCATTTCTAACATTGGTGGCAGTGGTGGGATCTGGACTTGCATTTGTGACTTACATACAGTGATTGGTGTACACTACTAGTATAGTGCAGACCATTACGCAACCACACATACATTTGGTAGAGTTTTTTCCTTGGAATTGTTTTGCATCTTGAGAACTGCCAATTTTCACCATGAGTAAACCAGTATCCATTGCATCTGTGGATATCGAATTTGAGGAGGAAAACTGTTGATACCTACACTGTGCCACAACGTAAAGCTGTCTGCGAAAAATTTAAAATCTCTGTGAGAGGCCTCACCAGAAAGGAGGAATACCAAAAGGCGCTGAGGGCCTGGTTGGAGTCAATGAATGCCAGTGAGCATACCGAGGAGCCTATGGTGGAGGGAGAGAATTTAGACGGGCAGCAGGAGGGGCTGTTTGGCCTGACTGGGGGGAGGTTGCCTTCCAGAATGGGCAGCAGTGTGCCTTCAAAGGGTCTGTCTCCAGAGGAGTTGGATGACAGGGAGAGAAGCAGAGTGCATGAATTGGAGCTTTCTAAGCTCAAGCTGGGGAGCCAGGGTGACCTAGAGAATAAGAGATTGGAGTTGGAGAGCAAGAAATTGGCCATGGAGGAAACGAAGATGCTTTTAGAGCATGAGAGAGGGTTGAGGGAGTTGGATCTTAAAGCAAAGAGTTTAGAGATCAATTCCTCTGGTGGCAGCACACCATCAGTGCCTGGGGAAGGAAAGGTATACATTCCCAAAGATGTTATCAAAGATTTCATGAAGCATGAGGACATTGGGCAGTGGTTTAAGGCCTATGAAGTAGCGATGAGGTCCCACTGGGTCCCTGAGAAGGATTGGGAAGCGGAGTTGTTGGGCCGCTTTGTCAGTGAAGGGAGAGAAACCTTGCTGAACTTGCCCACTGAGGATCAGCTGTCCTATGCCCTCATGAAGGAAACCTTGATAGCCAGGTATGGGTTGACCCCAGAGCTTTATAGGCAGAAATTTAGAAACTGTAAGAAGCTGGAGTCAAGTACTTAGGTGGAGTATGTGTCCTATTTTTGCAGAGCACTGGATGGTTGGGTGAAGGGTAGCAAGGTGAATGATTTGCAGGGGCTCTATGATTTGGTTGCATGGGAGCACAGGTCAGAAAATTGTTTTCCAGAGCTATGCCAGCACTTGCTTGACAGTAAGCTGACTGATCCCAGAAAGCTTGCTGTGGAGGCGGAACGCTGGGTCAGCACCAGGGTCCAAAAAGGTCGTGTGGGAGACTCCGCCAAAGGTGGGCAGGGTCCCCAGCAGGAGAGTGGCGGGGAAAAGGGTAAACAGAAGGAGTTCCAAAAAGGGCCCCAAAGTAATCCCCAAGGGAACCATGGTAAGGGTTCCCAGCCTCCCACTGAAAAGAAGCCATGGATTCCAACAGGTAAGCCTGTTCAGAGGGGTTCCAAGGCGTGTTATGGTTGTGGTCAGGTGGGCCACTTCCAAGGGGATCCTAGGTGTCCCAAAAATGTTACCACTGAACCCACTGGTGCACCGCCCCGGCAGATGGCTAGTTTAGCCTTGCGGGAGGAGTCGGGTGCCCAAGATGGGTGGGGTCCCGCAGAGATGTCCCTGGTCTCTTTAGGAGACAGTGAGATGGTCCCTAGAGCTCATCTGCCTGATAACACTAAAAAGTACAGGCAGTGAGTGACCATCAATGGCCTTAGTGTGGAGGCTCTGAGAGACACCGGAGCCAGTGTGACAGCTGTCAGTTGTCAGCTGGTGTCTGAAGAGCAGGTGGTCCCCAACGCATTCTACCCAGCAGTTGCCGCTGACAATTCAGAGTGCCTCTGCAAAGTGGCACAGGTTCCCTTTGAGTGGGGGGGGGTCTCAGGTACCTTGAAAGTAGCTGTGAGGCTACAGCCTGTTGACTGTCTGCTATGCAATGGTTTGGAGAGCTCCCCTTGTTCAAAGGTGGAGCGGAGGTCTCATTTAGAGATGTTGGGTCTGCCTGAGTGGGCTTGCATGACCACTCGGTCCATGGCAGCCGGTAAGGGCATTCAAGAGGACCTGGAGCCTGAAAGAGCAGCACAGGTGCCTGCCAGAAAGAGAAGAGGCAGGGGGCGCGGGAAACCGGCTCCCGAAGATCCCACGGTCCAGGAGGAGGCAAACCTTGAGGGGGAGGCCCTGGAGCCTACAGGGGAACAAGTGGCTGAACTGGGGGGCCTGCCTGAGCTGACCCATTGGCAGCAGGAAGGAGGCCCCTCCAGGGAAGAATTCTGCCAGGAGCAGCAGAAGTGCCCTTCTCTTGTTGGTTTGCGGCAGCACGCTGCAAACCAGGCAGCAGGTGATCAGTCCAGATCACATTGGATCTACTGGGAGAATGGTCTCCTGTATAGCGAGCCTAAGGTTGCTGAGCCTGGGTCAGCCCATGTGCTGGTGGTACCCCAGCGCTTCAGAGCCTTCCTACTGGGTCTGGCTCATGATCTGCCTTTAGCAGGGCATTTGGGGCAAGACAAGCCCTTTGAAAGTCTTGTCACCCACTTTTACTGACCCCAAATGCGTAAGAGTTCTGTCACTCATTGTAGGTCTTGCCAGACTTGCCAGGCAAGTGGTAAGAGTGGGAGTAAGTGTAAGGCTCATCTCCAACCTTTCCCTGTGGTCAACACCCCCTTTGAGAGGGTGGGTATTTACATTGTGGGACCTCTGGATCCCAAGTCAGCCATGGGCAACAGGTTTATCCTGGTCTTGGTGGACCATGCCACCCGGTACCCGGAAGCCATCCCTCTCTGGACTGTGATGGCCCCCGTAGTGAGTCGTGCATTGATGGGGATTTTCTCCCGTGTGGGGTTCCCCAGAGAGGTGGTGTCCGACCGTGGTACCAACTTCATATCGAAGTATATGAAGTCCCTGTGGGAGGAGTGCGGTGTTACATACAAGTTTACTACCCCCAAGGTAATGGGCTGGTTGAGAGATTCAACCGGACCCTGAAGGGCATGATTATCGGTCTTGGTGAACCCATGAGTAGTAAGTGGGACGTCCTCTTACCATGCCTTTTGTTTGCTTACAGAGAGGTGCCCCAGAAGTCCTTAGGGTTCAGTCCCTTTGAGCTGCTCTACGGTCATCCTGTAAGAGGACCTCTGAGTCTGGTGAAAGAAGGCTGGGAGAAAGCTCCCAGTAAACCTCTCCAGGATGTATTTAGCTACATGCTGGCCTTCAGAAACCAGACTAAGCGCTTTAGACAACTCGCTCGGGCGAATCTGGAAGCCAGCCAGGAGGAGATGAAACAGTTGTATGATCAGAATGCCACTCTGATCGAGTTTCAGCCTGGACAAAAAGTATGGGTCATGGCCCCAGTGGAGCCCTGTGCGCTCCAGGATAAGTGGACCAGACCATTTGAGGTGGTGGAGTACAAGAGCAACGTCACCTGCTTGGTGGACTTGCAGTCTCCCAGGAACCCTTTGTGGGTCCTGCATGTGAACCGCTGGAAGCCCCACTTGGAGAGCTCCGAAGTGGACAAGCTCCGAGCAACAGATGCTGGAATGGAAGAGGAGACTGAGCCTCTTCCTGACCCCCTGTCTGCAAAGGAGCACAATGGGTCAGTGGACGGTGTATCACTCTCCCCTGCCCTGACTCCTGAACAGCAGAGTAAACTGTCGCCAACTATTGGGTCAGTTTGCTCCTCTGTTCTCCCTGACCCCTGGTGTCATTCAGTGGTGTGTCAATGACGTGGACACCGGGGACAGTCCTCCTTTAAAACACAAAATTACAGAGTGACTGACAGGGTCAAGGCTTGCATCAAGGAGGTGGTCTCCAAGATGTTAGCGCTAGGGGTGGTTGAGCCCTCAAACAGTCCTTGGGCCAGTCCATTGGTCCTGGTCCCAAAGGCTGCCCCACCCGGTGTCACGCCAGAACTCCGGTTCTGTGTGGACTACCGAGGGCTCAATTCGGTCACCAGGACTGATGCGCACCCCATCCCCAGAGCTGATGAGCTCATAGATCGATTGGGAGCTGCCTGGTACCTCAGTACGTTTGACTTAACGTCTGGGTACTGGCAGATTGCCTTAACTGATAGGGCAAAGGAGAGGTCAGCATTCTCCATGCCAGAGGGGAACTACCAATTCCGGGTGGTGCCCTTTGGGTTGAAGAATGCCCCTGCCACCTTTCAGAGGTTGGTCAACCAGGAGTTGGCTGGACTGAAGGTTTTCAGTGCCGCATACGTGGATGACATTGCAGTGTTCAGTGCCACTTGGGAGGAACATCTGCACCACCTCTGGGAAGTGTTGAAGGCTCTGCAGAGGGCAGGCATCACGATCAAGGTGAGTAAGTGCCAGATCGGGCAGGGTGCAGTGGTGTACTTGGGACACCAGGTAGGGAGCGGCCAGGTGGTGCCCCTACAGCCCAAGATTGATACCATTCTGGCTTGGGAACCCCCCAAGACCCAGACAGAGGTGAGAGCCTTTTTAGGACTCACAGGGTATTGCAGGAGATTTGTAAAGGGGTATGGCACCATTCTTGCCCCCTTGATGAAGCTGACTTCCAGGAAGCAGCCCAAGAAGGTGAATTGGACTGACGCCTGCCAGAAGGCTTTTGATGCCCTGAAATCTGCCATGTGCACAGCGCCCGTGCTTCAGGCGCCCAACTTCTCAAGGGAATTCATTGTGCAGACAGATGCTTCAGAGCATGGTGTGGGAGCAGTGCTCTCACAGCTAAATAAGGAGGGCCTAGACTGACCCGTAGCCTTCATTAGTAGGAGGTTATTTCTACAGGAGCAGAGGTGGAGTGCGATTGAGCGTGAGGCATTTGCTGTGGTCTGAAGAAGCTGAGGCCATACTTATTTGGGACTCACTTCCGGGTTCAGACAGACCACAGGCCCCTCAGATGGTTGATACAAATAAGGGGTGAGAATCCAAAGCTGTTGAGGTGGTCCATTTCCCTTCAGGGGATGGACTTCATGGTGGAACACCGCCCTGGTACAGAACACGCCAATGCTGATGGTCTGTCCAGATTTTTCCACCTTAGTGAAGAGAACTCCCAAGAGGGTGTGTAGTTCTCCCCACACTTCAGCTGGAGGAGACATGTGTTAGACCTGGCACCATTGGCGTTGGTCTCCCCTGCATTTTTTGCCTCTGCCTCCTGTGTTTTTGCTGTAGGTTGGACTCCGTTTTGCTGGTCTAGATGCTTTGGGCACTTTGCCACTGCTGATTTAGTGCCAAAGTGCAAGTGCTACCTTTGTAAATTACTGTTATGTATTGGTGTTTCCATGATTGGCTATTGGATTTACTAGTCAGTCTCTAGTACAGTGCACCGTTTGTGCCCGGGGTTTGTAAATCAAATGCTGCTAGTGCGCTCCTCACTCGGTAAGGAACCGACGCATCACCTCCCCTGCGCTGCAGTAAGGAACCAACGCATGACCTCCCCCGAAGCAAGGAACTGATGCATCACCTTCCCTGAGTGTAAGGAATTGACGCATCACCTTCCCTGCCGCCCATTTTGTTTATTTGCGTGACGCATCCCAGGTACTTTGTGAGAAAAGTGTTGCATCTGCAATTTTGCTTGAACTGAACTATTTCTACCATCTGAAAGTCATATTTTTATTACAGTATTGTGGATTTTTGTCGTTTGGTCTTGTTTTGGTTTAGATAAAGATTCATTATTTTTCTAAACTGGTGTGGTGTCCATTTGTAGTGTTTTCACTGTATTACTGTATGTGTTCACAAATGCTTTACACACTGCCTCTGAGATAAGCCTGTCTGCTCGTGCCAAGCTACCAAGGGGGTGAGCAGGGGTTATTTTAGAAGTGTATCCCCCTTACCCTGACTAGAAGCAACGGTCCCTATTTGGACAAAGGTACCTACCTCTACCAACTAGAAACCCCCATTTCTAACACTTTGATATTGAACCAGAAGTGTAAACCTGATCATCGAATGGTCATTCCAAGTGACAGGCGTCACTTGTAGGTCCCTCAGATTCACACTGAGTCCAAATCAAACCAAGCGAATGTCCTTGGACTAGATATATGCTGATTATGTTTTTAAAAAATCTATAAAATCCATGAAGTCTTGATCCTTGGGTCCCGCCCCAATGTCATTGGCACAATAATTCAAAATACCAAGTATTATCATTTGTGAGTAATGAACCTCGTGGACGCGCCCTTCTGCTTCCTCCGCTTTCGGAAGTCGGAAGCTGATCGCCGCTCAGCCAGCAGTTGCCGTCCCATCTGCCCACTCCAGCCCAGCCCCCCACCCCAGGCCTCCTGCGGGCCCCGCTGCCTTAGCCCAAGTCTCTCACAGGCACCGTAGACCAGGTCCCGCATCCCGCAGTCTTATCCCCTGTGGCTCGGAGGCCCGAGGGTCTCGACCCCCTACACTAAGCCCAGCGCAGATGTGCTTGTGTTCCTGCGATGCTCCTTTCAACCCTCAAGGAGCACGCAGGGGTGGCACCAGTTCTGGCACACCACACCATCAGCGGACTGCATCGAAGAGCAGGAGTAGTGGCCGGCACCCACCACAGGACATCATCAGACCAGAGGTGGGGCAGCAATCTCTTCTCCTCGCTGCCCCACAACCACCGTATTGCTACCTCGCGGCACCCAAGGATCTAAGGACTGGGCTCGCGAGGTGAGGCTGCAGAGCTCCACACAGCATACTCCAGTGGGGGCCGCCTCAGTGGGGCAGCAGGACAACAGGACTCTGAAAGAGCCTGTGGGGTTGTGACCTGCCTGTGACCCTTTTGCCTGGGAATCTCCTCCCCACCACAAAAGAACTGTTAGCCTGCCTCCTATGCAGCTGCCCCATTGCCCCCTAAAGCACAAGGTATCACAGTGTTGACCACCAAGAGGTGGTCACACAGAAAAAGACAAGGGTCAGTCTGGCTCTACTTTTCCCTCACTGCTATCACCGTGAGAGTAGCAGGCAGTGAGGCCAAGCTTAAGGGCTGTCTCCCGAGAGTAGAGCCGGGGAAAGCGGAGACGGCCTGACCAGGATCAGGTGTGGTCTGCATGCCCCCTGGGAGCTCCCCCACGCCTGCACCCTCTTTTAATTGAGAGCTAAAATAGGGGCAATCACCTCACAAGGCTGTCGTTCCCCGCTTCAATTATCTGGAATTATACCAGACCCCACACTGCACTGGGGGACAACAGTCATCAGCACCTACGATGCTAAGCAAGGTGCAGGAAACCTTTGCCAAAGTAGCATGCTCGTGCCCTTCTCAGCTGCCCTGGTTAGCTGTACAGGACAGGACTGGGACAGTAAGGCGGCGCTTCCACCGTCTCACCCATGTCTCGCCAATCATGACAGCTCCGCCGACTCGATCTACGCAAGCGAGGATCTATGCAAGTCACTGAGACCATGCCCAAAAGAACAAGCATTGGCATAGCCAATAGGTCTCGCCTTTGGGGCGTTATAAGTGTTTAGACAGAGCTATTGGCTTTGTTAACGTTTGCAGTGGGGTGAAGGAAACACGCACCACAGCTGTGCAATGTGCAATAAGGTGAAAGGAAGCACGCACCACAGCTGTGCACTGGGGTGAAAGGAGGCACACACCACATATCTGCACTGTGCAGTGTTGTGAAAGGAAGCACTCGCCAGAGCTGTGTACTGTGCAATGGGGGGGAAAGGAAGCACGCACCACAGCTGTGCACTGTGCAGAGATGTCAAAGGTAGCACGCACCACAGCTGCGCAGAGGTGTGAAAGGAAGCACGCACCACAGTGCTGAAAAAACGTGAATGTTAAAAGGTGCGGTCAATTTTTAAGCTGTGCACTGTGCAGTGGGGTGAAAGGAAGCATGCCCCACAGCTGTGCAATGTGCAATAAGGTGAAAGGAAGCGCGCACCACAGCTGTGCACTGGGGTGAAAGAAGGCACACACCACATATCTGCACTGTGCAGTGTTGTGAAAGGAAGCACGCGCCACTACTGTGCAGTGGGGTGAAAGGAAGCACTCGCCACAGCTGTGTACTGTGCAATGGGGGGGAAAGGAAGCATGCCCCACAGCTGTGCAATGTGCAATAAGGTGAAAGGAAGCACGCACCACAGCTGTGCACTGGGGTGAAAGGAGGCACACACCACATATCTGCACTGTGCAGTGTTGTGAAAGGAAGCACTCGCCAGAGCTGTGTACTGTGCAATGGGGGGGAAAGGAAGCACGCACCACAGCTGTGCACTGTGCAGAGATGTCAAAGGTAGCACGCACCACAGCTGCGCAGAGGTGTGAAAGGAAGCACGCACCACAGTGCTGAAAAACGTGAATGTTAAAAGGTGCGGTCAATTTTTAAGCTGTGCACTGTGCAGTGGGGTGAAAGGAAGCATGCCCCACAGCTGTGCAATGTGCAATAAGGTGAAAGGAAGCGCGCACCACAGCTGTGCACTGGGGTGAAAGAAGGCACACACCACATATCTGCACTGTGCAGTGTTGTGAAAGGAAGCACGCGCCACTACTGTGCAGTGGGGTGAAAGGAAGCACTCGCCACAGCTGTGTACTGTGCAATGGGGGGGAAAGGAAGCACGAACCACAGCTGTGCATTGTGCAGAGATGTCAAAGGTAGCACACACCACAGCTGCACAGAGATGTGAAAGGAAGCACGCACCACGGTGATGAAAAAACGCGAATGTTAAAAGGTGCGGTCCATTTTGAAGCTGTGTACTGTGCAATGGGGGGAAAGTAAGCACGCACCACAGCTGTGTACTGTGCAGAGATGTCAAAGGTAGCACGCACCACAGCTGCGCAGAGGTGTGAAAGGAAGCGCGCACCACGGTGCTGAAAAAACGCAAATGTTAAAAGGTGCGGTCAATTTTTAAACTGTGTACTGTGCAATGGGGGGAAAGGAAGCATGCACCACAGCTGTGCACCGTGCAGAGATGTGAAAGGTAGCACGCACCACAGCTGCGCAGAGGCATTATTTAGCAGGCGGTGCCAGCAAGCACGCACAAAAAGCAAGTGCTAATAATTAAGTGCCCATGTGCGCACCGGCAGACACCGGCTCAAATTAAGCCCCCAGCAAGGGCCTGCGTTACGCCCCTGGATCGAGCAAGTCCGAAAAGCAATGTGGGGAAAGGAAGCACGCACCACAGCTGTGCACTGTGCAGAGATGTCAAAGGTAGCACGCACCACAGCTGCGCAGAGGTGTAAAAGGAAGCACGCACCAAGGTGATGAAAAAACGCTAATGTTAAAAGGTGCGGTCAATTTTGAAGCTGTGTACTGTGCAATGGGGGTAAAGGAAGCACGCACCACAGCTGTGCACTGTAGAGAGCCCCTGGATCGAGCGAGCACCAAAAGCAATGTGGGGAAAGGAAACACGCACCACAGCTGTGCACTATGCAGAGATGTCAAAGGTAGCACGCACCACAGCTGCGCAGAGGTGTGAAACAAAGCGCGCACCACAGTGATGAAAAAACGCTAATGTTAAAAGGTGCGGTCAATTTTTAAGATGGTACCGAAAAAGAGGCGACTATAGAGGCCAACTACAGAGTACAGCAAATGTCTTGACAATATCATACTAATACAAAGATAACGGTGCAGGAAGAGAGTGCTGACATAGATGAAATGCGAGTGCTGGAAAAAGAAGCGCGCACTGTTGTGGCGGTGGGGTCTGTCCCTTGGCCGGGGTGGAGGGGACGCGCCTTGTTAGTATCTTATTGTCATGAATGCGAGTGCTGGAAAAGAAGCGCGCACTCTTGCGGCGGTGGGGTCTGTCCCTTGGCCGGGGTGGAGGGGACGCGCCTTGTAAGGAAAGCTGCAAGGTCTTGAAATCAAACATGATCCACAACAGATGGCACGCTGCGCGCCGCTGCTCGATCCCGACAGCTAAACGCTGTGGGAGTAAACATTTTCAGAAAAGGTGGGACATACACCCGCCTTTGGCCAATTACGTGCTTTCATTTTTGAAAGCCACACGCAAAGGCCAATAGCATGTGTGGAAAATCAAACACCACACGCACGACTTTGCAGAAAGTCTGAAGTGATTCCAAGAGGCCTTCTCCTAGAGCAGCGCATGCGCGCTGTGCTAGGCTCGACCTGAAAACACCACCCCGGAGGAAGGGGGCCACTCCCCTAGCCAACCCCTCTTCACTGCTATCAGCCACCACTCCTCAGGAGCCTGAGACCTTAGCCCTCCCACAGCAGGGGACCAAGGGGCTCAATCATCGCAGGGGCTGATTAGTGAATACTTCAGATAGGCCCCACCTCAGGAGAGACAGACACCGTTCTCACCAGACCCACTGAACTCACCGGCGCTCCACAAATCTTTAAACACTGCAAACACTACAAACAGAGACTTGACTCCAGCCAGGTCAACACTTGACAGGCCTCACTCCTGTTCAAAACGATGACAGGAAGGCCACAGCAACTCAGTGCCCTTCCCACTACCCCACTTCTCCCCTGACAAAGCTAATCTGACCTTGGCAAATGCACTTGAAAATCCAGAAACAAAGGAAGACAATCAAAGTCCCAGCTGGGGAGGGTCCTGGGACACTGGAGTTTTGTCGAGCATCCGAAGCTCAAGTACGGTAACAACAATAACTGACCAGATGCATACATGCGCAAACTGCACCACTTCACTGCCAAAGTCCCAGGAGACACCACCAGGTACTCAGCCGGAGAGTAACACATCTGAGACAAACTTCACTCAGACGCCCACATAGAGGACAAGAAGGGAAAGCATAAAAGACTAGGAGCAAGGCAACCTATCTGACCGCTTCCTAGCTATGCTGGAAGCAGAGATCGAAGTCTCACTGGCGCAAACACCAGCTCTCAGCAGAGAGCTCCAAAACAGCCCCAGCAGCCCAACACAGTCAGGGGTAGATACCCCCCCTCCTTTGGACCTCTGAGCCCCTCCTCAGCCTCTTTACACATCAAGCAAGACACATTCGCCAGCACACTCTTAGGGCAATCCCACAAGATGGAACTTCAGATGGATCTAATCCAATCAATTGCCGCAAGCTTAGTTGACCTGGGCTCCAGATTAACCTCCATAGAATACCTCATCGGATTATCAGAAGGAGACAAAGTATGCCCATGTCCACCACTGATCAACAAACTAAGCTCTCTTCCCACAATACTATGCTCACTCGTAGACAGCATCAAGAGCACAGCCTGCTGCACCGGAAAATCTACAAATAATTTACAACTGGGAAAAACAGCTTCACCTAATTAATTGACAACAACAGCACTACCTCGGCACAAATGATGGAAGCCATGCCCCCCATATAAGGGTTTTCAACCCTGCCATCAAACAGTTGACGCACGCCGCCGGCCTTACAGCAGAAGCACCTTCCCCAGGGGCGTCGGATGAAGGAGGACATGTCCACAATGGCATCACTGCGGTCTCGCCCCCTCTGAGTTTAACCAAAGAAGATTAACCTATTTCACAAAGGGACCCCCTCCCCCCCCAACTCCATCACCCCATCTATAAGTCCTATTTCCTCCAGAACGGCTAAAAAGAAACTTTAAAAACAGTCAAAAAAGCAATGCCTTGAAAAAAGGAGAGCCCTAATCTCAGGAGTTGCCAACACCAACAAGGTGGATCAAGAACAGAAGTCCACAAAGCCCTTTTCTATATTCAATCTAACCCTGAAACCAAGAACAGCGAGCATCGACCAAGAAGCACCCAACATCAGCACAAACCATCCATCAAAAAAACCAACCAAAGCCACTTCAAGAGTCACCTAAGCCGACCGCCGAGGAATTTGGGCCTGCAAAAGCTCCCACATTTACCACTGGGCCAACAAACTCAAACAAGGAGCACCCGGCAGGGATCCTCACACCAAAAGGGAAGGAGAAAGCATAGGGTAATCCTTCTCCGCCAGGCACCACTCAGATGGGACAGAGTTCCTTTTTAGAGAGGCACCCAAAAAACAAACAGCAGACAGAAGCACCAACACAGAACCGCCACATTTAAAATCAGCTAACAGAACACCAGACAAAAGACCTCTCAATTATGTTAGCAACACCCAAAAAACTCCACTGCTCAACAATCAGGTCCAGGGGGTGTTTCACACCAACCCAAATGAAAAGCTGCGATTGGCCCAACCAAGCTTCCTCAGTCACCATCACGAGCAGATGCTCAATGGCCAAAGACGGACCGGGGACACAATGATGCCCTCATTCGACCCGACGAGCCGCCTCTTCGGAGAGTGCAGGCCCCAACTCTCCCAACCTTCAAGTGTTCCACAGCTCCCACCCCCGGGACCAGGCGAGTCCTCCAGCACAAGCACCCTGGAACAGCACAAACTGGCTTTCATCCCACATCACACCCCCAAAGGCCTGTACGGCACACTCAACAGGAGCAATCTCCTACGTCTATTAAACACATTCCAGCACTCTAGGAACTGGCCTCCGCTGACTCAACATCGGTAAAGTTTACTCGAATCCCTGGAAAAGGAACCTCGGAGGCCGCCATCACCACTTGGTCAGGAGCAAGCCTAAGGGATACCATCTTGGGCGAAAAAAGGATTTTTGATGATTGGGGAATCGACCTTCTGAAGTTACATCCGCCGAAATATCCTCATGTGTTGCTATGGCAAAACACTCCGAGTCATCACACAAGCGCGCTGAAGAATGCATGGGGCGCGGCACCCACGACTGACAACCCCCATAGAGGTATGTCAGAGAACCTTTCCTAGCTCAAGCCCCGAAGGCCGTCCTCAAGCACAGACCCTTAAACCAAGGTCCAAACTCACAATCACTACCTGGAACGTGGCGGCCTTAGGTCAATCTTGACAAGCAAATCTGCCCTGATGTATTTTGACAGAAATAACATTCTTTGCCTGCAGGACACATGGGCACTCACCCCATCAGTTCTATACAGCTATTATAAATTCTTCAAACCAGCAAAATGCACCAATCTTTTTGGCCGATCATCAAGGGGCCTTTCAGTCTTCATCAAACACTCTTGCACAAGGCCATGCCCCTAAATTGAAACTCCCCAGCCTGGTAGGCAGTGTTAATCTCTGGCACATCATGTAATAACAAAGACACCCCCCTTCTTCTAAGAAACTGCTACCACAATGCAATTAAAACTAAGGGTGTGCGGCAAACTCCGCCTGCCTGCGGAGTTCATGGTGTTTTGCAACTCCGTGTTCCGCGTAGAAAGCGAAGTTTAGCAAAAAAACGTTGCCGACAGCGGAGCGGAGTTTACCTGCGTGCAGGTGCTCACCCTGGTATATAATTATAGGCGTGTGACCTAAAGGTAGGAACGTACGCATAGATTCGTAGGTTTTCTTAAAGTGCTGCATAATCTGCGGAAAGCAGCACCTGATTAAATTATTATTAAATTAAAACTGCAGCTTCCTTAACAGTTACTGGCTGGCGATCCACAGCCTGCAAAGGGATCGTGCACCATCCGTCTTGACCTGGGAGCCAGTCCATAGAGACAGTAAGCACAAGGGTCTCCTTGGAAGAAGAAAGGTTTCCACCGCATAAAGATAGGTGTCGCCCTGAAAAGCCCTCGGGGAAGCACCTGCTTCGGGCCGAGTACACACAGTGCTGCCTCTGTGCTCCTCCTCGCACCAGGCGGGAGGTCTGGTGAGAGAGACTGCACTCCTCGGAGCCCAGGGCCACAGTGCAGAAGGAAGGCCTGGGGGGGTCTGTGCCCACACGGAGCTCGCTGTCATCATAGAGAGACCCAGGTCACCTCCCTCTGGGCTCGGCTCAGACCGCCACAGCGCCCGACGCCAGAGTGTGCTTGACTCGTTAGTGACTGGTCGTCGTCTCTCTCACCATTCCATTGCGTGGGGAACGAGAGCCATCCGGCCCGCACATTGCATCATGAGGCATCATGACTCAGAAGTGCGTCACTTAATGTTGCAATTAACCCTTAGTTGCAATGCTGACTGCGAGACGCCGATCAGAGCAGAGCCTGGAGATTGCAGACTTGGAGCGGAAGATGGAGGAGGGCAGGTCCCACGGCAGCACACACCATCATTGGTAAGTGTGTTGTCATGGCAGAGCTTAGAAGAGTGACATCCATGTAACATGTAGTTACACAAGGAGGCTGAAGGGGTTACTATTATTATGTGACGTCTGTGACCTGCTTACTCCATCTGCTCGCGGAACGCCGCGTACCATGGCAGAGTTTTTTAGTCACTTCACGGAGCTTTGCGGAGCGTGACTCCGCGAGCTCCGCCCAGGGTTAATTAAAACATCCAAACTGTCTGCCAACAAAAGCCTACATGACGGCCTAGAGGATCTCTTCTTGGAGTTTGCCACGCACGAAAGTATGCTAGTATGAGATTTTAACATCAGGGCACTGCGGCACTGTGGAGCACTGATAACCCTGCAGGTAAAACCGAAGAACAGGAAAAAATTAACAACCTCTCGTCTAACTTCAATCTGCTCTCTGCCAAACACATTTCTCAGGCACAAGACCCTCACGCTCAGATCCCCATCACATTCAGAGGGATTTCAACTATTGACTATGTCTGCCTGTCAGCCCCTTTAGCCACCCACCTTGTCAAATTGGAGATCCCAGACCTCCCTGAAAGTGACCACAACCCCCTGACCATAATGCTCGACCTAAATGCCGCAACGGTCGCCAGTCTCCCAGAAGTGGGCCGAAGTACTCTGGCCGAAGTATTCAAGCTAGTCAGGAGAATCAAATGGTGAGTGTCAGAAGCCTCCAAGGAGGGGAAGTGGGTGCAAGACGTGATCTCAGAGTTCTACATCAACTCCCAAGGGAGACTCATATCACAGATGGGATGGCCTAATAAATACACTAAGGGATCATTTGCTGGGATCTGGTGCCTCCCATCAATACTCTAAGACCCACGTGCAGGAGCAGCGCCCACAGTCGCACAATAGGGCCATCATTACTGCACGATGAACATTAAGACGGGCAACCTGTGCTCACAAGCCAAATCGAACCGCAAACTGGGCAAAAAACATTGTTTACCTGCGCAAAACATTCAAGAAATTAACTTGGGAGCAAAAAGAATGCTTAAAAATACACCAAATGCTGCAAGAAAAAAGCCTGGCCCATTTCAGGAATTTCATCAATAAACTCAGATCTCCCAACCGTACCAGGTACAAGGCGGTTCTAGATTCCAACCGTGCCAGGTACAAGGCGGTTCCGGATCCCAACCGTACCAGGTACAAGGTGGTTCCAGATCCCAACCGTACCAGGTACAACGTGTTTCCAGATCCCAACCGTACCAGGTACAACGTGTTTCCAGATCCCAACCATACCAGGTACAAGGCGGTTCCAGATCCCAACCGTACCAGGTACAACGCGGTTCCAGATCCCAATCGTACCAGGTACAATTCGGCTCCAGATCCCAACCATACCAGGTACATCGCGGTTCCAGATCCCAACCGTACCAGGTACATCGTGGTTCCAGATCCCAACTGTACCAGGTACAACGCGGTTCCAGATCCCAACCATACCAGGTACAACGCGGTTCCAGATCCCGAAGGTACCAGGTACATCGCTGTTCCAGATCCCAACCATACCAGGTACATCGCGGTTCCAGATCCCAACTGTACCAGGTACAACGCGGTTCCAGATCCCGAAGATACCAGGTACAAGGCGGTTCCAGATCCCAACCGTACCAGGTACAAGGCAGTTCCAGAAGGGTCCTGGGTGCGACATGTAAACAACAGCCTGCCAATAGGACCAAGTGATGCCCTTGGCTGGGGGACAGTAGACGAAATGCCCGGAGAAATTCAAGCTTTGGCCACGCAGGTCCCAGGTCTGCGAAAAACATGTAAAGTCATTAAAAATGACGGAGCTCTAGGCCCCAATGGCCTTCCAGCCAGCATATTCAAATGCGCCATGGAGGTCGTGACAAAGGTGTTAACCCCCCTTCTTCAGCCAAGCTTGCATTGCTGCACGGACCTGACAATTCCAGCCAACTATCGACTCATCGCCCTCCTGCACCTAGAGGCCAAAGCCTACGCCCACTCTCTTCTCAAAAGGCTAGAGGAATGGGTTGTGGAAAACCACAGCCTGCCTTTCTTTCAAACCAGGTTTTCTACCGCAGCATCAACAGTTGACATCACTGAACTCATCATTCAGAGTCATCGAGCAGCCCAAACCAGCCAGCCTCCACTCTTTAGCTGTTTCATTGACTACTGCGCTGCATTCGACCAGGTAGACTGTAACACGCTTTGGAGGAAACTAAACATGTGGGGGTTACCTCAGCAATTGCTCGAGGCCATCAGCTCTCTGTACTCAAATACTTGGCTTCGTGTGAGAACAGGCTCCACCACGGAAACATCTAAAATCACAACTGGCGGCGGCCTCAAGCGGGGGTGCGTTCTTGCCCCTCTTCTTTTCAACCTTTACACAGCTGACCTGGGCACATTTTTGGAGAGCAGCTGCCTGATACCTCCACAACTTGGCCACTCAAAACTACACATCTTACAATACGCTGACAACATTGTCTTAATGAACCACACCAAAGCCTAAATCATTGAGCCCTGAGCAAACTCCAGGAAACAAGGATGCCAACTTTCTCATGATCAGTCAGGACAAGACCAAAGTCCTGATTTTTGGCCACTGCAAAAAAAAAAGAAACTCCTGACATGGCGCATGGGGGCTGCGACCTTTAAAATACATAAGGGCCCTAAAAGCACCTGCAGACACACTTAAAGTTCATTTAAAAGAGTCATTTGAGAGCCCTGAGAACCCTTGGCACCGACAAGTTCAACAAGCAGTAGCTTCTCTGTAAATCGAAGGCCCGGTGTTAGACTCAGACGCTATCCCTTACGCAGTCTGGACAAGGGTTATCAAAAGGCAGCCGAAATCCACCTCACACGTGCTGGACACGCACTCCTTAAAGTCCTCGAACATCTTATCTCCCTTGAACAATTCTCACCTATTGCAGAAACCAGAGTCACACCTCTCAGAAGGCATAAACAGACGGGTCCGCAGAGACATTTTATTTATGTGCTTGTTAGGCCTACCAGTGGCTGACTTTAACCCACGGGCTCAGCCGGGCAAGGAGGGGGCTGCAGACTCGGCAATGATTACAAAGAATCATGGCTTTACCTTCTGTGCTGCTGTCCCATGCTCGACGCCCTTGGGAGACCCCTCCTGAAACCCATGTATGTAAAGATGGAAGTCCGCTCTGCTTCTCCCACACTGAAACAAGACCCCTATCGAGGTGTGGTGCATACGTCAAAGCGCCTGAGGGCCCACTCCGACCCCGCCCTGCAGACCCTCATCCAGGTGTTTTCTCTCAAAAACTGATAACGGACACTTCACAGCAGCACAACACACCAAGAGGGAAAGCGGTCCCTCCTGCCTCACTCCCCTCTTTCACCCCCAACACCCTTTGGGCGCTTCAACCTTTGCACTTTGCCCTTTATTCGTTTTACGCACTGCCTCGAGCAGACGGGTCAGGTCGCTGGGTCTTAAACACACAAACAGACTCCAACTATGGCTTCTTGTATTACTGAAATGAAATGAAATTTGTACTTGTAAAGCGCACTTATACCCCCAAAGAGGTGTCCTGGCGCTGTACGCATACCGCTGTGGAACCCTTCCTGGCTTTTCCCTGTGAAATGTCCACTCCTGGGCACCCCCAGGGTGAAGCCAGGCATCCCAGCGCTGTTGGGGCCGTTGTGGAGATTAAGCAAGCTATTGCCCAGAGTTGCAGAGTGGGACCCATGATTAGAATAGGCACCGAGGCGAGAATTATCAGGTCCGAGGAAATTGAGCCCAAGACCCGCCGAGGCGGGAATTGAACCCTGGTCCCGGGCCAGATCTCTGCATCAGGGTCTGCCGCTCTAACCATTGAGCCACACTTCTCCACTATTACTGCACAATCTCACCTTGGCACATTGACGCTAGCGGGGTCTCCCTTATCTTTTTTTATTTGTTTTATTGTGAAATTGTTATGGTTTTAAGTAACTCAACAATGAACTCTTTTTGAGTAATTAACTAACAAAGAGCAAGTAATCACATAATCTGTTGAGGAAACACCACCCCATACTGAGAGGGTAAAAGGCTGGGTCAGCGCAGATGGACAGGGCGGTTTCAGTGGCTAAAAGTTGAGCTGATGGGACAGGATGAAATGCAGAGCTGCGGCTCTAGGATGTGGATGAAGAAAGGCCCCGCCCCTTTCTTTCTGCCCTCTCTGTTCGTATTTAAAATGCCATAATTCCCAGCTCTCGCTGCTGATATATTAGGTTTGAAGGAGTCATCTGAGAGCCATGCCTCCAGGAGAAGTCATGCCCGGCTTCCCCCTCCCAGCAGGTGAAGTATTCCAGCTCTGTGTTAAGTTAGGGGCCAGGACTCAGGGGGGCCGCACCCTCCACCAGTGTGTTTTACAGACACGAGGACAACTGCTGCCTTTGAAAAGTATCCAATACACTTGAAAAATAAATTGCTAATAAGCCACAAATTTTACAGACAATTCTAAAGCAGCAGAAATGATGTTTTCCAAAACTCCAACAGCCTCCAAGTAATCCCAACCTTCACAAAGGTGGTGGGGGGGTTTGCTGCAGCCTTTTAAACAACTTAAAAACATGGGGCAGAACCAGGGCACAAGTCCTAAAAAAAGAAGTGGGGGGACTAACCGGGTTAGGCAGTATGCAAGTGAAATCATGACGCGTGCCATCACAGCGCATGATGTCACGATGCGTGACATTGCGTGTGACATCACAGGAAGTGACCTCACTGGAAGTGACATCACAAGAAGTGACATCAGATATTAAGACCTCACACATATGATTATCAGGTATATCATGGGTACATTTAAGCGCATTATAAGATTTAACAAATGAGATTTGGCGTCCGGGTTGTGCCAAAAAAGTGGTGCAATCCCGATGCAAAATCTGGGCCTCAACTAATACATTTATTTTTTTAAGCCCTGCCACAAAGAAATTGGCAACAAGGAGAAGCATGGCAGTAGATCTGTTGTGCTTAATTGGTTGCAAAGTCTACATTTTAAAATATTTGACTGGGTTAAGGCACCTGCTGTAAAGGTTCCAGTAAATCTCAGGGAATAGTAATAATGGTGAGAGAACTCTGGAGTTTAACGCATTCGTTGGAGAGATCTGTGTTTTGTGAAGTCCCAGATTTGAGTCAAAGTAGTAAAGGGTTAATGTGTCTCCTGCAAAGCACGTCACGTAACATGCAGATGAGAGATTTTTAATTTATGTAGATAGTAAAGTTGTTTACTGCTTTTAACACAGAGATCCTTTTGTTACCTACAGATCATAAATTATAATCCTTCTAATATAGCACAGTGAGCCAGTGGCATAACAAAACCTTAGGGGGCCCCCCTGCAAGGTGCGATGAAGGGGCCCTGCTCACCTACATGCAATCTATGTCCCTCACCTTTCACCTTTGCAAGGACTTTCAGAACTGCACAACATATAGACACTTTCAGCAGAACTATTCCCAGATTACACAAACCTTCAGGCTGTGGATTGAGACTGTTGTATCTCAACTGAAACAAGCATTTACAATGCAATAGGTCTTGCAATGACATTATTTTGAGCTATTGGCATTGTAAATGTCATTGTTTTTTTTTCCCTTCGTGAAGCATTAATGAAATGGTGTAATGCAAAATGGCAATAGCTCAACATCCTGCAATACTGGAAAAATCACTTAATCTTCCCATGCCTATAAACAATGCATGTAATGTAACTGTTGCTCATGTAAAGCGCTGGCCCTTCGGGTAGACTCTGCACTATATTTAAAAACTGCAGAAAAAATGCACTAAGCAGTAAAAACAAAGCCTTAATCTAAGGTAAGATGAATAGAGACCCATGTACTGGCGGATTTGTACAAAGTGAAACCAGAAAACCTGGATAAATATCTGGCTTCCCCACTTAAATTGTATGAACTTAGGCAAATATTTTACTTCAGCAAAACTTTTTTTCTTCAGTATCGCACATGAAAGCACTTTCAAAAGTGTGAGCTCAGACTACCAGTAGTACAAAACGATAACTTTTAATAAGTATTTCTCTGTGCCATACTTAAAGAAATACACTTTTTAAATTTTGAAGAGACTTTATAATACTTAACCTGGTTTGTTGCATGGTTTACATGGCAAATATCTTCGTGGCTCGGCTCATGCACGGGCTCTAAGATCCGAGCCAGACCAGGCTCGGCTCTGGCCCGGCTCTCCCTGTTAACTTGCGGCCGCACCCACCTCTATATATTCTTCTACTGTCACACACAGGACTTCTAGCGATGCGCCTCTATGCTTCTCTGCTCCAAGCAGAGACGTTTTAAGGCATGGGCAAAGTGGGCTCTGGCCCAGGGCCCCAGCCTTTTAGGGGGCCCCGTGATAGATCTGGCTCTGTCCTCAACACAGTCCTGGCCTGATGACCTTGAATGATTCTTAAACATAGATTGTTTTAAATACTATTATCCATGTATTTTTAAATACGAGTGATGTGTGGGAGTTTATTGCAGATATTTCATAGAGAAACGTTTGTTTTTCAACACCATGCAACGTCCATAAAAAGTTTCCTTTTAGAGCAAAAGAGGACCTCGGGCACAGAGATTATTTGCATTAATACTTGTGAGCTGCTGTTATATTACAATATTAAAAACACACATCACTATCGGTGAATATTAGATAGAAACACATTTAGAATTTGGACCAGTGTGCCTGTGCAGTGTCGGTCACCTGGCCAAAGAGGGCGTGAAAAAGCTGAAATCTGATCATAAATGTCAACTGTTCGAACAGGGGCCTCAAAAATATGTTTGGCCCAGGGCCCCCAAAATCCTTAAGATGTCCCTGGCTCCAAGCACTACTGTCTAACGGTGAGCAGTCAAAATATCGAAAATAAAATATCGAAATACAATAATATCGAAGTTAAAATATCGAAGGGACAGAATATAGATGTGAAGAATATCGATGGACAGAATATCGACCCTAAGGTAAGTAATATCGAATTTTTAATATCGATGTAAATAATATCGAAGTTAGTAATATCGAAATCAAATATATCGATGTTACTAATATCGATGTTACTAATATCGATATTTGTATTATTGTTATGTATTTTATGTTTTTAGTATGTATGTGTTATATGTGTTTTTGTTAAGTGTTCTACTTGTTTAAAAATATAAGTATACAATTTTTATATGTTAATACATTTTTTTAAGTTATTATTTTTTTTTGTACTGTAGCGGGTTGTGGGTTTATAGGGGAATAGGGTGGGAAGTAATTTAATTATACTAAATTAATTATTAATTTTTAGGAATTATAAATACATTTTAATTATATTTTTGCGTTTAAGTTCTGTAGCGGGTTGTGGGTTTATAGGGGAATAGGGTGGGAAGTAATTTAATTGTAATTAAGTTATAATTTATTTTAATTAATTGGTATTGATAATTATATTATTGTTAATTAATTAATAATTGGTAATTAATTTGTATTAATTGGTTATTAATTTTTATTAATTGATTAATTGATTATTATTTAATTTAAATGTAATCAAGTTAAAATGTATTTCAATTAATTGTTATTGATAATTATATAATTGTTAATTAATTAATAATTGGTAATTAATTTTTATTAATTGGTGATTAATTTTTATTAATTGATTAATTGATCATGTAATTTAAATATAATTCACTTATAATTTATTTTAATTAATTGGTATTGATAATTATATTATTGTTAATTAATTGATAATTGGTAATCAATTATTATTAATTGGTAATTCATTATTATTAATTAGTTATTAATTTTTATTAATTGATTAATTGATCATTATGTTAAGTGTATTATTTTATCATTGGAGTGTGTTGTGCGTTTATAGGGGAATACTTTTGGAAGTAATTGAAATCTAATTAAGTAATTATTAAATTTATATTTGGGTATTGATAATTAATTTATTGGATATTAATTATTAATAGGTAATTTTTTAAATTACAATTTTTGGGTTCTAAAAATTAATTTATTGTTGTTTTATCATTAATTGGTAATTAAATATTATTAAATATTATTTATTGATACATTTAATTCATATATTAAGAATTATTTATTAATTGATAATTAATGTTTAATTATTATTATTATTGGTATAAAAAAGCATTTAATTGTTCAATATTAGTTAATTGGTAATTAAGATTTAATAATTTATAAGTTTTTTGTTATTAAAAATATTTTATTATTCAATATTTATTATTTAGTAATTAATATTTATTAATTATTATTTATTGGTATTTATTATTAATTTATTGTTAATAAATTTTCTATTAGTAATTATGTTTTTAATAATTATTTATTGGTATTGGTAAATAGTTTAGAGTTATTTAATAATTCATTAATTATTTTAAAAAATAATTTATTTATAAGTATGTTATTTTTAACTTCTACGCTATCCAACACTTCCCCTACTGTTGCACTCTCTGGAGTTGGAATAGTAGTTTTTACCCCTACGCTATCCAACACTTTCCCTACTGTTGCACTCTCTGGAGTGGGAATAGTAATTTTTACCCCTCCGCTATCCAACACTTTCCCTACTGTTGCACTCTCTGGAGTTGGAATAGTAATTTTTACACCTATGCTATCCAACACTTTCCCTACTGTTGCACTCACTGGAGTGGGAATAGTAATTTTTACCCTCACGCTATCCAACGCTTTCCCTACTGTTGCACTCACTGGAGTTGGAATAGTAATTTTTACCCCTACGCTATCCAACACTTTCCCTACTGTTGCACTCACTGGAGTGGGAATAGTAATTTTTACCCCTACGCTATCCAACGCTTTCCCTACTGTGGCACTCACTGGAGTGGGAATAGTAATTTTTACCCTCCCGCTATCCAACGCTTTCCTTACTGTTGCACTCTCTGGAGTGGGAATAGTAATTTTTACCCCTACGCTGTCCAACACTTTCCCTACTGTTGCACTCTCTGGAGTGGGAATAGTAATTTTTACCCCTACGCTATCCAACACTTTCCCTACTGTTGCACTCTCTGGAGTGGGAATAGTAATTTTTACCCCTCCGCTATCCAACACTTTATCTACTGTTGCACTCACTGGAGTTGGAATAGTAATTTTCACCCCTCCGCTATCCAACACTTTCCCTACTGTTGCACTCACTGGAGTGGGAATAGTAATTTTTACCCCTCTGCTATCCAACACTTTCCCTACTGTTGCACTCACTGGAGTGGGAATAGTAATTTTTACCCCTACGCTATCCAACACTTTCCCTACTGTTGCACTCTCTGGAGTTGGAATAGTAGTTTTACCCTACGCTATCCAACACTTTCCCTACTGTTGCACTCTCTGGAGTGGGAATAGTAATTTTACCCCTCCGCTATCCAACACTTTCCCTACTGTTGCACTCTCTGGAGTTGGAATAGTAATTTTTACACCTATGCTATCCAACACTTTCCCTACTGTTGCACTCACTGGAGTGGGAATAGTAATTTTTACCCTCACGCTATCCAACGCTTTCCTACTGTTGCACTCACTGGAGTTGGAATAGTAATTTTTACCCCTACGCTATCCAACACTTTCCCTACTGTTGCACTCACTGGAGTGGGAATAGTAATTTTTACCCCTACGCTATCCAACGCTTTCCCTACTGTGGCACTCACTGGAGTGGGAATAGTAATTTTACCCTCCCGCTATCCAACGCTTTCCTTACTGTTGCACTCTCTGGAGTGGGAATAGTAATTTTTACCCCTACGCTATCCAACACTTTCCCTACTGTTGCACTCTCTGGAGTGGGAATAGTATTTTTTACCCCTACGCTATCCAACACTTTCCCTACTGTTGCACTCTCTGGAGGGGGAATAGTAATTTTTACCCCTCCGCTATCCAACACTTTATCTACTGTTGCACTCACTGGAGTTGGAATAGTAATTTTCACCCCTCCGCTATCCAACACTTTCCCTACTGTTGCACTCACTGGAGTGGGAATAGTAATTTTTACCCCTCTGCTATCCAACACTTTCCCTACTGTTGCACTCACTGGAGTGGGAATAGTAATTTTTACCCCTACGCTATCCAACACTTTCCCTACTGTTGCACTCTCTGGAGTGGGAATAGTAATTTTTACCCCTACGCTATCCAACACTTTCCCTACTGTTGCACTCACTGGAGTGGGAATAGTAATTTTTACCCTCACGCTATCCAACGCTTTCCCTACTGTTGCACTCCCTGGAGTGGGAATAGTAATTTCTACCCCTACGCTATCCAACACTTTCCCTACTGTTGCACTCACTGGAGTGGGAATAGTAATTTTTACCCCTACGCTATCCAACACTTTCCTTACTGTTGCCGTCTCTGGAGTGGGAATAGTAATTTTTACCCCTACGCTATCCAACACTTTCCCTACTGTTGCACTCCCTGGAGTGGGAATAGTAATTTCTACCCCTATCCTATCCAACTCTTTCCCTACTGTTGCACTCTCTGGAGTTGGAATAGTAATTTTTACCCCTACGCTATCCAACATTTTTCTTACTGTTGGTTTTTTGGGGGTTGTAATAGTAGTTTTATTTCCTACGCTATTTAATATTTTTTGTATTATTTTAGTTAGTATAGTATATAATTAATTTTAAAAATATTAAAAGTAAATAAATTTTTTAAAATTTGTTATACATAATTATTTAGGGGCCCATTACGATACCCGGCGTAAAAAAATCCGCCAGGCATGGAAGCGGCAAAAATCCGCCCGCACACACCGTCTGAACACCGACCACGCCATTACGATTACAGAAACCGAAAACCGCCATAGGCGGAAAAATCACACAAGATACCGCCCGCCATCGTCCGAGTCGGAGTCAAACCGCCCGCCACGGACGGAAACACGCACGACAACACAAAACCGCCCGCCCTCACGGCCAACACACCGCACGTGAGATTACGATCGCACCGCCATGAGCGCGGGAAAACTACAAATATACCGCCCGCCAGCGCAAACAACGCCGATGAGAATCGACACGGCAGAAGCCATGGCGCCCACGTCCCTGCACAGAAACCATCCGCTGACAAAAACAATCGCACATAACATGGCCAACAAGTCCACACAACAAGGCACGCACAAATACACAAGCACAGTACACATCCCGAAAACACCCCCCCTGGACAAACAAAAACTACAAAGGCCAGCACACCAGACACAACACACCTGAAAACAACAGACCATGAGGACACACCCACATAGGTAAGTACAAAAGCAGCACTCCGACAGACCACAACCCCTTGCAACATTGCAAACTAGAGAGGAGAGGAGAGGACACAGTGACACAGCAAGGACAGCAGCACACCACAGAAACGCACACATCACAACCACCACCACCACCACCACCAAACACCGGCACCACAAACCCCCTGCACATTACACAACACACACCGCACCAGCACCACAAACACCATGGCACCACAAAGAATGCCCAAGTTCACGCCCATTGAGCTGACGGTCATGGTCGACGAGATCATCAAGGTGCACCCACAAATCTATGGGAACCTGGTCCAGCACACACCACTAGCCACCAGAAAGAGAATGTGGAACCGGATCGTAGACCAGGTCAATGCAGTCGGGACCCTGCCCAGGAACAGAGTTGAAATCAGCAAACGGTGGAATGACGTCAAGAGCCTGGTCAAGAAGAAGGAGAGCAAGAACAGAGAGCTGGCAGCCGTCACTGGCGGAGGGAATCCCGCGCTCTTCAAGACCTTCAAAGCGTGGGAGGAGAAGGTGCGAGTCATTATACATCCGGAGATCCTCGCCGGATTAGCAGGGGAGTGGAGGCTGGTAAGTACAAACTAATGTATACCAGCACACCGCTATGTACTCACATGCACTACCACCATGCCACAGCTCCCAGGGACAAACACCCCCATGTCCAGCACACAATACACAACACATCACACACACATGCAACAGACACCACCACACACAGCCCAAACCGAACAACTGTAAGATACGTGGGGACATGTGTACACTCAGCCAGCCACGTAACCACCAACAGGTCCCCAAGTATGCCAGAAGCGCCACAACGAGCACCCACCACACCCATGTGTCCGCCATAGCTGCACTAACCGACAAGTAACAGGTAAGTGGCAGGAACACAAAGTGCAGTGGGTGGGAGGGTGGACAGCCCAAGTACAACACACACCAGGCCCCTAGTCCCACAGCACAGCAAGGAGGAGCATCCCCCACCCCCACAGCCACGTGTCAGCCACCGCAGTGCACACCGACAGCCGAAAGGTAGACATCACGATCCACAACAATCGGTGTCAGTGGGTGTCCAGCCACCACCACGACCCACAACACCCCTCCACCCCCACAGACCTGCAACATGGAGCACCCCCGCTTAGAACCATGTGGCATCCAGTACAGTGCACGCCCGAACAACCTGCAGGTGGGAAACTGGACAGGGCTGGATTACTGGAGGCATGAGGACCGTAACACGACCAACACATGGGACATGTCACGTAGCAGACGAACGCGCAGCACCGCCCACCGTCACGAACAAGTGAACAATGTGCACACGGACATGAACCACAGACTCACACCTCACATGACCCATCACAGACACAGCAACACCCAAGGAGCCACGTCTGCATGCACAAGTCACACTGAATATAGTACCACACGGCAGCCACTGTGCAACTCATCACACACAACCGAAACACCATTGAAGTCCTGTCCATGTAGCCCCTACTGCCTGTCAACCACACACCCCACAACAACGCCAATGTAAGACAAACAACACTAGACGCAACAGAGCGGAACAACATAAATGCACACGAACACCACTGAACCCATCAAACACAAAGACACACCATGCACATACAACATACCATCCATCCCATCCGTCAGCCCCAGTCTCATGAAAGGCATGTCATCCGCACAGCTGCCACACATACAGCAGTCACGCTAAGATACATGCCCATGACCAACCATGTGCCAGAAGTCAATGAAGCGCACGCCACACTGTGAGCAACAACACACAACATGGGCCACACCCCCCTACGAGCACTGCAGTGATGCACATGGCACAGGGCAGCACGCACACCAAGGAGATGGGACAACTGCAATACGTTGGCTGGCACACAACCATCACTCACTCATAACGATGCGTCCAATGCCATGTCCAGTAATCACAACAGACAGCAAATATGCAGGCCATGTCAGGCATGCACACACCTCAGACCATGCACTGTCATGCTGCCACAACACATGTCACGTTCGGCACCCATGGCTCACAGCATGTACCCCAAAAGCATATTCCCTCCCAAATGCGAATCTGGGGCATGGCCCCCATGTTGCCATATGCGTTCCTAAGCGTCCCATTTGAACACCAAAAGCAAAGTACAAACCAGACCCAGGATGGGCCAGGAGCCCGCATACACCAGAGTCACAATAAGTAGGGGCACAGCAACACACCCATCGGCATGGCCAATCCGTCCCATGCCACATGTGCACAGCACACAGTCCCATTGCCAAGCACACACAACTACAAATGGTACAGCCACACACACGCCTCCGGGAAACCCAGGTACGAGATTGCACGAACTGTTAATGTCAGACGACAAATACATACTTCGCCAGGTGCAACACAATAACAAATCTCATTCTCTCCACAGGTGACGAACTGCTGGATGCTGGGGATGGAGACAGCAGCCAGCACAGCCAGCCTACAAGCCCCCAACGAGGACACACGGATGTGGAGGATCTGTCCTCCTCTTCGGACACGGACCACCAAGCAGGCCCATCTGGTGTGGCAGGGCCCAGCCGCTCCCCAGGACCCCTCCTACCCACCAACCCATCATCCTGGGCTGCTGAACATTCCCAGCCCCCTGCTGCCACTGTCGTTGCGGCCACACCCACGGACATTGCGGCCACACCCACGGTCATTGCGGCCACACCCACGGTCATTGCGGCCACACCCACGTTCATTGCGGCCACTACCACTGCCGCAACCGCCACCATCGCCGCACCGACCACCACCGCCGCCACCACCACCACGTCTTCGCTGGCACCAGCCCCAGCGCAGGTGGTGGCCCGGCCGACTGGATCCACCCTGGGAGCCACAGCGAGGACCGTGGTGAGCAATGTGGCTAGTGGGCAGGCCGGTGGCAGCAGTACTGGTAGGAGGAGCAGGGTCAGGGAAACGCAAGTCTCCCCTGGGAGCCATGCCCTGCCTCAAATGGCCAGAGTCCTTGGGGCCTATGAAGAGGCCCAAGGACAATGGGCCAGGTCTGCTTCAGACACGCGGGAGGTGCTGGGGGTGCTGAGGTCCATGGACGCCCGTATGGGCCAACTCGTGGACCTCATGGGCCAGCTGGTGGTGAGGTCACAGCCAGGGACAGCAGCTCCACCACCGCCACCACCTGCCGGGGCGCAGGGTCGAGCAGCAGTGTCCAGTACCCCTGCGTCCACAGCCAGTGAGCACACCTCACCCCCCACCAGCAGGTCGCCACCACACACCCCCTCCCAAACGTGGAAGGGGCCGTCCGAAGTACAAACAGATCTCCCGGGAGGACTACGCACGCTCCAGACGCAAGTGAGGCAGCCAGCCAGCCTTCCTTGACCACCCACTGCATTGACTTGGACTACGATCCCACTCCACACAGCCATCTGGATGGCATGTGTCTGTTGGACCATGGACATGGAACAAGTGGGTACACCCTGAGCATCACGCAGCCGTGACCGACAGCTCATTGTCACTGCACGCACCACTTTTGTCATCACCTCGCACACAATCACATGTCACAGTTTGAAATAAATGCACCTCTTACACAAACTGCTGTTTGTGCCCTGTGTTTTATTTGTACGGAATACAACGGCCACCTTGGGCGGAAAGGCACCTGATGCGTGGCATGGCAATGGAACCGGAGGGCCTGTAGGGACCTAGGGGTGGGAGACAGAACAGGAGCACATTCAATGAGTGTGTCACACACCCATCACACAGTACATGTCAACAACTACAAGCAATGTACACACATCGCACAGAGCAATAGGGCACAATGCCACAGCCACCAACAGTGGCATACTACCCTGGCCATGGAGCGTTGACACACAGCACGCAGTGAACAAACGGCCACCCTGACACAGCACACACACACCTGCACAGATACAGCCACATCAGCCGTCGTACATGGACACTCACCGTCAAGTGAAGTAGTGGGCGATGAGCTGCTGCCGCACATTACCAGCTTCCTCCTCTCCGCTGTCCTCCTCACTCGAGCTGTCCTGGTCTGCGGGCTGGGGCCCTGGTTGATCTCCGTCATCCACGATGAGGGGGATCTGCTTCCGAATGGCCAGATTGTGCAGCATGCAGCACGCCACCACTATCTGGCACACCTTCTGTGGGGAGTACGCCAGCGCACCCCCGGTGCGGTCCAGGCACCTGAACCTGGACTTGAGGAGGCCAAAGGTACGCTCGACCACACGTCTGGTCCTCCCATGTGCCTCATTGTAGCGATCGTCTGCTGGGGTGCGAGGATTCCTCAATGGACTGAGCAGCCATGCCCCATTCGGGTACGCAGAGTCACCTGGGTGTGAGGGACACAGAGAACCGTTGCTATTCCAACTAGACAGGGGACAGCATCGCACAACCAGCACGCTACACCACTCCACATACTCACCGACAATACAGCCACGATCCTGTTGCAGATTGGACATCAGTCGTGGCAAGATGCTGTTGCGCATTATGTGTGCGTCATGGGCCGAGCCTGGGAACTTTGCACACACGTGGGTGATCACCATGTCCGCAAGGCACACCACTTGCACATTCAGGGAGTGCGTGTGCTTCCTGTTGCGGTACAGGTGCTCAGTGGCCTGTGGTGGAACAAGGCCAACATGTGTGCAGTCAATGGCTCCAACGACGTGTGGGATTCTGCCAAGGGCATAGAATGCACCCTTCACTGCCGCCAATTCACGAGCCCTGGGGAAGCGGATGTACCTGTTTCGGTACAGCATCATGGCTGCCAGTACATCCCTCAGCACCTTGCTGAACATGGGCTGGGACATCCCTCCTCCACTGCCCACTGTGTGCTGGAATGACCCAGTGGCGAAGAAATGCATGGCGGCCATCACCTTAGCCGTGGGGGTGACAGCTGTCGGATACACCCTGCGGGGACGGAGATGGGGTTCCAACATGGCACACAGTCGATGCAGGGTTGGCCTGTCCAGCCGAAACTTCCTAATGACCTCTGTATCGTCCATGTCCGCCAGCAATTGGTATGGGCGGTCAATGTTCGGTCTCCGCCTAGGGAAAATGGCAGTGGACACATGTCAAAGCAACACAACACATAGCAATTTTGCATACACATCACTGACATGACTGAGCAAGCACATGAGCCACAGCCCAGCTGTCAAGCTGGGACGGCACGGCCACAATACACTTACACAGGTCTCCCAACAATGGCAATGGCTAGTGATACAAACCACTGCCATGTGAATGCACATGGGGATCTAGGCCCCAATGACTTGCGGGGCGTGCTGATGGGGACTGACTGCATATTCGTCAAGCGGCAACGCCACGGCAACATGAATGTCTGCTGAGCATGGAACTGCTTCCGAGGCTGGATGAGTATGGCACACGACGACGACGATGTGGGCACAGGCTGAGCGGCCAAAACAAGTGGGACCTGTGGCACGAGGGGATATGAGACAGTAGTAGGTGTCAGCACTGCACCCTATGTACAGCACTGTACGGATCACACCTCCCGAAACATTGACAGGTGTCCACATTGACAGCCCCATGCCAAGACGGCTGTGTGCTTGCAGTCACACGTCACAGGTGAGAGGTTACATTGCACGTGCCAGGTGGCAGACGAACATAGTGGGAGCTGGCATGTGTGTGCATGTGTCTCCTGTTCAGGATCCACCAGATGGGCGCTGACTCTGTACTGACCATTGGACACAGCATGTTCCGTGGAAGGCTTGTGTGTGTGGGATGGTGGCACTGGATGTGCCTCCGTTGGGTGGGGGGCCATGCACAGGGCGGGTACGTCGATGATTGCGCATTGTTGGTCACGGTGGGTGCACCCACTAAGATGTGTTGCCCTGTGTTCAATTCCTATGTCCGCATGATGATGGACTGTAGATGTGGGCAGACTACACATTGGTCGATGTGCTGTCTATATGCATGTGCCTTCACACCAGGCACAGCTGCCCCTGCACATGTGACCCCTGCTGGACTCGCTGCTGGGTCTGTGGAGCTGATGCACCTTCTGTGCGTGGGGCGGACAGCTCTCCTCACTTCCCTCATTGCGCATGTCATGACTTTGCCGCAGGTGACATGGATCATGGAGGGCCCACATGTACGCGTGGGTAGGCTACACATGATTGTTCACTGGTCGCCACCCCCAGTCAGTGTTTCGAATGGGAAGGTTGTCGTGCTGGTGGTATATTCGATGTGGCGGATGGGCGGGCCTAGGTGCGGGCTTACATTCCGGACATGGGGGGTAGTTGGATTGGCGACTAGTTGCAGTACACACGGGACACGTCTCTTCCTTTCCACATCTGGGTCATCCCTTGTACTCACTGACAGTGATACAGTCATCTTCGCCCCAGCCCTCATGTCCTCCCCTCGCTCCCCCAATATGCATGTGCACCTGCGAGGCTAGCGCTTGCACAGGCAGCCCCGAGCTCGCACCAGAGAGGGCAAGGAGTGTATGTGTGGGTCCAGTTGCACGAGTGGGCTGTCTCAGGGTATGATGTGTTGCGGGACCCCGTCCACCTGCGTGGTGCCCCAAATGGAGACCCGGCCTGCATGGACTATGCATCACAGTCTTCGCCTTCCGGATCCGCCACCTGCGACACCCAGTGGCTGTGGCTGCCCTTGCGGCCAGGCCGCGTCCGTCTGTGACTGATGGCCCACACATTCACTCTTTGGCCTCTCTGGGGAGGGCTCGGGGGTGGTGGCGCACGCGCTTGCACTTAGTCGCAATGGCATGTGGCGTGGTTGGTATAATGGGCAATGGATGGGATGGTGCGAGCCACCTCCCGTGACGTCAGTGCTGCTCGTGCTGTGGTGCGTCCCCCTACACTTCCATTTGACTTGTGCCATGCTAGACGTTGAGGTTCTATTGCCTGCGTGATATGACCAGGAGGAGCGCGAGGAGACCTCTCACACACCATGCTCCACTGCCATCCCGTGCCCTGTATCGCCTGTGCGGATTGACTATGTTGGGGTTACACCTGGTCGACTGGGGCTGTGTGTGCCTTTTCAAGGGGCATGGCGGGTGCACAACAGGATCCAGCTTGTCCACAGAGGGTGGGCTGAGGTGCGCCTGGTACCGCTTTGTACGTGTGCCCGGCTGCTGTGCACACACGTGTTCACTCCCCCCGACAGGTGTCCTCTCACAATGCCCAGGGAAGCGGTGGTGTACTGTTCATGACCCCTCCCAACACGGCGTGCTCCAACTTGGCATGTGCGCATCTACCCGTCACACCCACCCACCTGAGCACTGCGTCCATACGACTTCACACGACACATGTGTGTCTTCCACAGTTGTGCTACTCATTTGCGTTGACATCCAATACCAGTGGACTACATGGTCATGTCACGACTGCCGTGTACTTCACATACTCTCATCCTCTCTCATTCGTACTTGTGAAATGAGTCAGCGGAGACAGTTTTGGTTTCAAACATTATATTGAGTCTTCTGTCCTCTGTGATGCAGTATAGTGGACACTACTGGCAGCGGAATACATGTTGAGGATATACTGAGCATGATTGCAAATGGGATAGGGTGTGGGGTTACATGTGATTGGCTGTTGCATGTGGGATGTGGGCTTCAGAGTTACATCTGCTTGGCCAAGGCTGTGCTAATGTACATTTACGTATAGCTGCGGAGCTGCGGACTTTGACACAGACGGTATACATGTAGCCTACCAGACCGCTTGGCATCATGGGCACAGTCCATCTCAGTTCCATGTGACAGGTTTGCTGCGGTTGTTCCTCATGCACGCGTGCATGTGAGATGACATCAGGGCATGTGCTTGCGTGCATGCAGCGGCGTGCCACTTGTTGTTGCAATGTGGTGGTTACTGGACATGTCACAGTCACTGGGGTCGTGTTGTTGTTGTATGCACTTGTCGTCCATGCAAGGGTCCTGGTATGGGATTCCCGGGGCGGGGGTGGGAGGGGTGCAGCACCCACAGACTCCAGGCGACCTATTCATGTCCACTGAGCGGTGTGTGTGTCCATGGGCGCTGGATCCATGTTGTGTCCTGGTTGTTCGTGCAGTTCCGTCCATGTGGGTGCGATACACAGACCCCATGCCACTGCCTCCCACGATGCATGCGGTGTTCCTGGATGTGATGGGGAACAGTGTGCATGTCCCGGTCATATCCGATGTCATGGCGATGTCGTTGATGGTGTGGTTACAGTTGCCGGTCGTTTGGTATGGCTGTTGTGGTGGTGACTGGCCAGTCCATGCGGAAGCTAAGCATGGGTGCGGGGTTGGACATCATAGGTCAATCGGGGAACCTGCGTTGTGGTCCGACGAATTTACAGGTTGTCAGGTATGCGATGCCGTCCAGCAGGGCTTCCATGTCATTGGTGGTGTACATGTTTGCCAGCCAATGTAGCGGATGGTGGCTGTCAAGGTGTTGTTCGTAAGTTGTCCCTTGGAGGACCATGATGGGGCATGCTGGGTGACATTCGATGTAGCTGTTCTCGATGATCCGTCGTGTGGAGGCACAGTGGTCCCATTTCAGTGCGGGTGCGATGTTGGCCACATACGCCATGCCCCCATAGGCAGAGCAGGCCCTGTCGTGTGCGTCCAGAGGGAGGAGTAGTGGTAGCAGGTCCGCCTTTAGACATGCCGGGTTGGAGAGGCATATCTCCACGGGATGATGGTAGGGACACCTCCGACAGTAGAAGACGGGCATGACGCAGCTGAACAATGTGATGTGGTAAGTCAGTCGGTAACTTACGTTCAGCAGGGACAGGAGATCGCATCCCAATATATGTATCAGGTTGGTTTTGTACAGCTTGAGCTGTCCGGCGTAGTTGGGTAGGTGTGTTGCGGTTGCCATTTCGCAGCGGTGCGTTGTGGTGGCGTGCTCCGGCTGTGTGTGCAGTCTGCAATGTGCACGCTCCGAGGTTGCTGTGAGCTCTGTGTAGTCGTAGGGAGACAGGACTTGTGTTCTGTTGGCTTGTGCGGAGGACATGGGCCCTCATCCCACTTGCTTCTCAGACAGTTCAAGGTCAGTGATGTGTGACTCCTTCCAATTAACTTGCATGTGGCCGACATGGGGGAGTGTTATTTTTTTCCTCCCCGTCCGTTGTGTGCTTCTGTGATATGCGCTATCTGCCCTGTGGTCGGTCTCCTCGGCATGCCTGTGTTGGTCTTTTCTTGGACAATGGCTGTATTCACCGGCTTCTTTCGTAGGGCTGTGGTTTCGGAGTTGGAATGGAAGGTCATTCAGTGCTGTCTGCTCTCCCTTGTGTGGGCGGCAGGCTGCCTTTCCGCTCTGCGTTGGGCCTTGTGTGTGAATGTTATTCTTGGGCCACCTGTTGTCGGTCCCCGGGCTCTTTGGTGTTCCGTTTTATATGTCTTGTTCATATGTGCAGGGTGGTATGGGTGTTTCAGTGTGGTACTGGCGTTCCTCTTCCCGAAGGGGCCCTGCTTCTCCTAGTTGGTGTTGCCGCCGCTGTGTGCTACGCCATGTTTGTTACACTGGGGTGTGTCCTGCTGTTGCGTGACTTCACTGACATGTGTGCGTCGGTTGTGTGGCGTTGGGTGTTGTCCGTGAATTGGGCGTTGGGGACATGTCTGTGGCAGGCCTGTCACGTGTCATGTGCGTTCGGGGTGGGGCTGATGTGTGTGCTGCTTGGTTGTGTCCCTGTGTCTGTGTGCGACGCATGCATGGCGCTGCGGTTGGCCTCTGCGTTGTGCGCATGTGTGGCGGCGTCATCGCCGCTTTGGGGCCGTGACGGGGTGGTTGGTTCCTAGTCCCAGGTGGTGTGTACACATGTGTTACGCGATGTTACGATTTGGCCTGTGTGTCATATGTGGATGCAATGGTGGATGTGTAGTGTACACGCGCTGGTGGGGGGTTGTCCGCTTTTTCCGCCCTTGCACTGTGTGCGCTGTTTGCGTGCACTTGTTGTGTGTGTGCCTACCTGCGTCTCCGCGGTACGTTGCGTCCTTGGTGGTGCATCAGCAAGAGCATGGGGAGGGCCTGCAGTGCTGGATTCATGCTCGGGGAGCCGCTTCTTCGTTGTCCGTGCTCGGCGTCCGTGTTACCGCTTCGGTTTGTCGTACGGTATCTCTTAGCCGTGGGAGCCGTTTGTTTGCGGCATCGTAATTTATACGCCGGGCGGGACGTGATTTCGTCGGACGGTGTGTGTCAATTGTGCTGCGCCGCTACGTGTACGGACGCACTTTGATGGCGGATGGTGTTGCTGGCTTGCCGGCGGTGTTTGGCCTACTTTTCGCATCGTAATTGGGCGGGCGTGTGGACTGCTGCGTGCCGGCGGTAACTGGTGGTTTTTGCATCCGCCAGCACGGCGGTTGTGCTTCCGCCCGCCATCGTAATGACCCCCTTAATTTTTATTTATGTTATTGTTTTATGTGTATAGATGTATTTGAAATTTATAATATTTTTTTATAATTTATAATTTATTAAAATAATTATTCAAACTGATTATTAAGTAAGTATATATATTATATATTATATGTATATGCAAAATAAAGGGCAGTGGTTTGGAGTATAGGAATAATGGCGCCACTCAGGAAAATACCATCCAGATCAGTAAGATTGTTTTGTATTTATAACGGTGCTGAAAGGTGAGGAGCACCACCAGTCTCCCCAAGGTATCGGCCTGTGCCAATTGGTTAGACAAAGAAATATCCCCAGCACACGTAAGGAGTAATACAGAAAATTAAAATGCACGTTGTGAGCATAAAATATACACAAGTAAGTGGGTTCTTGTAGTTTTCTTTCTTTATTCTCTATTTCTTCAGGCTGGGGGTCGCGTAACTAGTTAGCATGGAGGAGTCTCGTTCGTTATCGGAATTAACCAGACAAATCGCTCCACCAACTAAGAACGGCCATGCAACCCCACCCACAGAATCGAGAAAGAGCTATCAATCTGTCAATCCTTTCCGTGTCCGGGCCGGGTGAGGTTTCCCGTGTTGACTCCTCCATGCTAACTAGTTACGCGACCCCCAGCCTGAAGAAATAGAGAATAAAGAAAGAAAACTACAAGAACCCACTTACTTGTGTATATTTTATGCTCACAACGTGCATTTTAATTTTCTGTATTACTCCTTACGTGTGCTGGGGATATTTCTTTATTATATGTATATGTTTAATTAATGTTTTATTTAATTATATATGTTACTTATTAATTTTAAATATTATAAAATATATTTAACTATGTTTATTTTAATTATAAGTATTATTTAGTTTATTTTACATATTATTTTTAACAAAAAAAAACGATATTTTTGATAACGATATTTTTGACATCGATATTTTTTTCTCGATATTTTTGTACTTACCATGTTGTAGATAGGATTTCGATATTATTGACATCGATATTTTTGTTGTGATATTTTTGTAGGTCGATTTTTTGACCTTCGATATTTTGTCAGTGATTCCGGTCTAACTACTGAGACCGCCATAAAGCTCTCACAGTGTCACTCTGTCTATTTTAAAACTTCCGCCATTCACTACGCCATTTTTCATGCTCTTGTAATCCACACATTCTCGGGCCTGCAGGCTGCATTGTGGCGCTTTAGGTAAAACAAACCTGTAAAAACATCACATTACGTGATAATCGCCCCGGAGGCAGTGTACAAGACTCCTGCAGTACCGTCCAAACTCCTGCTCCTACTGCCAATCAGACACAGCCCTCCCCACTGCCCCCACCAACCCACCTTTGGAACACAGAGCATCCTCTAAAGCCAACACGAGGGGAGGGGCGGGTCAAAAACAAATCGTATGCAAATGAAGTGGAGATCAGCTTGAGATAGGTTTAATTACTGCGTGCTTTATGGCGCACTGACAACCCTCTCCTCCGTCGCCTCCGATGCAGTGGTGAAGACGCATGCACACTCCAGCTGCAAGAATGGCAGAGCAGTGCGCCAGGCGCGCAAAACGCGTGATCCTGGGCAAACGGTTTCAAGTGTGTGATCCTTGGCAGACGAGTTCCTGTTGCTGTACCTCAACACCCCAAGTGCAAATTTGGAAACAGGTAAATTAGCCCAGAGTACGCCACAAAAACCACTTCCCTCACACATAGCTAAATCGAGTGCAACCTTGAGCCGTACATTATTTTATTGACTAGTACCTAACTCATACAAAAGATGGAACCTTTTCATGTCTCACACACAGCAAAGTCGACCAGACATTCTTTCTTTAAAATTCCTTAATATATGTTTAGAAACGATGATAAGTGTCACTTCTGGAGTTAATTCAACATAAATTATTAAATTAAAATATTGTCTAGTATTTTCATGTTAAGTAATTCGTCATAGTTTTGCTGTCATCTGACGTATGATTTATATACTGCGACATTCGCATCATTTCCCTTTGTGTAATTACGTAAAATTTCAAGAAAAGTATAGAGAATTGCGACAGGACTTTCCCCTGAAGGGATGGAAAGTAACATTACGTAAGCATTAACCGTAAAAAGCGTCACACGAAATGTCGGAAATTATGTGACATAACACCAGGTAATTAAAGTTTTGTAGGGGTTTAATCTATATATAATGGGCTTTTGATGTTCATGTGGTCATGGTTTGGTTGTGAGGGCTGAACCAGGGTCCTGGCTCAGCGCTTCATGAGAACTTACAACTCGCCCACCCTCAGCTGCCAGTTGACTCTGCACTAAATGTAACAAGTTCTGCAGCCCTGGCTTGTTAGTCAATTAAATTTCGCACGCTGGGATTTTTAAGCCCGTACTTACAAAAAAGGAAAACTACAAGTCCCAGAATGCACCGTTGTTACCTAAATATCCATAACTGGCTCAAGGGGCCTCATGTGGCTTCTTAGCAGTTATGAGTGTTGATTTTGAATGCAATATAAGCAGGAGTCGCGTTAAAGAAAAGGAAGGAAAAAAAACAACACTTCACTTTGTTATCATTGGACTATTTTTTTCTTGAGGGCAGAGGGGATCAACACGTTTACTACTGCCCCATCCTTGCCCCCACTTCTGCGTCCACCACGGCTCCATCACCTCACAATGCCATGATAGCAGTCCTTCTGCTGCCCCATTACAGCCCACATCTCTGTTCCTACTACTGGCGCTCCTACGGCCCATTTTCACTGGCCCTACATCTTCCCACTGCCCCTATTAGATCCCACCTCACCACCCCTGTAACAGCCACCACATTGCCCGACCTGTACCATGTCCGACGTCACTTCTTCTACGAGTGCCTCCACTACTGCCATCACCACAGCTTACTACTACTTCATCACTGCCCCTAGAATGGCTCCCAACCCTCACCGAATGGTACCTCATTTACTTATGGAACAATCACTGTTCCTACTGCTGCCTCTATTACTGCCGCTAATGCTTCCATTACGACTGCCTCTACTGTGGCCCCTACAGCTTCCTCTACTGTTGCCCCTACTACTGCCTCTACTGCGGCCCCCGCAGCTTCCTCTACTGTCGCCCCATCTGATGCCCCTACTACTGCCTCTACAACTGCCCCTACTGCTTCTTCTACTGCTACCCCTGCAGCTACCCCTACGACTGCCTCTACTGCGGCCCCTACATCTTCCGCTACTGCTACCCGTATGACTGCCTCTACTGCGGCCCCTATAGCTTCCGCTACTACTACCCCTGCAGCTGCCCCTACGTCTTCCTCTGATGCTGACATGCTGCCCCTACAGCTGCCCTACCGCTACCTCTACTATTGCCCCTACAGTTGCCTCTAGTGCTGTCCCTACAGCTACCCTACACTGCTGCCCATACCGCTGCCTCTACACCTACCCCTACGAATGCTGCCCCTGTCACGGATTAAGTGATACGAAGTCTGCGATCAAGTGGTCGCGACCCTCGTTCTTGCTAAACGTGGCACCCCGCAGTGACAGCCCCCCCACTCCCCCTGCACAATGACTGAATGAAGATCGAAAGGACGACGAGAGAACGGATACATAAATAAAGAACGACTCTGCTAACATATGTGCGAATGGGCGCGTGACGACTGGAGTAAATGAACGAGTCAATGAATGCACGAACGAAGGGAAAACGTTAGACTTTAGTGAAAGAAGAAACGGAAAAAAATAAAAGCACGAGTGAAAGAACGAACACCGTACATTAAATGAATCAACAAATAAAGATGAGAACGAACCAGCACCAAAAGATGACCTAAATAGCAAACACACATAAAATACATGCTGGACAAACACGCACACAATTAATGAATGGACGACGGAAATGCAAAGGGATTAAACTATTGAACGAACAAATTACAAAACAAACTGCATATGAAGAAACGAACGAGAAAAAGAAAGAATGACTGAGCAAAGTAGCAACCAATGAATAAGTGAACGAATATATGAAAACGAATGGCTCGTGAATCTATAACATGTACAGGTAGCAAGACATTCTCTGGACCTGCAAGGCACGAACAAATAAAAGCCTGAATGACTTGACGCAGAAACAAATAAAGGAGTGAACGAACACAAGAATGCGATTAAACAAATAAACAAACACAGTAGGCCGACCGGGCGCCTCTAGGCGCTGCGAAGAATGTCTTACAGAGCAGGCGCAGTCTGGTGGATTTCCCTACTTTCCAAGACACTGTCTTTATTTCAAGAGGTCCATCTGTCAGTCATCGGACTCAACCTGGAGCCACACTACACTGGGAAAAACCTTGGGTGGCAGCAGCCACGAAACTAACCAATGGTAAGCCTGGCGCCACACCAGCTGCCGGGCACCCATATCCGCCACTGTCGAGAAACCCTGGCCTCTCTGATATCATTTATATCTAGCGCTCCCTTGTACCGGGCGTCTTTTGGGCGCTATACAATCAAGTGATCGTGGAATATGCGAGTGTTCTTTTTCAAGCTCGCGCTTGTATTTCTGGTTGGTATTTGTACAACATTGCCTGGTCTGTTTTTTAATTGATATTGTTCCAGTCGCTAACCAATGAGAGAGCCGACTGGCGCGTGCTGCAGGCGTGAAGGCAGCGTGGTTGCAGGAAGCCCGGAGCGTGCAGTACACGTGACGCCTCCTAAAGATAAGAAATCCATTTGCGACACACGGAAAGCAGACGAGCCAGTCCGGATGGGCCGGACAAAAAGGCCAAAGGGAGGCAACCCAAAAAGCTCATTTCCAATGGCGATACAAAAGGGGATGTTGGCGGGGGTATGCCCAGACGTGGGTCCCTTGCTCACTTTGCCACTGGATTCAAGCAAGCCTGGCTGATGACGGCTGGAATGCCAGAAACCGGTCCTAGGATGCTTGTTTCCGGTCCAGGGAAGACATGGCTTGGCAGTTCGTGCTGGACTGTTCCCATGAGGCACAGGGTCAGACTGATTTGCATATGGCCATGTCTGAACTGGGGTGGTGGAGTGAGCTAAAGAATGATGATGGATTAAACCCAGATCAGTTGACTGGGGGTGAGTGTTTGATTGGCTCAAACGTTCCGTCCATCATCCCCTTTTGTATCGCATTTCCAATGGCAGCACACCGTTTATCATAAACGGTGACGCCAGCCAATGGAAATGAGGGGCGGGGCTTCAAGACCTTTTCTGAAAGTCCTCGTTCACAATAGATCTCGCCGAGCGAGCAGCGCATGCGCTGCAACGCCAGGCGAGACCTAAAAAGGTCTGCAGGCCACACACTAAATGGCATCAACCAGACTGGGTGCTAGCCCGGGGGTGTAGGTATGTTACTGATACAAGAAAGAGAGGCATCTTAGACAAATTACTATTGTTCTTAGTGTATGCATTGCTGGGGCTGGCAGAGAGGAAATCAGAAGATCTAAAAAGATCTTTTATTTAAGTGAGGAAATGGCAGAGCCGGAATGCAAACAACTGTTTACAAGAATGAAAATCAATGAATTAGAAAGCTTATGTAGTGCAAATGCAAAAAACACTAAGCACTGACAAGCTCAATACTTTGTTTCAGGACCTGGGGACATGGTAGGCAGAAACCTTGAGGCTTTTTATTAAACCATAAACACATGTTTGAAGATGTTAGTGCCTCTGTCTGAGGCAGCCAGTCTATCTGATAGGCATAAGTCTAAACCCTGTTTTAGTTTGTCCATTTATCACCAAAGGGAGATGTGTAGAACAGCAGAAAGAAGGTGGAGGAAGAGAGAATTTGAGGAAGACAGAGCTTGCTGTCGGAAGCACCTGCAGCTCCATTAGGAACTGGAAAAGGCAAACATATGTATTATATTACTACAATAATGGAAGCCCTAACATCGTGCTGCTAGGGGGGTTCAGTCAGCTTAATCATCCATCAGGCCTCTTCGGAATGGCATTGCCTTCACAGAGTTTGGTGACCAACTGGGACTCTTGCTTTTCAACACAAGATCATTATAATCCAGCACAAAATATGAATATTTTCTAGTCAGGAATTCATTTGTTTTCCTCCCTATCTCACTGGGTGAGGCACTGTTGGGTCCCTGCCCAGCAGCATGTTGTGGTATCTGCCCATGGTATGGCAAGATGGTGTGGTCTCACAATAGATTAAAACAGCTGTTGTGACTCCCCACCTTCAAAAAAGGTCTGTCCGTGGATGACTGACAATTTTAGACCAAGTTCATATTTGCCGGTATTGGCCAAGTGTCGGAGGGAGTGGTACATGAAATGATCCAGCAGCATGTTTGTAACTTTTACTTACCACAAGGTTCTGCAGTTTATCCGTTGTTTTTTAAAGGACATATGGCTGGACTTCCAACTGGACTGAACTTTCAGCACTAAATATGACACCCAAATAAGGTTTCATCTGGAGGAAGGTAGTTGCCAGGCTCTGTTCCCACATTCTTAATGGCTCAGAGAGTGTGGCCTCTGAGTGGCAAGATTTAATCATGGAATGATTGCCTTCATCCAAGAGCCGGCATCAGCAACCAAACCAAGCACAGAATTAGCTGTTGTCTTGCACATGAAAGTAAACGGAATACAGCAAATGCCTTTAAGAGAACTCTGATCACTTGAACATGCTCAAGTATCAGGACACTAAAAAAGGAGTTTAGCTCCAAGTGTCAGTGTTCCACAGCGTTTCGTTGCAGTACAGAAACGCTCCAGCTCATCTATGCATCCTCCTGCTCACCACTGCTCCACGTTCTTCTCCTTGCCTACCCCTTAGCATGTACTCTCTCACTCTTCCAGATTTCCTACAGTCTTTCAGTTCCAAATGGTCCTCTTTGCCTTTTCAGTGCCACTGTGCTACTTTTCTACTTGCCGACTATATTCAGCCCGGGTCAGATGGACACCTTTATTACCAGGCATTTTCAGATCAGAATTTCAACTAGCAGTGTGTCACTCCAGGCTTCTGGTTTCTTTGCCTTCTCTGGCTAGTCTACAGCTGGCTGATTACCATTTCACTCCAGAACCATTTGTAGTGGCAAGTTCGAAGACGCAATCTTGAAGGGCAGAAATTAGACTGCCATCATCCTGAGGCTTGGAGCTGCCTCTTCTTGTAAATCAGGAGGCATGCACCATTTTTGAGTGAGGGTTGTTGTATTCTATCCCCTCATGTCTGACAATAGAGAGAGAGAGTAAATAACAGCTTCTTGCGGGGATGAGAGTAAGTAAACCAACTTTCAGTGGGAGAAAAAATGAAATATCACAAAATGGAGTGGCTATTCAATCTTAGGGGGTCATTAGCATGTCGGGCAGATCGCCACCGCCCGCATGGCGGTGGCGATCTGCCCGACATATTCCTCCGCCCGCATGCAAATTTCCCCCCGCCACATTACTATGGCGGGGGGGACCCCGGCGGACGGAAAGACCGTCCGCTGGTTTTCCGCCCGGTCGATGAGTCGACCGGGCGGAAAAGCAGTTAATATGGTGGCGGTGTCTGGTGATGCATGCGGGGTTATGCCTTTCCGCGGCGGCAACGCCGCCACGGAAAGGCATACGGTCTTCTACATTGGGGGCCCGTAGCGGGCCCCCAGGGATTTTGGGGGTGGGGAGTGCACCTGCATTTCAATGTACAACGTGGCAGGCACCGCGCTGTGCCTGTCACGTTGTGCATTGAAAAGCACAACTTGCAGTTTTGGCATTGCGGCGGGCGGTGCTTTTAGCACCGCCCGCCGCAATGTCAGAAATGCGGGATGCGCCCGCCAGTGTGGCGGGCGCATCCTAATGCCATGTGCGGGACCGCCGCATGCATTGCGGGCGGTCCCATTTCCCGGGGGTATGGTGGGAGGACAAAGTCCGCCCGCCATGCTAATGACCCCCTTAGTTTCTGTTTTCTTGGCCAGAGTTCCTTATGGCAGCATCATGAACCAGCTCTACCGTTAAGAACCTGAGAGTCTATACTGGCCATCAACTGTCTTTAGTTCCCAAAATTAGGACAGAAGCGAAAGGTTTAGTCCAGACTGGCCAGAAATCTTCTTCCGTTCTTGGGCTCAGTGAAAAGGGATGCATTTACGAGGGTTATCATTTTATTTTGTATGCACTATGACAATGAATGTACTTCATGTCAAGATAACTGCTGGACAGATTTATATGTTCCAGATGGCTCAAGACCAAGCTATGTGATTGATTTACAGAGTGAAGAACCCACGTTATGTTGTGCTCCATAGAATTAAGGGTACTATGTCTGGCCCATAGAGCTATTTATTACAAAGGCGTTTTGTGCCTTAAAAAGTCATTAGAAGATACTGCCCCTGAAGACATTTGAGATTTTCAGCTCCAATAAGATCTATCTCTCCGAGATACTGTAAAAGTCATTCCACTGGAGCCTTCTTTGCCATCTTCGTGGTTTCCCTATGTTACATATTGCCTTCGGATAACTAGGTAACTGAGAAAATGTTAAAAACCAGCCATTTCAAGAAAATGTTTAGCTAAAGATAAGTTACTGCTCTACCGGGTGGTGCTGTTCTTTGTGCAGTGGCCAACACTCTACATACATACACATTCTCCATAATATAACACCAGAATGTTAATCTATATTTGTAATAGGACATGCTCACTTTTCTCCTTTGTGTTCTACTCCTCTGCAGGTTTCCCTCCCCATAGCTATTCTACCCATCTGTGTCTTCTCCCACTAATATTCTACCTCATGTGGCCTCTTTTTACTCTCTCCTTCACGTCTTCCATGTCCTATGATTCTCCCCTCCCTTTCTCTGTCTTTTAACTCACTCCTCTCCTCTGCCCTTTCTTCCATGCTTTCTTTTGTCATCTCTTCTCTACTGGGTTGTCTGTCTTTTCCCCCTTCCATATTACTCGTCTCTGTGTCACCTGTTTTCTTCCCTCAACTCTCCCTCTCTTTCTAGTGTCTCTTTATCATCACTGCTACCTTTCCCTATCAGTTGTTTCTTGATTACATATCTGTCTCTTTATTACCTCTTTCGCCCTTCTCCCCACTCTTGCTCAGCTATCTCTCACTCACATAATTATCATTTAATTACCTCTTTTCTACCTCTTCTCCATACCTGTCTCTTTATATCATGCATGTCCCTTTATCAACTAGCTATTTCTCCCCACCCCCTCTCTTCTCTTTCTAACTTGTCTCTGTATCACCATGCTCTCTCCTATCTCCCCACTCTCTCTGCCTCTCTCTCAGTTCTTTCTCATCTGTATCTGTCTCTTGATTTACTTCGCTCTCTCTCTGCAATGTCTTTATGTCACCTGTCTCTTCATCATGTCCACCATCACTTCTCCCCTCTTTCTCTCTCTCTGCAGCCCTATTCTCACCAGTCTGTTGCTTAATCACCTCTTTTAGCTTGTCCCTTTCTCACCTCTCGCTCTCTAACCTGTATGTCTTTCTCATTGCTCTCTTTTGTGACTACTTATGCTCTCTCGAGGCTATTCCTTTCTTGGCTGTCTCTTTAAAACCTTCTCATCTGCCACCATTTTTACCTCTCTGAGTTGTCTTTCACCTCTTTTCATCTCTCTCAAGCGCCTGTCCCCTCCCTATCTCGGTTTGTCTCTTCTACTCTGCAGTCCTTTTTTCACTTCTCTCTCTTAATCACCCAGTCTATCTCGCTCTCCTGTCTTCCCTGCCCAGCCCTTCTCCCTCTCCCATGCCCCCCTCTGCGTGTCCTTTAAGCTGTCTCTTTCCCATATGCCTCTATATCTCTATCACCTCTCTCAGACAAATCTTTCCTTCAATATCTCTCAGCTGTGTTTAACGTATCTTCCTCCCAACAACTGTCTCTCTCTTTCTCAACTGTCTTTCTTTCTTAATGTTCTAGCTCTATCTTTTCTCTCCCCTTCTATCTTTAACTGTCTCTCACTTGTCTGCTCTCTCACATCTGTCTCCTCCACGCTGTTTACCTCAGTTGTCCTTTATAACATAGCTGTCTCTTTACCAACCCCAACCTCACTCACTCTCTTTCTCAGCTATTTCTTTTCTTCTCACAGTCTCTATTGTACCTTTTTAACTGGCCTCCCCTCTAACGCTCCCCATGGTGTTTCATCTGTCTATCACTAACACACCTGTCTCTTCTGTCTCTATACCCTGCTCCTTTCTCACCTGCCTGCTTCTTTATCACCTCTCTACTCTCATTCTCTGGCAGCTGTCTCTCGCCTATTTGTGTCTCACACCTGTCTCCTCTCTCATCTGCCTGTTTCTCATCCTCCCATGTCTCCACCTCTCTCTGTAACCTGTTCTTTATTACCCCAAACTAATTCTCGCAGTTCTCTCTGTCTCTTTCTCCCTCTCACCTGTGTCTTTTAAGTGTCTATATCTCGTTTGCCTTTCTCCTTCCCTATGTTGTCTTTCCCCTCTCTCACCCTGGGCTCTGCAGGTGTTTCCTTGCTCACTGATATAAAGAGACATGGAGGCGCGTTTTACCTAGGGCCTTCTGTACAAACAAGGATTGCTCATTGTGCAAGTTTGTTATGTGTGACTTTCACTGTGCTGGGAATCCCATCCCGTGCAGCAGGCTTCAGCCAGGCAGCAGCTGTCGTGTTATTTACTGCAGCCTTTGGAAAAAGGCTTCGGAAGTGGATGGGGGCCCCCCTCCAGAGTAAGGGTGCCTGGGGGCTGCGGGGGCCTGTGTTACGCCCCTGCAGTGAGCTACGAAGGACATGTGACTCCTACACCTTGTAAGCCTATCTCATGTAACTCATCTTGTACATTGATTTACACATGTGCATGATTTATTGTCAATGTATAGTGTGTATGTTACGTAAAGAGCTCTGACACCCTGCATTGGGTTGCGCAGCGCTATAAAAGAAATAAAATAGTGCTATTGAAATTGTTTGTGTAAATACTGGGACAGACCAACACACCTAACATTCTTACAGTGCAGGCATCTCTTCTATACAGGGAGAAACATAGGCAAAAGCTGCCTCTCTTAAGTACCTGTGAAGAGATAACAAGCTGTGTGCCTTTGTTTTCCCTCCTTGGCATTTACATTTAAGTGTGAGGTTCCAGGCCACCTCCAGTCAGGATATTCAATCAAAGGAGGCCTGATGGCCCTTAACTTCGGCCCAGCAGGAGGTGAAAAAAAGCCCCCTCCCCGCCTGCAGGTTGCTGCTGGGAATGGAAAGCAGACAACGCAGGCGCTGCAGAACGTGTCCCGGTGTCTTACACTGGGACAAGTTCAGCATATTTCTGTGGAGCCCAACTTCTTGGCAGGGGGGACGGCGTACACCATGTGAAAATAGTGGGTGGACGCAGTATACCTGCGTGTACCCCCGACTTGTGCCCTGGGCAGAACAGTGACGTTTTCAGGACAACTTCACCTAAAATGGAATAGGAAGCCACAGTTTACACAGAGAATTCAAATAATCTTGGTTTGCCTAATTAAAAGTATGTAGCGCTATTTATACAGCGCCAACCCAGGGAACAGCGAGCGCTGTCCATTACATGAGGGGTTGGGAGAAAATCTTCAAAATGGAGTCCCTCAATTGGGGATTACTGATTATACATATACAATTCACATTTTTAGGCAGTGGGAGGTGAAGGTATTTGTCCAGAATCTCGAGATGTTGACCCAAGCTCCAGGGCCAGGGTCTGACCCTAGGGCTTCAGGTCCCAAGGACGGCAGCGCGAGCCACGAGGCCACACCTCGTCCTTGCAAGGTCTCTCTTTCACTTACCTTCGTGTTACACCATGCCTGCTCCTCACAGATTCCATTTCATATCTTGTGAATATGAATCTTCTCGGAAGGGTCAGGGTGGGAAGAGAAACTGTTACACAGATCTCATGCTCTGAGCTCAGAGACAGCAGAGACATCCCTCATTCTAGAGAGACCTCACAAACACTAGAGCTGCTGCACAGGTCAAAGAGACTGTACATGTCTCATGCTCCGAGCTCCGAGACATCCCTCAGGCTAGAGAGACCTCACAAACACTAGAGCTGCTCCTCAGGTCAAAGAGATCGTGCATGTCTCACGCGCCGAGCCCAGAGACAGCAGAGACATCCCTCAGGCTAGAGAGACTTCACAAACCCTAGAGCTGCTGCTCAGGTCAAAGAGACTGTGCATGTCTCATGCTCCGAGCCCAGAGACTGCCGTGGCATCCCTCAGGCTAGAGACCCTCACAAGCACTAGAGCTGCTGCTCAGTTCAAAGAGACTGTGCATGTCTCATGCTCTGAGCTCAGAGACAGCAGAGACATCCCTCAGGCTAGAGAGACCTCACAAACACTAGAGCTGCTGCTCAGGTCAAAGAGACCGTGCATGTCTAATGCTCCGAGCCCAGAGGCTGCAGAGACATCCCCCAGGCTAGAGAGACCTCACAAACACTAGAGCTCCTGCTCAGGTCAAAGAGACCGTGAATGTCTCATGCTTCGAGCCCACAGACAGCAGAGACATCCCTCAGGCTAGAGAGACCTCACAAACACTAGAGCTCCTGCTCAGGTCAAAGAGACTGTGAATGTCTCATGCTCCGAGCCCAGAGACAGCAGAGACCTCCCGCAGGCTAGAGAGACCTCACAAACACTAGAGCTCCTGCTCAGGTCAAAGAGACCATGCATGTCTCACACTCTGAGCCCAGAGACTGCAGAGACAGCCCTTGCGCTAGAGAGATCTCAAATAATAGAGCTGCTGCTCAGGTCACAGAGACCGCACACGTCTCATACTGAGGTCACTGAGACCACACACATCTCATACTCCAGTCACAGAGACCGCACACATCTCATACCCAGGTTACAGAGACCACACATGTCTCATACTCAGGTCACTGAGACCGTGCACATCTCATACTCCAGTCACAGAGACCGCACACGTCTCAAACCCAGGTTACAGAGACCGCACATGTCTCATACCCAGGTCACAGAGACCACACACGTCTCATACTGATGTCACTGAGACCACACACATCTCATACTCCAGTCACAGAGACCGCACACATCTCAAACCCAGGTTACAGAGACCGCACATGTCTCATACCCAGGTCACAGAGACCACACACGTCTCATACTGAGGTCACTGAGACCCCACACGTCTCATACCCAGGTTACAGAGACTGCACATGTCTCATACTCAGGTCACTGAGACCGCACACATCTCATACTCAGGTCTCTGAGACCGCACACGTCTCATACTCAGGTCTCTGAGACCGCACACGTCTCATACTCAGGTCTCTGAGACCGCACACGTCTCATACTCAGGTCACTGAGACCGTACACATCTCATACTCCAGTCACAGAGACCGCACTCATCTCATACTGATGTCACTGAGACCACACATATCTCATACTCCAGTCACAGAGACCGCACACGTCTCAAACCCAGGTTACAGAGACCGCACATGTCTCATACTCAGGTCACTGAGACCCCACACATGTCTCATACTCAGGTCACTGAGACCGTACACATCTCATACTCCAGTCACAGAGACCGCACTCGTCTCATACTGATGTCACTGAGACCACACACATCTCATACTCCAGTCACAGAGACCGCACACGTCTCAAACCCAGGTTACAGAGACCGCACATGTCTCATACTCCAGTCACAGAGACCGCACATGTCTCATACTGAGGTCACTGAGAACGCACACGTCTCATACTCCAGTCACAGAGACCGCACACGTCTCATACTGAGGTCACTGAGACCGCCCACGTCTCATAATCCAATCACAGAGACTGCACACGTCTCATACCCAGATCACAGAGACTGCACACGTCTCATACCCAGATCACAGAGACCGCACTCGTCTCATACTGATGTCACAGAGACTGCACACATCTCATTCTCAAGTCACAGAGACCGCACTCGTCTCATACTCAGGTCACTGAGACCGTACACGTCTCATAGTGAGGTCACTGAGAACCCACATGTCTCATATTCAGGTCACACAGAGCACACACGTCTCATACACAGGTCACAGAGACCGTACACATCTCATACTCAGGTCTCTGAGACTGCACACATCTCATACTCAGGTCACTGAGACTGTACACGTCTCATACTCAGGTCACACGGAGCCCACAAGTCTCATACACAGGTCAAAGAGACTGCACACTTCTCATACTCAGATCACAGAGACCCCACACGTCTCATACAAGGGTTACAGAGACGGCACATGTCTCATACCCAGGTTACAGAGACCGCACACATCTCATACTCAGGTCACTGAGACCCCACACGACTCATACTGAGGTCGCTGAGACCCCACACGTCACATACCCAGGTTACAGAGACCACACATATCTTATACTCAGGTAACACAGAGCACACACGTCTCATACACAGGTCACAGAGACCACACACGTCTCATACTGAGGTCACTGAGACCCCACACGTCTCATACCCAGGTTACAGAGACCGCACATGTCTCATACTGAGGTCACTGAGACCCCACACGTCTCATACCCAGGTTACAGAGACCGCACATGTCTCATACCCAGGTCACAGAGACCACACACGTCTCATACTCCAGTCACAGAGACCGCACACGTCTCATACTGAGGTCACTGAGACCGCCCACGTCTCATAATCCAATCACAGAGACTGCACACGTCTCATACCCAGATCACCGATACTGCACACGTCTCATACTCAGATCACAGAGACCACACACGTCTCATACTGAGGTCACACAGAGCACACACGTCTCATACCCAGGTCACAGAGACCACACACGTCTCATACTGAGGTCACTGAGACCCCACACGTCTCATACCCAGGTTACAGAGACCGCACATGTCTCATACTGAGGTCACTGAGACCCCACACGTCTCATACCCAGGTTACAGAGACCGCACATGTCTCATACCCAGGTCACAGAGACCACACACGTCTCATACTGAGGTCACTGAGACCCCACACGTCTCATACCCAGGTTACAGAGACTGCACATGTCTCATACTCAGGTCACTGAGACCGTACACATCTCATACTCAGGTCTCTGAGACCGCACACGTCTCATACTCAGGTGTCTGAGACCGCACACGTCTCATACTCAGGTCTCTGAGACCGCACACGTCTCATACTCAGGTCTCTGAGACCGCACACGTCTCATACTCAGGCCTCTGAGACCCCACACGTCTCATACTCAGGTCACTGAGACTGTACACATCTCACACTCAGGTCACACAGAGCCCACAAGTCTCATACACAGGTCAAAGAGACTGCACACGTCTCATACTCAGGTCACTGGGACTGCACACGTTCAGACAGCACACAATTCTTAGGTTACACCAGCCTTACAGCCTCAGAGAGGCGCAGTGAGGATAAATTATTTGATAAAAAGTTCCATCATTTTAGAAGATGAAATGTTTCATTGTGAACCATGGAATTAAAATCTGCAGCTACCGGAGACTGTGACATGAATGAAAGGACGTCGGCAGCGAGTGCCTCAAACTGAGGGAGTCATTTAGACCCTGACGGATGGTGTTTAGGATCATGGGGGGCGGGGGCAGAGACCAAGGCCTTCACCACCCTGGCAGAGGTGATCACTCTCTTTAGAGCCCCCCACAAGTCTGGCAGGATCTCTCTGGTGTGAAGGTGCAGAACAGCTGCAGGACTGGCAGGGCGGCGCCCTTAGCCCCCCCCCCCAAACCCTTCATAAAGCCCTAACTTAGGGGCATATTATCAAGAAACGGCGTTAAAATTATCGCCGCTTTAGCGGCAGAAAACTGCCGCTAAAGTGGCGATAATGGGCTTGATAATATGCTCTTGAGAATTCCAATAGAAGCCCATGTTCTGGTGTCAACATGGGCTTCTATTGGAATTCTCAAGGGCATATTATCAAGCCCATTATCGCCGCTTAGCGGCAGTTTTCTGCCGCTAAAGCGGCGATAATTTTAACGCCGTTCTTGATAATATGCCCCTAAATTATCACTCTGCCATCAATTTTCAGATGTATCTGGGAAGGTGCAAAAATGTGTCTCCAAGACATCCGCTTCAGCATCTTCTGAAATGCACACATTTTACTCTGGAATACCAGCTTGTGTGCATGAATTTGTATCACTTAAGACTTCCCCTAATATACCATGTTTTGGGGAACAGTGAAATCATCATAGAGCTGGGGAACTCGTAATGACGAGTGCTCCGCCCATGTACTCATTATGGCTTCCCTGTTCCACTTAAAATGTCTAAGATTGGACTTAGACATTGCAGGGTCATATCTGCTCAGGCAGATATGTCCACACATGGGATATAGTGCACCCTGCCTTAGGGATGTAAGGCCTGCTGTAGGGGTGTCTTACCTATATGTCATGCAGTGTCTGTAGGCATGGCACACTGGGATGTGTGCCATGTTGACTCTTCAGTTTTGTCTGCACCAAGACACACAGCCTGCAATGGCAGAGTGCAGGGCCTTGGTGAGGGGGTCACTAGATGGCACAATTTGTGCTGCAGCCCTAGTGGGTCCTCTTCAGTCCCAATGTCCTAGGTACCAGGGGTGCCATTTACGAAGGACTTACAGGGGGGCTGAAGTCGTACCAATTGTGGAACAATGGTACAGTTTTGGGAAAGAGCTCAGGCAGCGGGGACCTGGTTAGCAAGGGCCCTGAGCAGTTCCATTCGAAATCACATCATGTATCAGACAAAAAGGGGCGGTGACCATGTCAAAAAGGGGCGGGCACACGCACGCCCGCCCACACACACACACAGACAGCTAGGGGTTGATGAAATGCTGATTCTCAACATGACTTGAAATAAAACTACGTTGTGTGCATCATCAGAACAAATCCTATGAGTCCACTAGTCTCTTTTGTGGGCGTTTCAACCTTATCGAATCTAATTTGGCAGAGTCATCATCAGGGCAAGAAGATACTGGTAGCAACATGAAAGGAAGAACAAAGCCCAATACTATTAGCATGCCCCTAAGAGTAGTGGGTGCAGAATACCAAAGATTGTTCCATTTTATACTGGGGCACCACCATGAAGGGAAAAATCACCCATTCGAAACAAATCAATTCAAAACAATAATGTGCATTCTGCAAAAGATGAACAATCGGAGGTAGTCAAGAAAAGAGTCTTATGTATCGCAGGGGAGGTGATATTTATTACGAACTGGGAATGGTAACATCTTGGAATGAAAAGGAAAGTTGTATATTGAGGACTGAAGTCACAGGTGAGGCCCTTCATGAACAACACAAAACTCAAAAAATGCCCGTTTAGACGAAATGGGTGAGATGCGTGAACAAGATCACACCGGTGCTCTGTAGTGGGAGGGGTTCAGGATGGGAAACCCTTTCGGCATCAATAATTATGAAAATCCCAGAGAACGTGCGCGTACCCCAAGGAATCCATGGTGTGCCGATGGAACCGAGATGTAGGTAAAGGGTTAATCTGTGAGGACAGGAGTGAACCCCTGAATCATCTATAGCGCTTGGTGCAACACTCACAGGCAAAGGACTTTGAAAAGGGGGCGCTACTAAAGTTCACAGCAGTGCTTAATTTGAAAAAAAACAAAAGTGTGTCCTCGTCAGGGTGCCACTGCAGCTTGCACCACCCATTGCCCCGCCAGCACTGACAATGACAGTATTAACACAACTACTAACCCTCACACTCCTACACGTGTGACAATTTGGACTATTTCAGGGCTCCACAGTTATAAGAATGGACTGGGTGGCAGGTACTAGTCATAAACAACTGTGTTGTGCCCATCTCCAAATTAGACAAACAGCGCCAACATGTGGCAGACTGTGATAAGGTGAAAACTATTAAATAAACTATTAAATAAACTGGGCCTACAGGTAATGGAGGTACCCATACCCCGATATCGCCCCGGGGCAGGGCTCGAGTTGGGGGTACACGCGGGTGGACGGCGAAGCTGGAGGAGGAAGCTGGAGGTACCTGCTGTAACTTCTACAATAAAGATATCTTTCATCTTATTCTGCGTGGAGTGGATCTTTACACTGGCGACGAGGAGCTGAACCTAATATGCGCAGGGGGCAGACAACTGGTACCTCCACCCCTAGATACTTCTTCAAAGAAACTGTTCATTCCTCCTCACTGTGAGTACCTCGCCATACATCCCTACTTGCCGATCTACAACTACTACTACTTCTCCTTGCTGCGTATGGGAATAATGCAACAATGTTATTTTTCTTAAGTGTTTACCAACTTCTCGCTACTGACTAACTGCTAATTTAACCAATTTTGCCGCCTTGTGAATGCCCCAAAACTGCGCGAGTATACAATTCAAAATTGTATTCAGGCAACTAAATTATCGCCGTTTTATCTATCTCTTCATACTCTCAAACACAGAATAATTTAAAAGTAAACCTGAACCAACGTTACCAGAACGTTACCGCGCTTACTCGTGTTGGCATTTTCTCACTCGTGCAAGCGATTCCTTCACTCGCGCTGAGTTCCGATTTCTTCACTCGCGCTGAGTTCTACGTACTGTGGCCAATTTCCTGCTGAAAGCAAACGCAAGCGATGCACGGGATCGGCCATTTTGAGAGGTTGGGAAAACCTCTTTGTTAAACATTGGTTTTACGACGTTCTCACAGGGAATCAACCATCTGCATCGGATATCGAGATCGGACATCGAGATCATCTGGAGTCAACAACATAATATACAAGGCAAGACATTTTGCTCGTCAAGGTTCATTCAACAATTGGAACAGTTCTCAGCACTTGAATTAGAGGGAGTTATTTCTCAAACCTCCTTCACGGATGATACAAAAAGTACCTGCACAAGTTTTTTTATTTTACTTTATTTTCTTAGTTTATTTTGTGAACTAACGTTGGTTTATTCTAGGTGGGGCTTCTGTATATAACAGTCTATTTTTAGTGAACCTTATTAACAAGTGTTGTGTTAATATTAATTGTTACTTTGTGATGGCTGATCAAGTTTTGGCTGTGCCTCCCTCTTTCCTTCCCACTCCGGGGGAACCCGCTATTCCGTGGAAAGAATGGAAAAAACTTTTCTTAACGTATATACTAGCGACTGGAGCAGATAAGTATGGTCCTGTGCGCAAACAAGCCATTTTACTCCATCACTTGGGTGTTGAAGGGCGCCGTCTGTATGAGAACCTACCTGAGATTTCCCTTGGTATGTGTGATGGTCAACCAACTAATGTTTACGAGATGACCATGAAAATGTTGGATTTGAGGTTTATTACCAAAATTAACGTTGTGTTAGAAAGGCATAAATTCTTTTGCCGAATGCAAAAGTTGATCGAAGATATTGCAACCTATGTTGCTGCTTTGAGAGGGCCATCTTTAACCTGTCAGTTTGAAAATCTTGGTGATTCCCTTATAAGAGATCAAATAGTAAGGTGTACGAATAACAAGAGGGTGCGTGAAAAGTTACTTATCAAGGATCCTACTCTAGAGGAGGCAATACAAATTGCAAAGGGACTTGAACATACTGACATGGATAAAAGAAATGGACAAGTGCAGTAGTTCAATAGTCTCCAAAGATTTGGGATCAAGCGAGGTAGTCTCTAAGGGAGCTGAAATCCATGCATCCGTTGATGAGACTAAGATCATGAGACCCTCTCTTAAACCACATTATAAGTCAAACAGAGCCAATGATGGTTCTCGTATTCCTAATACTATTTCTGGGACTGGAGCACGTGCAATCACATGTTACCGATGTGGTGCACTAGGTCATATTGCTTCCAATCCCAAATGTATAACTAGAAATGCGGTTTGCAGGGCGTGTGGAAAGCGAGGTCATCTTGCGAAAGTGTGCAGGACGAAAACCCAGTACGTACAAGAAGTAAATGACACCTGTGAAAGCATTCATGAGTTAATGCTATGTGTGGATGGAGTAAGTGTTCCTGAGGAAGTATGCTGTAGCACTGTAGTGAATAGTAGTGTGGCAACAGAAAGTACTGACAAATTAGAAAAACCCCATTGTGCCATTAGTTTAGATTCTAATGAGGTCAGGATGCTAATTGATTCAGGAAGATTATATACACTACTATCCAAAGATATGTATTCCAAAACTTGGGGTAAGATGAGCAATATGGAATCTTGGAACAAGCCTGATATCAAGGCTGTGGGATACGGTGGGAAAACCATTGATATCTTGGGGCTTAAATGGATGATAATTGGATTTGCTGGAAAGAAAGTGTATGGACGTGTGTATTTGACAAAACAGGGTTCCAATTTGTTAGGTTGGCGCCACCAAAAAGATCTAGGAATTGTATTGAATCCTAATGCTGCTCAACCAGTTAAATATGCCGTGGTACATAATGTCAACAGCTATGATGCGAATGTGATGGAGAAATTCCCCAAGGTTTTCTCTAATGATTTAGGGAAACTAAAAACGTTTCCCACAGAATTGTTCTTAAAAAGAATGCGATACCTATTGTACATAGAGTGAGAAGTGTACCACATCTAATGAGAGGTCCTCTTCAAGATGAACTCCAGAAGTTGTTAGAACAAGGGATTATTGAGCCTATTGAGGCTTCAGAATGGTTGGCGCCCATTGTGGTTGCACCCAAGGAAGCGGGAAAAATTTATTTGTGTGTTGACTTGCGCGACTTGAATAAAAATATATGGGTCGACAGGCAACCCCTGCCTAATATCTCCGAAATGCTGACTGCTATGGGTGGAGGGGTTGTATTCAGTGTTATCGATATGTCGTCCGCTTATCATCAGATTGATCTTAGTGAGGAATCTAGACACCTTACCTCGTTTGTGACACCATTAGGAGCGTACCGATATCGTAGGATGCCATTTGGGTTAGCATCTGCCTCAGCAGTGTTTCAGAGGGTAATGCAAGAGATTTTTGCGGGACTGAAGGATGTTTTATGTTTTCAGGACGATGTGTTGGTTGTGGGTAAGAACTATGAACACCATGACGAAGTACTGGATGAGGTATTGACTCGTATGGAGAAGCACGGATTGACCATTGTTCCCAAAATGTTTCGCTTTTCCCCCCGAGCCTATGTATTTTACCTGATGTGTCTAAGATGTAAAAGGGTAATACTATGTAATGGTGTCACTGTCACTTTTAAAATGGACACCATTCCTGCCTGCCCTTGTGCCGCCTGACTGAGTTGAGTGGCGGTCTAGATGTTGTTTCCCAGCACTCCCAGCTTTTGGAGGGAAACCTGGCAGCCAGGGTGCCCTACACCTCCCCCTAAACCAGTTAAGACCGGTTCCCCAGGGAACCTTCCAGAAGTTGCCAGCCTTCTCTGGTAGGTGGGGTGAGGGGCGGATATATAGGAGGGGCTGGGCTGCCATGTGCTCAGTGACAGGGCAGGAGAAGTGACCGAGGGGGAACTCTGCCAGGAGGTACCGCCACATTGGGCCTGTGTGCTGGCCCCTATGCCCAACTGTACCCCTCTGCTGTCCACAGGGCTAGTGAGAGCCCCCTTACTGGAGTGAAGACGGCTGACCCAGGAGGAGTGCCACTGGATAGGGGATGACTGTTCCGAGGAACTGCGGTTCTGTCTTGATGAAGTGCCCCCTGCCTGCTGATCTTGCCGAGTAGGGCCTGATGCTCTCCTACCTAGCGCCTCGTGAGCGCTACAACCTTGCCCTGCCTGCTGTCTAGCACCTCGTGGGCCCTATTTTCGGAATTGCCAGTAGGGGAGCGCTATCCTGTCATCCCTGAAGCCCTGGCCCCCTAGCGCCTCATGAGTGTTACCTGTGGAGTGCCAGGGGAAAAGAAGAGCTATATAGCCCCTGTCCAGAGAAGAGAGAGAAGCGCCTGTCCTCTGCAGCGCTGTACTGCCCAAGGGCTACCTGCACATGGCCAGTGACGAGAAAGGAGCGTGGTTCCCGCAGCGCTGAGATGGCGACCTGCTGAGGGAGGGACTCCCCCTGCTGCTTGAGTTGGCGGGAGCCTACCCCGCGTTATTGCCGCTACCGCGCTTGGCCTGCCTGGGGAAATAAGCGGGAGCCCACCCCGCATTTGTGGTCCTTCGCGGGTGCCCACCCCGCTTCGTATTGCAAAATAAGCGAGAGCCCACCCCGCATTTGTGGTCCTTCGTGGGTGCTGAGGATCACCGCCGCGGCCCGGGGAGAAGAGGCGCCGTCGACGCGATGAAGACGCCCTGAAGCCCGCCTGGAGGTGGGCGGGGACCGCCCGACGGAAGCCGCTGCCGGCCGGCCGGAGCCAGGAAGTGGGAGCGGAAAGGAGGATGGGAGCCTACCCCGCCTCCTCAAGTGGAACCAGAAGTCCCGGGCACCATGAGGGGTGGCCCGGGTGAAGAGAGCCCCGTGGTGTGGAAACCGGAGCAGGAGCCCACCCCGCCGGTCCGTGCCCCCATGTGTCGCCGCATCAGCAGCCCCGGGTGAAGACAGGGGCTGGCGCCGAAGAGGTGCTGAGGGAGCCTGCTGGAGCCTCGCAGGCTCCGAGTTGAAGCCCCGGGTCCCAGGAGGGGGCCCGGGTGAAGCTAGGCGACGGGCTGTCGTTGGCGGGGCTCCCGTAGTGTGAGGGAGAACCCCGCATGTTCTCTGCACCTGCGGCCAGAGAGAGAGGAAGCCGTCAGGAGAGGTCCGGGGAGAGCAGGGGACTGTCGAGGCACATACCGGTGCCTGTCCCCTGCTGGAAGGAGTCCGGCGGCCAGAGGAGCCCGCCCCGGGAGCCGGTGAGTGGGGCTCGGTCTGCCGGTGGTTGGGGGGGTGTGTCGGGGCACATTGCCGGTGCCCGCCCCCGGGACCAGTGCCCATTTTGCTTCTCAGCTGCCCCACTTGATAGCGGGCAGCTGCAACGGGCGGCCTCCTTTGCTTGGGGGGTCCGCGTGGGGGCCCCAACCTATGAAGGGGACACAGTGTCCCGTGAGGTACCCAGCGGCGTCGCAGTTGCGGGCCGCTGCCACGTTTTTGTGGGTAGCATCCCTTTTTGGAGTTCGAGAGTCCCAGAAGAGGGGCTCCCACGTCCCGAGGACTGCCCAGTACCGACAGTATTTCCCACAACTGCCCCGCTGGACAGTGGGCAGTTGCCACGTGTTGGGGCATTTGTGATTTTAGAGACCCTTGGTGACTGCGCAGTGGCGCCAACAGCTAACCTGCTACATTGGGCCCCTGTTGAATTTAGTAGCCCCGGAGGGGGGGGGGAGGTGGGCCCAATCTGCACAGTGTTGGGGGGCACTATGGTTGCCTAATGCTGTCACTGATGATTCGTGGTGTACCGAGGGGTCTACATAGTAATGATGCCTCCATGCCCAGGTGTATTTACATGAAGTGTACTGCCAATGTTGTTTATGCCCGATGCTGTTGGTGTTCCGCCTAATGTTTATGCCCACAAGGACGCCTAATGCATAGAATTATGCCTACTGTACCGGGGTAATGCTTTCATGCCGCGTTATGGGCCTTCAGGTTTATACTCACAGGTCAGGCCTAATACTAATGTCGGGCAATGATGTTCTCCTGTCTAGGTGTTCTTGCTATTGAGAGGCCCCATGTGTTTATGCTAGCGGGAGCAATGCCTAATGCATGGGAAGTTGCCTAATTTCAGGTTTTGATGGTCTAGGTTATGCCTCATGCGAAAGCAATTTATGCAAATGATCTTCACATGTATTCTTCCCATGCTAACGTGCTTATAATGATTTTGGCAGCGGCTCGATTGGCGCTGCCCTGTACATAGTCCCCACTGCTTATATCTACCGGGTGCCGGTTGGCGCCGTGTTACCATTGTGGTTACATTCTGCTATGCTCATTGCATAATACATATGTTGTTTTCTTACTCCAACTGGTGTGGTCTCCTTTTTGTAGTGTGCCTGGGTGGTCGCCTGTGTGTGCTGCGCGGATGCTTTACACAATGCTCCTGGTTTAGCCTTCCCGCTCCGCACCACGCTACCCCGTTTCTAACAACCATAAAGAAGGAGAAATGTCAGTTAAGAAAAGATTGTGTGACATATCTGGGCCATGAGATATCCAAAACTGGAATCTGACCAAAAAAGAGTATTGTTGCTGCTGTTAGGGATGCTCCTACTCCTCTTAATAAAGACCAGTTGAAATCTTTCTTAGGACTGGCGGAGTACTGCTCTAAATTTGTGAGTGGTTTTACGGAAATAGTGGAGCCTTTGAGGTTACTGATGAAGAGTGGAGTAATGTTTAAGTGGGATGGTGCTTGTGATGAGGCGTTCAATAGGGTAAAAGCTGGTATTCTTCACGCACCCACCCTTGGGCATTTCAATGTTAAATCTAAGACATTCATTACTACAGATGCAAGTGCGGTGGGGATTGGAGCATTCCTGACTCAGGTGTGTGCTGGAGTAGAAACGATAATTGGATTTGCTTCTAGAAGACTTCAAGGAGCGGAGAGATCATACTCTGTAATTGAAAAGGAAGCTCTAGCGTGCTGCTGGGGGTCAAGCATTTTAAATATTTTGTCTGGGGGTTACCTTTTAGAGTTCGCACTGATCACAAGCCCCTTGTACACTTATTCAAAGGTGGAAGAGGTCTTGAAGGGAGTGTAACTCCTAGGATTTCTAGGTGGATATTGTCAGTATTGGAGTACAACTTTGAGGTTGAGTATATGAAAGGTTTAAAAAATGTGGTAGCAGACTATCTATCTAGAATGCCTGTAGATGTTATTGAAGAAGAGTCGGAAGTTGTAGTTGATGAAGTTAAATGTAGTGAGGAACAAGTTTTGACAAGGAGGAATGGGATGCTGCTATGTTGAATGATAGTATTCTACAGCGGGTCATCTGTGGAGTGTCAGAAGGATGGAGGGGTGATCTTGTCCAGGACACCCGGTTCAGGGGTTTTTGTCACGTTGAAACTGAGTTGAGTGTGAGTGAAGGGAAGTTGTGGAGAAGGAACCATCTTGTGCCACCGGTAGCATTGAGGGCTAAAATTGTAAATATAGCTCATGAGGGACACTTAGGAAGAAACATGACAAAAAGACGTGTACGTCAGTCGTTTTGGTGGCCTGGGATGGACAAAGATATTGAGGAGGTTGTTAAGGAGTGTCATGCGTGTGCTATGAGTGACAAAACTAAAATTGTGCGACAGCCACAACTTGCTTGTGTGGAATTTCCTAAGCGTCCTATATCAAAACTTGGTTCACGGAGTAAGTTTTTGATGGTGTTGGTAGACTACCACTCCAAGTGGTTTGTTGTTGAGACGGCAGATTGCATTGTAACAGAAAAAGTGATCAGTTTCATGGAGAGGATTTTTATGAATGAGGGGATTCCTAAGGTACTTGTATCCGATAATGGAGTTCAATTAGTGTCAAAAAGGATGCAAGAATTTCTCTGCAAGTTGGACATTAAACACGAGAGGGTTGCCATGTTCAGGCCGCAAGCCAATGGCTTGGTTGAAAGGGTTAACCGTTTGATCATGGAAAATATTCAACTATCAATTTCCAATGGGTTATCGTGGTCCGAAAAGCTTAAAAAATTGGTTTGGTCATATAAGGTGACACCGCATTCAGTTACAGGGGTGTCACCATTCGTTTCCCTTAAGGGGCGTAAACCGGGTGTGAAAGAAGTCCCTGGATGGCTCAAGAACAAGGATTGTGTGTGGGTTGATCGTGCTGCAGTTGAGATGGATGTTGCGAAACACCAAGTGGTCACTGCAAGTTACTACAATAATAAGAAAGGTGTTAAAGTTCCTGACATAAAGGGAGGTGACTGGGCAGTAGTGAAGCGTGGAGGAATAGTCACCAAAGGTGACAGCAAATTTTCCAAGCCTATACAAGTCAGAACAGTGAACAGGAATGTTCTCATTTTGTCTGATGATTCGGCTTGGAGTGCTGGAAATGTTTCTAAATGTCGGATTCCTCAACCTATTCTCTGTGATTGATGTTCATGTGATTATCTTATGTTCCTTGTTTGTAATCTCTTATTTCTAAACATTGTTATGGTTTAAGTATGCGTAAAGGGGGGAGATGTGTGGAGTCTTGTAAATATAGAATGTAGGCTAGTTGCTAGGAGAAGAATGTTAGTTTTTGAAGTAGAAGAAAAAGCTGTGAAGCTGGAGGTACCTGCTGTAACTTCTACAATAAAGATATCTTTCATCTTATTCTGCGTGGAGTGGATCTTTACACAGATCTTTCCATCAAATGTGTTAACCACCAGGCAGCTAAAGCAATCACATCTACATGGAAATGTGCTGCACATGGAATATTACGCCTGGTGGGGTAGGCTGGCAGCAGAGTTAGTTTGTCAATCCTTGGGTAAAGGAACCTGTCACTTCCGGTGATGTCACTTCCTGTGATGTCACTTCCTGTGATGTCACTTCCTGCAATGCCACACGCCGTGATGTCACTTCCTGTGATACTACCTAACTTGGAGAGTCCCCTCCCACTTCTTTTTTAGATCGAGCTTAGGCAGCTCGCATGCGCTGTCTGCAAGACCTGTAGTAATCCCTATACGGAGTGTAATCCCGCCTGCAATTTACGATTGGTTAACTCCTGTGTGTGTCTTACTTGCTGGCTCCTCATTGGTTGGTGCTCCCAATACATCACTTCCGTTTTGTGATCGGGAGCACTGGCCAACTACAGTTCCCTTACGCTTTAGCAGTTGTATGTTCCTTTGTGGACTACTTCAACAAAGCGAAGTGTTGAAGCTTGAAAACATAATGTGAGTGAATCAGGGATACAGTTCACTTGACTTGTTTCAATATTGTGAGCTTTTAGTAAGCAGCATGGAAAAGGCGGCATGCTGCGCTGCTTGCCAGAAGCTTACAATATTTAAAAAAATAGACTTAGGCGAGCCGTGCCTTTCTTTTCTTTGCCGCAGCTCACCAAACTCTATTTTTAGGTCGAGCCTACAGTGCGCATGCGCTGTCTGCAAGACCTTTAGTAATCACTTAAAACGATGTTATTTCTATCTGCCGCTTGCGATAGGTTCGCTCCTGTGCCCCTCTTAATTGTTGCATCCTGATACGTTCTGGGAGCCCACTGCTCACTTCCGTTTGCGGTAGAGGAGCACCGGACAATTACAGTCTAAATACGGTTTCATTTTTTATCTGTGTTTCTTCAAGAACTCTTTTTTTTAACAGTTGCTTCCTGACCGTCGCTGCAGACTAGCTCAGGTTTCGCGCTGCCCTCCCCACACTAAAAACCAACAGTAACCACTGGATTAACAAGTAACCTTGGGTTCCGGAGAAATGTACTATTCGCTATTCGGTGTTAGAAAGTGTCACTGCATGAGTCTTCCCAGAGCCGCAAATGAATCAGCTCTTGTGTTCATAACATCCCGTCTGGGTCACAGACATGAAGCAATTGACAAGCTTAAATACGGAGAGCATGAACGTTCGATGATAAATTTGGAATTTGATGATATGGAAAAATGACACCGACGAAAAATGCCATCAATTTATAACACCACATTTCCACTTCCTGTACCGCAACGAGTTTTCCTTGTTTCACAGTTTTATTTTTAAATGTAGGGAGAGGGTTTACGTTGCAGGCGCTCCGATCATGTTTGCACGTTTTAGTTGGGGCTAGACCAGCGAGTTTATACACACGAACTATACATTGGGGTATATTCACAAGAACGTGTGATAACTACCGCAAGAGTAGCGTAACGTAACTTTCAATATCGCAGCCTATCGCGGGAAAATAACCCTGTGTCAACGTGGAATTCACAACAAGGCGGTACCATGCGATAGTCTGCCGAAACCGCAGACAATGTCCGCGATACAACCACCACGATGGAGATAAAAACACAAACCACAACACCAAAAAACACGCGATGGGCCAAAGCACGATGAGGAAATCAGTGACAAGCAGCGCCAGGCCTGCAACACACACACCGGGCAGGCGTCAAAAATCACCATAAAAGTAGAAAAAACACCCACACACAAACTGACCAACACACAAGCACCATGGAGGCAGCCGGAGCAGGCGCAGAGGACGAGCGCAACCCCACAAGCACCCCGGACGACCAGCCTGGGACCTCGGGGACAGGGAAGGGCAAGGACAAGAAGACGAGGAAGACCAAGTTCAGTCCGCAGGCGAACAGGATCATAGTCACGGAGGTGATGGAAAACCATCAACAACTCTTCGTCACCTCCAACGTGTCATTGGGCACCAAAACTGGAATTTGGCGTGACATCGTCGACAAGGTGAATGCCGTCGGAGAGCACAAGCGGACAATGGACGAGGTCAAGAGGCGATGGAATGACATCAAGCGGAAGACCAAGGAGAAACTCTCCGCCAACCTGAAGGCAGCAACGCAGACCGGAGGTGGGGGCCCAGCGCCACAGCTGGAGCTGGATGACATGGAGGAGCTGATGTTGACAGCCATCAGTATGGATACTGTGGCCGGAGTCGGGGGACCGGACACTGCTCGACAGGACACAACACAACCGCAACAGGGTGAGTGACCACAAGGTACTGGGGGGACGGGGGGAGATGGCCACAATGGCACACATGCACAAGCAAGCAGGGCACAGTGCACACCCACAATCACTCCGGGTCCTTGCCCAGACCCACAGACTGTCACAATGTACAATGCCATGCTGTCTGAATGTCAACCTGTACCATGCGGCTACATACATGTGGACACATTGTAATACACCATCTCCCCTTCACATCGCAGGGGCATCGTCAACACCTACTGCAGAGCAGTCACAGCCACTCTTCACTGATGACGAGGAGGAGGACAACACCAGCATCGACACCCAAACCATCCAAGACCTCATTGACCTCATCCGCCACTCACCTCCAGGATCAGGGCAGCCCAGCTACATCCATGAGACCCCACCCACCACCCAAACCATCCAGCAGGAGGCACCCACAGCCCCGGCACCCTCCCAAGTCCCCCAGGAACAACAAATGGCCTTCCAACTCCGTGTGCTGGAGGGCCAGAGGGAGACGGGCGAGCAGGTGAGGGTGGGGTTCGAGCTCATGGCTACCAAACTGGACGCCATCCTTGGGTGTCTATGTCCGCCCCATGGTCTCCAACGAGCCCTGACTGACATCGCTGGAGTCATGACGCGGAGGGAAGAATACCTGTCCGCTCAGAGTGGCCCCAGCGATGCCAGCCGTGAGCTGGCACACATGCGGAGGCTCATGGAGGACATGGTGCGGATGGAGGCGGAAAGGATGGCAGCCACCGCTGCACATCAGCGAAATGTAGCTGGGATCTACCGTGCCCTGCATGTCCTCATCATGGCATTGCTGCCACAAGGCGTGGCGATGATCAATGCTGCTGCCCCCACACCATCCACATCTCTGCCCCCTGGTGTGTCAGTGCCTCCCAGTGCGGCAGGCGTATCCCCTCCGGCACCTGATGTGTCACTGCCACACAGTGTGGCCGACAATCCTCCTCTGGCCCCTGATGTGTCAGTGGCACACAGTGCCGCAGCCGGTACTGCAACACCCACAGGTGGGGCAGGGCACACACCCGGGGATGAGGACGTGGATGGGACTGTGGTCAGGAGGGCCAGGCACTAGCATCCATTTCCGCCACCTTGCCTGTTTCTGCTTGGTGCCGCACATGGCGCAAGACCTACCACTGACCCCCGATACACTCCGATGCACTCACCTTGGACAGCGACATGGACTGCCACATCCTGTTTGACGACCAATGACACGGCGGACAGACTGCGGACTGTACCCTTCCTCTTCCGCAGTACAGGTCATCCCCGGATGGACACTGGCTGGCCCTCCACGGGCCCATATTGTGTAGCGTGCTCGGCATTGCCCTGTACCGCTCCAGCTGCATGACTGCACTGGATGTGCAAATAAACATCCAGTGACGCACTGCTGTATAATGTCTTACGTCATTCATGTATGGATGTGTGGATGAATGTGGGGACAGTGCCTTCCCTTGCGTCAATGATGTTCGTCCTGTGGGATGCCAGTCAGAGGGTGCGACATTGCATTTTGTGTACCGGGTTCCGTGAACACTACAACAGGGACACACGCATCAGTCACTTCCTTGTCCGGACATGGACTGGACCACGCCCAGAGCCCACGAGTCATTGTTGCAAGCCCTGAGCTGGTCGGGCGTACGGCAGGCCAGACCACTCCGCTAACGCCCCGAGGGTGGGCCCTCATTGCTACCCGTCGCAGCCGTACTCGCTGGTGGTGTGCAGGTCACTGGTCTAGTTGTCAGCATGTCACAGCCACTCCCTGAGGGCAGGTTTTCACACACACCACACCCATCCGGCACAGGCGTCACAGGCCATGTGACTCCGCCAACATAAGGGGCCGACGACGTCACATTCCCCTCTTCCGGTGGTGATTGGATGATGGCCCATGAGTTGTTGCGCACAGGGTTAGTGGCATCCGAGGCCTTGCGGACGGCACAGGCCTACCACCACGAGGCGTCGCCTCCGGGATCCCAGAGTTGGTGGCACCCATTGGGCTGAGCGGGTGTGCAGCCTGCGATGGTGCCGGGTGCACTGGTATGTCCTATGCCATGGAGTAATCAAGACCCAGCACCAAACGTGAGACCTGGTGGCCTGCGGAGCGGGGCTGCATGATGTGGAGGGTGCCATGTCCGCGGGCCCCGGGCTTGTGGCTTGCAGCGGCACGTGGTGGGACCTCCTGTCTACGGCGCCCGGTGGCGGAAGGTGAGCATTGAGGCCTGGGTGTGCATTGGCGGGCATGCTCCGATGGGCGGCGGGAGGGGTTTGGGTGCCTCTGCCTGGGTGTGCATGGGCAGGCGATGTTGTCTTGTGCAAATGTGTGTACTGTGCCAGTCATGTATCTGGACTCTGTTTCAGCTGACGGCTCTGACTCAGATGTGTGACCTGGTGTCCTGCTATACATACCGGCACGTGGTTGGAGACACACCGGTGGCAGCAGGTGAGCAGTGTGGCCTGGGTGCGCAGGGGCGGCACGTTCTCTCTCTCTCTCCCTCTCTACCTCTCTCTCTCTCTCCCTACCTTCCTCTCTCTCTCTCTCCCTCTCTTCCTCTCTCTCTCCTTCGCTCTCTCTCTGTCCTCTGATGTGCGCAGGACACACCTTCTCATCATGTTTTTTGTCTTACAGGCTGTGACCTATGTATTGTCCGGAGGGGAGCGGCCATGTGTCTTCATTTTATTTCGTTGTTCATTTTAATAAAGTTTCAGTTGTTGCTTCGAAAGTGGATGTGTGCTGCTCATTTCTGTGATGACACATGCATGTCACCAGTTGTGATTGTGCAGCATCAAGCGGAATGTTCTGTACATGTTTAGGTGTGGCTGATGTGGCATGTCTCTGGTCGGGGGGGTGCCAGGGAGGGGTGGTCCTGGGGGTGGTGGCGGTGGGTGTTGTGGCCCTCTTGGGTGTCCGGGCCGCGTGATGGGTGGCTCCATGGCATCTGTTGCCCTTCGGATGTGGCCCTGGGCTGTGCTCCCTTTTGTGGTGCTGGCTGCCGTCTGACTTTACACCAGGTCAGAGCAGGTGTAGATTTAGTGGTGCTAACGCGCCTTATCGCCTGTTTTGTGTTCTTATCGCCGATGTGGCTGGTCGTTGTGAATTTTGAGGTGTGATGTTGTCTCGACTTTTGTCACGGGAACGCCTACTCTGCATCTCATTAGCGATATTTGCGGGGGTCCTCTGTGGCGATGTTTTTTTGCGGCTGCTATCGCGGGTAAACTGGTGCTGTGGGCTGTTAACACCGGCTTGTCAATGGGGAGGTAAATTTATCACGACTTTGGCTGCGGTAAAGTGCCGTTAATTCGGCGACAGCTCCTTGTGAATATGCCCCTTAGTTTTTCTACCTGCAAAACACAACAGTACCTCATGTGGTAATGACTTCAGCGAAAAGACAGGTGCTTGCAGTGCCTGTTGTATTATTTGGTTGATTTGCATGTTTCCTTTTTAGCTTTTTACTTACTTTTAGTGAAAGGGTCATGACAAGGGGTGGCCAGAGTGGATACAAGGCCGCAAGCCCCGTGCTTTTCGGGGTCTGCCTTAGTTCAACAACATCTATTAATAGATATGAAAGTGCAAGTCTCCTGCACTTCTCTCTCTGGATCAGGAATCCCTCATGCAGCATGGGCCCAGTGATTCACCTTTTATGTGTGCCACTCCCCGTGTCAGTGCATAACTTGTGTGTTACAATATAACATCCCCTGGTGTTCTTTTTCGATACAGATAGATGCAGTTCAAACATTTTATAGATGTTAGGTAACCACCTGCAAATTGCAGGCATGTAGTTAATTAAATGCACTCGAGTTTCCCCGGTCCATTCTTTACTCTTTTTTTAATCACAGTATTATATAGCGCAAAACTGCACCAAAGGTATTAGAGCACTTTACACGAGTACCAGATTACATTGCATAGTGTCAGATTTTATCTTTTTTGGGAACAAAGAGATTACGTGATTTCTCCCCCCTCCCCCAGAACCAGCTAACGTCCGTTACGAAACGTCTCATCCTTTTTCGTAGCACTGCCAGTCAAGTATTTTTCATTGCACAATGGAAATTGTACCTTATTCTAACTTGCCACACAATTCATAGTTCAGCAAACTGTTTATCCAGTAAGTAAAGTACAACATGAAAGTAGGCAAATTCACATAATTATTTTGTTCTGTTCACTGCGTTCTTGAATGAAGTATCTATTTACTAGCCGTTTGTTAAGTAAACGCGATCTCAACACTAATACCTGCAGGGAGAGAAGTCTGACTTTTACAGAAAATGCTCGACTGCACGTGCCTCGCACCACAGCATTTTTCGAATACCTTATGCTTCCTCGCCAGTGGCTCCGGCCCCTCCTGCCACCACTGCTCGCCCAGGTCGTCTGCCATCTTTCCAAACACTCGGCGCACCACAATTAGGCATAGTGCCAATATCGGCAACACTCAGTTCTCATACAGCAACATACATAAATAACCACACAACACCTTCTTAGTGGAGAAATTTGCTGCAGGTTTATTAGCATAACCAATATGCCAACATGGTGGGTTATCTTACGGGCGATCCCAGGGCAGGCCAGCCCCTATGCCGCCTGCCCGTCTGATGAGCCAACTTGCACCGTGTCCGTCGCCAACCGGTGGTTACCAATTCTTGGGAGAGGCCACCTCTCCCATCAGTGGACCGCCAGTCCACTCCCTTACTCACGCCCCCTACCGGTGGGCGGAGCGTTCCAGGCAGCCCCCGGTTGCTCAGACCCACAACCGCCCGAAGGCTAACGGGGCGCCGTAGTTCTTCCAGGGGACCCGCTAAAACATCCCTGGGTATCCTTGGCTTAGCACCCTTGTTGTGCTGCTGCAATATAGTACCCTTCTGTACCTTGCAGACTCTGGATCGCCCTGTAACTCCTCCTGCAACACAAAACATTAAGTTAGCATCCTCCCCTCCCGTACTCCCCTTTTGTCCGTCCGCAGGGTCAGCGGTAGGGTGGGAAACGCGAGACGGGTAGCGGTCAAGAGACCGTGCAGAGGGCGGGGAAAGGCTAATATACCCTTGTCCCCTCCCACGGCCGGAAGTGACGCGGCCAGCCGCCCCCCTGGTCCCTAGCCCAGGGAGCCTAGTGCGCAAACTTCTGTGCCTTCCTATGGCACTAAGGCGGCCGCCCTAATGGAGGGTCCCCTACGTGTCCCCCCCGGGCAGCCTTGGCATAGTGCCAATATCGGCAACACTCAGTTCTCATACAGCAACATACATAAATAACCACACAACACCTTCTTAGTGGAGAAATTTGCTGCAGGTTTATTAGCATAACCAATATGCCAACATGGTGGGTTATCTTACGGGCGATCCCAGGGCAGGCCAGCCCCTATGCCGCCTGCCCGTCTGATGAGCCAACTTGCACCGTGTCCGTCGCCAACCGGTGGTTACCAATTCTTGGGAGAGGCCACCTCTCCCATCAGTGGACCGCCAGTCCACTCCTTACTCACGCCCCTCACCGGTGGGCGGAGCGTTCCAGGCAGCCCCCGGTTGCTCAGACCCACAACCGCCCGAAGGCTAACGGGGCGCCGTAGTTCTTCCAGGGGACCCGCTAAAACATCCCTGGGTATCCTTGGCTTAGCACCCTTGTTGTGCTGCTGCAATATAGTACCCTTCTGTACCTTGCAGACTCTGGATCGCCCTGTAACTCCTCCACAGCTCTGGGGGTGGCCACCGTCACCACCAGGGCCCCCCACCAAGGCAGATATCCTACCTACATCCTGTTGCTTCCCAGGCCTCCCCAAGGTCCAGCAAAATTAAGTCCATGCCTACCCTTGAGAAGTGAACCTCATCCACTTCCCCGCATCCAGTAGACTTGGCCTGAAGTAAACCATGCCAGATGAAGCCAAATCCCCTTTGTTCCGTGCCTTTACGCATGGCGCTGTTCACTCTCGTATGTGATATCTCAATGGCGTCCCCAGATCGGGCTCCTTGCCAAACTGGGCGAGGTAAAGTTTAAGACCACCACAGTTCACATGCCCCAAGCTGAATGCTCAACTGACCCAAGATGTCCCTCATGTCTTGGGGGCATTACTCTCTTCCCCAGAGTCGTCTGGTCATTCCTTCCCAAATGTATGACCCGAATATGAGGTAGACCGATCCCTCCCCCAAGTCTCTGCTGCCGCTTCCTCATCGGCTCGTTCCAGCGCATACCCGGGAAACCCAGCCACGTTAACTCTGTGGCGGAGGAGCCCTGACGCCACTTTCCTATCTCGGCCCACCGTGCCACTCTAACGATGCATGGATGGCCAATTACCCAGACCTTGGTTCCTGGTAAATACGGAGATGTTGTGCTTGAAAACCATATATATAGTAACGTTTGTCTTCAAATAGTCTACAATTGCACAACAAACCACCTCACTGCAGCATCAGTTGGCAAATCGGGCCAAAACCGTACACCTATAAACACCTTACTTTCGGTTGCAACCTAGGACTTTACGAGTCCTCTCGCCCCGCACAAGGCCTACTATATCGTTTGTAGCATTGCGAGTCCCAGCGCCCTACCTGCTTAAACGCTCTGGCGCATCCCTGATAGAAAGGCTGTGATTGCCACACCCCCAACCCTGACGGAGTGGCTGCTGAATCTCTCAACTCCCACTGTCTGTCCTGACTATTGCAAGCATGCCTGCATGAAGTGGTCTACTTGATACTTTGTATCCGGAGACCCGTCCTCATGCACCCGGAGGTACACCGCAATCACCTGGCGGAGGGCCAATAAGCCCTGCCCAAGAGCAAAGGGCAGTACCTAGTGTCCCCAAGCCCCTGTAACAGGACTACTCTCCCTTCGCCCGCCTGATCAGTTTTTGACTGTCTCACCCCTATCCTGAGACATGATGTGCTAATGTTAACGTCCTTGGATATTCAATGCCACCCCGAGGTGTCCTGCTTGGATCGCCACTATCTCCCCAACATCAGTTCCATCAATATCAGCCAACCACCCCCCAGGTGGAGTCTACACCCCCACACTTCTGACAGTGTGACACACGATCATGCCTCCTGTTCAGTTGGAGATAGTAATTCTTGGTGCTGACAACCCCAGGGGCCTAATACTGGGCTGTTTATATGCGCCCCAGGATGACCTACATCAAACGGTATGGTGTGGATGGGTGTCAACATTGCCTGGCTGGAGTGCAATACCTTTGACAAGCAACTCAGAGCAATAGGTGCCCATACAGGTAGAAGTTAGAGTAACAAGCCCACCTTGCTTCCTCTCCTCCAGTTATCCGTGTATGGCGCTTATGGAGCCTGTCCCTCAGAATATGCCAGTCACCACCCCAGGTGACGTCTTGCCCTCCCAAACTTCTGCTAGTATACCAGGGAGCCGACAAGACAGTGGGACAGGCGGGGACTATATGTGTAATTACCTGTCCCTTACTTGAATACTGGGAAGGCAAATGTTCATATATACTTTGTAGCCCATGTGTGCCCTACCCGGGGTTTCACCCAATTTTTTTTTTTTTTTTTTTTGAACCGTAGCACACTTGTTGGATGACAACTTCTACAACGTGCCTGGCTGCCAAGGCTATAGGGCAGGCGACATTCACCGCCACATGGTGGGGACTGGCCTGAGTCTCCCTGCCCAGAACACCCGCTGACCCCCTACACAGCTAATGCTCCTAACCTAAACGCGGGGAGATGCACTGGCCAATCCTTGGACCAACAGACCTCAACCCCAAAGCAGGTAACCTGCCACAAACACTCTGACCTTGCCCTTATGGTCACCCCGCCTTCCCCGAACCGGACTGCTCGGAGCACAGGCCCCAACTTCACTGACCACCGGCGACAGGACAGCCGTGTTCATGCCAAAACCGAGCGACACAAGCTACCCCACCCGTGGCACAGGTCCCTTGCCAGGTTACTCCCCTTAATGCGCACCTACTACAGGAGCCTGAAATAGTTCCTGTGATCTGCATTGTCAATTAGTCAAAGATGCACCTTTGATCTGGCAGCAGATCAAGTTAATTAAGCCTGCCAATACTCCGCTCTGAGCACCCCGCTAGATAATGGCTTCCCTTGAAAAGGCGGAGCCCACAGGCCTCCAAGCACCAAAGGCTGTACATCTGAGTACAGCTCTAGTCTAACAGATGCCCCTTGCATCAGATATCAACCATACCACACCTGGCTGAAAGCTGCTCAGTGCTTCTGGTGCATCGGCGCTCCCTGACCCCCGCAAGCTTCACCTTGATAAAATCCGCTCGTGACTGGGGCATACCAGTGTGATTAAAGCACAGACATGCTTGCCCGACGTTAGCTCTTCAACCAGGCTCCCCCGCAAGAGCCCTTAACAAACCATGTGGCCTAAAACATTCGCCCTGTGGGGCGGTTGCAAAGGTCTGCACTAAACCCCTATCCCTTCTCTACCAATGTTATAAATGGCGTTAACGGTTGGGAATGGTGTGCACCTACGCGTGGCTGAGCCCACCCTTAGTCATGAGAAGGGGGTACACACTAGGCTAACGCCTGCTCGTCCCCCAAGTAGCTAGACAGAGCCTTAGGGCTTATTCTAGAGGCAGTGTACAATTTTATGTGCCAGAGGCACCCACAGTAGCCAACTAGGCACACCACCGCAGAAACTGCATACAATGTTATTAAATATCCTTCGTATCTCCATAAAAGAACCGCACTGTCCACATCCGGGCCCTTCAAGTAGAAACCGGCCAAACCAATCGCCGGCCCTCATGCTAAGACAGAAACGCTACATGGCCATAAACGTGCCACCAAGTGTCCAATGAGATTAAACAAGTAAAAGGCTTTATTGCATCATCCAGACCAAAAGTGGAGTCAGAGCAGACTGGTCTTAGTGTGGGCCAGAATGGAGGAGGTATATGTGTGGCTAATGCAGGCCCAAAAGTCTGTGCAGATCGGTGTCTTTAAGAAAAGAAAACAGACATGGCCATGCAGTGAACCCAGAACCGACCCATGTCTGTCTTTGCGGTGAGGAGTTGGGTAATATACAAGAGACTAGGATGCCGGTGAGCATCAGATTAGAGGGACAGTGACTTGTGTTGTCCACATATGATCACAGCAGCAGCTCCCTAACATTACTGAAAATAATATCTGTGACACTCACCAATTCTCATTTTTGAGGTCCTGTTTAGGTCTAAGGGATACTTTATATGGATGTTGCGTGGAAACCAACCAAACATTTCTGCACATAACTAATATCTTCTCACACATTGCCCGCGTAGACATTGCACTCTAGTCAAATGGTAATTAACACAATTCGCTAGCGAAGTATATACGCTATCAAGGGGCCCCTTCGGAGGCTGGGGCCATGATCCACTTAGCCCGTGCCCAAGTGTCTCTGACCCAACGCTCCCTCTGCTCGCCGTGGCACCGGCACAAGGACCCCATCCGATGAGGGCACCACCCGGATGGGAACGCTATTTGGGACATCGCGCACAAATAGAAAGGCATCCCACGCTCAAAATATCCTTGAAGCACCCTGTGCAAGTCTACACCAGCAGACGTGCTGCTCAAGTTGCTCCCCCACAGCGCCGAGGGGTGCTAGCCCTGTTTGTGCCTATCATCGCTGCCCTTAAGATGGAGAGGCAAATACAACTGCCTGCGGTGCAGGTGGTCATCCTTGGCACTGGTGCCTCGGAAGGCGCCTGCGAGGCTTGGACAGGTTTTGACATGCGCAGTGCGACACTTCTCTAAACCAGGCCCCCAAAGCTGTAAGAATGGCTTGGGCAGCAGGCACTGCACGCCAAAGTGAACCGATGGTGACTAAACAACCCCCGTGCGGTGAAGCCACGTGAAAGATTCCCCGCCTGACACCAACCCCAGAGCTGCTCGAGAACAGGCCACCGCACCTTCGGGGCTGTGCCCCCAAAATCCCTACAGCCCAATACACTGAGGGTCATTGCACGATGCCCACTACCACCACCATGGTGCCAACTTGCAGTGTACTGTTAATGACAAACCGAACTAGATAAGTGGCAATCTGCCATACTTGGAGCCGGGGACAAAGTGGGAAAGATTAGGTGTGTTGTATCCCACACCATGCTTATAAGTACCAGAGGATGCACTGCCACCCTATCCACGGCGAGCTCAGTCGTGATGCCCATTGGAACTAGGCGCATGCAGATTTTCCCTTACAGTTTCCAGCCGACAATAGTTCCCCCATATACAACAAAGATACATCGGCTGAAGGTATTTCTTCAAATCGCTCTGCTTCCCCAGGCCTACGCCGGACAGGGCCCGCCGTGATACTGCAGCGTTACTTTAAACGATAAACCACAAAGCCATATACCTTTGCTTGAGTTGCCGCCAAGCGTCACGTTCGATTCCCGATAAATGCACCTCATGTGCGGGGCGGCCGCCATTATTGCGCACGAGCGAATAAAAGTTAACATGTAGGCAATCTGGATACTGGTCACACAACATAACTACCGGATTATAGGGCGCAATAGGCGCTTGCAATAAATTCTGCCTCTAAGACCAGATAACCAGTTGCTTACGTTCCACCCTTTCCACCAAGCGCCGCAATACTACCCCTAAATGACATCCCTTGGGAGGCGGTCATAACGGTGAGGCACCATGCCGCTGGCTCTAACCGCTTGTCTTGTTGCTAGAAGTTGAGACGTCCCAGGCCAATACGTTTTTGCCAATACGCAGCTTATTAAACACTCCACAGACAAAGCCAATGTGCCTCGCCTTTCAAAAGCATTCCCAGCCTATTAGCTGTGCTGTTTGCCCCTGCAAAACAGTCAGTTCGACAGAAGCAATTACAATGAGGTGACACTTTGCACACATGCCCCAAAAAGCCCATAATTCGGCTCGCGGCCCCCAGAGTAACACCATTACAGCTAATCTTCCCAGCCGCGGACATCCCATGTGTGCAGAGCCTGAAACCCCCAGTGGCACTCTACCTAAATGCAGGCCCCACCCTCCACACATTTAATCTGTCGTGGAGCATGCGGTGCCTGGCAAAACAGACATCAAGCCACCAGAAAACCGGGTCCTATCCCCTGCTGAGGTACGAAGTCCAACCACTCAAACCATCTTTATTGAGCCCTCGCGGGGACTCCTCATTGCCTATAGACTTCCTTGCCTTACCCGAGAGTCAGACAAAGGGGGCCTTGACGCTTTGGCCTAGAGCACATACATAAAAGGCATTGTCATTAACAAAGGCAATAGCTTAAACTCACGTAAATGCGAGACCTATGGCATTGCAAATGCTTGTTGGTGAAAGGAACTACTGCAACGACCGACATTCAGGTGATCTGCCCCTCGTTGTACATACGGCCAATTTTAGTCAATATCAGGTACACTTGCAGCTACCCCAAACAAAACTATTCACCGACCACGGGGTATTTTTACTGAACAGATAAATTAGGTCAGCATTTTTACATCACAGGACATACCTTCCCCAGCACATAACAGTTACTGCGTATGTATAGTGACAAATATTTACACAGCAACTCCAACATGTCCCCTAAAGGCCAAATTGGAATACCAAACACCCTTTCAACCAAGCGCTGTAAATGGCGCTATAATGACCCCGACTCAAATCGCAAAGCTATTCCATTTCGAGATAGGTTTACAGCGCTATAAGGGTGCAGTCAGGCCGCATCTAAAGCTCTTTAGGCATGGCAGAGCGCACAGAAAAGCTGTATAAATACCCTCAGAACATACATGCAAACAAGCATGACAGAGGCGGCGTACCACCGATTTTTTTTTTTTTTTTTTTTTTTATGCCAAAATTGCTTTATTCTAGCGGTCTCCCGCGTAAAATTGCCTCTACTTTAATTTAAGTCGATGGGGGGAATCCATTCCTCCGATTTGTCAGGTTTGTTTATTTATGTAGGTAGATATACGAAATCTTCCTCTTTCCCCTTTTCAAATGTCGGCGTGTGCTCTTCACTATATAATACAATGCGTGCCCGGCGATACATGGAAGGTATCGGAGCGGCAAAACAAAAGTCAAGGGTTGGACTACGACGATGTCAATGTGGAAATCTAAGGCGAACCAGGTTCGAATCTTCTGTGTCCGACTCCCTTGCACAGCTCCTAACGGCTACCGTTTATTGCCAACACCGCAGGCATCGCTGCCCTGCCTAAGGCCCCTCCCGGCCTCGCACCAACCTAGGCGCCCTCTGCACGTCACCTAACCGCTCCGGACATATCTCGCTGTCCAGACAGCTGCGAATAGGGCCCTGACCCCTGCAGCTCACCCCCTCACACACACCTACCCGGCTTGGCAGGCCACTCGTGCCCGATGGGGAGTAGTGCAGTCCTGGTGTGCGGGGGTATCTTGAAGGATGACTATTCTCCCCGCCGGAAACAGATCAATGCCGAAGGGGTCTCCGACTGTACAACGATCCCTAGACCCCTAGGATTTCACGGCTCCTGAGCCGGGCTGGACTGAGGCACCTCCTACCGGCAGACAAGCCGGATGCGTCAAAGATCACGGCCACGTCCGGAGTGCCCTAGACTGTCTGCCGCACAACGGATACACCCGGACCAATAGTTTCTTGGCGCCTGTGATCACCGCACTACCCCGCCGTCCACTAAACTTCCAACCCGCGACCGCCCCTCCCCGAGCCATGCCAGAATGCCGGGCCCGGCCCATGATGCATCGCCACACAACACTAAGCCCGGCCAAGGCGGCGTCCCGGGCCCCGATCCTCTGTCCCTCACACGGCCGGAGCCACCGACCGACTGGGAAAGACATGTGAAAGGGAGGAGGGCGACAATGCTCACACACTCACCCGACACCGACGCCAGACCGAACAAGACGACGCGACCAAAACGCGAGACGGGTAGCGGTCAAGAGACCGTGCAGAGGGCGGGGAAAGGCTAATATACCCTTGTCCCCTCCCACGGCCGGAAGTGACGCGGCCAGCCGCCCCCCTGGTCCCTAGCCCAGGGAGCCTAGTGCGCAAACTTCTGTGCCTTCCTATGGCACTAAGGCGGCCGCCCTAATGGAGGGTCCCCTACGTGTCCCCCCCGGGCAGCCTTGGCAAGAATCACACAGTGCGTCAGCGACCCTCACACGTGCCTGGCAGCTTAGTTTGCGCAGCTTTTACTTTGCATTCCAAACCTCGCCCGCTTCAGTCCCCACCTCTTTTCGTGTTTTTTGGCATTTACACAGGGCAACATACCAAACCAGAGCGCCACCTTTCCTATTTAATATCCCGGCGCTGGGCGGCCTGCTGCTGGACGAAATAATGCGCTAATCCTTCACTTGTATATACGGAAAGGTGGATTAGCAGGGATGCTTGAGCTTAAAAGTGTTTGCTTAGAGTAGACATTTACAGCAAAATACTTGTTGAAGATCAGGGATCTTTTATCTCCTTGTAAATAGCGGCTCACTAACAGCTATTTCGGTATTCTGCACATTTAATAGCACATGTTATTATTACTACTCTCAACTGTAATAATCTGAGGGAGCCCTGGGAGATTAAGCGATCTGCCCACAATCACAGGATATTCAGCAGATGCTGTGAATCAATCTGATTCTCAGTTCCAAAGTCGGCAGCGCTGGGAGTGTGGCCTATATTAATTACTAACTCATCAGAACATGAGGGCTTCCCTCTATTGTATATAATATAGGGCTGGCAACCCGGCCATTGCTCAGCCCTCTGTTGGAATCTCTGTCATTCTGCTTTACTGCATCCTAAATGGCCACCAGATCCCATGCGTCACTTCCATCCCTTTCTCTGGCGCGGGGACCAGGCACAGATTCATTGCATTTAATTGGTCTCCATTCGCTTGCGCCTTCATTCAAGTGCTATTTAATTGAAGTGCAATTTTTTTACATGGGTTGCTGCTGTTCCTCTCCCACCCACCACTTTCCATGTTGCTGATTGCTTCGCCCCCACCCCTCCGGTCTTGCTTGTTTTGTTTTCATTGGGATTGTTACACCACACAGAATCCCACAAGTAACAACCCACATACATCCACTCCACACCACGTACATCCACTTCACACCAAACTGCATAAAAAAGCACATTGCCATTTACAACGCCAATAGCTCTAACTCTCACAAATGCGAGACCTATTGCATTGCAAATGCTTGTTTCAATATTGTAAGCTTTTAGTAAGCAGCACAGGTGGTGTGCTGCGCTGCTTAGCAGAAACTTACAATATTGAAAAAATAGATTTTGGCGAGCCGCGCCTTTCTTGTCTTCGGCGTGGCACACTATAGCCTGTTTTTAGGTCGAGCATTGCGATGACCTGTTGTATCTCTCTCTGTGTGGGTTAGCCAAACCCACCCATTGCTATTGGCTGTTAGCTGCAGCATTCAGAAATGCTGTTTTCCTATTGGTGCATTTCTGTTGAAGTCCCTCCTTCGTGTGTTTATCTCTGTCCGGCGATTTCACTCTGAGAGCATTTTCTTTGGCCATCACACAGTACAGTGTGTGATGGCCCCTCCTCCCTCTTCCCGTATCGGCATTGCATGTTTAGTGTTGTTCATAGCTCCCTCCCCTCATCTGGTTTTATATGGTGCTTTGAAAGGCACTGCAAGCTCCGGCACAAAGCATTTAAAAAGCATTTATAGACTCCGCTCGAGCACGCACTCAGCAGTCCCCCTGGGGCACAAGCAGGCATCCACTTCAGTACTGCCTCTAAGAAGCGCACAGCTTGGTTTCCTCCCACCTTGCTGCTTCCTGCCCACGGCGCTTGCAAGTGCTCCATGTTATTCTAGTCTTGAGATTGTTATTGGTGTTTATACAGTGCTTGTTCTTTTGCTGTGCAGCGTCTACAAAAAGGCGAGTCCTATTTGCATTGCCGATGCCTAGTTTTAACTTTTAAGGTGAGCGTGGCGCCCTCTTCACGGATGCCACGCTTAATGTTTCAGCACGCTTTTTAAAAATGTATTTACTTTGAAATGCTTGTTTCTGGTTGCGGCACGAGGAGCAGAGGCAGCGTTGGGTCCTTAATATGTGAGGAGGTGAGCAGGCGTAATTTAGCCTTACTTTTTCCATTAAAAGTTAAGTGTTGCACACAAAACTAAAATACCGTCCGGTCTGCTAAATGCGAGGACGTGCAACGTTTACTGCATAGACATTTGTTTCGGAAGACAGCTACAGGTAAGTACAGCTTTTCCTCTGAAACGTACTTGCGCTTCATTGTTGGCATTTTGTTATTGGCTCTGCTTTCACTTTCACAATCCCTAGCGTCCTCAAATTTGCACACTCATCGGCAAGTTAAGCTCTCCCTCTGCCCTCAGAAAGAACTCGTGGACTTTCATAGTCCCATTATTGGCAACACACCTCACCCAGACCACAACAGAGTATGCATGCATAAATAAATACACAACACAACTTTTGTTTGGGAAACTATTGCTGCAGGTTTATTCCATACAAAAGTCTGCAATATGGTGGGTTATCTTACGGGCGATCCAAGGGCAGGCAGCTGTAACCAACCTATGCTGCCCTGCCCGCCTGATGAGCCAAGCACTGTGGAGAACCCAATCAGCGCTACCCTTCTGGGGGTGATCCCCTTACTGGATCACGTGACACATTGGTCCCTTATTACTCACGCCCCTTTCAGGGCGGAGCGTAGCAAGGCAAGCCCCCGGTTGTTCAGGCCCACAACCGCCCGAAGGACTAACGGGGCGCCGACGTAATTGTTCCAGGACCCTCCCATGAGGCTCCTGGGCTTTGGCTCTGGCACCCCTATTGTGCTCTTGCAGAGGTACCCTTCTGTACCCATATGCTTCCAGATTGCCCTGTAACTCCGCCTGCAACGACAAAAGAAAACATTACAACGTTCTATGTACTTCGCCTGCCAACCCCATGCTGGGTAAGCGGTAGGGTGGGAGACGGCGTGTCCGGCGCAAAGAGGACGCCAGGATGGCCAGGGGAGACATAAATACCTCCCCACCTCCTCGGCGCGCCGGAATTGATGCGCCTAGAGCACCTAGGCAAGGGGGGGACTCCCCCTGAGTCCCGGCAGTAGTGGGGGGTGGGTTAGTGCCCAAATGGCACTAAAGGGCTGCCCTTTTAGGGTGGCCCCCTGCGGGGGCCGCAGGCAGCCGCATAGTACCATTATTGGCAACACACCCCACCCACACCACAACAGAGTATGCATGCATAAATAAATACACAACACAACTTTTGTTTGGGAAACTATTGCTGCAGGTTTATTCCATACAAAAGTAATATGGTGGGTTATCTTACGGGCGATCCAAGGGCAGGCAGCTGTAACCAACCTATGCTGCCCTGCCCGCCTGATGAGCCAAGCACTGTGGAGAACCCAATCGGCACTACCCTTATGGGGGTGATCCCCTTACTGGATCACGTGACACATTGGTCCCTTATTACTCACGCCCCTTTCAGGGCGGAGCGTAGCAAGGCAGGACCCTGGTTGTTCAGGCCCACAACCGCCCGAAAGACTAACGGGGCGCCGACGTAACTCTTCCAGGACCCTCCCATGAGGCTCCTGGGCTTTGGCTCTGGCACCCCTATTGTGCTCTTGCAGAGGTACCCTTCTGTACCCATATGCTTCCAGATCGCCCTGTAACTCCGCCACAGCTCTGGAGGCGGCCACCGTCGCCGCCAGAGCCCCCCCACCAATACAGCTCCTTTCTCACCTGCACCCTGCCATTTCAAGGCCTCCTGCAATTCCAGGGGAACAGGACCATTCCCACTGGTGACAAGTGGACCCCATCTTTATCCAAGTAGCCTTTAACAATGGCCTGAATCAGGTCGTGGCTGATGAATCCCAGACCATTCTGATCTGCGAACTTACGCCTTGAACTGTTCACTCTCTTTCGGGAATGTTCAATGGCCTCCTCTGACTTAGCCCCGTGCCACACTCTGGGGGGGATAATCTCAGACCACCAGAGCTCACATTGACTCATGTATTTGCTGATCTCACCTAAGTCAGCCTTCATGGCTTGCAACAATGCCCCCTTACCCATTGCAGTGCTGTTGGTGCCTCCTAAGTGGATCACCAAGATGTTAGGGAAACCTTCCCCCAGCCAGTCTCTGCTCCGATCTGTTCGGAGCTGCTCCATCTCATTCCAGGGAACCCCATCCCGACAAACTGCGTCTGGGAAACCGCATGGAGCTATTTATCCTTCTCCGGGAGGTACAACTGCCTCACATTACCTGTAGGACTTTGATGGCCTCCCAGGAGGGAGCTCTACTCTTATCATGGCTATATTATGAGACAGCAGCACCCTTGTTAGATGACCGCTTCCACAACCAGCCTATCTACTGAGGCTATCAGGGCAAGGAATATTGTGCTTAACTGAAGCAACCCGAAACCTGCCCATAGAGCAGGCACATACTCCGTTGCAGTTGACCAGTCATTTGCACCGGACCTTTTTGATTGTTAAACCATGGTGACCAGGAATGCTCGTATTGCGCACCCCAATGCAGTCACAGCACCCTGTTCAGAGTGACAACTTCCTCCGTCTGCCAGGCTTGCTGAACTAAAGCTCGATCACATGACCCTTGGAGCTCAATCCAGCTCGAGACCTAGTTCATTCTGTTATCCCTGGAATGATTGCCCTCCACAAATTCAACTCCACATTCAGCTTACCTTCTAGTCACCTTAAAATTCAGGGTGGGACATACATACCCCACATGACCAGGGAGTCATGTGTATATTACCAATGATACTATTAGAATCTAAGGTTCTCAGTGCCAATTGGTGACTATCCCACCATGGGATATATGACATTAAGCAAGGGAGTCTGCGTGTACTTGCCATTCTCCCTTCTTTCGTACCGTAATTTTGCCTTTACAGTTTAATCTGTGCTATTCGCCCCCAGACTTCCCAGGCTGCGCACTGCTGGCCCTGTGCGCAGCTGCTGACGTGCTGAGGGAATCTCCTGGTTGCAACTTGCAATAAAACAACGCCCGCCTGAATGTGCTATGTTGTAAGTGGTTAAGTGCCTAACTTATATCTCTTCCCCTTGAAAAGATACCACAACCGCATTGTTCATGAGAACCTTAAGAAGCACACAATTTCCACCTGGGCGTACCACTAAATGAGAATGGCTCTTCACCGCCGTAAGGCCAGAGACACACATATCTTAAATATATTTACTGGTTTTGCCACTTGGCATCCTTCTGGTTGGTGATACGGAAATTCCTACCCAGCATAAGCTGACAGTCTTGCGTTGCCGTCACACCACCTGTGTCCCTTGAATCACCCTCCATCTTCTTGTGCAATCGTCACTCTACTAAGTGTGCAATCAATTCAACATCCCTCCTTTCCTGCCAGACTGTTGCCTGTTCAGTTTACTGTTTGCAGCACACAGGCTTCTCAGAAGCTGGCTGCAACGCCACGAAGCTGAGGTGGGGGATGTTGTGAGACTTGCTGTGCTTTCTAAACCACTAACAGAACAACTTGTTGTATTGGCGATCGTAAGCGCATGTAAAACTCCTGAGTTTGTCATTAACAGAATGGATTCTTTGCTGAAAGCACGGTACGTATAACACAGGTCTCTTGCAGTCGATAACCTTTGGGCAAGCACATGCGGACTATAATACTTCTACGGAGTTTTCTATTCACTCATCAAGCTAAGTAGGGGGCAGTTGCATTTTCTAGCCACACTGTCAGCTCAACGTATGAACACGGTGATTAACATGACATATTTTGTATTGTAGTGGTCTGCTTTCGGGGCACAATAGATTTATAACATTTCTCATTGTTTATTCACACAAACTCCTGAGGTGGGATATCTCTGTGAACTGCTGTCACCCGTGTTTTTGCGCCCTTCGCTTTCCTGCCCTTGTTCTCATCCTCCAGCATGCACCGACCGCTAAGTGGGGGTTATGGTTCCCCCCAGTAGGGCACTGACTCGTTTCTCTTTGGACTGTTCCTGGCTGTGTGCTTGTGGTGCTGATCCTCGCCCCTCTCCCTAGAGGTTAGCAGGAATATGTCCCTTGGCAGTGCCAGTCCACAGAGGCATTTCGTGGCGGGCACCGAGATCTGTCTGGAAACCTCCTGATCATAAACGAGGCTTACCTGGACTTTCCTGCAAGAGGTAAATAGTTCTTAAGTTACAACTTGGACCAAACGTACGCATTGAGAAACATATGCCGACAAACAGAAATAGCTGTATATATGAAGGGTTGCATTACGTTCCCTTCTGTCTATATTGTACATTCATAAGTATTGCGAAGCTTTGGACGGGCAACTGAATCGTAACGTAATCATCAACACATTTGCATAGAAGGCACAAACAAGACTCCCAGTAACACTCCGCCCTAAAGAACAATTGTGTTAAGTGCAAATGCTCTATCAGCAGCATACTTTAAGGCACTTCTGGTGATGTTCATCATTTGTAGGGATGAGCTGGGCTGATCATGTGATTGATAATAATTGTAATGTGCAAGTACCTGCCAACTGCTCCTATGCCATGCATGACAACTTCCAGCAAATCCTGTTTTTATTTTTATTTAATATAATTTTTTACACTGGGCTGTTTGTGCCAATATGTTTCTTCATGAAAGGAAAAACCACAAGTTCCACAATACAAAAATGCTGTTGCGTGAAAATCCAGAACTGACAGGAGATGCCACACAAAGCATGGGTTCATTTGATAGCTGTGTGCATAACTGCATGGGAAACTTGAGAGACGGCCCTTAAGACTTGAGGTGACACGCACCTTTTCTTATAACACTACATGTTGTTCCTCACAATCAATGTGCCAACTTCTGCCAGTTTCATCCATCAAAGATTCTTCCCAGCTAAATTATTTGTACTGTTTTTTCCCTTGCCTAGTGCTTATTCCATTTCGTGACTCACCTATAACTATTGAAACAGGAAGTGACATCAGAAAAAAACACATGCAGCGTGCAGCTCATTTAGGGCATGCTCTGGTTTGCTAACGACATCTTGGGGCCATTCGGAAAACGTCCCTGGGAATGCTTTCCACCCACTGCTTACCATTAGCTTTGTCATTTGTTAGGCACACTTGCTTGCTTTCTATTTTTTGGCTCTATTTGATGTACACTATCCAGCTTGTGTTCGTCCCTCCTCTTGCCCAAACCTATTTACTGTATTCTTCCACCAGTACTGGATTGCTCTATCCCACAGTTTACTTTATGCTCTTCAAATGCTGCCTTGGATGCTTGCAAAATAAACATGCAGGGATGAGCTGTTTAGTCCCTTATAATGTGTACGCTCACCTGAATCGCTGTGTGTCTCCTGGGAGTCGACCAGCACCGACGACCTTCTCTGCACCGCCGAACACATGCACTTCCAGATCCACATGGACCCCAACACCACCCTTAGAGGCACCCTTGTCTACAGACCCCCTGGGCCCCGACCCCAGTTCAGCGACTCCATCGCCGACTTCATCAGCACGCACGCCCTGACCTCTACCAACTACATCCTCCTCGGAGACCTGAACTTTCACCTGGAGAACAAAACAACAGCAACTCCACCACCCTGATCGACAACCTCGCCAACCTCGGACTGAGACAGCTCGTCACAACACCGACTCATTCCGCCGGCCACACGCTCGACCCCATCTTCTCCTCAAGCTCCCACGTCTCCTTCAGCCACACCACGGAACTCCTCTGGACCGACCACCGCTGCATCCACTTCACCTTCCAGAAACCCACCACACACCACCGCACCCAACAGATCCCACGCCGCTGCTGGAGCAAAGTCACCGAAGACCAACTACGGGCAAACCTCGCTCTCAGCCCTCCCTCCGACCCATCCAACACCGACGACGCTGCCTGCAACCTCAGACGATGGATAGACGACTGTGCCAACACCCTCGCCCCGCTGAAAAAACTCACCTACAGCGACACCACCAAAAGAGCCAGCTGGTTCAACCCGGAACTCCTAGCTTCCAAGCGTACCTGCCGGAAACTAGAGAAGAAATGGCACAGTGATAAGACACCGGACAGCCACGCAGCCCACAAAGACGCCATCCGTAACCACCACCACCTCATCAGGTCCGCCAAGAGAATCTCCTTCAAAGACCGCCTCGACAACAACGCACACAACAGCAAGGAGCTCTTCAACATCGTGAAGGAACTCTCCAACCCCAGCTCCAACACCAACATCCCGCCGTCGCAAGCCCTGTGCGATTCCCTCGCCACCTTCTTCCACCGCAAGATCGCCGACATCCACGACAGCTTCAACACCCAGACATCCCCTACTAAGATAGATACACCAGACCCGCCGCACACCATCGACCATGACCCCTTGCCAGCCTGGGCCAGCGTGAACATCGATGACACCATCAAGACCATGAGCACAATACACTCCGGCTCCCCGTCAGACCCTTTCCCGCACCACATCTTCAACAAAGCCAGCAGCTCCATCGCACCCCACCTGTGCAACGTTATCAATCTCTCCTTCGAGACCGCGACCTTCCCAGAGAGCTGGAAACACGCAGAGATCAACGCCCTACTCAAAAAACCCAAGGCGGACCCGAGAGACCTCAAGAACTTCCGGCCCATCTCCCTGCTTCCGTTCCCAGCCAAGGTCATCGAGAAGATCGTCAACAAACAGCTAACCCGATACCTCGAAGAAAACAGCATCCTGGACCCATCCCAATCAGGGTTCCGCAGCAACCACAGCACTGAGACTGCCCTCATCGCCGCCACCGACGACATCAGGACCCTGCTGGACAACGGTGAGACCGCAGCCCTCATCCTGCTGGACCTCTCCGCCGCCTTCGACACTGTCTGCCACCGCACTCTACGCGCACGCCTCCACGACGCAGGGATCCGAGACAAGGCCCTGGAATGGACCACCTCCTTCCTCGACGGCAGAACCCAGAGAGTCCGCCTCCCACCTTTCCGATCCGAAGCCTCCGAGATCATCTGCGGCGTACCCCAGGGATCTTCCCTCAACCCAACACTGTTCAACATCTACATGGCCCCGCTCGCACGCATCGCCAGACAGCACGACCTCAACATTATCTCCTACGCCGACGACACTCAACTGATCCTCTCCCTCACCAAGGACCGCCTCGCCGCCAAATCCAATCTCCATGAAGGAATGAAGGCCGTCGCCGATTGGATGAAGATCAGCCGACTAAAGCTGAACACGGACAAGACAGAGATCCTCATCCTCGGCTCCAACCCCTCAGCCTGGGACGACTCCTGGTGGCCAACGACGCTGGGAGCAGCCCCGACACCCACCGACCACGCACGCAACCTGGGAGTCATCCTCGACTCAACGCTCTCCATGGCCAAGCAAGTCAACGCAGTCTCCTCCTCCTGCTTCAACACCCTCCGCATGCTTCGCAAGATCTACAGGTGGATCCCGACAGATACAAGAAGAACAGTCACCCAGGCCCTCGTCAGTAGCAGACTCGACTATGGGAACGCCCTCTACGTGGGAGCCCGGCCAAGCTCATCAAGCGACTGCAACGCATACAAAACGCCTCTGCACGCCTGATCCTCGACGTACCACGCCACAGCCACATCACCCCCCACCTGAGGAACCTGCACTGGCTCCCCGTCGACAGGAGAATCTCCTTCAAACTCCTCATCCACGCACACAAGGCACTCCACAAGACTGGCCCAGCCTACCTCAACAGACGACTCTTCTTCTACGTCCCCAACCGCCAGCTCCGCTCCGCCGACCTCTCCCTCGCCACCGTCCCTCGCATTCGAAGAACAACGGCGGCAGATCCTTCTCACACCTCGCCGCCAAGACCTGGAACACCCTTCCACTAAGCCTACGACAGACCCAAGACCTGCTGACCTTCAGGAGGCTACTCAAGACCTGGCTGTTCGACCAGTAGCAGCACCTCCCACCCCTTTTTTTCTCCCCAGCGCCTTGAGACCCTCGTGGGTAAGTAGTGCGCTCTACAAATTCTGTGATTGATTGATTGATTGATTTTTTGAGAGGGGTTATGTTCAGCTGTTGCCATTTGGGGAGGTGTCCCTACTCTTCTGTGCTTAAACCCTGCTACATTTCCCATTATTGACCCTCCACAGCTGGGTAGTCAGGCTCCAAAAACAAATCCCCTAGCTATCTTTCGTCCATTCTGCTCAAGTGTCTTCCTCACAAATTCACGACCGCCCTCTCTTTCCCACTCCCTGTCATATTCCTTCTCCCCTTCCCCATTCTTATCTAACCATCCCTTTCTCCCTGTCACTCACACGCACTTCTCTCTAAACCCTCATTCGCTCTTTCTGTCTCTCACGCACATATCCTGCTCTGGTATCACACTCTCTCTTGTCATGCATCATCCCCGACCATTTACAGCAACTCTGTTTTAATGAGTCTAGTAGCCGAGGTATCATTTATTGAAGAGGATTTATTAGTCTTAGTTACAGGTTAGTATATTCATAGTCTGCTCCTGGTTTAGTAGCTAGTATAGCCCCATCAGGAGCAGCCTCCCTGCTCCTCAGCCCATACGCCAACTGACACCTCCCACCAGCACTACAAACATTCCATTGCGTCATCACTCCTCCAACATTCCACACAGCACATCCACACTGGCTGAACACCAGGGAAGATGCATAGATAGGTACACAAGATATAACAAACTCCATCCCTATTTTTTAAATTCTTTTTTCCATTGGTGTCATTTTATTTTCCACCTCCCCTCCCTCGTAACCTATTTCCCATCTTCTGGTTATCCAGCGCTGCGAGGTCATACGAATGGAAATAGTGCTATGCAAATATGATAATTCCACTGCAAATAAAAAAAACAAAAGTAAAAAACATTGTAATTTACAGCGACAATAGGTCTAACTTTCACAAACGTGAGACCGATTGCATTGCAAATGCTTGTATTTTGCTTCCTCCCACTACAAACCAAAACAAATGAGTAAAAGAAATGATCATTTACGCCAATAGCTCTAACTCTCAGAAATGCGAGACCAATTTGCATTGCAAATGCTTGTTCAATATTGTAAGCTTTTAGTAAGTAGCGTGGCAGAGGTGGCGTGCTGCGCTGCTTACCAAAAGATTACAATATTTTAAAAAAGAGACTTTCACGAGCCGCGCCACCAGCAGCTGTACTCGAACCTCATAGCAGAAAGCTCTTCCGTTGCAGGAAGGTTGCGCTGGAAGTGACGGTACCTCGGACCTGTGGAACATGGCAGACGTGACATAAACAAAATATATCTACAGGCTTCCCTACATCCGGCATTAAGCAAAAGGCTCCAGGGGCAGTACAGAGCCGAACAAGCAGTTGAGACCCGCAGCCCACCGCCCCGACCTGCATTAAGGAGGAGGACGCTCCAACCGGCGCTGCAGCGCTGCAGAGGTGGGCGCTACAAAGAGTCTGGCGTACTGGCAAGATGGCCGCCCGGTGAGGAGCTCCGGCCGGGGGCTCCCGGCCAGACATAGCCTTTTTGGCTAAAATCCCTGGATTCCCACCTCATCCGGGGATAAACCTACTCACCTGGGTTTCCGTCCTCAACTGCGGTCCTCGATGCTCCATTCCTGCGCTTGTGAGCATGAGATTCTCGTCAGAATTTGCGCTTGAGGCTTTCTCCAGCGGAGTTCCAGAGCCAGCATGGCCGATGTCCGGTGGAGCCGCTCTGTTCAGCTATAGGGGAGTCTGGCCCAGGTATCTCGCCGCGGCCGACACCTACCCAGCCGGGCATCGGGTATAGCTCGCCTCTTAACTCCGTTGCTCGTCTTCGTCTTCCCCTGCCTTTTCCTCTTCATTTCCTGGTTAACAACCCTCGACGTAACCCTTTGCTACGTAGCCGATGCCTCTTTGATCTCTCCGGAAGGCTGCTGAAGAGCCGGGCGGAGGCTCCCCCTCCTGTCTCTGAGTCCGATTGCCGCTGCCCTTCCCTACAGCCAGCCAGCCCGCCTGCTTTGCCTCCTCGCAGGACATCTAGACCGATTTGGGGGCATGGCGGAGGTGAGAGGTCCCGGCGCCGCTCTCCGTGGCTGTCTGAGCCCATCGTTCCTCGACCGTGTCGGAGAGGCGCCCCCTCCGGTTTTTCTAACTTTGCTGCCTGCTTCGCCTCCTCGCTAGACATCGGGGCCGATTTGGAGACATAGCGGAGGTTTGAAGTCTCTGCACCGCTCTCCGTGGCTATCTGAGCCCATCTTTCTGTGACCATGCCGGAGAGGCGCCCCCTCCGGTTTTCTTTAGACTTTGTTTTGGACTTTGCTGCCTCCTGTTCTGCGGACTGCTGCCTTGGCGCCTCTGGTCATTCCTCCCGGACCCATGGACACCGGATTGGACACTGCTGCCCCCGCTGCCCCGAGCCTTTGCGCATGGACGGTGTGGCTGTGACTAGGGAGCCGACTGCCTTCCTCCCTCCTGACTCTCTGGCTCGTTTCCCCCTCTGGTTGCCCTCTGCTAAATTTGCTCTTGGTGTTTTTGGGAATTTTCCCACTTGACTTTCTGACTTGGACCCTTGTGCTCCCCGCCATTTTGTGACTTGCTTGTTTTACTCCCTTGTACCTGATCCGCCATCTTAGCGATCTCTGACCTCTTCCTCTGTCCCAGCCGGTCCCCAGCCGGGCGACCTTTCTATCGTCTCTCCTGTGCCTCTGACCTACTCCTCGTTGTCGATCTTGTTATTATCTCTGGTTCCCTCTCTCGTTTTGTTTCACTCTCACTTTCCTGTCCTTATATGCCTTCCTTTCCCTTTCTTTCTGTCCCCCCCTCTTCCTTCCCAAGCCCCTTTGATTGTTCTTGTCTCCTATTTTCTGCCGCTTTTTCTGTTATCCCACTGCTTTTTGTTGCCTCACCTAGCGTCTTCGTTTGCCATCCTCGAGTATTCACATGTCCTTAACCCCTGTTTTTACTGTGCAACTTTGTGTAATTTATTGTACCTCTGTAGATACTCTTGTAAAGCGCTCTGATACCTTCGGGTCTAGCCAGCGCTATATAAAACTCAATAAATAAAAATAAAAATAAATAAAGAGTCATTTAAACAATTAAAGTAATTTTACGTATGAGGGGACTCGGCCTGCACAGACTCCTGCCATATTAGAAGCACAGCCCAAGGGCAAGTATGCTCTCCCTGCATTGCTATCTTCAACATCTCTACCACATGTCCATCCTTATTGTCAGAATGCTCCCATCTTACCTTTACTATCAGGTGTAAGCTGCAGCGTGCTCCGTATAGCCCCAGTATGCGGATGGTTTGGAATCAGACGGTATGCAGCCCTGCTACTTAGCTTCATCCAACTCGGGGTTTGCTAGACAGCACATCCCTTTCATAAGCCATTTTTAAAATCCAGATGTTTATTTTTATTTTTTTTGTTTCCTATAAGATTTATATTGGTGATTTGCTGCGTTCAGAGTTTTATTATTAATGTTGCTTTCGTACTGAGCACATAAAGTTGTCGATTTTTTGTAAGTAAAGGGTAGAGTGGTGAATTTTGCATTATCACTTCTTAAGACGCTTCACATGCGAGCAGTCAGTATAAAACGGCCTGGTTCATTTCTGGGTTTTCATTCTTTAATTCTCTTCTCTAAACAGCCCCCCTCCTTTTCCCTGATTTTACGGCACCAACATGGAGATTTTGGTGCTCAAAGTTAATTTATTTTGCAGCAACTTTTCAGAATGTTATTTTAACAGTGTTCCTTCATTGTCAAAACCTCACTGTCTCCTGCCATTATCTTACCCTGCCACCACCCTACTCTGCCACCACCCTACCCTGCCACCACCCTACCCTGCCACCACCCAACCCTGCCACCACCCTACCCTGCCACCACCCTACCCTGCCACCACCCTACCCTGCCACCACCCTACCCTGCCACCACCCTACTCTGCCACCACCCTACCCTGCCACCACCCTACTCTGCCACCACCCTACCCTGCCACCACCCTACCCTGCCACCACCCTACTCTGCCACCACCCTACTCTGCCACCACCCTACTCTGCCACCACCCTACCTTGCCACCACCCTACTCTGCCACCACCCTACCCTGCCACCACCCTACTCTGCCACCACCCTATTCTGCCACCACCCTACCCTGCCACCACCCTACTCTGCCACCACCCTACTCTGTCACCACCCTACCCTGCCACCACCCTACTCTGCCACCACCCTACTCTGTCACCATCCTACCCTGCCACCACCCTACTCTGTCACCACCCTACTCTGCCACCACCCTACCCTGCCACCACCCTACTCTGCCACCACCCTAGTCTGCCACCACCCTACTCTGCCACCACCCTACTCTGCCACCACCCTACCCTGCCACCACCCTACCCTGCCACCACCCTAGTCTGTAACCACCCTACTCTGCCACCACCCTACTCTGCCATCACCGTCATCAGCCGTCACCACCCTACTCTGCCACCACCCTACTCTGCCATCACCCTACTCTGCCATCACCCTACTCTGCCACCACCCTACTCTCCCACCACCCTACCCTGCCACCACCCTACTCTGCCACCACCCTACCCTGCCACCACCCTAGTCTGTCACCACCCTACTCTGCCACCACCCTACTCTGCCACCACCCTACCCTGCCACCACCCTACTCTGCCACCACCCTACTCTGCCACCACCCTACCCTGCCACCACCCTACTCTGCCACCACCCTACCCTGCCACCACCCTACCCTGCCACCACCCTACCCTGCCACCACCCTACTCTGCCACCACCCTACCCTGCCACCACCCTAGTCTGTCACCACCCTACTCTGCCACCACCCTACTCTGCCATCACCGTCATCAGCCGTCACCACCCTACTCTGCCACCACCCTACTCTGCCATCACCCTACTCTGCCATCACCCTACTCTGCCACCACCCTACTCTGCCACCACCCTACCCTGCCACCACCCTACTCTGCCACCACCCTACCCTGCCACCACCCTACTCTGCCACCACCCTACCCTGCCACCACCCTAGTCTGTCACCACCCTACTCTGCCACCACCCTACTCTGCCATCACCCTACTCTGCCACCACCCTACCCTGCCACCACCCTACCCTGCCACCACCCTAGTCTGTCACCACCCTACTCTGCCACCACCCTACTCTGCCACCACCCTACTCTGCCACCACCCTACCCTGCCACCACCCTACCCTGCCACCACCCTAGTCTGTCACCACCCTACTCTGCCACCACCCTACTCTGCCACCACCCTACCCTGCCAGCACCCTACCCTGCCACCACCCTACCCTGCCACCACCCTACCCTGCCACCACCCTACCCTGCCACCATCCTACCCTGCCACCACCCTAGTCTGTCACCACCCTACTCTGCCACCACCCTACTCTGCCACCACCCTACCCTGCCAGCACCCTACCCTGCCACCACCCTACCCTGCCACCACCCTACTCTGCCACCACCCTACTCTGCCACCACCCTACCCTGCCACCATCCTACCCTGCCACCACCCTAGTCTGTCACCACCCTACCCTGCCACCACCCTACCCTGTCACCACCCTACTCTGCCACCACCCTACTCTGCCACCACCCTACCCTGCCACCACCCTACCCTGCCACCACCCTACTCTGCCACCACCCTACTCTGCCACCACCCTACTCTGCCATCACCGTCATCAGCCGTCACCACCCTCGGCGATCATATCTCTGTCAACTGCCTGCTCTGGTATTCACTTCCTCTGCTCCCATTCTCCTGTTATTCGCTTTGTTTGTCAACAGTTTTATGTCACCACCCCCTCCTCTTCAACGACCCTTCCGTCCCTCTCGCGTCCCTCTGCCATCATCCTCTCACTCCCCAGTTGTCACACTTATCTGCTGTTGCCATGCTCCTTGAACTTGGTTATCCAACTTTGCAAGGCCATGTAAGCATTTATACACTGAATCATTTTGCACATTTTGTGGCAGCCTTTCTTACACTGCATGCAGTGTGTCTTCTGCTGTGTGCAATACATTTCATTTTTGAAACTTTGGTGGCCTTTGTGGAATACTATTTGAAACCCTGACATATATTCACAGTGCTTTCTTTTGCGGGCTGGACCCTCGTAGCACTATAAATAAATGCATATTACTATTCCCCAGCCAACACACCAGGATTCAAACCAGTGACCCTCCGGATACACACACAAAATCTTAAGTCATTGCCTTACCAATGGAGCTTTCCTAGCAGAGCCATGTATTTCCCACACACAAGCATAACTCGCATTTATGTGTTATTTAATACGTGTGCGTTACGTGTTATACGCAGTTACTTGTAGGTAACAATCCAGAAAAATAGTTCCTGAATATGGCAAGAAAAATTGCAAGTTGTGAGAATAACACGTCCTCTTATTGTGTAATTTGCGCTTCCTCTGATAACATCATATTCATGCAAGAATACCCTACTTCTATAAGTGTGGACACATAAGAAGGCAAAATGCACCTACCGGTGCACCTTGCAATGCAATAGGTCTCGCGTTTGCTGCAGTTTCAGCTATTGGCATCAATGTCTTTTATTTATATGTTTCGAAAACTTGCAAGCGGTGCGTAAACGCGCACTTTGAACTTATAGTCCTTGCTGACGAGAGGCGCAGTTACTGCCAGCCTTGCTTCTCGTAATCAACAACTATAAGTACAAAGTGCGTGTTTACGCACCGTTTGCAGTTTTTCAAAACACATAAATAAAAGGCATTGTCAGTTACGATGCCAATAGCTCAAACTGCAGCAAATGCGAGACCTATTGCATTGCAAATGCTTGTTTAGGACTTGTGCCCTGCCCCGGGGTGGAATCAGGCACCGTCTGCGCCCGGATAGACAAGACCTCCAGAGACTCACTGAACATGTGATGGGGTACGACAATGAGAATGAATCCAGACACAACAAGCATTTGCAATGCAATCGGACTCGCCTTTGGGACCTTATATGTATTTAGCTATGCAGCACATTAGCCTGGGTGCTGAAACATCTACTGTTCTTTAACATGGAGGGAAAGTAAGCACCAAACTGCGTGACACGCCAGGTATGGGAACACATGGAGAGAAACATTGCCTTTCAACGGAAAATGGTATAGTCCAAAGCTCCGTTTTTAATATGAAATCAGTGCCTTCGGTGGTCATATCACTGAAAATACAAGATTTGAAAAAATATATTATTCTATGTCAGGACCGGAGGCTCCGATTATGCTTCTCATTTCTTTACTGCAATAAATTCAGCAGCCAATAAAATAACAGGAAAACAAAATACTACAAAACCCATGAACACTTGCATGTCACATGAATAACCATAGAGTCTTCCCCTATATAAGCTGGGTATGATGAAACAGAGTCCTCTTTCTTTGCTGCTCCGCAGCCAGTTAAGTGCTCACTTAATTACTCTCTGTATTGTGTTACATTTGATGCAATGTTTCTTGCGCTGCATGACTTTTGTTATGGGTGATTGATTGATTATTGTCAGGTGATTTGTTCAATCCTTATTACCTGCTTTTGCAACCCCTTGGAGCGGTGGTGGTTTGCTGTCCTAACCGCTCTTTCCCCCAAGCTTGTATTTTGAGCGTCGCGTCCCGTGCGCGTTGGGAGTGCTCTGCCTCCCGAACCGGCCACCCCCGCCCGCGTTCAGTCATCTGTGGAGCGGGAGATCAAGGGAGCGAGGTCGCGCATCTGCCTTACGCGAGTCCTCTTTTCACTGGCACTGCGTGGCTCGCACCGCGCATGTGCTGCGGCCATTTTGGGGACATTTTCACTTGCTCTCAGCGTTAAAGCGGTAGGAAGAGCGGAATTTCAAACGTGTAAGCTCAATTCCTACAGTGCCTGCTCCCACACGGTCCAGAGTGTTGGGGCTGTATAATTGGCATAGGCTCTGCCTAGAGTGGTTCGGCAAGCCCTCCCTCCACACTTTAACGGTCTCAGTACACTGCCTGGCTTGCCTGGGGTCGCTCCACTCCCCCTGAGTTGTGGTCTTATCCACTAATATAAGTCCCGGTTGTGGGATTTTTTCCCCCATAATTGCATAAATATTGGAATAAATAATGTACTACTCTTGTGGCATATAGCCTGCATTCAGGTTGTCTGAATTCTTCTATGAGGAAGAGTATGGTGATGAAGAGCCTTCCGGCTTTATGAAGCAGGACTTGGTTGAGGCCCTTGACGCTGGTGTACAGCATTCCGTCAATAGAGCATTGGTCAGGGCTATTGAGCCACTAAAACGTCACCTTTGTTCGTATGCTCAACAACAGGGCTGGCTTCCCACTTCAGGTTCCCGTCTTAAGGCCAGTGGGAAAAAGATCTCGAACCCTCACGCAGCAGATTTTGCCAAGCTAGCTGCGTCCATGGCTTCAGATCATGACTATGGAAATTCCAAAAGTGAGGCAACCATCACAGAAATTACCCAGGAGGACTCCCCCGATACATCCTCAAACCAGTCTTCAGACCAGGAGGAGGCGCCTCGCCCCTCTAAGAAAGCTAGGAAGGAGCGTCATGTGGAGACGCCCTCCCAGTCCAAACTCCTGACTTTCGACCCTACTGAAATTGTGCATCCTAACTCCACGGACTGGCTCCCACCGCAAGAGGTAGCGGACTATGTCCAAGCCCACATTTGTCAAGCTTTTGGCAAAGACGTGAGGGCACGTCTTTGCTCGGAATGCCCTAGACCTGACCTCGCAGGCAAAGTAGCAGAGACGCCTGAGGTAGACCCCTCAATGATGACCTACCTGAAGAAATATTCTAAGGACCCAAAAAAGGGTATCGATAAAGCATGGAGAACCTGCCAAGACAAGTTACTGGACATGGCAGGTCCCCTTACAAAAATGTTGGAGATTGGTTTCCGCGCCAAGGAATCGGAAACGGCCGTAGACCCTGAGGAACTCATCGGCTGGGCTCAGTGCGCGATCTGCAAGTTGGGCAATGGCAACTGTGCTATGTCTAGTGAGCGTAGACACTCAATCCTATTGAAACTGGACCCTAAGCTATCCGAACTTGCCTCCTCTGAATCGGGCCCGTTAGCCCAGGGCCTTCTATTCGGACAACCGTTCTTGAAGGAACTCACCAAGTTCGTGGCCACTTTCAGTGGGCTAGATAAAGCCCAGGGCTCACTCAAAAGAGCATTCCGACCGGTTTTTGGCAGGGCCGGATGTTTCCGAGGGCGATCGTTCAGCCGGGGATATAGTCAAGCAGCCCCCAGGGGACAGTACCAGCAGAGAGGTGGTTATCAAGATCCCAACTATAACAACCCCTCCTTCTACCCCACTCGCCGTGCCAGGAACAGGTTCCGAAAATCCAGGTTCGGAGGTAACCAAGGCGGACAACAAGAGTCCGGAAATGCAGGTGAGGATTACCCCGTATTCGGAGGTAACTCTGGGGGGCAGAATTCAATACTTTCTACATATCTGGCAGACTCTGTCTCAAGACGCATGGGTTCTGGAGACCGTGAGGGGCTTCAAGATCGATTTTTACAACGCCCCGAGTCAGGTTTCCGCCCCTCCTCACGTGTATTTTTCCCGACAAGATCGGATCTTTATCTCAGAAGAAATAGACTCTCTTCTTCGCAAAGGAGCAATCGTGGCTACGCACCCTCACCCTCACGGCTTCCTCAGCAGCATCTTTCTAGTGGACAAGAAAGGGGGCGGGTCCAGACTAGTTTTAAATCTCAAAGTTTTCAATGGTTGGGTAGTGTACCGCCACTTCAAGATGGAGGGCATCCATCTCTTACGCGATCTGCTTCAGGAAGGCGATTGGCTAGTTCATCTAGACCTGAAGGACGCCTATCTTTCAGTTCCAATCTTTCCTCCCCATCATCGGTTCTTGCAGTTTCTCTGGCAAGGGGTTTGCTACGAGTACCAAGTTCTCCCCTTCGGCCTTTCGTCAGCAACTTGATGCTTCACGAAACTCCTGCGACCGGTATTAGAATCTCTAAGAGCAAAAGGTGTGCGTCTGATTATTTATTTAGACGACATCTTAATTATGGCTCGGTGCCCTCGCCTGGTAGTAACTCACCTAGAATGGACGATCGATCTTCTGCAGAGTCTAGGGTTCTTGGTGAATCCGCAGAAGTCTGTCTTAATACCGTCCCGGTCCGTAGAGTTCTTGGGGTTTCAGATCAACTCCCTATCTTGTCAACTTCTCCTCCCTTCTCAGAAAGTCCGGTCAGTCAAGAGAGAGTTGAGGTCGATTTTGAGCAGGCAGATTGTGTCCTTGAGATCTGTAGCCCAGATCGTAGGGCTCCTCTCTTCCTCAATCCAAGCGATCTTCCAGGGCCCCCTCCACTACCGTGCGTTGCAACGCCTAAAGATTCAGCATCTCCGGAAAGGCCTTGGGTATGCAGATCAGATTCCCCTCTCGGAGGAGGCGAGGTGGGAGATGCAATGGTGGTTAGACCACATGGAGGCTTGGAACGGCCGAGCCCTCTTCGGATCCAGCCCAGAAGTGGTGATAGAATCCGACGCCAGCAGGTGGGGTTGGGGAGCCCGCTGCCGCCAGTTGTCAACTGGAGGCAGGTGGTCACAGGAGGAACTGTTGTTGCATATAAATTGTCTGGAGCTTCTCGCAGGCTCCTTTGCGATTCGGTGTCTTTCCCCTCAAAAGACAGATTGTTGCATCCTTCTCCGCATGGACAACATATCTGCTGTGAGATACGTGAACAAACTGGGGGGGACCAAGTCCCGGATTTTGGCAGAGATAGCCAAGGAATTTTGGCACTTTTGCCTGCAGCACAGGATTTCAGTGAAAGCAGAATATCTTCCGGGTCACAACAACGAAGTGGACGACTGGCACTCTCGACATCTTCAGGATTCCAGCGACTGGAGACTCCATCCCAGAGTCTTTCAGTCGTTGGTCCGTCTCTGGGGTCCATGCCAGATAGATCTATTTGCCTCTCGTCTCAACAGACAGGTGCCGTCTTTTTTCAGTTGGCGTCCGGAACCGGAGGCGTTAGCCACAGATGCTTTTCTTCAAACTTGGCCAGTGACTCTCTGCTACGCCTTTCCTCCATTCATGATGATCCCCAGGGTTCTAGCTCAGATCCGGCAACAACACTCGGAATTGATTCTGATCACCCCCTTTGGAGGGCTCAGCCCTGGTACCCCATGATCCTCGAGTTGTTGTCTGAAACCCTGATCCTCCTGCCGCAGCTCTGGAACCTATTGCTGGACCCTCAAAAAGTCCCTCATCCTCTGATAGGGTCCGGGCATCTTCATCTAGAAGCCTGGTGGGTTTCAGGGACAGATGGAAGATCCCGGGCCTTTCAGGAGACGCTGACAGATTCATTAATGAGGCCTGGTCAGCTAACACACATAAAAGATATTCCTCTGCCTGGAAACGTTGGTGTAGCTGGTGCTCTCAACGGGATGTGGATCCCGTTAAAGCACATGTCCCTTTGATGGTAAATTTTTTGGCTTCCCTAGCTGCCTCGGGTTTGGCCTATAGGACGGTCAATAATTTTCGGTCAGCCATCTCAGCGGGTCACGCAATGGTTGACGGTAAACCAGTGTGTCAGCATCCCCTAGTATGTAAACTGCTCAGAGGCATACGTATGGTCAATCCTCCTTGTCTGAAGTATTCGGAATTGTGGGATGTCTCATCTGTTCTAAGATTTCTTGAGTCCTGGCCTTCTAACAAATACTTGTCTAGAAAGCAATTATCAGCAAAATTGACTATGTTACTTTGTTTAGTATCATGTAAGAGGGTTTCGGACGTTAGAGCTCTGGATCTGGCGGGCAGAGTGACTTTTTCTATTACCAGGAGGACTAAATGTAATACCTCTTTGGTATCTTATCCAGTTTTTCCTGATAACCCTAAGCTTTGTGTTGTTCAATGTTTGAAAGATTACGAGGTAAGTACAGCAGAGTTTCGTTCTGACATGAATGGTCAATTATTGATTGCATTACAAAAACCGTTTCGTCCTGTGACTCCAGCTACTTTGGCTAGATGGGCACGCTGGTTAATGGCTGAAGCTGGCGTTGATGTGTCAAAATTTGGAGCTCATTCAGCTCTGGGAGCGATGGCGTCTAAGTCTTTTTCTTTGGGTGTCAGCTTGACTGATATTATGAATGCAGCTGACTGGTCGTCAGAATCTACTTTTAAATCTTTCTACTACAAACCTATTGTAGACGTAGCATCTGTAGTGGTGGCTAAGCTTTGAACAAGCATAATCGGAGCCTCGGGTCCTGACATAGAATTAAAAATTTGCGAACATACGTGACAAGAATTTTCAATTCTATTAAGGACACGGAGGCGAGGATTATCCCACCCAATTGTCAATGTATTGAATCATGTATAATATTTTGTACTGCATATGTTTCCTTATTTTGCCCTTCCCTTTTTCCTTGATTGTTGAGGCAGTATAATGAACGTTGTTATGGTGTATTCATTGTATTCTAGGTGCCGATAACAAATGAGGTCAGATGCATCTTATAGGAAGTTTCCCTCGCCAAGGAGTTCTGCGAATTTCACTGGATCAGGATGCAGGTTCGGAAATTGAGTCCCGTTGGGCTACTGGTTATTTCTGGAGAAGTTTTTCACATTCTATAAAAATGGTTTCAGGAGAGGAGGTCATATCATGGACTTAACTGTTGGATGTCGTTCAAAGAAAGAGGACTCTGTTTCTTCATACCCAGCTTATATAGGGGAAGACTCTATGGTTATTCATGTGACATGCAAGTGTTCATGGGTTTTGTAGTATTTTGTTTTCCTGTTATTTTATTGGCTGAATTTATTGCAGTAAAGAAATGAGAAGCATAATCCTCGCCTCCGTGTCCTTAATAGAATTGAAAATTCTTGTCACCTATGTTCGCAAATTTTTAATTGTCTACGGGTGCTCATGGAAGACAATTTCTATGGACTGGAATCGAGAGAATGCTAAAGTAATTCTGGTATTTTACTGACCTCTACTGGTCGTTTTCTATCAAGAAAGTTAAATGGAGGCAGTTGCCAGAAAAATAAATAAAAGAAAGTCCCTCAGCAGAAAGCAATTCTGGTATTTTACTGACCTCTGCTGGTCGTTTTCTATCAAGACAGTTAAATATAGGCAGTTGAACAGAAAAAAAGTCCCTAAACGGAAGCAGATAAGTCCTAGGGCTGATCTCCAGAGCCCACAAAGTACATACACATATAAGTATATAATAAGTATATACTAAAGTATATACAAGAGGTCTCGAATGCTCGACCTAAAAAGTGGGTAAATAGCAGAGGAGAACAGTCAAGAAAAAGATGGGGCACTGCAGAAGTGAACAGGAGCGGGTTTCAAAGCACAGTGTGTGTGGCAGAAAGAAAGGGGTATGGCCTGGGGTAAGGAAGGGCAGAATAGTATGCAAGACTTTGGAAAGAGATGGAGAAGAAACTGTGGTTATAAGCATGTGTGGAGGCATAGGGTGAAGAGCAAGGAACCTTTCTGTCCCCTCTCCCTCCCTCGTTGATTCATCCACCCACAGAGCCAAGGGCTGAAGACATATTTAAAGGGAGGCAGAGCTTGGGAACTGGAAGTGCACTCCCCACATTTCCCTCAATGTGAGAGGACTAAGGACAGAGATTAGGGGTGACCAAGAGAAGCCCTCTCAGAGGAATTCTGCAGTCTGGTGCAGCTTGGCCGAGACGCTCCAAGCCAAGGGACAAAGGCAAAACTCGGTTGCCGCCTGAGGTTCCATCAGCAAAGGTTTGCCAGATTGCTTCTCGAAACAGTACTAAGCTCAGTTGTCATTAGAGGGCAATGTCAAATTGCAGCTATGCCCACGGAGTCAAGACTCTTTGCACGGACAGGTTTAGGCTTGACCATAGGTCGCCTGAATGGCTGCTTCAATTAGGCAGGGGTGGTCTAGGGCCGACCAGGGTTGTTGTCGCCTTGGGAATGCTGGTGATTGCCACATTCAGTGGGCTAGAAGGAACACCCACAGTAGGAATTACAGTAATCTGGATCTCATAACAGGGGAGCAAACGGATTAGGAGCTGTGCGCTCTCTCTAGCTCTCTGTTCTACTTCCTCTACGAAATATGACTTGGTTCATATACTGGCATCTACTAAGTGGCCAAGCTTAACCTTGACCTAAAATCATACCCTTCTTTAAATTTGACATTTGTGCACTTCAGCTTATTTTAGGCCTTATGTGGATGTTCTACACTGGTTTTATATTTAAAGAAAAGAATTACATTTCAGAAACAAATGCTGCATCGCAGGGAGATGAACCATGTCTTAGGTAGAGAATTGCACTTCTGGGAGAAGTGGAGTAAGGCAGGAAGAAGAGCTGCATCTCAAGGAGAAGGACTATGTCCCAGCTGGAGAATTGCATCTCAGATAAGCTGTAAAGCAGAGAGAAAAACTGCAGCTCAAGGGGCGGGAGTACATTTATTTCAGAGAGAAAAGTGAATCTCAGAGAGAAGAGCTGCACTCCATGGTGATGACCCGCTTCTCGGGTGAGAATTGCATTTCAGGGAGCAGAGCGGTAACCCAGAAAGAAAAGCTGCATCTCAAGGAGAAGAACAGTATCTCAGGTAGAGAACTGCATCTCAAAGAGAAGAGCTGTAGTCCAGAGAAAAGAGTAGTGTCTCATGGTGAACAAATGGATCTCAGGTAGAGAACTGCATCTCAAAGAGAAGAGCTGTAGTCCAGAGAAAAGAGTAGTGTCTCAGGGTCAACAAATGCATCTCAGGTAGAGAACTGCATCTCAAAGAGAAGAGCTGTAGTCCAGAGAAAAGAGTAGTGTCTCAGGGTGAACAAATGCATCTCAGGTAGAGAAGTGCATCTGAAAGAGAAGAGCTGTAGTCCAGAGAAAAGAGTAGTGTCTCAGGGTGAACAAATGCATCTCAGGTAGAGAACTGCATCTCAAAGAGAAGAGCTGTAGTCCAGAGAAAAGAGTAGTTTCTCAGGGTGAACAAATGGATCTCAGGTAGAGAAGTGCATCTGAAAGAGAAGAGCTGTAGTCCAGAGAAAAGAGTAGTGTCTCAGGGTGAACAAATGCATCTCAGGTAGAGAACTGCATCTGAAAGAGAAGAGCTGTAGTCCAGAGAAAAGAGTAGTGTCTCAGGGTGAACAAATGCATCTCAGGTAGAGAACTGCATCTGAAAGAGAAGAGCTGTAGTCCAGAGAAAAGAGTAGTTTCTCAGGGTGAACAAATGCATCTCAGGTAGAGAACTGCATCTGAAAGAGAAGAGCTGTAGTCCAGAGAAAAGAGTAGTGTCTCAGGGTGAACAAATGCATCTCAGGTAGAGAACTGCATCTCAAAGAGAAGAGCTGTAGTCCAGAGAAAAGAGTAGTTTCTCAGGGTGAACAAATGGATCTCAGGTAGAGAAGTGCATCTGAAAGAGAAGAGCTGTAGTCCAGAGAAAAGAGTAGTGTCTCAGGGTGAACAAATGCATCTCAGGTAGAGAACTGCATCTCAAAGAGAAGAGCTGTAGTCCAGAGAAAAGAGTAGTGTCTCAGGGTGAACAAATGGATCTCAGGTAGAGAACTGCATCTGAAAGAGAAGAGCTGTAGTCCAGAGAAAAGAGTAGTTTCTCAGGGTGAACAAATGCATCTCAGGTAGAGAAGTGCATCTCAAAGAGAAGAGCTGTAGTCCAGAGAAAAGAGTAGTTTCTCATGTTGAACAAATGGATCTCAGGTAGAGAAGTGCATCTGAAAGAGAAGAGCTGTAGTCCAGAGAAAAGAGTAGTGTCTCAGGGTGAACAAATGCATCTCAAGTAGAGAAGTGCATCTCAAAGAGAAGAGCTGTAGTCCAGAGAAAAGAGTAGTGTCTCAGGGTGAACAAATGCATCTCAGGTAGAGAAGTGCATCTGAAAGAGAAGAGCTGTAGTCCAGAGAAAAGAGTAGTGTCTCAGTGTGAACAAATGCATCTCAGGTAGAGAAGTGCATCTGAAAGAGAAGAGCTGTAGTCCAGAGAAAAGAGTAGTGTCTCAGGGTGAACAAATGCATCTCAGGTAGAGAACTGCATCTGAAAGAGAAGAGCTGTAGTCCAGAGAAAAGAGTAGTGTCTCAGGGTGAACAAATGCATCTCAGGTAGAGAACTGCATCTCAAAGAGAAGAGCTGTAGTCCAGAGAAAAGAGTAGTGTCTCAGGGTGAACAAATGCATCTCAGGTAGAGAACTGCATCTCAAAGAGAAGAGCTGTAGTCCAGAGAAAAGAGTAGTGTCTCAGGGTGAACAAATGGATCTCAGGTAGAGAACTGCATCTGAAAGAGAAGAGCTGTAGTCCAGAGAAAAGAGTAGTGTCTCAGGGTGAACAAATGGATCTCAGGTACAGAAGTGCATCTGAAAGAGAAGAGCTGTAGTCCAGAGAAAAGAGTAGTGTCTCAGGGTGAACAAATGCATCTCAGGTAGAGAAGTGCATCTGAAAGAGAAGAGCTGTAGTCCAGAGAAAAGAGTAGTGTCTCAGGGTGAACAAATGCATCTCAGGTAGAGAACTGCATCTCAAAGAGAAGAGCTGTAGTCCAGAGAAAAGAGTAGTGTCTCAGGGTGAACAAATGCATCTCAGGTAGAGAACTGCATCTCAAAGAGAAGAGCTGTAGTCCAGAGAAAAGAGTAGTGTCTCAGGGTGAACAAATGGATCTCAGGTAGAGAACTGCATCTGAAAGAGAAGAGCTGTAGTCCAGAGAAAAGAGTAGCGTCTCAGGGTGAACAAATGCATCTCAGGTAGAGAACTGCATCTCAAAGAGAAGAGCTGTAGTCCAGAGAAAAGAGTAGCGTCTCAGGGTGAACAAATGGATCTCAGGTAGAGAAGTGCATCTGAAAGAGAAGAGCTGTAGTCCAGAGAAAAGAGTAGCGTCTCAGGGTGAACAAATGGATCTCAGGTAGAGAAGTGCATCTCAAAGAGAAGAGCTGTAGTCCAGAGAAAAGAGTAGTTTCTCAGGGTGAACAAATGGATCTCAGGTAGAGAAGTGCATCTGAAAGAGAAGAGCTGTAGTCCAGAGAAAAGAGTAGTGTCTCAGGGTGAACAAATGCATCTCAGGTAGAGAACTGCATCTGAAAGAGAAGAGCTGTAGTCCAGAGAAAAGAGTAGTTTCTCAGGGTGAACAAATGGATCTCAGGTAGAGAACTGCATCTGAAAGAGAAGAGCTGTAGTCCAGAGAAAAGAGTAGTTTCTCAGGGTGAACAAATGGATCTCAGGTAGAGAAGTGCATCTGAAAGAGAAGAGCTGTAGTCCAGAGAAAAGAGTAGTGTCTCAGGGTGAACAAATGCATCTCAGGTAGAGAACTGCATCTGAAAGAGAATAGCTGTAGTCCAGAGAAAAGAGTAGTTTCTCAGGGTGAACAAATGGATCTCAGGTAGAGAACTGCATCTCAAAGAGAAGAGCTGTAGTCCAGAGAAAAGAGTAGTGTCTCAGGGTGAACAAATGCATCTCAGGTAGAGAAGTGCATCTGAAAGAGAAGAGCTGTAGTCCAGAGAAAAGAGTAGTGTCTCAGGGTGAACAAATGCATCTCAGGTAGAGAAGTGCATCTGAAAGAGAAGAGCTGTAGTCCAGAGAAAAGAGTAGTGTCTCAGGGTGAACAAATGCATCTCAGGTAGAGAAGTGCATCTGAAAGAGAAGAGCTGTAGTCCAGAGAAAAGAGTAGTTTCTCAGGGTGAACAAATGGATCTCAGGTAGAGAAGTGCATCTGAAAGAGAAGAGCTGTAGTCCAGAGAAAAGAGTAGTGTCTCAGGGTGAACAAATGCATCTCAGGTAGAGAACTGCATCTGAAAGAGAAGAGCTGTAGTCCAGAGAAAAGAGTAGTGTCTCAGGGTGAACAAATGCATCTCAGGTAGAGAACTGCATCTGAAAGAGAAGAGCTGTAGTCCAGAGAAAAGAGTAGTGTCTCAGGGTGAACAAATGCATCTCAGGTAGAGAACTGCATCTCAAAGAGAAGAGCTGTAGTCCAGAGAAAAGAGTAGTTTCTCAGGGTGAACAAATGCATCTCAGGTAGAGAACTGCATCTCAAAGAGAAGAGCTGTAGTCCAGAGAAAAGAGTAGTTTCTCAGGGTGAACAAATGCATCTCAGGTAGAGAAGTGCATCTGAAAGAGAAGAGCTGTAGTCCAGAGAAAAGAGTAGTGTCTCAGGGTGAACAAATGCATCTCAGGTAGAGAATTGCATCTCAAAGAGAAGAGCTGTAGTCCAGAGAAAAGAGTAGTTTCTCAGGGTGAACAAATGGATCTCAGGTAGAGAACTGCATCTCAAAGAGAAGAGCTGTAGTCCAGAGAAAAGAGTAGTGTCTCAGGGTGAACAAATGGATCTCAGGTAGAGAAGTGCATCTGAAAGAGAAGAGCTGTAGTCCAGAGAAAAGAGTAGTGTCTCAGGGTGAACAAATGGATCTCAGGTAGAGAACTGCATCTCAAAGAGAAGAGCTGTAGTCCAGAGAAAAGAGTAGTGTCTCAGGGTGAACAAATGCATCTCAGGTAGAGAACTGCATCTGAAAGAGAAGAGCTGTAGTCCAGAGAAAAGAGTAGTGTCTCAGGGTGAACAAATGCATCTCAGGTAGAGAACTGCATCTGAAAGAGAAGAGCTGTAGTCCAGAGAAAAGAGTAGTGTCTCAGGGTGAACAAATGGATCTCAGGTAGAGAACTGCATCTCAAAGAGAAGAGCTGTAGTCCAGAGAAAAGAGTAGTTTCTCAGGGTGAACAAATGGATCTCAGGTAGAGAACTGCATCTCAAAGAGAAGAGCTGTAGTCCAGAGAAAAGAGTAGTGTCTCAGGGTGAACAAATGCATCTCAGGTAGAGAACTGCATCTGAAAGAGAAGAGCTGTAGTCCAGAGAAAAGAGTAGTTTCTCAGGGTGAACAAATGCATCTCAGGTAGAGAACTGCATCTCAAAGAGAAGAGCTGTAGTCCAGAGAAAAGAGTAGTGTCTCAGGGTGAACAAATGGATCTCAGGTAGAGAAGTGCATCTGAAAGAGAAGAGCTGTAGTCCAGAGAAAAGAGTAGTTTCTCAGGGTGAACAAATGGATCTCAGGTAGAGAACTGCATCTCAAAGAGAAGAGCTGTAGTCCAGAGAAAAGAGTAGTGTCTCAGGGTGAACAAATGCATCTCAGTTAGAGAAGTGCATCTGAAAGAGAAGAGCTGTAGTCCAGAGAAAAGAGTAGTGTCTCAGGGTGAACAAATGCATCTCAGGTAGAGAACTGCATCTCAAAGAGAAGAGCTGTAGTCCAGAGAAAAGAGTAGTGTCTCAGGGTGAACAAATGGATCTCAGGTAGAGAAGTGCATCTCAAAGAGAAGAGCTGTAGTCCAGAGAAAAGAGTAGTGTCTCAGGGTGAACAAATGCATCTCAGGTAGAGAACTGCATCTCAAAGAGAAGAGCTGTAGTCCAGAGAAAAGAGTAGTGTCTCAGGGTGAACAAATGGATCTCAGGTAGAGAAGTGCATCTGAAAGAGAAGAGCTGTAGTCCAGAGAAAAGAGTAGTGTCTCAGGGTGAACAAATGGATCTCAGGTAGAGAAGTGCATCTCAAAGAGAAGAGCTGTAGTCCAGAGAAAAGAGTAGTGTCTCAGGGTGAACAAATGCATCTCAGGTAGAGAACTGCATCTCAAAGAGAAGAGCTGTAGTCCAGAGAAAAGAGTAGTGTCTCAGGGTGAACAAATGGATCTCAGGTAGAGAAGTGCATCTCAAAGAGAAGAGCTGTAGTCCAGAGAAAAGAGTAGTGTCTCAGGGTGAACAAATGCATCTCAGGTAGAGAACTGCATCTCAAAGAGAAGAGCTGTAGTCCAGAGAAAAGAGTAGTTTCTCAGGGTGAACAAATGGATCTCAGGTAGAGAACTGCATCTGAAAGAGAAGAGCTGTAGTCCAGAGAAAAGAGTAGTGTCTCAGGGTGAACAAATGCATCTCAGGTAGAGAACTGCATCTGAAAGAGAAGAGCTGTAGTCCAGAGAAAAGAGTAGTTTCTCAGGGTGAACAAATGCATCTCAGGTAGAGAACTGCATCTGAAAGAGAAGAGCTGTAGTCCAGAGAAAAGAGTAGTGTCTCAGGGTGAACAAATGCATCTCAGGTAGAGAACTGCATCTCAAAGAGAAGAGCTGTAGTCCAGAGAAAAGAGTAGTTTCTCAGGGTGAACAAATGGATCTCAGGTAGAGAAGTGCATCTGAAAGAGAAGAGCTGTAGTCCAGAGAAAAGAGTAGTGTCTCAGGGTGAACAAATGCATCTCAGGTAGAGAACTGCATCTCAAAGAGAAGAGCTGTAGTCCAGAGAAAAGAGTAGTGTCTCAGGGTGAACAAATGGATCTCAGGTAGAGAACTGCATCTGAAAGAGAAGAGCTGTAGTCCAGAGAAAAGAGTAGTTTCTCAGGGTGAACAAATGCATCTCAGGTAGAGAAGTGCATCTCAAAGAGAAGAGCTGTAGTCCAGAGAAAAGAGTAGTTTCTCATGTTGAACAAATGGATCTCAGGTAGAGAAGTGCATCTGAAAGAGAAGAGCTGTAGTCCAGAGAAAAGAGTAGTGTCTCAGGGTGAACAAATGCATCTCAAGTAGAGAAGTGCATCTCAAAGAGAAGAGCTGTAGTCCAGAGAAAAGAGTAGTGTCTCAGGGTGAACAAATGCATCTCAGGTAGAGAAGTGCATCTGAAAGAGAAGAGCTGTAGTCCAGAGAAAAGAGTAGTGTCTCAGGGTGAACAAATGCATCTCAGGTAGAGAAGTGCATCTGAAAGAGAAGAGCTGTAGTCCAGAGAAAAGAGTAGTGTCTCAGGGTGAACAAATGCATCTCAGGTAGAGAACTGCATCTCAAAGAGAAGAGCTGTAGTCCAGAGAAAAGAGTAGTGTCTCAGGGTGAACAAATGGATCTCAGGTAGAGAACTGCATCTGAAAGAGAAGAGCTGTAGTCCAGAGAAAAGAGTAGTGTCTCAGGGTGAACAAATGGATCTCAGGTAGAGAAGTGCATCTGAAAGAGAAGAGCTGTAGTCCAGAGAAAAGAGTAGTGTCTCAGGGTGAACAAATGGATCTCAGGTACAGAAGTGCATCTGAAAGAGAAGAGCTGTAGTCCAGAGAAAAGAGTAGTGTCTCAGGGTGAACAAATGCATCTCAGGTAGAGAAGTGCATCTGAAAGAGAAGAGCTGTAGTCCAGAGAAAAGAGTAGTGTCTCAGGGTGAACAAATGCATCTCAGGTAGAGAACTGCATCTCAAAGAGAAGAGCTGTAGTCCAGAGAAAAGAGTAGTGTCTCAGGGTGAACAAATGCATCTCAGGTAGAGAACTGCATCTCAAAGAGAAGAGCTGTAGTCCAGAGAAAAGAGTAGTGTCTCAGGGTGAACAAATGGATCTCAGGTAGAGAACTGCATCTGAAAGAGAAGAGCTGTAGTCCAGAGAAAAGAGTAGCGTCTCAGGGTGAACAAATGCATCTCAGGTAGAGAACTGCATCTCAAAGAGAAGAGCTGTAGTCCAGAGAAAAGAGTAGCGTCTCAGGGTGAACAAATGGATCTCAGGTAGAGAAGTGCATCTGAAAGAGAAGAGCTGTAGTCCAGAGAAAAGAGTAGCGTCTCAGGGTGAACAAATGGATCTCAGGTAGAGAAGTGCATCTCAAAGAGAAGAGCTGTAGTCCAGAGAAAAGAGTAGTTTCTCAGGGTGAACAAATGGATCTCAGGTAGAGAAGTGCATCTGAAAGAGAAGAGCTGTAGTCCAGAGAAAAGAGTAGTGTCTCAGGGTGAACAAATGCATCTCAGGTAGAGAACTGCATCTGAAAGAGAAGAGCTGTAGTCCAGAGAAAAGAGTAGTTTCTCAGGGTGAACAAATGGATCTCAGGTAGAGAACTGCATCTGAAAGAGAAGAGCTGTAGTCCAGAGAAAAGAGTAGTTTCTCAGGGTGAACAAATGGATCTCAGGTAGAGAAGTGCATCTGAAAGAGAAGAGCTGTAGTCCAGAGAAAAGAGTAGTGTCTCAGGGTGAACAAATGCATCTCAGGTAGAGAACTGCATCTGAAAGAGAAGAGCTGTAGTCCAGAGAAAAGAGTAGTGTCTCAGGGTGAACAAATGCATCTCAGGTAGAGAACTGCATCTGAAAGAGAATAGCTGTAGTCCAGAGAAAAGAGTAGTTTCTCAGGGTGAACAAATGGATCTCAGGTAGAGAACTGCATCTCAAAGAGAAGAGCTGTAGTCCAGAGAAAAGAGTAGTGTCTCAGGGTGAACAAATGCATCTCAGGTAGAGAAGTGCATCTGAAAGAGAAGAGCTGTAGTCCAGAGAAAAGAGTAGTGTCTCAGGGTGAACAAATGCATCTCAGGTAGAGAAGTGCATCTGAAAGAGAAGAGCTGTAGTCCAGAGAAAAGAGTAGTGTCTCAGGGTGAACAAATGCATCTCAGGTAGAGAAGTGCATCTGAAAGAGAAGAGCTGTAGTCCAGAGAAAAGAGTAGTTTCTCAGGGTGAACAAATGGATCTCAGGTAGAGAAGTGCATCTGAAAGAGAAGAGCTGTAGTCCAGAGAAAAGAGTAGTGTCTCAGGGTGAACAAATGCATCTCAGGTAGAGAACTGCATCTGAAAGAGAAGAGCTGTAGTCCAGAGAAAAGAGTAGTGTCTCAGGGTGAACAAATGCATCTCAGGTAGAGAACTGCATCTGAAAGAGAAGAGCTGTAGTCCAGAGAAAAGAGTAGTGTCTCAGGGTGAACAAATGCATCTCAGGTAGAGAACTGCATCTCAAAGAGAAGAGCTGTAGTCCAGAGAAAAGAGTAGTTTCTCAGGGTGAACAAATGCATCTCAGGTAGAGAACTGCATCTCAAAGAGAAGAGCTGTAGTCCAGAGAAAAGAGTAGTGTCTCAGGGTGAACAAATGCATCTCAGGTAGAGAAGTGCATCTGAAAGAGAAGAGCTGTAGTCCAGAGAAAAGAGTAGTGTCTCAGGGTGAACAAATGCATCTCAGGTAGAGAATTGCATCTCAAAGAGAAGAGCTGTAGTCCAGAGAAAAGAGTAGTTTCTCAGGGTGAACAAATGGATCTCAGGTAGAGAACTGCATCTCAAAGAGAAGAGCTGTAGTCCAGAGAAAAGAGTAGTGTCTCAGGGTGAACAAATGGATCTCAGGTAGAGAAGTGCATCTGAAAGAGAAGAGCTGTAGTCCAGAGAAAAGAGTAGTGTCTCAGGGTGAACAAATGGATCTCAGGTAGAGAACTGCATCTCAAAGAGAAGAGCTGTAGTCCAGAGAAAAGAGTAGTGTCTCAGGGTGAACAAATGCATCTCAGGTAGAGAACTGCATCTGAAAGAGAAGAGCTGTAGTCCAGAGAAAAGAGTAGTGTCTCAGGGTGAACAAATGGATCTCAGGTAGAGAACTGCATCTCAAAGAGAAGAGCTGTAGTCCAGAGAAAAGAGTAGTTTCTCAGGGTGAACAAATGGATCTCAGGTAGAGAACTGCATCTCAAAGAGAAGAGCTGTAGTCCAGAGAAAAGAGTAGTGTCTCAGGGTGAACAAATGCATCTCAGGTAGAGAACTGCATCTGAAAGAGAAGAGCTGTAGTCCAGAGAAAAGAGTAGTTTCTCAGGGTGAACAAATGCATCTCAGGTAGAGAACTGCATCTCAAAGAGAAGAGCTGTAGTCCAGAGAAAAGAGTAGTGTCTCAGGGTGAACAAATGGATCTCAGGTAGAGAAGTGCATCTGAAAGAGAAGAGCTGTAGTCCAAAGAAAAGAGTAGTTTCTCAGGGTGAACAAATGGATCTCAGGTAGAGAACTGCATCTCAAAGAGAAGAGCTGTAGTCCAGAGAAAAGAGTAGTGTCTCAGGGTGAACAAATGCATCTCAGTTAGAGAAGTGCATCTGAAAGAGAAGAGCTGTAGTCCAGAGAAAAGAGTAGTGTCTCAGGGTGAACAAATGCATCTCAGGTAGAGAACTGCATCTCAAAGAGAAGAGCTGTAGTCCAGAGAAAAGAGTAGTGTCTCAGGGTGAACAAATGGATCTCAGGTAGAGAAGTGCATCTCAAAGAGAAGAGCTGTAGTCCAGAGAAAAGAGTAGTGTCTCAGGGTGAACAAATGCATCTCAGGTAGAGAACTGCATCTCAAAGAGAAGAGCTGTAGTCCAGAGAAAAGAGTAGTGTCTCAGGGTGAACAAATGGATCTCAGGTAGAGAAGTGCATCTGAAAGAGAAGAGCTGTAGTCCAGAGAAAAGAGTAGTGTCTCAGGGTGAACAAATGGATCTCAGGTAGAGAAGTGCATCTCAAAGAGAAGAGCTGTAGTCCAGAGAAAAGAGTAGTGTCTCAGGGTGAACAAATGCATCTCAGGTAGAGAACTGCATCTCAAAGAGAAGAGCTGTAGTCCAGAGAAAAGAGTAGTGTCTCAGGGTGAACAAATGGATCTCAGGTAGAGAAGTGCATCTCAAAGAGAAGAGCTGTAGTCCAGAGAAAAGAGTAGTGTCTCAGGGTGAACAAATGCATCTCAGGTAGAGAACTGCATCTCAAAGAGAAGAGCTGTAGTCCAGAGAAAAGAGTAGTGTCTCAGGGTGAACAAATGCATCTCAGGTAGAGAACTGCATCTGAAAGAGAAGAGCTGTAGTCCAGAGAAAAGAGTAGTGTCTCAGGGTGAACAAATGGATCTCAGGTAGAGAACTGCATCTGAAAGAGAAGAGCTGTAGTCCAGAGAAAAGAGTAGTGTCTCAGGGTGAACAAATGGATCTCAGGTAGAGAAGTGCATCTCAAAGAGAAGAGCTGTAGTCCAGAGAAAAGAGTAGTGTCTCAGGGTGAACAAATGGATCTCAGGTAGAGAAGTGCATCTGAAAGAGAAGAGCTGTAGTCCAGAGAAAAGAGTAGTGTCTCAGGGTGAACAAATGGATCTCAGGTAGAGAAGTGCATCTGAAAGAGAAGAGCTGTAGTCCAGAGAAAAGAGTAGTTTCTCAGGGTGAACAAATGCATCTGAGGTAGAGAACTGCATCTGAAAGAGAAGAGCTGTAGTCCAGAGAAAAGAGTAGTGTCTCAGGGTGAACAAATGCATCTCAGGGAGAAGAGCTGTAATCTAGACAGAAGGCCTGCATCTCAAGAACTGCTTCACCTTGAAATAAACAATGTCTCAGCGAAGATTGCTTCTGGAGGGGAGGTTCTATCTGCTAAAAGGGCACCTAAGGTAGACAAAATTGCATCACAGTTCATTTTACCAAGCCCAGACCCCGAGCCCTGGTCCATGCCTCAGCCGTTCCTGCATCACTGCTGCAAGTGGCCATGTAAGAGCTCTGTCATTGCACTGCCTCTGTGTGCAAAAGCAAAACACACTGCTCTGTTGATGATTGCCGGTAAAAGTGCTATTGGGTGGCACACTCCTGAACAGGAAACTATGGCAGTGAGTATGCCAGGACCCAGCCAAAGGAAGGGCGCGTCTCCCTGCCGGGATAACCTGGCAAACAATCTGTGCCCTTTCACAAGTCCCAGATCCGAAACAGAGCTCTGGAGAGGCCGCTTTCCATCTCACTGAGAGCTCAGCCGTGAGGGACTCGGCAGTGGGGGGACGGGGTGAGCCATGGCCAACCTTGCCAGTGCAGTGACATGGGCCTCGCCAGTGCTTAATTTGAGCCGGTGAAGCCCACTGGCACTCCTAGGGGGGCGGCACTTTTTTTTCTGCATCAAGCTTTACCGAGAGCAAGAGATGAAAAACAAACAAAGCAGAGAGATAGAGGAAGGAAAAGACGGAAAACCGTCATTAGGGTAGAAAGCAGGAACGTGACAGAGTGAGATAAGGGGGAGGGAGGTTATCTGGTAGTGCATTTAGGAGCTCGCAGCCCCGGTGTTCGGCGCGCCATATTTAACTGCCGGGCCGCCGACTTATGAGCAGTGCCTTGAGCAGTGGTACTCTTTCTGTTGCATTAGGCACTGGGCCTCACCAGTGCAGTGCCACGTACACGAGGAGTGAGCGCTATGTACACGAGGAGAGGGAGGGGTCTCTGCTGGTGCTAGCGGTCAATGAGGCGGGATGGGTTGGTAGGCCGATATGGCCTCACTAGTGCAATGTCCTAGGGCAGTGTCCTGCTTCACATGGGTGAGTTACACTAATATTTGATCAAGGTGTGCAGGGGTCTCTGTTGGTGCACGGGGTGGGGGGTGGGCCATTGGCATATATACTGCCCTCCCCAGCACTTCCTTTGCCTGAACCTTTTGGGTGCCGGGGTGGGTATGCTCACACCTGTGGATTGCCCTTTGTAGGTTCGCTGCTCTAGAGATGTGGGCAATACTGTCAGTGAAAGTTGGGACAGGTGGAGGGAAGGTGTGGGCAGCTATGCACCCATGGCGTATCATGTCCGAAGATATCGAGCGGAAGGTGGAGGGAGTGGCTCGGCTAGGGGGGGAAGGGGTTGACATACATGTGCCATTGACATAATATGCACCAGGTACCTGAGTGATAACGAGACACGGTGGGTGGGGTCTGTTCTGGAGCAGAGAAGCATGCGCCCTTGCCCTTCCGATGCGTGCCTTGCTCAAGGGAAGTGATGTCACAAGAAAGCGGACAGGGGAGTCCCTGGTGGTGCAGGTTGGGGAGGGTGGGTTTATGGAGAAGACATGAATGAGAATCCATTGCTAGAACATACTTACAAATAAAAAGCTAATAGCTGCGAACATTTTGAAAGTCCGTTATTTAGGTACCACATATCGCAGACAATGGGTTGAAACAACGGGGAAGCAGATTCTATATATTCCAAATAGACATCAGCCATCAGGATGTTATAGTATCATACAGAAATGAACGTGAGCAGGGGTGTGTGTGTGTGTATATGTATGTGTATGTGTGTATATGTACAGTGCTTTAAATGGACCGGTACTCACCGGTACTGAGTACTGGCACTTCTCAGTTTTCTCCCCCTGAGTACCGGAACTTATTTTCGGGCAAGGAGAGTACCGGTACTCCATGAAGCAGCAGGGCTCAGGCCCTGAAGTACGGGTACGTGCAACGTAAAAACTGAAAATTACCCTTTCAGATGGTGCGTGTTTATGTGCTGCTCTGGCTGGCAACAGCCTGTGTATTTCTGTGCTGGGGTGCTCCTGCAGTGTTAGGTTCTCATCAGGCGCGCAACGCCCATTGGGATCAAAGGGCTTCAGACACACCACTCCCCCATCGTGTGTGTCAGCCCGGCTGAGACAGCTTCCCGGGCAGACACACAGCAGCACCCGTGTACTTCACAGGTCTTTAAAAGACCAATTGCTTTTTAACGAGGCTTTGTTGTTTCTCACCCCTTCTTAGATCCCCTGCAGCTCCACTCTGCATACTGCTGGAAGAATCAGCCCCCCCCCCGAAATTTGACTCTAGTTGCGCCTCTGGTTCTCATTGGCATCGCAACAAGAATGAGGATATGGTCAGAGGTGCCGAGAGTTGAACTGAAGAACCAGGGTCGAATCCAGACGTCGGCTCATCATCCTGTGATTCTGGACAACTCCCTTAACCAGGGGTCTTAAAAAAAGTAAGCTTTAATGCGAATGTTCTGATTGTCATGTAAAGCGCTTAAATGCCCATGGCCCAAATTCGCGCAATATCAGACTGCCAAAAATTAGGCTCTGCACCTATGACATAGAAGCTGATGCTTGCCATGTCTCTTATGTAAGGAGGCAGTTTGATTAAGCGTGAATTTGGCCCATGGGCATTTAAGCGCTTTACATGACAATCAGAGCATTTGCATTAAAGCTTGCTTATGTGGCTATTGTTAAATTCCTGGCTCACAGCCACGCCCCCAGACACGCCCCTAGACACGCCCCTAACTACCCACCCAGTCTAATTAGTGGGTACCGGCACTTCTAATTTCCCATTTAAAGCACTGTATATATATATATTATCTACTGGCGGTCGCCAGTAGATAGTTATAGTTAGGACCTATTTTCCATAGGAAATTCGCAACATTCTATTTCCAATAACTTTGGCGCCGGTTGACGAATCTTCGCGAAATTTTCAAAACTCGTGGGGCGCTCCGGTCCGCTCCCATCCTGAAAGTTTCGGGGTGATTCGGCAAGCGGGGGCCGAGAAAAAAGGGGGGTCCCAAAATGTGTTTTCCCCATGCAATTTTCCATAGGAAACTTTAGACACGGCTACAGCCCGAACTGCTGAACGGAATTATACAAAATTTGGCAAAGAGATAGTTCTTGGTTCAGAAAGAACCCTTTTTGTTAAATGGTGTAAATCCGTTCAGTAGTTGCTGAGAAAATCAAAAGTAAAAACACATATATATCTATGGCCGCGGAGGATCCGCGCACCCTCCCGATCACGAGCTGTATGCTAATTGGCTGTCAACACTCCAAACCAGGAAGTGTTGGCAGCCATCTTGTGCCTCGGTAGAACCGAGGCACAAGAAATCAGAGAAACAAGTGCGCAAAACGCAAAAAGGGGGCAGGGTAGAAACACCCTGACCCACTAGGCCTGCTTAGGGGGTCCCACAAGGACCCCCAGGGCCAAAAAAAGCATTTTATTTGTAAAAAAATCAGCAAGATTCGCGCACCCAGCGCGAATTTTGGCCGAAAATAAAAAAAAAACGAAGAGCGGGCTCCCGCGCTTCGTATTCAAAAAGCCCCCGGGTGGGCCAAGTCCCGGGGGCACTGAAAAAATGTGTGGGGGGGCCCAATCCCCCCCACACTGCCCCGGGGACCGCCACCTCCCCGGGGCTTGATTTATGAGTTGTGGGGGGTCACGCAGCTCCCCCGCAGCCCCGGCGACCGCCACCCCCCGGGGCTAATTTTTAAATGTGTGGGGGGCCTCCAAGGCCTCCCCAAGCCCCAGGGAACGCCACCCCCCAGGGCTTTCATTAATTATTTGCGGGGGGCACACGGCCCCCCCGCAGCCCCGGGGACCGCCACCCCCCAGGGCTTCTTTTTAAAAAAAAAATAAACCTGTGTGGGGGGCTCGAGCCCCCCCACACGCCCCGGGGACCGCCACCTCCCCGGGGCACTAAAAATGTAAATTTGGGGGTCCGTTACGGACCCCCGAGCCCCGGGGACCACCACCTCCCCGGGGCTGTGCACACGATGGGAGGGGGGCCGCGCGGCCCCCCTCCTAGAGCCTGTGATGGCCCTGGGGACCGCCACCCCCAGGGCCGGCTCCTGCAGTGTCCCGGGGTGCCCACCCTTGGGACACTGCTGTTTGTAATGACAGGGCGGGAGCCTCGCGGCTCCCGCCCTGTCATTGCAAACTGCTTTGCTTCATTGAAGCGAGAGCAGGGAATCCTGCTCTCGCTTCAATGAAGCAAGCAGATTGCTTTTCCACATGTTAGCAGCTCCCCATGTGGAAAAGCAATGCCGGCTCCCGCAGGACGCGGGGAGCCGGTGGGACCGTGGGGGGATTGGGGACCCCCCACGGTCCCCAACGAGAGGCCAGGCCCCGGGGGATGGGGTCCCCGGGGCTGGAAGTGGCCCGGGAGGGGGGCCACGTGGCCCCCCTCCCCCAAAAATAAATTGAAAAAAAAAATTAAAATAAAGGCCTGCCCCGGGGGATGGGGTCCCCGGGGCCGGAATTGGCCACGGGAGGGGGGCCCACGCGGCCACCCATCCCGTTCACATTTTACTTTTTTTTTGGTAAAAAGGGGTCAGGCCCTGGGGGATGGGGTCCCCAGGGCCCAAAAAAGGAAAAAGAAGGGGGGCCACACAGCCGCCTTCTAAAAAAAAAGAAAAGAAAAAAAAAGACGCAATCGTGCCTGAGGCCCCGCCCCCTCCCTTCACCACTCTGCAAACGCGCCCTGTGGCGCGTTTTAAATTGGGCAATTAATTCCCCTTCAATACTGGGGGTCCCTGGGGGCCAACTAGCCCACCAGGTACCTCCAGTAAGCGCCACAGGGCTGAGTTGCAGAGAGGTGGTCCAGGCCACGCCCCTTTTACACCTCTCTGCAACGCAGGCCTGTGGCGGTTACTGGAAGTACCTGGTGGGCTAGTTGGGCCCCAGGGACCCTCAGGATTCAAGGTGACCTAATCCCCCAACTTAAAACGCGCCACGGGGCGCGTTTGCACAGTGGTGAAGGGAGGGGGCGGGGCCTGAGGTGACATGTGTGCAAACACGCCCTGTGGCGTGTTTTAAGTTGGGGGATTAAGTCCCCTTGAATCCTGAGGGACCCTGGGGGCCAACTAGCCCACCAGGTACCTTCAGTAAGCACAACAGAGTTGCGTTGCAGAGAGGTGAAAAAAGGTGCGTGGCCTCGGAACGCCTCTCTGCAACTCAGCTCTGTGGTGCTAACTGTAAGTACCTGGTGGGCTAGTTGGGCCCCAGGGACCCTCAGGATTCAAGAGGACTTAATCCTGCAACTTAAAACGTGCCACGGGGCGCGTTTGCACACATGTCACCTCAGGCCCCCCCTCCCTTCACCACTGTGCAAACGCGCCCCGTAGCGCGTTTTAAGAGGTAGTTTTAATCCCCCTGCCCTATTATGTACTAGGGACTTACAGAGGAGGTCATGCTAATCACAGGGGTACCACAACGCATAGTGTTCCCTAGTGTATGTAGGTGTTTTCACTGTATTCTAAGTGTCTTTTAGCATAGCACTGGCTCTGGTTAGTCAGAGTCAGTTACCACCAGTACCCGTCTGAAAAAGTTGTGGGCACAGGATGATTTTGCAACAAGGCCTCTTTCTGCTCCTCTGTTGGTTCTTTCTGCACATCTGTTGCTTCTTCCTGCACTTTTCTTCGTCTTTGTGGACTTCTGTTGCTTCTTTCTGCATTTATTTTGCTTCTTTCTGTGCGTTTTTTCTTCTTTCTTCACATGTCCTACCTCTGTAGGCATAGTTAGAAACTAGCATTTAAAAAACCTTTGAAATTCACTTAAAAACCATAGGTTTCAGGCACGTTATAGTTAGAAATTAGCATTTAAAAAACCTTTGAAATTCACTGAAAAAACCATAGGTTTCAGACACGTTATAGTTAGAAATTAGCATTTAAAAAACCTTTGAAATTCACTGAAAAAACCATAGGTTTTAGGGACAGTTATAGTTAGTTGGACATTTCACTCGCACAAAACCATAGAAATTCCCCGTTATAGTTAGTTCAGCTAACTATAACTCACGCCCCGCAATGCACTGCTGATGACGTCACATATTACATCACTCATGACATGGTCAGTGACATCACTGATGACATCACTGATGACATCTCAAATGACATCACTGATGACATCACTGATGACATCATCCAGTGACTGTGTTTCTGTAAAGTTTAAATATGTTTAATATATATAGGGAAAGGCGTATTGAAGAATGAGTGGGTGTATAAGTGTCTGAATGGATGATTTAGTACGTGCGTGACTGACTCTACAAGTGAGTGATTAAACGTATCTTACTGAATGCATGGGTTAGTGACTAAACTGTGTGAATGTCTGTATCCGTCTGTCTGTTGGTGTGTAAGTGGATGCATGGATTTGCGAATAGCTACATGAGTGTCTATATGGGTTATTGATTGGTTCTCTGAGTATCTGTATGGGTGCCTGAGTGTTTGTGTGGGGTGTGTGTGACTCTGTACATAGATGTGTGAGTGGGTGATTCATTGGGTGCATGATTTCATGAGTGCATCTGTGATGGACTGCTTGGGTGGGTGAGTGTGTGTATGGGTGTGTTAGTGAGTGAATGTATATCTCAGTGGTACATGTGCGAGTAACTACATATGTAAAAGGCAGTATATATGTGTGTTAGAGTATTTAAATGGCTATAAGTGAGAGTGTGTGATTGTGAGAGTGGCTGTATGGATGCGTGTGTGCTTGTATCAGTTATTGTATAAGAGCGTAAGAATGTGCTAGTATTTGTATGAGTAAGTGAGCTGGTGTGTGTATAACTGTATAGGTGAGTAAATGGGTGTGTGATTAATTTTTTGCATGACTGACTAGAGTACCTCTATGGATGAGTGGCGGTGTGTGAGTGTTTATATAGGTGTATGAGTGCATATGATAGTCCTGTACTGAGTGACTGTAAGTATGAGTGACTGTACGGGTGAGTGAGTAGATGTGTGTGTGTGTAGACCTAAGAATCAGTGAGTGGGTATGTAGTTATTGGTATTGGAGTGTGTATGGTTTTGAGAATGGCAGTCTGTAATTTAGAGTGGGTGTATCAAAAGTTATATTAGGGTGTGAGAAGATGCATGAAATTATCACATGGATGATGTCATCAGTGATGTCATCAGTGATGTCATTTGAGATGTCATCAGTGATGTCACTGACCATGTCATGAGTGATGTAATATGTGACGTCATCAGCAGTGCATTGTGAGGCGCGAGTTATAGTTAGCTGAACTAACTATAACCGGGGAATTTCTATGGTTTTGTACGAGTGAAATGTCCAACTAACTATAACTGTCCCTAAAACCTATGGTTTTTTCAGTGAATATATATATATATATATATATATAATGCGTTATGGGGCTCTGAGGTGTCTAAAGAGTGAAATGGAGTGAAGTGGGCAGACGTGCACTCGCTACATTGGACCCTGTCCATTCGGTGGTAATATCTGCAGGCGGGTCAGATAGGGAGTGGGCGTCTCAGCTGGCAGAGGGAGGCGTGGGCATTTGTGCACATTCCCCCCCCCTCCCGTCACGGTGCCCTTCTCTGAGAGGGAGGTAATACATGCACGTGGTTCAGATTACAGTCTCCAGGCACCAGGAGGGGGCTGGCAGACTTGCACTGTGCCCTCTTTAGTGCCACGCGCTTCCCACAGGTAGGTGCAAAGCCTTAAAATACCTGATAATAAAATGTGTAATGAAAAGCAAAACCAAACATCATGTTATTCTATCTACCCCTAAAAATGTGAATATTTTCCCAGCTCCATGCCTTGGTATGCCTTTCACCCTCCGTCGGATTACTGGGGCTCCTTCAGAGGTGGGCGCGGCCTTATACTTTTTACACCCCTATTAAAATCCAAGCCTTTTGCAGCCGACTCTGGTGGCACTCGCAGTCCTAGTCCGGGCCACCTCCTTTGATCTTCTCACGCTTGTCTGCCACACTTTACTGGATGTTGGACATACTAACAGACGTTGGCATGAAACATAAATAAAACAAGCATTGGCATAGCCAATAGGTCTCGCCTTTGGGACCTTATAAGTGTTTAGCCATGCAACAGTTGATGTTGTTGCACCAAGGATATTGTGCTGAATAACTAAATACTTACAAGGTCCCAAAAGCGAGACCTATTGGCTATGCCAATGCTTGTTGGAGCTTGCTAGAGATGCAGGACTGGGTGGCCCCTTCAAGACTCGCCGAGGGATCAGAGAATATTCCAAGTATTTCACTATCCTGAAAATGCAAACTTTGTACCTCAAATGCTGTCTGGGCGATGGGGCGTCTCATTGCTTGTGGTGCTTAAGGCACCTGCCTAGTTTTGCACTACAACCGTCCCTCTTTAGCTCTCAAAAGTGTCAATAACCAGTTCAGATGGTTTGGAGATTCGAGTCTTCTTTTGGCACCCAGTTTTTTTTTTTTAGAGAATACATATTCTGAATGAAACGAGGATCCTGGCAAAAGGAAGTGGTGCTCATGTACAAAGAGGCAATTCATCGACTCTGTCCTCCGTAGACGCTTTGCTGCTCTGCTGAGTACAGTGTGGTGACTGTGCAAGCAAAATAAACGGCGGACTAATGCAATGTGAAAGTAGCAATCACAGTGGGACGCATTTCAAGTCACGACTTTTGCAGCAATGTGGACATGGCGGATGCCAATGTCATCATGACATCATCCCAATTTAGCTGTGCTGTTGTCATTTGCAATACGTCGGTGTTAAGTTTTTCAACACTGAGGGGTCATGGGAATTACCTTTTATTTGACACGTTTCACAGTGGACGCAGAGTGGTTTATTTTCTGATTTGCACAATGCCCCCTCGCCCCCAGGTCCACAAATAAGAAAAAATATTACATTTTTAACAATGTTAAATCCATTCGCATGTGACTTATTTGGAGCGAGGGGCTGTTTCTGCAGGCTGCCCGGGGTCCACGAAGGAGACCCGCTAAGAGGGCGGCCGCCTTAGTGCCACAGGAGGGCACAGGAGGCAGCCTCCCAGTGTTTGGGACCCTCAGGGGTCCAGTGTGCCGCGTCACTTCCGGGGAGGGGGCGAGGTACATATACCTCTCCCCGCCCCCTGGGCGCCCTCTTGGCCCATTCCCCTGACGCCGTTTCTCCACAAAGAAGGTGTCTTGTCTGGTTATTTCTCTAGGAGATTGCTGTATGGTGGGGTGGCGAGTGTTGCCGATATTGGCACTATGAGCGCTCCTAACTTTGGCAGATAATGAGTTTAGGCACAAGAGGGTAAATCTTTTTGGGTGAGGTGTCAGTTTTGACGTGCGATCGTGTAATCTGGAGCACTTCACAGTGCTATAATGATGCCTGTTGTGTACAAAAAAAACCTTGGTATTGACGCCAGCGGATACCTCACTCACACTGATGCCCAGGTGAGCTGCGGGTTACTGATTAAGGTGTTTTTAATATTCTGTAATCTCGGGGCGCACAGGGCATGTTATGTAGACAGCACCCACGACGCCTCCTGATGTATTGTCTGCCTGGCCCCCACTTCACGGTCCGGTCTGCACATAGTTAATGTGCATGTGCATAGCTGCCAAGGTTTCAGATTGCTATGTGTGACATTTTCATAATTTCACTGTAATTATGAGTGACATTTCAACGACTATGAGTGACTCTTTCTCGCAAGCAAAATCCAGCAATGAAGAGGAGGGAAACCTAAAATTATCAGAAATTACACCCATTTGAGCAACAAGAAACTCTAAGATGATCTTAAAAATCTTGGAAGTAAGTGCTCAGGGCTAGGCAAAACATGAATGCATATACTTAAAAAAACGTAACTGTGGGTTTCGTTTCAGAGTTTCGAAACATATTTTAATGATTTAATGTAGCAGATATTCTTGGAAGTAGTGTTTTGAGCAAGGCAAAAAATGAATACATATACTTAAGACTACTGCCCTTTCAGAAGCTCAGCTCTACCAGGGCATGAAAACACATGGATTCGTGGATATTCAGCAAAACAGACGAGACTCCGGCATGGGTAAGGAGAGCCAATACACACGTAAAGGAATGAGACTACATTATGCGCCACAGAAAGAGTTTGATGAGGAACGGTGTTAGCACAAGCACCACTTTAAATATCAGGTGTTCCCGCCGAGCCCAAAAGAAATGAAGTTATTCCTGTCCTACATTATACATACCTGCATGGAATCAGGGCTCCCGTGACCAGACCTCCGTTTTGAACACAAGTGAGCACAAGGCAGCTCATACCGGCGTCTCCTTGGCTCTCAGTGACACCCTGTTTAAATAAATTCACTGCCCCGAACTCCCCGGGGTCTCGCGCCTAGGAGTCTGGGAGCAGACCTCCTCTATCTGCCGTCTCAGCTCTGGGTCAAATACGGAAGCCGGCTGCAGCGCGGGCCTGCGTTGATGTTGCAGTGATTTGAAGATACTCGCTCCTGGAAAACGAAACGTGCCGATACACAAGAGTGACTGTGAAGAGGGCGAGGAGTGCCAATACCTTGGATGCAGACGCCGATACCCCCCTCTCCCCAATCCTCTCACCATCCCGTTGACATGGACAAAGAGGGGAAGTGGCAGGAAACTCTTTCAGTGTGCTCAGGGGGAAGGCGTGGGATACATTACTGTGCTCAGAGTAAACATTAAAGTCCACACAGCACAAGCGCTGTGCAGAGTAAACATTATTGTACGCTCAGTGGAAGCGCTGTGCATGGAAAATGAGCACCTTTAGACCCGGGCAGTGGATCGTTCCCTTACAAGCTGCTATAGCTTCAGTGACTCAAATCCTGCGAATGAGTGTTTTGCCCGTCCTTCTCAGGAACAAAGAACAACCTGCTACTGCCAGAGCCAGGGTTGCGGGAAGAAGTGAGGGGGGAGAAATAGTAGTGGACTTTGGATCGGCCTGCTGAAGCCCTAATGAGAGGCGCTAAGGACACGATAATTTAAAACCAGACGCAACAGGCCCTGTTGGCAAGGAGCATCTTGGTGGCAGGCAATTAAAACAAGTGGGAGGGGTGGGGGGAGTGCGGCCGAGAGCAGGGACAGGCAGCGTTTACCTTGCGGGAGCGAGCGCGATAATTGCTAACATATGGCGCCGCTGCTCGCCCCCGCAAGGGAAACGCCAAACGTGCACGCGTTGCAATTGAAAGCAATGCAAAGCGTGCACGTTTTTGGCAGGAAAAGCGAATCGATTTCAAGAGGTCCCCTCCTAAGCAGCGCATGCGCGCTGCGTAGGCGAGACCTAAAGAAAGGGGCGCTTGGGTCGAAGCGCTCATTCAGTCTGGAGCATGTCATGGGCGCAGGGGGGGGGGCGGAATGAAAGGGAAGCGCCCCCTGACAGCAGGCTGCAGCTGTCACCCTATGCGCTTCTATAGGGCGGGGATGCACGGGATGGACAGACTGCCCCACCTCCCATGAGTAGCATGCCATGTGCTGGGGGTGTAGAGCCAGCTCGAGTCCACACGCCTTTCCTTTAGGTTTACCAGCACACAAGAAAACAAGCCTTTGTTGCTCTCGAGCTTTAGCTGTAAACATCACAACCTAAAGCGCGGGCGCCGCGATTGCTTAAAAACTAAAGTAAAGAAATAGAAAAACATTTTTTTCTATTTCTTTACTTTTTAAGCAATGAGGACATTTGCGCTTTAGCTTACGATGTTTACAGCTAAAGCTCGAGTGCCACCTGGTAACAGTAAGCAAATAGAAAATAATCAATTGCTTGCATTCAAAGCCAGCCTGGGAGCTGCCTTTGGGAAGACTGGAACTGGGAGAGTGATTGCTGCAATAAAATGTAAGCAGCTATGTCTGAGCACCCACGGTGTATCACAAGGTAGAAAACATAATAAAATAGTCCCCCCAGGAGCAGATCAACAGAACAAAACGTAATGATATTGTACTAAGTCCCTGCTCCTTGGAGGAAAAAGGAGGGACAAAGAGGCAGGACTGGCCACTAGTAAGCAAGGATTTTTAAAGGACATTGAAACGAACAAATGAGAAGCAAGGAATGGCATTTGGCCCACAGAGATATATGTATACTAAAGTATACAAGAGGTCGTACGCTTACGCTCGACCTAAAAAGTATACAAGAGGTCGTACGCTTACGGTCGACCTAAAAAGTGGCATGCTACTACCATCAATCGGGGGATGCTGGAACTGACTCAGTTGTACTCGGTAGAGCCTCACCGCACATGCGCAGAGTCTCTGTAACTAGAAGCCAGAGACTGCACAGCAGGCACATCACCAGCAGGGGGAGTGGGGTAAGGGCTAATGGAAGGCCAAGAGCTACACAAAGATATTAAAAATATTAGGAAAAAACTCTGAAAACGGACAATGTCCTCTCCCAATGAGGCTGAAACACACGGCAATAGTTAAAAATGAAGTACTTAGGAGAGCCCTGGACTGCAATGGACAGTGAAAAGCCACGAGCCTGCACTTAGAGGATAGAGAGGGAACCAACCACAGGCTGAACAGGGACAGGCTGCTGGGGGTGATACAATAGACAAACTCTGTTCAGAATGAGAAACAACACAAACAAATACAATATAAGTGAGTCAACTAGAGTTAGAGATCTCCACATTCGCACATATGCTTAACTCTGATCTGCAACTAGCTCATAAAAAGCATCTCAGGGTGGAGGCAGGAGAATGAGGGAGGGTAGAAACGAAGGAGAAATGGAGGAGGGATGGAGAGAGGGAGGGATGGAGAGAGGGGGGATGGGGAGAGGGGGGATGGGGAGAGGGGGATGGAGAGAGGGAGGGATGGAGAGGGGGATCGAGAGAGCGGGGATGGAGACGGGGATGGAGAGAGGGAGGGATAGATAAAGGGAAGGATGGCGAGGGGGTGGGGAGAGGGGGTGGAGAGAGGGGGGATGGAGTGAGGGAGGGATGGAGAAAGGGAGGGATGGAGAGAGGGAGGGATAGAGAAAGGGAGGGATGGAGAGAAGGGGGATGGAGAGAGGGGGGATGGAGAAAGGGAGGGATGGAGAGAGGGAGGGATGGAGAGAGGGAGGGATGGAGAAATAGAGGGATGGAGAGAAGGGGGATGGAGAGAGGGGGGATGGAGAAAGGGAGGGATGAAGAGAGGGAGGGATGGGGCGAGGGGGGATGGGGAGAAGGAGGGATGGATAGAGGGAGGATGGAGAGAGGGAGGGATGGAGAAACCGGGGGATGGAGTGAGGGGGATGGGGAAAGGGAGGGATGGAGAGGGGGGATGGAGAGAGGGAGGGATGGAGAAACCGGGGGATGGAGTGAGGGGGATGGGGAAAGGGAAGGATGGAGAGGGGGATGGAGAGAGGAAGGGATGGATAGAGGGGGATGGAAAGAGAGAGGGAGGGGTGGAGAGTAGGGGAATGGAGAGGGAAGATGGAGAGAGGGGGATTGAGAGAGGGGGATGGAGAGAGGGGGATGGAGAGAGGGAGGGATGGAGAGAGGGAGGATGGAGAAAGGGAGGGATGGAGAGAGGGGGATGGAGAGAGGGGGATGGAGAAAGGGAGGGATGGAGAGAGGGAGGGATGGAGAGAGGGCGGATGGAGAGAGGGGGGAATGGAGAAAGAGAGGGATGGAGAGAGGAAGGGATGGAGCGAGGGAGGATGGGGAGAGGGGGTATGGAGAAAGAGAGGGATGGAGAGAGGGAGGGATGGAGAAAGGGAGGGATGGAGAGAGGGGGGATGGAGAGAGGGGGATGGGGAGAGGGAGGGGTGGATAAAGGAAGGGATGGAGAGAGGGAGGGATGGGGAGAGGGGGGATGGAGAGAGGGAGGGATGGAGAGAGGGGGATGGAGAGGGAGGGTGGAGAGAGGGAGGCTGGAGAGAGGGGGTGGAGAGAGGAGGGATGGAGAGAGGGAGGGTTGGACAGAGGGGGGATGGAGAGAGGGAGGGATGGGAGAGGGGGATGGAGAAGGGGGCTGGAGAGAGGAAGGGGTGGGGAGAGGGGGGTGGAGAGAGGGAAGGATGGAGAAAGGGAGGGATGGAGAGAGAGGGGGTGGAGAGAGGGGGAATGGAGAGGGGGATGGAGAGAGGGGGATGGAGTGAGGGGGGATGGAGAGAGGGAGGGATGGAGAGAGGGGGTGGGGAAAGGGGGATGGGGAGAGGGGGATGGAGAGAGGGAGGGATGGAGAGAGGGGATGGAGAGAGGGGATGGAGAAGGGGGATGGAGAGAGGTAGGGGTGGGGAGAGGGGGGATTGAGAGAGGGGGGATGGAGAGAGGGAAGGATGGAGAAAGGGAGGGATGGAGAGAGGGAGGGGTGGAGAGAGGGGGAATGGAGAGGGGGGATGGAGAAAGAGGGATGGAGGGAGGGGGGATGGAGAAGAAGGAGAGATGGGGAGAGGGAGGGATGGGGAGAAGGGGGATGGAGAGAGGGGGGATTGAGAGAGGGGGTGGAGAGAGGGAGGATGGAGAGAGGGGGGATGGAGAGAGGGGGGATTGAGAGAGGTGGGTGGAGAGAGGGAGGATGGAGAGAGGGGGGATGGAGAAAGGAAGGGATGGAGAGAGGGAGGGAGGGATAGAGAAAGGGAGGGATGGAGAGAAGGGGGATGGAGAGAGGGGGATGGAAAAAGGGAGGGATGGAGAGAGGGAGGGATGGAGCGAGGGGGGATGGATGGAGGGAGGGATGTGGAAAGGGAGGGATGGTTAAGGGATGGGTGGAGAGGGGGAATGGAGAGGGGGATGAGAGAGAGGGGTGGAGAGAGGAGGGATGGAGAAACGGAGGGATGGAGAGAGGGAGGGATGGAGAGACAGAGGATGGAGAGAGGGGGGAGGGAGAGAGGGGGATGGGGAGAGGAAGGGATGGAGAAAGGGAGAGATGGAGAAAGGGAGGGATGGAGAGAGGGAGGGATGGAGAGAGGAGGGATGGAGCGAGGAGGGATGGAGAGAGGAGGGATGGAGAGAGGGAGGAATGGAGAGAGGGAGAGATGGAGAGAGGGAGGGAAGGAGAGAGGGAGGGGTGGGGAGAGGGGATGGAGAGAGGAGGGGTGCAGAGAGGGGGATGGAGAGAGGGAGGGATGGGGAGAGGGGGATGGAGAAAGGGAGGGATGGAGAGAGGGAGGGTTGGAGAAAGGGGGGATGGAGAGAGGGGGGTGGAGAGAGGGGGTGGAGAGAGGGGGTGATGAAGAGAGGGATGATGGTGAAAGGGGAGATGGAGAAAGGGGGATGGAGAGAGAGGGGTGGAGAGAGGGAGGGGTGGAGGGAGGGATGGAGGGGGATGGAGAAAGGGATGGATGGAGAGAGGGAGGGATGGAGAGAGGGGGATGGAGAAAGGGGGATGGAGAGAGGGAGGGATGGAGAGAAGGGGATGGAGAGAAGGGGGATGGGGAAAGGGAGGGATTGAGAGGGGGATGGAGGGAGGGAGGGATGCAGAGAGGTAGGGTTTGGGGGAGGGGGATGGAGAGAGGGGGATGGAGAGAGGGAATGATGGAGAGAGGAAGGGGTGGGGAGAGGGGGAATGGAGAGGAGGATGGAGAGAGGGAGGGTGGAGAGAGGGGGGGATTGAGAGAGGGGGGATGGAGAAAGGGGGTATGGAGAAAAGGAGGGATGGAGAAAGGGAGGGATAGAGAAAGGGAGGGATGGAGAGAAGGGAATGGAGAGAGCGGGATGGAGAAAGGTAGGGATGGAGAGAGGGAGGGATGGAAAGGGGGATGGAGAAAGAGAGGGATAGAGAGAGGGAGGGATGGAGCCAGGGGGATGGAGCGAGGGGGATGGGGAGAGGGAGGGATGGAGAAAGGGAGGGATGGAGAGAGGGAGGGGTGGAGAGAGGGGGATGGAGAGAGGGAGGGATGGAGAGAGGGGGGATGGGGAGAGGGAGGGATAGAGAAAGGGAGGGATAGAGAGAGGGAGGGGTGGAGAGAGGGAGGGATGCAGAGAGGGAGGGTGGAGAGAGGGGGGTGGGGAGAGGAGGGATGGAGAGAGGGAGGATGGAGAGGGGGGGATGAAGAAACTGGGGATGGAGTGAGGGGGGATGGAGAAGGGGGATGGAGAGAGGTAGGGGTGGGGAGAGTGGGGATAGAGAGAGGGAAGGATATGGAGAGGGGTGATGGAGTGAGGGGGGATGGAGAGAGGGACCTACCTTGCCAGGTAGGTCGCTCCCCCACCACACAGCTCCGCCTGTGTTGTCTGCCCGCTGCTTCTGCAGGTAAGATCGCCCTCCGCTTGCGGCCCCGGTGCCCGTTTTTTCTGCCTGTCTCCCCTTTTCCTTTCTGTGCCCCTCGCTGCCCCATTGTCGTTGTGCCCGTGATTCTGTCTGCTTTCTCCCCTGTTTTCCTTTTTGTGCCCCTCGCTGCCCCATTGTCGCTGTGCCCGTGATTTTGTCTGCTCTCTCCCCTTTTCCTTTCTGTGCCCCTCGCTGCCCCATTGTCGTTGTGCCCGTGATTCTGTCTGCTTTCTCCCCTGTTTTCCTTTTTGTGCCCCTCGCTGCCCCATTGTCGCTGTGCCCGTGATTTTATCTGCTTTCTCCCCTGTTTTCCTTTTTGTGCCCCTCGCTGCCCCATTGTCGTTGTGCCCGTGATTCTGTCTGCTTTCTCCCCTGTTTTCCTTTTTGTGCCCCTCGCTGCCCCATTGTCGCTGTGCCCGTGATTTTATCTGCTTTCTCCCCTGTTTTCCTTTTTGTGCCCCTCGCTGCCCCATTGTCGCTGTGCCCGTGATTTTGTCTGCTCTCTCCCCTGTTTTCCTTTTTGTGCCCCTCGCTGCCCCATTGTCGCTGTGCCCGTGATTTTGTCTGCTCTCTCCCCTGTTTTCCTTTTTGTGCCCCTCGCTGCCCCATTGTCGCTGTGCCCGTGATTTTGTCTGCTCTCTCCCCTGTTTTCCTTTTTGTGCCCCTCGCTGCCCCATTGTCGCTGTGCCCGTGATTTTGTCTGCTCTCTCCCCTGTTTTCCTTTTTGTGCCCTCGCTGCCCCATTGTCGCTGTGCCCGTGATTTTGTCTGCTCTCTCCCCTGTTTTCCTTTTTGTGCCCCTCGCTGCCCCATTGTCGCTGTGCCCGTGATTTTGTTTGCTCTCTCCCCTGTTTTCCTTTTTGTGCCCCTCGCTGCCCCATTGTCGCTGTGCCCGTGATTTTGTCTGCTCTCTCCCCTGTTTTCCTTTTTGTGCCCCTCGCTGCCCCATTGTCGCTGTGCCCGTGATTTTGTCTGCTCTCTCCCCTGTTTTCCTTTTGTGCCCCTCGCTGCCCCATTGTCGCTGTGCCCGTGATTTTGTCTGCTCTCTCCCCTGTTTTCCTTTCTGTGCCCCCGCTGCCTCTCGCCATTCCCGCCGCTGCGTCCCTGCGGCCCCGCCCCCTGACCGCCCATTCGCTGCCCCTGCCTCCCGCCTCCCAGCTGCTCCTCCCTCCCACCTCCCCATAAATGGCGGCCGCTGCGCGGCCGCGCAGCGGACGTGCGCAGCGGGCGCGCCGCTGGCGCGCCTAAGGCAAGCCCGTCTGCGCCCGTCCGCGACTGGACCGCGCCCAGCGCCAGAACCCCTGGATCCCACCGATGCAACACCACTCGACGGACCTACGACGCCGCCACACTCACCGCACTCAATGCCGGCCGGAACCCTGCCTGCTACCGAGCCTCACCGAGACGCACCCACGGACCCTTCACCTGCCAAACCTGCCGATTCACCTGCCCCCGGACGTGCACCACCTCCGCCAAGTCGAGCACCAGCAGCAACCACCTGAAATGCATCCTGCTGAACACCCGCTCCGTCCACAGGCACGCCGTGGAACTCTGGGACCTGCTCGACGCAACAGCACCGGACATCGCCTTCCTCACCGAAACCTGGATGAACGACTCCTCAGCGCCCAACATCGCCATAGCCATCCCGGACGGATACAAGATCACCCGGAAGGACCGCGTCAACCAGACGGGAGGAGGCATCGCCATCGTACACAAGAACACCATCCGCATCTCGACTAACTCCGACGAGACCTTCACCGCCGCCGAACACCTACACTTCCAGATACACACTGACCCCAAGACCACCCTCCGAGGCACCCTCATCTACAGACCCCGGGACCACGCACACTATTCAGCGAAGACATCGCAGACTTCATCAGCCCGCACGCCATGCCCTCCGCCGACTACATCCTCCTAGGGGACCTCAACTTCCACCTGGAGAACAACAACGACAGAAACACCACCGCCCTGTTGGACAACCTCGCCAACCTCGGACTCAAGCAACTGGTGAACACGCCCACCCACTTCGCCGGCCACACGCTTGACCCCGTCTTCTCGTCCAGCAAGCACATCTCCTTCAGCCACGCCACCGGACTCCACTGGACCGACCACAGCTGCGTCCACTTCAGCTTCAGAAAGACTACGACCCACTACCACCCGCAACAGGCTCCCCGCCGGAGCTGGAGCAAGATCACCGCCGAGCAGCTCACCGCCTCCCTCAGCCAGAACACACCCACCAACACAACGGACCCAAACGAAGCAGCCAGCAACCTCGCCAAGTGGATGACCGCCTGCGCCGATGACCTCGCACCACTAAAAACCCTCCCAGCAGACCCGGAAGCAAGAAAACCCCTTGGTTCACCAACGAACTCAAGGAATCCAAGAAGAACTGCCGCACTCTCGAGAAAACCTGGCGACTCGACCAGACCACAGACAACAGGACCGCCCTCAAGCACGCCACCCGCAAACACCACCAGCTGATCCGTGCCACCAAGAAGTCGGCACTCAAAGAACGACTGGACAACAACGCCCATGACAGCAAGGAACTTTTCAGCATCATCAAAGAGTTCTCCAACCCCAGCGCCGGAAACAACGACATCACCCCCTCGCAAGACCTCTGCAACTCACTCTCCGCGTTCTTCCACCGCAAGATCACCGACATACATAACAGCTTCGACGCACAAACAACGCACCCTACCGCCGAACCAACGCCCGCCACCACCACCCTCTGCAACTGGACCCCGATCAGCACCGAAGACACCACCCGCACGATGAACTCCATCCACTCCGGATCACCAACCGACCCCTGCCCACACCACGTCTTCAACAAAGCCGACGCCACCATCGCACCCCATCTCCGGGACATCATCAACTCCTCCTTCCACACCGCCACCTTCCCGGAGAGCTGGAAGCACGCCGAGCTTACCGCCCTCCTGAAGAAACCAACGGCGGACCCCACCGACCTTAAGAACTACCGTCCCATCTCGCTCCTTCCGTTTCCGGCCAAAGTCATCGAGAAGACCGTCAACAGACAGCTTGCCGCCTTCCTCGAGACGAATGGATCCCTCGACCCCTCGCAGTCCGGGTTTCGGGCCAACCACAGCACCGAGACCGCCCTTATCGCAGCCACCGACGACATCAGAACCCTAACCGACAACGGGGAAACAGCTGCCCTCATCCTCTTGGACCTCTCCGCGGCGTTCGACACCGTCTGCCACCGCACCCTAGTGAAGCGCCTCAGCAACATCGGAATCCGAGAGAAAGCACTGGAATGGATCATCTCGTTCCTCGCCGGGAGAACCCAGAGAGTCCGCCTCCCCCCGTTCAGATCCGAAGCCACCGAAGTCATCTGCGGCGTTCCACAGGGATCCTCACTCAGCCCAACCCTCTTCAACGTCTACATGAGCCCCCTCGCAGCCATCGCACGCCGACACAACCTCAACATCATCTCCTACGCCGACGACACCCAGCTGATCCTCTCCCTCACCAACGACCCCACCACCGCCAGAGCCAACCTACACGACGGGATGAGAGACGTCGCCGACTGGATGAGGAACAGCCGCCTTAAACTGAACTCAGACAAGACGGAAGTCCTCATCCTGGGCTCATCACCCTCCGCCTGGGACGACTCCTGGTGGCCCCCGGCCCTGGGCACCGCGCCCAAGCCAACGGACCACGCACGCAACCTGGGCTTCATCCTGGACTCCTCCCTGTCGATGACCAGACAAGTCAACGCCGTCTCATCTTCATGCTTCAACACCCTGCGCATGCTCCGCAAGATCTTCAGATGGATCCCCACTGAAACCAGGAAGACCGTCACCCAGGCACTCGTCACCAGCCGACTGGACTATGGGAACACCCTCTACGCCGGAACCACAGCCAAACTTCAAAAAAGACTCCAGCGCATCCAGAACGCCTCCGCACGACTCATCCTGGACATCCCCCGACACAGCCACATCACCGGACACCTGAAAGACCTGCACTGGCTCCCCGTCAGCAAGAGAATAACGTTCAGACTCCTCACCCACGCACACAAGGCCCTCCACGACCTGGGCCCAAAGTACCTCAACGACCGCATGACCTTCTACACGCCCACACGCCAGCTACGATCAACCAGCCACGCCCTCGCCACCGTACCACGCATCCGCAGAACCACCGCCGGAGGAAGATCCTTCTCCTACCTGGCAGCCAAGACCTGGAACTCCCTCCCCACTCACCTTCGGCGAACCCAGGACCATCTCTCCTTCAGGAAGCAGCTCAAGACCTGGCTGTTCGAGCAGTAACTTACCCCCTCCCCCAGCGCCTTGAGACCCTCCCGGGTGAGTAGCGCGCTCTATAAATGCCGTGATTGATTGATTGATTGATTGGAGGGATGGAGAGGGGGGTGGGGAGAGGGTGGGATGGGGAGAGGGGGGATGGAGAGAGGGAGGGATGGAGAAGGGGGATGGAGAGAGGTAGGGGTGGGGAGAGGGGGGATAGAGAGAGGGGTGATGGAGAGAGGGAAGGATGTAGAAAGGGAGGGATGGAGAGAGGGAGGGGTGGAGAGAGGGGGTATGGAGAGGGGGATGGAGAGAGGGTGGATGGAGAGAGGGGGTTGGAGAGAGGGAGGGATGGAGAGAGGGGGGATGGAGAAAGGGGGGATGGAGAGAGGGAGGGATGGAGAGAGAGAAGGGTTGAGAGGGGGATGGAGAGAGGGGGATAGAGAGAGGAGGGGTGGAGAGAGGGGATGGAGAAATGGGGGATTTAGAGAGGGAGGGATGGAGAGAGGGAGGGATGGAGAGGGGGGATGGAAAGAGGGAGGGATGGAGAGAGGGGGAATGGAGAGAGGGAGGGATAGAGATAGGGGATGGAGAAAGGGGGATGAAGTGAGGGGGGATAGAGAAAGGGCGGGAGGGAGAGAGGGGGGTTGGGGAGTGTCAGATTTGAAATGTTATTTTCGTAATGCACAGATCGAAATGCTCCCTTTGCTATGTTCAAACTCTATTCCGTGTTAAGTTAGCATTCATGGCGCCATCTTGTTCTGTAACTTAGATCAAGCTTTTGTCTCATGTTGTTTGCCTCAGCAGAAAGCTGCTGGGATGCATTTGTATCTCCAAGGTTAGGCCTCACTGAAGCATGAGAAAGTTGCTTGTTAACGCATACCTTTCCCTGAGATAGAGGGTGCTCCCACTATTCCAGCTGCAAGCACAGACTGTATGACCTCACCAGAGAGATAGTGTGTGCCTGGTCTCAGACTCTTAGCTCATCTCTGTGTGCCCCTTTGTTCTTCTGTGCTCTCTGTGGAAAGTTACTGGGTGGGTGTGTCTTGTGCTGATGCTCAAATTTATAATTATTCCCTTTATGCTGGAAAAAGTCAGTCCCTCGTCAGCCATCATAGGATGCTGGTCAGACTGGACTCCGCTGCAGTGTATTTTGTTAATAAATCAGTTTGATTGCATTCTCTACTGGGTTATCGACTCTTCGTTCTTGGAAGGCCATAGGAGGTCGAGAGTGACCCAGATGGCCCTAGTTGGGTCACTTCCTTCAGTTGGCGCCCGAACAGGGACTCCACCAGGTGACCCATCCCGCCCGTAATCGGGTCGAGGGGGTCGGGGTTGCGTCCGGTCAGATGGGCAGATCGGGGATTCCCGTATGATAGAGCTTGGTTCTCGTGGCTGCCCCGCCTGTCTGATCGGGCGGCTCCTCGTCTAGTGGTCATCTCGGCTGGGGTCCTGAAAAGGCGAAACCCTTGGATCTGACCGTTTGGTCCGAAGAGTCGGCAGTGGAGAATAATCTTGTTTGACCTGTGTGCACCAGGTGAGTTCAACTTGATTTTTGGTAAGTGAGGCGCCGTCTTGGTTAACTTGGTGGATCTACAGACCCTTGTGATACGGAGCGTTTTTAACGTTCTGCCAGGCCACTTGTTGATTTGGCCTATTCTTGAAAAGGCCTGGGGCTAGAGCCTATCTTTTCTTGGTGCAGTCTGCAGACTTTCTTGTCTTGGTGCAGTCTGCGGACTGTCTTGTCTTGGTGCAGTCTGAAGACTGACTTGTGGTTTCCTTTACTTGACACGGTCTGAGGATCGTCTTTGGAACAAGTGCTTGAATTTGTTTGTGAATATGGTGCACCATCAGTTTGTTTTTGGTATGGTCTGAGGACCGACATTTGAAAAAAAGTACTTGCAATTCCTTTGCCAGGCAAAATAATGAATTTGGGCCCTTTCTTGAAAATGCCTGGAATTAGCTTAATTTGTTCTCTTGTTGTCGTTGTTGCTTTGTAAATGCCCATTGGAAGAAGATCAGCCGGAGCCTCTTTTTGAACAAAGTAAAAAAAAAGGAATATAGTAATAATATATATCTATATGTTTGTTTTTTGCATAGGATGAATAGTTTGAGAAAGGACAAAGGAATGTGTAATGGGGGAGAATGTGAAGTAAGACAGTTAGAGAGCATGATGTAATAATAAAAATAAAAAATAGAGAAAAGCAGGGGTGAGCTGATGGCGCCCAGATCTCACATTTGGCTTTGTAAATTGCAAAATGACAAAAGCTGTTTTGAGCTACAGACATGAAGTTGCATCTGAAAAGTGGCATGCAAGTAAAAATGAATGAATGAGCCTTGCTCAGATGCTGATGTTTTTAGTCTGATGGGTAGTATAAGGAATGCTCAAGTAATTAATTAATGATTGATGTGAGTGAGTGTGTTTAATTTAAATTTGACCTCGCACTATAACGTGTATTTTATTTGGAAAAGGTGTTTCAAGCATTCAAGGCAGCATGTATTTATGCTGAAAGAAAAGGATTTTCAAAGTTGAAAAACAAAGTTCGTGATTCAGTTTGTTTTGGCAGGCTTACTGCGGCCTTTGGCCTTGAGATAAGAATGAAGGGGCATATCATCAAGGGCATTATCGCCGCTTTAGCGGCACTTTTTGCAGCTAAAGCAGCGATATTCCTATCGCCCTATAAACAAGGCGGCGCTAACATGCATTAGCGCATGTTAGCTGCCGAATTCCCAACGCGTGGCACCCCACGATAAACATCGCTAATGAGATGCTAAGTAGGCGTGGCTGGGAAAACTACATGGGAAATTATCGCTAAGGCAGCTTCGCGATATTAGCAAAGAGCCTTAGCGATAATAATCATTGCGCTAACTCTGCCTTAACGCAGGAATTTAACGTCTGTTAAATTCCTGACTAAGGCATTCACAACATGGGAGGTGGATTATGGTGATACGACCACAGGGTCGTATCACCAAGGCTATCGCCGTTTTGAGTGCAACATCGCTGGTTTTCCAGTGATATTGGCCCATTTTCCTGGTTAGCGCTGGAATATTATCGCCCTGGAGTAACGCGTTGTTGATAACGCACTAACCGGGCGATAAATTCCAGCGATTGTCGGCGATAAATATAAAAGCGCTAAGTGCACTTTGCGATATTCATCGCCGTCTGTTGCTGATATGCCCCGGAATTTCTCTCGCTGGTTCTGTTCTGTCTTTTCATGAAAAGGACGCATGCAGAAATACACAGCCTTATCTGCAGAAATAACAGGAGGGGCTCATTTGGGCAGTTTCTGTGGGACACGCAGAGCAGCAGACAGAGAAGGGAGAAAAGAAGGAAATGAGCTTGATAGGCAGACGGATTAAAAAAAATATATGATGGTACAGAGGGAGTTTGCTCAGAAAAGTTGTTTGCAGGGAATGAAAGTGAGTTACAATGTGTTGTTTCACAAGCAGAAATAAAAGGTGCTCAAGAGTTTTTCAAGATCAGATGCTCCCTCGAAATATGGAGAATGCTAAAATTTATTTGAATAAGTTGTTCATGGCAAATGTGAATTCTTTTCAGAGAGAAAATAAGAACACGTTTCAACAGGTTGCTCTATTTGAAGATGAGGTTTTTGGCTCTAACATTTCTGGCACTACCAAGTCCACTGTGGCAACGGTGGAAGGTCCAGATTTCCCCACTTCGGAGAGAATATCAAAGTTGTAGAAGTTTTAAAAGAGAAATTACAAAGGCAGTTTTAGAGAGGGTTGCAGCAATAATGGGTTCATTTGAGAAAGGTTACCAATTTGTTGTTTGTGACTCACATTGCTCCCACATTGCGGCCAAAACCTGGAACGAGCTCCCGGCAGACATCAGACTCGCCCCCTCACTGAAAGCCTTCAGGAAGGCACTGAAGACCCGGCTCTTCGGCTAACGGATCTGCGAAACCCCCCTCCCCCCCCCAGTGCCTTGAGACCTACGCGGGTGAGTAGCGCGCTTAATAAACCCTGATTGATTGATTGATTGATTGACTCGGGCCTGATAGGAAAAGATTCGTTTTGCGAATTAAAAAGCACAGATTACTGTACACCAGATGATGTTAAATATCAGATTCCTGATGAGGATGTACAGTCTAAAATGGCCCAACAAGAGACAGCTGTAGCATTGTTTTCATAAATGACAGTTGACACATTACCCTCTGATTTTATTGCTTTAAATATTCAGCTGTTCTTTCTATTTCTGCTGCTTCTGCTCCTGCTATGTCGCTCAGGCTGCGTTGGCTATGGCACATCTTGCTCTTTCTTTGTCTCTGCCACCTGTGGCCATTATGACTGTTAGTACCCCTGACACGCCTATTACCTCAGCATCCTGTTGTGCTAACTCTCATACTTGCGACACAGCCAGTAGCGATGCTAATATCTGTTATTTCTGTGCTGTTCCCACTGTGGTTTTTCATCCCCCGATATTAGTGAGTACTGGGTCACAGGTATGTGGATTTGAGGATGGAGACTGAATGCAAATGGAGGAACGTGTGTGATCTGAGGTGGGAAATGCAGAAAAGAGGGAACGAGCTATTTGAGTTGCTGACGCCAGGGGAAAGATGAGAGAGTGAAGTGTTTCTAGATTTTAGTGGGCAGGATTTGTGTCTTAAAAGGGGGATTTGATTATTTGTTTGCAGATTCGTTTTTACTGCGTTTTTTGCAATAGCGACTTGGTTGTAGACATTTGTGAGTATTTGGTTTACATTGCCTCTTTCTGTTACGTATTTAACTTAGCACAGTGTTATGAGTGTTTCGGTGGGTGTTTCAGACGCATTAGTTGTAGCACATGTTTTGCGCCCTCTTGCTCTGATTATTGGTCCTTTTTTCTGTGGGTTTTCCATTTGCGCTCATGTCTAATTGTGGTGAGACTGTGATGGGTTTGGTATCTTACTATTATTGCCTTTCGGCAGGTGAATGTCTGATGCTGGGCCTTAATGTAAGCAGTACATAGTGTTTGCCCCTCCCCCCCTTTGAGTTTTGCAGATGCGCCTTTCACTTTATGGGCAACAGGCGATGCAGCGGTGGGATTGTTACAGATATCCCAGGTTTTGATCTCAGCTATAGACAAGGCTACCTTGCCTTGTATCCCTTATTGTCGGATACAATGGGCGGGCAGCGAGCCTTGTTGTGTATGATACAGGATTTGGTTGAGAAAGGTGTTGGTGAGGAGACGACTGTTAAATGGTAATAGCCCCAATATTTTGATTGTGTTTATAATTTTGTGACTGGTTGGTGTGCAGCTCATATAAATGTGGTTTTCCAACCTCCTGCTGTTCTAGCCATTGCTACGCTTCTGCTAATGGTCCTTGTTGCTGCTCAATATTTTTCTATCATTGATCTACAATACATTCTTTGGCGGTGCTATTTATTTCAATAATAGGTCTTTGTCCGGATTCACGTTGACTGGTAGGAGTCATAGGCTCCGCTGCGCTTCTTAGGACTATGCAGAAAGATAGAGCATCTATAAAAATGTTTAAAAAGGGTAGTTACTTGCTTATTGTTGCAGACACACAGCAAAGTTGTAGGGACAGTACAGTTCAATAGTGTTAGACATGGCATCCTTGGCGTGGTTTTCCCTGACTTTTTGCCTCTACCTCCTGTATTTTTGATTCTGTGCTGGATTTCGTTTTTGTTGGCTTAAATGCTTTGGGCACTTTGCCACTGCTGATCAGTGTCAAAGTGCAAGTGCTCTCTGTGTAAATTGATATTGTGCTTGGTTCCCCCTGATTGGCATATTTTTTTACCAGTAGATCCCTAGTGAAGTGCACTGAGTATGCCAGCGCTGGTAAATAAATTGCTACTAGTGGGCTTGCAGCGCTGATTGTGCCACCCACATGAGTAGCCCGGAAAAGATGCCTCAGGCCTGCCAACGCAGTGCCTGCGTGCAGTTTGTACATAGGACACCCTATGGTAGGCCCAAGGTACCCCCCTGGGCAGGGTGCAGGGTATGTGAAAAGTAGGACGTGTACTGGTATGAGTAACATGTCCTGATAGTGAAATATTGCCAATTTAATTTTTTTTACTATTGAAAGGCTATCTTGCCCATAGGACAGAATGGGGAATGCTTTGTAACATTTTACAAGCATATCTTCCCATAGGGATAAGATAGATAATTGGGGTCTGGTATCCCTGAACTCAGAATTTGATAACACATCTTTTAGTAAGGATGGTTTTAAAGTCTGTGTTTGAAAATAGCACTTTTAGAATGTGACTTTTTTTTTTGTTCAACATTTCTGTGTGCCTCTGCCTGATTGTGGATTGACTGTCTGGTTTCAGTGTGACAGAGACCGAGGATGTGCATTTGGTGTGGTGTCCTTTTGTGGTGTTTTCACTGTGTTACTGTGAGTGTTGGTACAAATACTTTACACATTGCCTTTGGGATAAGCCTGTCTGCTCGTGCCAAGCTACCAAGGGGGTGATCGGGGGTTATCTAAAGCGTGTATCCCCCTTACCCTGACTCGAAGGAAAGGTCCCTATTTGGACAAAGGTACCTACCTCTGCCAACTAGAGACCCCCATTTCTAACAAATAGTTATTGCATTTAGCTTTGAATGGCCAGGGAGTATGCTTTTCAAAGGGGTAAGTATTGTCGACAGGAGGTTTCCTACTTAGGTCAACCTACTGTCGAAGGGGGGTAGTAGATTAGCTCCTTGGGGAACTAACACATTAAATGAGGTGCATGGGGTGCCTAACACTTGGGCAACTAACAAACTGCGTTTTCTTTGGCTTCTGTTTTTGGTACATATATTGTTGCGTGCTGTTTTGTGTTGTAAGTACACAAGACGATGTGGTGTCCTCAGCACTCATGGCAGGGTTCCATGTCATCCACTGTCACCAAGTTCTAGAACTTGGTGACGGTTGCCTGGTACCGTTTGAACGTGATGTGTCAGTTATCCTTGTCTTTCTGCTGGATGGGGTCTCAGTGATTTGTACTGCACAATAAAGACTCTCTCCCCTAAACCTACTGCCTCAAGATATCTTCTTTGGAGAGACCAACCTCTACATTTTGGCGACGACTTACCTACGTGTCTCCTGAGACCCCAACAGCCAACATTTGCTTCAAAAAGAATCGGCTACCAGCTGGTATAAAAAGGATTTGCCTACCTGCCTCCAACCTCTCTTCACCTTGCAGAGCTGTGGCGGTTCCTGTCCGATCCCGCCTTCCGCTAGACCCTGACGGCGTAAAAGAAGGTTTCGCCGATGCGCTGAAGGTTGGGAAGATGGTGTGAGTTCCCCACTTCGAGGAAGGTTCGTTGAGTGCCTCCTCTTCACCGCTGGTTCCGTGGGTCCTCTGCCGCCAGGTATGTCCGCAGCGCAAATCATTTTAACGCATTAAAGCGTTTCACTCTTCTCGCCGCGTCTTGCCTGACTTCGACGTCACTGCCTGACCCCTTGGGCCTACCCCTTCAGCCTCAACGTCATCACGCACAAGGCGCCGCGTACGCCTAACTGGTGGGAGTCATTGTGACGTCAAGGGAATAAAGACGGCATACTTGCGCAAGAGCGTCTAAATCTGTGGTTGCTTGGCAACGGCTCGATTCTGCCTAACGCTGACACGCACAGCTCTTCATTTACACTTACAGCGTGTCAGTGCTCACATGTGGGATATCTCACAACGCTGACACGCACAGCTAAAAGGAACGCTCTTTAGGCGCCAACACAGCTTTGGTGCTCACACTGTCAAGATTCCTTTGTGCTCACGCTGTGAAGATTCTCTGTGCACTTTGCATGCACACCACGCTGACACACACAGCTCAAGTTTCTTTGCTGCTCACGCTGTGAAGTTTCTCTGTGCACTGTATTTGCACACAACGCTGACACACACAGCTTCTGAATACATTTTCGTGTGTCAAGTTGTTAAGTAACGCTACTTTACTTAAATTTGCACTCAGAGTACTACATCTCCGACCAGGTTGTCTGCAGTTCTGTCTACACAAACACAGATTTTGGTGGTGTAACAGTGTGTCCACGATCTTCATCTTCTTTATACAACGCTGACACACACAGCTTTTTGGTGGTGTAACAGTGTGTCCGCATTCACATCTAAAATTCCACAACGCTGACACACACCGTTCACCATTCTTCTTAGCCTGGTGCCTCCCTTACCTAAACGCATTACCTGGGATCATGCAAAATGTGGCTGCTCCTCCGTTTTTCTCTCCTCTCCTGGCCCACCTCCCATTCCTTGGAAAAAAGTGGAAAAAGGTTTTTCTCACTATGCTCGAGTATGTGGCACCTCATTAAGCGCAGAAAGGAAAACTTCTCTTCTCATGCACTGTCTAGGTGCTGAGGGCCAAGAGGTATTCGAACACCTTCCTGACCTTCCCGACGGGGAATCTTCTTCACTCAATGAATTTGAAATATGTTTACAAAAATTAGATTTGCATTACCTGCCTAAGATTAGCACTGTGCTCGAGCGCTACCATTTTGGTAGAAGAATGCAGAGACCGGTGGAATCTGTGGAGGAGTATGTCTCTATCTTACGCAAGTTAGCATCCACGTGCAACTTTGGTCAAACTTTAGACGAACGTCTTAGAGACCAGTTTATGTTGGGATGTGTCCTAGAAAAGACTAGAGACGCTCTATGGCAGAAGGACAATCCCTCTCTTCAAGAGGTAATTACCACTGCTAAGACCCATGAACATTCCAAAGCTTGCGTTGAGGTCATGAGAAAGGAGAATCCCATTGAAGAAAAAAACCAACCTGAGGTTAAGGCGGTCGTTGACCGATGGACAAAGTCGAAAAGTGTGTCCAAAGCTGTTCCACTCCGCAAACCCATCATTCAAAAGGGGTTCCAAGGGAAATGTTATAGGTGTGGTGACTCAGGTCATATGGCTGATTTTAGAGGTTGTCCAGGGTGGAAGGTTATTTGCAAAAAATGTGGGAAAAAGGGGCATGTTTCGAAATGTTGTAGATCAGACCTTAACCAAAAATCTGTGAAAGAGATTGACCTCTATGATGATGAGGAAGAGGAGGTTGTAATTTGTCAGGTTTTGGATGATAGATCAGACGGTCCCTATGAAGAAGTTTTAATCAATGGATCTTCTGTCGAAATGTTATTTGACTCTGGGGCAAAGATTACTTTAATACCAAAAGTGTTTTATGACAATAATTTACGAAGTCATGTGTCCCTCTTGAAACCTGATGTCAAACCGAAGGGTTATGGAGGGGTTCCCATTGAATTGAGTGGCTATTTTTGTGGCACGATCAATTTTAAGGGAAGAGAGGTATCGGGCAAGATATATGTTTCTGTAAGGGGGACTCACTCATTAGTTGGTTTCACCAAAAAGAGTTGCACGTGTTTCTCGACCCCAACGAAGACCCACAGGTTCGCCTGAAAGAATTACCACTCGTCAGGGTGGTTAATGAACCTGTTCATGATCTCTTAAAAGATTTTAGTGGAGTCTTTGATAAAGAGCTTGGGTGTTTAAAAAACTATTTGCATTGTATAAAGTTGAAGCACGATTCCATTCCCAAAGTTGCAAAAGTCAGGAATGTACCCCTATTGGTAAGGAATAGCATGAAGTCAGAGTTGGAGAAACTTAAAGAAAGAGGGATCATCCAAGAGGTCGAAGCCACAGAATGGGTTTCTCCGGTTGTGATGGCACGTAAGGCCAACGGAGAGGCCCGGCTCTGTGTTGACTTAAGAGAGCTAAACAGAGCCGTGATTGTGGACCACTACCCACTACCAAATATTGCTGAGATGTTGTGTTCTCTGGATGGTGCGAAGCATTTCTCCTCCTTAGACTTGACCTCGGCTTACCACCAGGTCAAGCTGCATCCATCATCCCAAGATCTGACTGCATTTGTGACACCCTTCGGTACCTTTAGATTCCTGAGGATGCCCTTCGGTTTAATTTCTGCTGCATCTGTCTTCCAGAGAGTGATGGAGGGTATCCTTGGGGGCCTAAAGGGTGTGAAGGTCTATCAAGACGATGTGCTGATTTTCGCTTCCAATGAACAAGAACATGACACAAGAGTTAGGGAAGTGTTACGAAAACTTCAAGATGCTGGGCTAACCCTTCGTGCTGATAAGTGTAAATTTAATGTAAAAGAGATTGAGTACCTTGGGCATTTCATTTCAGCAGAAGGTATCAAACCGAAGGCTGGGCTGGTAAACTCTATACTTAATTTGCGCTCGCCTTCGACTAAAGAAGAACTCATTAAATTCCTGGGTATGGCTGAGTTTTACCATAAATTCGTCCCAAATTTTGCTGGTAGAACCTTGGGACTAAGATCGTTGCTAAAAAAGGGTGCGAGTTTGAGTGGTCAGAGGTTTGCGAAAAGGAATTCACAGACATTAAACAAATGCTCTACAATGCACCCTCTCTGAAGAGCTATGACCCTTCCAAGCCTTCATATCTCATGACGGATGCCAGCTCCACTGGGGTAGGGGCGGTTTTGTTACAGAAAATTGATGGAATTGAGAAAACGATCTTGTTTATCTCCAGACCTCTAAGAGGCGCCGAGTGTAATTACTCTGTCATAGAGAAGGAAGCACTGGGGGTGTTCTGGGCAGTACGCAAACTGCGGAAATTTTTGTGGGGTAAGAAATTTGTGATTTTGTCTGACCACAAACCACTCAAGGAAGTCTTTTCGAAAAAAGGGATCGATTTTGTTAGTCACAGGATACGCAAGTGGGTGGTAGCCCTTCAAGAATTTGAGTTTGATCTGACATATCTCCCTGGGGCCAACAATGTGTTGGCAGACTGCCTCTCTAGGCTGGGCACCGAGCACGATGAAATGTGTGCTGATGCTGAGTGGTTTGGTGGTGAAGAATTTGAAGAGGAAGTAAATGTGTGCCTAATAAGTGAAGGTATCATTAGGGAAGATGAGTGGAAGAATGAACTTGTGGGAGATAAGACTTTACAAAACGTAATTGCCATGGTCAAAGGAGCGTGGTGTGAGAAGAAGGATTGTGAAGATTCTCTCAAGGGTTTCTGGAATGTCAAGGACGATTTGTCGGTAGTTGATGGGTTACTGTTGCGCGGCAGTAAGCTAGTTCCACCCCTAACCTTGAGGGAAAAAATAATCAAGAGTGCTCACGCCTCTCACATGGGCATCGCCAAAACTAAAGAGAGGGTTAGGGGAGTGTACTGGTGGCCCGGTATGGATGTCTGTGTTGAAAGACTTGTTCGTGGTTGTGTGGAATGTGCGAATTGTGACAAGTCATTGAAATGCAGGACCCAACCCATGGTGATTAGGGATCAAGCCTCTTCTCCGTGGTCGGATATTTGTATAGATATCTTGGGACCAGTGAGATTAAACTCACAGGATCGTTATGTAATAGTCTGTCTGGACATGTTTTCACGATGGCCAGAGATCAAGATTGTCAATTCCGTTGAATCTTCTGTTGTGGTGAATTTTTTAGATGAAGTTTTTGAGCGGGAGGGCTTCCCTCTCACCATCTTGTCAGATAACGGTGTCCAATTTACGTCTCACTTGATGGAGGAATTTCTAACCTCAAGAGGAATCTTTCACAAGAAATCCTCCTTATATCATCCACAAAGCAATGGGGTTGCAGAAAGGTTCGTAAAGGTTCTTAAAGAAACGTTGCAACAAGCAAGATCTTGTGGTGACAGCTGGGAATCTGCCTTAAAAAGAAGGTAAGGGAGTATCGTTTCACCCCTCATTCTTCGACAGGAATTTCTCCCTTTCGTCTCTTTAAAGGGAGAGTAGCCAATATTGAGACTAGTCCACAGTGGATCTCATCCAAGAGGGTGTTGGTTGACGAGAATGTGGACAGCACAGATGGTTGGGAAGAGAGGGAGAGAAAGAAGATGAATGAGAGGAAGGTTCATTATGATGAAAGGAAGGCTGTGAAGAGCACCGTGGTCAAAGTTGGTGACTGGATCAAGGTTAGGCTAGCTAGGAAAGGTTCAAGCACATCTAAGTTCAGTCAACCCATACGTGTGATTAAGCTCTTTAAGAATGCCATACAGACAAGTGATCACAGAATTTGGAATTTGAACAGGGTGGCGAAGTGTTCATCGTCTTCCTATGCCCATCCCACAGGTTGTTCCCCTCCGCTCTTACCTAGTCAAGAAGCTCAAGTGTCAGGAGAATCTCGAAGCGGTAATAGACCGGTACGTTCAAAGCGTGCTCCACTCCATTTACGTGACTTTGTTGCTTGAGATATGAAATTGTATTGCATTTTTCTACGCTTCCCTATGCAATGTTATGTTTCCTCCTCCCTGTTCCCTTAGCATTTCCTCACCCAGAAGCATTCTCCGTCCATGTTATTGTTCTGTTTGCATATGGAGGGGGAGGTGATGTGGTGTCCTCAGCACTCATGGCAGGGTTCCATGTCATCCACTGTCACCAAGTTCTAGAACTTGGTGACGGTTGCCTGGTACCGTTTGAACGTGATGTGTCAGTTATCCTTGTCTTTCTGCTGGATGGGGTCTCAGTGATTTGTACTGCACAATAAAGACTCTCTCCCCTAAACCTACTGCCTCAAGATATCTTCTTTGGAGAGACCAACCTCTACAGACGGCTTGTTGTGCGCTTTCTGTCTTTGATGCTACCGCAAGAGCCCTCCCGAGCTGTCTAGGGGGCGGTCATGACGGTGGCCGTCTCCATAAGACAATCGATTGGACTCGTTTTAGCCATTGATCTTACAGTTATTGTACACCATGCTGTGAACATGCCCTTGAATAAACAGTGACACAGCATTTCACCGGTGCACGTCTAGCAGGCTATACATTTGTTTGCCAAAAATGACACGATTAAAAGATGTGTCACCTTGAAGTCAGCCATGTTACTGCCCCCATCTTTCTGCCAAATGATGGAATTGAAAAGGAGATGAAAGGACGGGTAGACTAGACTGATGTTCCCTTATCTGATCCTTAAGGGGAACTATAGATTGATGGCTCTTGTTTAAATTCCCAGGTGGCACCACCACTATTGCTCATGTTACCGCAACACTACATACAGATGCAGAGACATCCCAAGTCCCTTCTTAGTTAGCCTGAGTAATTGGGTTGTGAATTTTAGGGAAGGTTAGTGCCCACTGGAAAGTAACAGATGATGTGGAAAGGAATAATGTGTTTGCAGATCAGACAGCTAAGGAAAATGTCCAAGATGAAATGAAAAGAATGTTTGTAGCAGGCCCTTCTGGGTGGGTACCGGAAGCCACGATGTCTAAGTTGAAAGTATGGCACATTTGAAGGGACGAGGGATGGTGAATTAATAGGCCAGGGAAGAAAGAAGAATGTTGGCAGATGCATACGTATTTCCTGTGGTTATGATGAGACATTGTGGAACGTATAGTACAATGACGGACAATAAGTGTTGAGATATGGCTACATGTTATTGCCAATGTTGATTAATGATGTGGTTGATTATGGGGCGCATTACACTATTTCTTTGATTGCACTTAACTTCCCTATGGGAACTCTTATGTTGTCATGTAAGCGATACCAGCTAATGTCTCCTGGCTTTGTTTGTTTTGTAAAATCAAGAAAATATGTTTAAAAAAAAAAATGATGAGACATTGTTCAGCCCGTGTACTGTATGGTGCGCATGACGCACAATTCTGGAAGGGGTATCCAGATGCCCCCGGTAATTTCGCACCACACATTTTTCCCTTTTGAAGTTCTTTAGATGAATAATATAGGAATAGACAGATATAGTAATTCAAAGGATGTCTTGATTGTTCTTTAAGAGTTTAGCAAAGGGATTGAGGCTTACCCCACTATTTAGTGTTGAGAGACAACAAACAAAAATTATATAAAGTTTTATCTTTGCCAGTTAACTGAAAGTTTGCATTCTATTCACTTATTGGTCCGGGACGCCCTGCAGTCACATCAGAGGGGCCCGGACGCGATGCACAGCCTGGCTGCTCGTTATGGACCCTCCACTTGAATAAGATTGAGGCGGAGCTACAGAGCAAAGAAGTGCTGGACGAGGCAGGACCACCAAAAAGAAAGAGGGGCAATCCAGGATCCCCAGCCTGTTGGTCCACCTGTGCTTGAGTCCCAGCCCATTGAGCCCCAGCCAGTGGGCTCACCTGTGTTTGAGCCTCTGCCCCTTGGTCCCCTTGAGTTTGACCCCCTTTTTCCTGACCCCTCTGTGCCCGGAGTGTTGAAGTACAATTTGCGCCCCCGCAGGAGGAACAGTGCACCAAAGGATCAGTCAGATTAGTAGGGATGGACTGTTTTGCTGAAGAATAGGGTGTATGTACCCTGCCCGTGGTACCAACGATAGTGCAGGGAAAGGGAGATTGGTGCATTGTTTGGACAGTCAACGAACAGGGCAAATGGACTGTTGTTCTAAAGAAAGAAATACCTTGCCCTGCAACGTGGGATTTGGATCCGAGCTGGACGAGAAGCTCCACCGCCGGTGCTCAACAGCGCCTACGCCTGATGAACAATAGGAGCCTGCCAGTGACGGCTCTCTGAAGGACACTGGAAAGAAGAGTTTTGCCCATCCTCCTGTTCCCTGGTCACCAATTCCATTGTGTTGCATTTCTCTCCCAATCATCAGGTATCCTTTTGGTCGCCCCATTATTGAAAATGAACAGTCATTTGCAGCACCGCGTCTAGAGCGGGGCTGGTCCAAAAAGACAAAATAGTCTGTTCATTGTTTGGTTGGTGCAACACCCTCACTGCCTGAACATGTTTTTGTGATGTAGGCCCTGCATAAGGCCACGCATAGATTGTCCTATATTGAAAATGTTTTCTATCAGCTGAAATGTACAAAGGAACAGGTACATGGACATTATTGGGGTGGGTTTGGATTTTGTTCGTGACATGGGGTTGGAAGATACTTCTTGGTTTAGTCGTACTTGCTGATACTATTTTTCCATGCTGCTTCTGCATACACTGTCTCCCAGTTCGTTTGCCTGCTGTGTGAGTACCCTGACCCCCAAGCAAGGATATCCATACGATACAAAATATAAGACTATGCTTCAGAAAGATATTGAAGGGATAGGCTTGCATCTGACATACACCAAGAAGATGGCAATGTGGTCACTCACAGGTGGTTTTGGGGCCTATTCGCGTCTTGGGCTTGAAGGATTATCACTTTCCTGGTTGCCATAGCTGGCATCATTTTGACATGTAGTGCATACACTGCCTTCCTGCCTGTCTAGCTTTGAACGGTGTCTGTCATATATTGTATGGACGTTCAGCCTTTGCTGGTAGCCAAATGAGTTACTAAATGTTGCCTATTTTTGAGCTTTTCTTTTCCCCCTTTTCCTTTAGAATTGTAAAGACCCTTACCTGATGGCACCAATAAAGCTTCGCATGAATGCTAAAAGGAGGGTCTGTTAGATTTGAAATGTTATTTCCGTAATGCACAGAATCGAAATGCTCCCTTTGCTATCCTCTAACTCTATTCCGTGTTAAGTTAGCATCTATGGCGCCATCTTTATTGGCGCCATCTTGTTCTGTAACTAAGGTCAAGCTTCTGTCTCATGTTGTTTGCCTCAGCAGAAAGCTACTGGGATGCATTTGCATCTTCAAGGTTAGGCCTCACTGAAGCATGAGAAAGTTGCTTGTTAACGCATACCTTTCCCTGAGATAGAGGGTGCTCCCACTATTCCAGCTGCAAGCACAGACTGTATGACCTCGTCAGAGAGATAGTGTGTGCCTGGTCTCAGGCTCTTAGCTCATCTCTGTGTGCCCCTTTGTTCTTCTGTGCTCTCTGTGGAAAGTTACTGGGTGGGTGTGTCTTGTGCTGATGCTCAAATGTATAATTATTCCCTTTATGCTGGAAAAAGTCAGTCCCTTGTCAGCCATCATAGGAGGCTGGTCAGACTGGACTCCGCTGCAGTGTATTTTGTTAATAAATAAGTTTGATTGCATTCTCTACTGGGTTATCGACTCTTCGTTCTTGGAAGGCTAGAGGAGGTCGAGAGTGACCCGGGTGGCCCTAGTTGGGTCACTTCCTTCAAGAGAGAGGGGGGATGGAGAAAGGGGGGGATGGAGAGGGAGGGATGGAGAGAGGGGGATGGAGAGAGGGAGGGATGGAGCGAGGAGGGGATGGAGAAAGGGAGGGATGGAGAGGGGGATGGAGAGAGGGGGGATGGAGAGAGGGAGGGATGAAGAGAGGGGGATGGAGAAGGGGATGGAGAAAGGGAGGATTGAGAGGGGGGATGGAGAGAGGGGGGATGGAGAGAGGGGGGATGGAGAGAGGGAAGGATGGAGAGAGGGAAGGATGGAGAGAGGGAGGGGTGTTGAGAGGTCGAATGGAGAGGGGGATGGAGAGAGGGGGTGGAGAGAGGGAGGGGTGGAGGGAGGGATGGAATGAGGGGGATGGAGAAAGGGAGAGATGGAGAAAGGGAGAGATGGAGAGGGGGTGGAGAGAGGGGGGATGGAGAGAGGGAGGGATGGAGAGCGGGAGGGATGGAGCGAGGGGGAAGGATAGAGGGAGGGGTGGAGAGAGGGGGTGGAGAAAGGGAGGAAAGGAGAGAGGGGGATGGTGAGAGGGAGGGGTGTAGAGAATGGGAATGGAGAGGGTGGATGGAGAGAGGGGGATGGAGAGAGGGAGGGGTGGAGAGAGGGATGGGTGGAGAGAGGGGGAATGGAGAGGGGGATGGAGAGAGGGGGTGGATGGATGGATGGACGGGCAGATGAATGGATGGGTAGAGAGAAGGGTGGTTGGAGAGAAAGCTGTATAGAGTATGGATGGAATTATGGAGTGATGGATGGATGGGTGGATAGATGAATGGATGGATGTATAGATGAATGGATGGATGGAGAGAGGGAGGGAGGTAGGGATGGAGAGAATGGTGTTTAAAAAGAAAGATGGATGGAGGAACGGAGGAGCAGATGAATGGATGGGTAGAGAGAAGTGTTGTTGGAGAGAAAGCTGGAGAGAGGATGAATGGAGTTATAGAGTAATGGATGGATCGGTGAATGGATGGATGAATGGATGGAAAGAGGGAGTGAGGGATGGATGGAGAGAAGGGTGTTTGAAGAGAAAGACTGAGAAAGGATGGATGGGATGGATGGTTATGGGTGGATGGAGAGAAAAGAAAGTGCTGGATGGTAGGAAATAAGGGGGACAAGATGGAGAGAAGGAAGGGTGGAGAGAACAATGGATAGATGGCAAGAAGAACTATGATTAAAAATATTTACCAGGGGGCACAGGCTCAGATTATAGTTAACGGGGATCAAGCAGGGTTAATATAGATAAATCGTGGGACCAGGCAAGGCTGTCCCTTATCACCTCTTTTGTTTACTTTTTTATCGAACCTCTTGCTATTAGATTACGAGCTAATAGCAACATTAGAGCCCTAATCGAAGGAATGGCAAAACTGAAACTTTTTGCTGATGATGCTATTTTATACCTAGATCCAGAAAAATCAAATTTACAGTCCACATTGGCGGAATTTATGAAATTCGAACAAATAGGGGGCTATAAAATTAATCCTTCCAAAACTGAAATTTTAATGTTAATTTCTGGGCCGGCATGCCTTCCAGAAGAATTAAAACAACAAGTAAGAAAAACTGATCCCATTCGGTATTTGGGAATTTACGTCACAGGTCATTATGGGGAATTGGTTAAGAATAATTATGAAGCCACCAGTATCAAGATTCAGAATTTGTTGAATAAATGGTCTATTCTTCCTTTGACTTTGATAGGACGAGTGGCATTAATTAAGATGTCTATTTTACCCCTTTTGATTTTTTGTTCACAAACATTCCGATTAAGGTCAACACTAGTTTTTTCAAAGGGATTGATGCTATGATTAGATCATCCGTGTGGAATAAAAAGACTGCTAGAGTTAAGTTGCCAATTCTGCAATTAGATACTCAGCTGGGTGGGCTGGCACTCCCAAATATTCGTTTATATTATGATGCATCACTTTTTGATTATGTAGCATGTTTGTTGTCTAAACCTTATCAGGTTGATAACTTTTTATCAGCAAGATGATCCAAGAGGCCGGAACTCAACTCCCTACTTTTTTAAAGACTTCGAAACTCCCAAAGAGAACTCGATATAAAATATTATTAGATTTTTCAAATCGACTTTGTATTGTTTTTAAACAAAGGGATTTCTTGGGGTTCTTTTCTTTGAAATTAATCGAGTGTCGAGATTTAGGCTTGTATGTTCATTCTACTCAATTGAAAAAATGGAATGACTCTGGTTTGGGGGTTTTGAATCAATTGGGCATTCAGGGTAGGCTGATTACCTGGGAAGAAGTTCAGGCTAGAAGTTTGGGTCCCAATAAACCTTCTTTTTTTAATTCATTCAAATTATAAATTTTTTGAAAAAATATAATTTTATTTTTAACATCCCCCTGGTAAAATTGCTTCCGCTCTATATGTTTCCAGATTATCCGGAGTGGGCAATTGGTACTGTTTATTGAATTTTCAAGATGAATCTCCCTTGGTGTGAAAGATGTTGGAGAAAGTTGAAGCTCATACACAATGTGTTTTCTCTTATCATGAATGGCAAAAGATTTCATCTTTAGGTAATAAGGCTTTGAGAGCTGCTAATTATAAAAGAATGGCTTTTTTTGCCAACTGGATGGTATATTACACTCCAGAAGCATTAAATAAAATATATCCAGAGGTGATAAATAGCTGCTTCCGCTGTGGTACTTTGGCAGAAGGGGGATGGCGACATATTTTTTTTTTCTTGCCCTAAGTTAAAAGTTTTTGGGGAAAAAATATTTGTATACTTTAGTGGCGCAATTAAGAAAACTTATAAACCTTCAGTAGAAGCTGCTCTGTTCGGCATAGGTATTAGGGAGGTTATACTTTCTGAAACTCAGGGACGTTTTCTTGCTATCGCTATGTTGGTTGCCCGCTCATTGATTTTACAAAACTGGAGATCATTGGAAATACCTTTGTTTGAGAAATGGCTGAGTAAAATGAAACGTACAAAACGTTTTGAAGAAGCTTATGCTAAGCGGGTGGGGGCAACTAAGAAATTCTCGAGGGTCTGGGATTATTTCGCTGATTGTTAATTTGATTATGATGTCTTCTTTCCCTTTTTATTTTATTTTTTTATTTTTATTATGCGCTGAATCAGGATGTGGTTTGTTTACAGTGCAAATTTTTGTGATGTGTAAATAATGGCTGTTTCCTTTTGGCTCTGCTCAATAAAAAAAATTTAAAAAAAAGAACGAATGGCTGATAGATGAAAAAGGAAAGAACGAAAAACAGAAAGAGGGATGGAGAGAAGGAAGAAAAGATGCAAAGAAAGTTGGGCAGAAAGAATTGTTGAGCCGCCATCACATAGGCGGCCCTAGAATTCTACTGAGACATGAAAATACAAGTTTATCTATATAATACAAATCATTGGCAACAAAACTCACAGCCAAGATGGAGGCTGAGGCCTACTGTCTCTAAGTTAGCATGAGTTCGGTTTTCATTAGTGCAATGCATTTAATTTTAGAAAAACAGCCACATCAGCTTGGGTCCAAGCACTAGTGCACAAGCCAGAGCCGAGCCAGGGATCAGGCATGGGTCCAAGCAACAGTGCATGAGCCAGAGCCGAGCCACGGGTCAGACTTGAGTCTAAGATGCAGTGCATGAGCCAGAGCCGAGCCAGGGATCAAGCTTGGATCTAAGAGTAACTGTAGGAGCCGAACCAGAGCCAAGCCGGGGATCAGGCCTGGCTCTAAGAGTAAGTGTAGGAGCCGAACCAGAGTCGAGCTGGGGATCAAGCTTGGATCTAAGAGTAAGTGTAGGAGCTGAACCAGAGCCGAGCCGGGGATCAAGCTTGGATCTAAAAGTAAGTGTAGGAGTCGAACCAGAGCCGAGCCGGGGATCAAGTTTGGATCTAAGAGTAAGTGTAGGAGTCGAACCAGAGCCGAGCCGGGGATCAAGTTTGGATCTAAGAGTAAGTGTAGGAGCCGAACCAGAGCTGAGCCAGGGATCAAGCTTGGATCTAAGAGTAAGTGTAGGAGTCGAACCAGAGCTGAGCCGGGGACCAAGTTTGGATCTAAGAGCCAGTAATTTGGCGTGGCTCTGAACATTCATGCAGGACCAGAGCCAGGGATCAGTCTTGGCTCAAAGTGGGAGTTTACGAGCCAAACTAGAGCCGAGCCAGCGATGAAGCTTAGATCTAAAGGTCAGTGCAGGAGCCCAGGCAGGTATCAGGCTTGACTGTAACAAGAGCGCGAGCCAAGCCCCCAATATATTTGGCATGTAAATTGTGCAAATACCGCCCTGTATCATGATGAATACTCTTCAGAATTCAAGAAAGTCTATTCCTAAAGCATGTGAAAGGTTTCAATTTAGTAAATCACATTATATCATTGCATCGAGAGTGTTGTATTCTGCTTTCCTATTACCTTGTCCTTCCTTTGTGTCAGTCTCTACTTGTCTATGTCATGTCTCTGTGATGTCATACAGTTCCACCTGTTGATGTTCAATTATATTTGTCAGTTATCTGGAGGCTGAGCAGGAAGGTACCTGCTCCCGGTGGGGTTTCTTACCAGATTACATTTCTACTTGAATGCTGTACCTGACCTTCTAATCCCAGAATAAATATACTACTTGAACTCTACTACGAGGAGTCATTCATCTTTATTTACTGAATATAACACTGGCGACGAGGATGGGATTGTCAATTTAAATGAACCACTTTATTGTTCTCTATTTTAGAGGAGTTCAAATACTTGCTGTGAGGAGCCGCAGGGGCTCACTTTTATTGTGCTTTATTTTGTTAGAGAAGTTGAAATTTCATTTTCTATCTACGGTACTGAACTATATTGTTGCTCTTTATCCTGTGAGGTGTTCAGTTCCATATTCTTAGTTATTAATGAATTTTCCTTCATTTTAATTTAATGTGAGTTCTGTTTTCTCACATTTATTACTATTTGATTGTGTTGGTTCGATTTTTGTACCCACACCCATTTTGTATATTCGCCCTTTTCTCTCCAACGTTGTGTATTGGGCATGTATGCATGTGTTTGTTTTATGTTCTGTCGTACTTTTTCTCCTTCTCTTTGTGCTCTCGTCTTTACATCCTTTTCGGATAAGGGGAGGGGTGTTGTATTCTGCTTTCCTATTACCTTGTCCTTCCTTTGTGTCAGTCTCTACTTGTCTATGTCATGTCTCTGTGATGTCATACGGTTCCACCTGTTGATGTTCAATTATATTTGTCAGTTATCTGGAGGCTGAGCAGGAAGGTACCTGCTCCCGGTGGGGTTTCTTACCAGATTACATTTCTACTTGAATGCTGTACCTGACCTTCTAATCCCAAGAATAAATATACTACTTGAACTCTACTACGAGGAGTCATTCATCTTTATTTACTGAATATAACAGAGAGGCATTTATTAGAAGTGATAATTGGCAACCAGGAACTTATAAATCGTCCTGAGCCGTCCCGCCCTTACAAGCTGCCGTGAGTGACTCAAGAGGTAAACCAGCTTTCCAGAGGTCACGTGACCTTCACAACAGGTCACGTGACCTTCACAGCAGAAGCCGACTCACCAAAGGGACAACAACCTCCAAGGAAGCCCCCGGACCCCGACAAGCACGAACCGCCGCCCATTGAGCAGACAATGTGGAACGGGAAAGGTCCTTCAAAAAACCATCCCGGAGAAAATCCAGCACCGAAGCAGGATCCCCAAGCACAGGATCCACACCATGCTAAGAACACCTAGGGCCCCAATGTCGACCATAGCATTTAAGGGTCGAAGGCCGCCGCGACAACTGGATGTCACGGGCCACCACAGAAGAACAGCCCAAAGACTCCAATGTCAACCGCTCAAGAGCCAGGCCGTCAGTTGCAAAGACAGGAGCGGAAACTGAAGTGGAGTTTCGGTATTCACAAAGTGCATTTGGGAGTAGTAAAGTTAGGAATCCTAACTTTACTACTCCTAAATGCCCTTTGTGAATACCGAAAGTCATAAAGTTAGGATTTTGTCTCAAATTACTTTTGTGAATCGGGTCCTCCGATTACACAGTGTGCATGTTAACCAGTGGATGGATTTCTTGTCCTCTCCTCCGTTTCAAGCCATACATAAATAAAACTTGTCACTACTTAAATCCAGCAAACAGAAGTCTTTCTAGAAAAAAAATAAAAAGGTAAGTTAAGGGAAGACAGTGCACTCTTTTTATGCTGACGTTACATTATAATGTTTGTCAACACACAGGATACATGTAGCTTCAAAGGACGTCCTTATACATACTTGTGTATGCACAGGGCCTCTCTGTGGGGGTTAGAGGTGGGGCTAAAACTGGGCAGTAGGAGCACAGATCAAAGGGTGTGGGGGCAACTGGGGGTGGGCAGCAGGGAACAGGCAGCTGGGGAGCCGTGGGGACACCTAATACAAGAAGACCAAGTATCCCCTTGTACACTTCGGTGCCCCTGATGCCACAAAGCCCCACTGAGCCACAGACCTGCGCCGAGGATTCCAGATCACAACACGTGACCCCAGCGTCTGTACCAGGGGTCCTCTCCATGGGGACACCACAGACAGCCAGAGTCCTGGACCCTGGGATCCAGGAGGATTCAGATTGCGCCAGGACGCGGGCGGGCCTCTCCACAGGGACGCCACAGACAGCCAGAGTCCTGGACCCTGGGACCCAGGAGGATTCGGACTGTGCCAGGACCCGGGCGGGCCTCTCCACAGGGACGCCACAGACAGCCAGAGTCCTGGACCCTGTGACCCAGGAGGATTCGAACTGCGCCAGGACCTGAGCGGGCCTCTCCACAGGGACGCCACAGACAGCCAGAGTCCTGGACCCTGGGACCCAGGAGGATTCGGACTGTGCCAGAACCTGGGGGGGGGCTCTCCACAGGGACCCCACAGACAGCCAGGGGCCACACTGTCACTCACTGGGAACCGGGAGGATCCGGACTGCACCAGAACCTGGGGGGGGGGGGCTCTCCACAGGGACCCCACAGACAGCCAGGGGCCACACTGTCACTCACTGGGAACCGGGAGGAACCGGACTGATATGCCTGTGATGGCCCACTGGCAACCAGAGGCACAAATTAAGTACGAAGTTGCTAACTGTTCGCCATATGTAGAGGCTCAGGGCAGTAATTGCCATTTGTGAACATTGATGTAAGATAAAACGTTTTGCACCTGTTGAGGGTTATCCATAACTGATCTCAAACTCTTATTTTATTTTAAGAGTGGTGTTTACAAGATGGAGTCCGATCTCCCCCCCACAAGAAACAAATCCCTCCCTCAGTGCTTCACCTGGGAGGTTTTCCTGGCGCTGAGCAAGCATGAGACTATGAGGCATATTTACAAGGGCATTGGGCCACCGGAGCATCACTTTTTGCAACACTCTGGTGGCGCTGTGCTAGGCTCCATATTTAGAAAGTGGCGCTAAGCCACTTTGCTTGGCTTAACGCCGCCTTCCAAAAATGGTCCTCCTTGACGCAGTTTTCTATGGCAAAGGGGCGTGCAATGGGTGTTGCTCTGGGTGTTGCCATGCAACACCCATTGCTTTTTGAGACTGCTCCAGGTTTCTAAGGATCTCTAAATCTGATGCAGTGCCAAAAACTTCCACCTCTCCAGGGGAAGCATAAGAGTGGCGCACCGAGGAGAATCTTCTTTTACTTCTCCTAGTTTTTTGTTTTTTCTATGTGTGCTGCATTCTGCAGCACACATAGAAGGAGCAAAACACTATTGATGACTGTTTTTGAGCAGGAAGGTGTCCCTTCCTGCACAACAACAATCATCCTTGCTACACAGGCATGGTGCAAGGGTGACTGTGCTGGCGCTAGGCTGCTTTTTTTGCACCGGCACTGCGGTGAGTACAGGAATGCACCATATTGTTAATACAGCGCATTCCTACACTTAGAAAATGACACAGCTTGGTGCAGCAGAATGGCTTGAGGCTCCGTGCCATTTTCTTGTAAATGTGCCCCTCGCTTCGCCTGGGGCAGGCGAGAGGGACGCATCAAAGTTGAGTTTTCAGCTTCCTGTGGAACTCAAGAAAAGAGGAGGAGGCTCTGGTGTGTGGCCGCAGGTCGTTCCATGCTCCAGGAACGATGTGGGAGAAAGCCTGACCACAGGATCTGGTTCTGCCTGTGCGAGGAATGTGTGCAAGGAGTTTGGCTGAGCAGAGGTGTCTAGATGATTTAAAAAAGGAGGTACGGCTACGGACCTAGGATGTGCCAGTGGTGTATAGTGCCCTGAAGGTGTAAGTGAGGAGTTTGAACTGTGCCCGTTTGTCTATAGGGAGCCAATGGAGCAACTATGGTGGGGTGTGATATGAGCGCCGTGTGGGAGGCAGAGAGTGAGTCTGACTGCTAAGTTTTGAACGGTTTGTAGACATCTGAGGAGTTCTTTGCTGGAGGGAGCACACATGGGGCCAGGATTATCAAGGTTTTGCTTTGTCCTTGCACCACGCAAGAGGGTGCAAGGGTGACGCAAAACCTAAGTGAGATTTATCAAGCCATGTAAGGCCACCTTGCGTGGCCTTGCATGGCTTGATAAATCTTCAATAAGGCAACGCAGCGCAAATCGCGGCCTTGTGTTACTCTGCCCCCGGGAGGCGTTCCATGGGTACAGCGTGGGCGTTCCATGGGTACAGCGTGGGTGTTCCATGGGTACAGCGTGGGCGTTCCATGGTGTCAGAAGCGTTGTCTATCACCTCCAATGCACAGGAGCAGAAGGACGAGTATTTCCCAATGCCCCACTATAGCTTCCCAGCAGCACGTTATCTGTTTTGTGGCCTGCCAAGGAATCCCTAGGGGGGAAAGGGGATGGAACAGAGAAGAGACTGCCACTCCTGGAATTCAGGTTCCGTTCTAGAGTCTTCAATATTCCTGCTATCTTCTAGTCTTGTCCGGCAAGTGTTTTAGATGGAACTGAAATAAAACTCTGGTTAGAGCAACCTTCCTTATTTCACTTTTAGTAATTAACAATGATTATTTCTCTAACACCTACCCAATTCCTTGGTGACTTGTGCCTCTCTTCTTTCTTCTGTGTGAGCGAATATGTACCTTGTCTGTAACTATAATCACAACTAGGTTTACTATTGTTATTATTTATATACCTTTTAATTTGTTCTTATCTTTCTCTCTTTTTACAGGCCCTTACCTACAAGGTGCACAGAAGACTCCGGGTGAAAATTCACTACTATTGCGGGTAAGTATTCCTCTCTATTTCTTTATCCTAATAAGCATTCTGTATATGAAAAAACATCCAAACACTACACTGCACCTAAACGGGCACACGTTGCGGTTTAAATGTTTATAAAACAAATAGGCTAACTATCCTTCTCCGCTTCCCTAACACCTGGGAGCTAATAATGAACAAACAGGAACAGTGTCTCTATTATTAGGGAGAAGAGAGAATATGTTGCAAATTGTAACCACTAAAATGACTGGAACTAAGTGTAGGAGTTACAGTAACACTCCGCTATGTATCGCTTAAATGAAAGTGAGAACTAAGGAATCAAACTGAATTACTCTTCAGAATTTGTACACTACAACGCCAGCATACACAACAAATCTCTGTCACTGACGAGCGAAACTGCTGCTCCCAACCTCCGAAACTTCACAACACAAAGCTTACTGCTAGCGCTAGCCAGCGCTTTTACGAGTAACCGGAAACTGCTGCCAAAACAGGTATCACGTCGAAGTTTAGCGCGACGAAAGTCCCTGACTAAACTTTGCGCCGCTCCAAACCGTCGAACCTTCTTCTTCCAAGTCGTCAGGTGAAGTGCGCACTTCTGCGGGCGCTTCACCTGGAAATTCCTGATTGCTCCTCTGCACAGAGACACTAGACCGCTGACCACCAGCGGCCATCTTGGACCTTCCTTTGTGTTTTAAGAATCGGGAAACATAAGAAACACAACCTCTATGTAATTTATTATTTTCATACATAGAGCAAAGGGAACGAGCTTGTGCATGGGAGTTCAGTATGGTTCTGACAGTACCCCCCCGCAAGGCAGGCCCCACCGGCTTGGGTTTGTTTGGAAATTTCTTGTGAAACTCTCTAATCAGTCGAGGAGCATGCACATCTGAACTCAATTCCCAAGACCGTTCTTCGGGACCATAACCTTTCCAATCTAACAAGTAGTAGATTTGACCCTTAGTCCTCTTTGCATCTACGATTTGCTTGACTTCAAACTCTATTCCTCCCTCAGTTTGAATTGGTTTTGGGGGTGTTTCTACTCTTAATCCTTGTGAAATCTTTTTTAATAGTGACACATGGAATACAGAGTGTATTTTTAGTGATTTAGGTAGTTTCAATTGATAAGTCAAGGAGCTCAACCTCTTTTCAATTACATAAGGGCCTATGAATCGGGGCTGTAGCTTTCGATTCCCTTTTAGTTTTAAATTTTTGTACTCAACCAAACCTTTTCTCCAACTTGGAAATCAGGTTCCTTCCTTCTCTTCTGGTCCGCATATCTCTTATAACTTTCCTTAGCCTTAATGAGATTTCTAGTTGCTAAACTATGTACTTGGGTCATGTGTTCTACCAGATCTTTAACTGCAGGAACCTCCACGTCTTGGAAATTTATTGACTGATTAGGATGCCTGCCGAAGTTTAAATAAAATGGAGAATAACCAGTGGACACATTTTTTGCATTATTATGAGCGAACTCCGCTGCCCAAATGTACTCTGGCCAATCTCCCTCTTGGTCTAGTAGACATAGTCTGAGATACTGTTCTAACTCTTGATTCGCCCTTTCTGTCTGGCCATCTGTCCCTGGGTGATAACTAGTGGTGTACCTAGTCTCAATGTTTAGTTTTTTAGTGAAAGCCCTCCAAAAATGAGATAGAAACTGGGATCCCCTGTCAGACACTAACACTTTGGGTATTCCATGTGCCCTCACAATGTTCTGGTTAAAAGTGTGAGCTAACTTGCCAGCAGTCGGGACCCCCTTTAACGGGACAAAATGGGCCATCTTCGTAAAGGCGTCCACACACACCAAGATCGTGTCATAGCCTTGACTGGAAGGTAATTCGACTATCAAATCTAATGTCACTGTATGCCAGGGGTAAGGTGGTGTGGGCATGGGCTGCAATAGGCCTTTTGGGGCCTGCCTCTCTGATTTTCCTCGTGCACAGATGTCGCAAGTGGATACATACTGAAGAATATCCCTGGTCATATTGGGCCACCAAAAGCGTCTTTTAACCAGGTCGTTTGTCTTTTGGATTCCTTTATGCCCGGCCAAAATATGATCGTGACACTCCTGTAGGGCCTTTTGTTTCAACTCTTCAGTGGGCAAATAGAGGGCCCCATCATGGTATGGCAAACTTCCACGAACTTCTCTTCTTGGATCCTGGTTCACCCATTCCTTGATCTCTTCTGGTCCCATGGAATCTGATCCTGATTCTCCCGTGTCTTCCCTTAACACTGCTCCAAGAATTTTCTCTTCACCGATTATACTTTGATTTTCAATTTGTTCTTGGACATTCTCAGTGCCCAATCGGGACAAGGCGTCCGCCTTTCCATTCTGTGTACCTGGTCTATAAGTAATCACAAAGTCATAATCAGCAAAATACAAGGACCAACGAAGTTGTCTAGGTGTCAATGTCCTAGCAGACTTTAGAAATTTCAGATTCCGATGGTCTGTGAAGACAGTGACCGAGCAGCACCCATCAAATAATGTCTCCACTCTTTGAACGCATCCTTTATGGCCAAAAGCTCTTTTTCAGTGATGGTGTAGTTCACCTCGGCTGGAGTTAACTTTCGTGAGCGAAAAGCCACTGGATGTAATTGACCCGTGGTCTTGTGTCTTTGAGACAGGACCCCACCCAATGCCAAATTGGAGGCATCTGTTTCCACATAAAATGGCTCACTTGGATCCGGATGCAGTAAGATCGGGGCTGTGGTGAAATCTTTCTTCAATTTCATGAAGGCTTCTTCAGATTCGCTGGTCCAATTGAACTTTACCCCTTTCTTCAACAATTTAGTCAAGGGAATTAATTTTTTAGAAAAGTCTTGGATAAACCTTCTATAGAAGTTTGCAAAGCCTATAAAGCTTTGGACTTCCTTCACAGTTTTCGGAGATTCCCATTCTGTCACTGCCTTAATCTTAGTCTCATCCATGGTGATTCCAGTGGGCGAAAGCACAAAGCCTAAGAATTCTACCGTATTCACATTAAAAGCGCATTTCTCCAGTTTCACATACAAACTGTTCTCTCGTAATTTTTGCAAAACTCCTTTCACATGCTCTTGATGTTCTTCCACTGAATTTGAATATATCAATATATCGTCAATGTAAACGATTGCACTTTGATCAATATATTCTTTCAACACATCGTTGATAAAGTATTGAAATGCAGCTGGGGCATTACAAAGCCCATAGGGCATTACTTGGTATTCATACAGGCCATGTTTTGTTCTGAAGGCGATTTTCCACTCATCACCCTGTTTTATTCGAACTAGATGGTAAGCCCCTCTCAAGTCTAACTTGGTGTAGATTTGCGCACTCTTCACTTGATCTAATAACACTGAGATTAAAGGCAAGGGGTAGCGATTCTTAACTGTTATGCGATTGATTGCCCTATAATCAATGCAAGTCCTCAAATCTCCATCTTTTTTAGGAATGAAGAAAAGAGGCGAGGAGACAGGGGATTGGGAAGGTCTGATGAATCCATTACTGAGGTACTTCTGCAGATAATCCTTTAGATGTCGATCTTCTTTTCGGTTAGAGCATATATTCTGCTACAAGGAAGATTGGAACCAAGCTCTAACTCTATTTTACAGTCAAAATCTCTATGTGGAGGAAGCTTCTCAGCCTCTACCTCACTAAAGACGTCTTGGAACTCCACATATTCTGGAGGCAATTCGGTCGTTTGGATCACACAAATTGTCGCTCCTCCTTCACACAAATGAAATGCTGGAGTTTCCACATTCCTCTGTTTGTTACGCTTAAAACAATGCTCTTTGCAATATTCTGAGTTTAGCGTAATTGATCGTGCACTCCAGTCTATAGTCGGGTTATGCTCCGTAAGCCACGGCAGCCCCAGAATCAGTTGAAATTGCAAAGCGTCTATTAAATTAAAGTGCAAAATTTCACAGTGTCCTTCCTCAGTTTGTAATTCTACTGCTTCAGTGTGACTAACTATAGGACCTGATGATAGATTAGTACCATCCACAGCTCGTACTGCTTCACTCTTCTCTTTTCTGATTGCCTTTAGTCCTATCTTTTCTGCAAATCTTAGATCACAAAAATTACCCGTGGCACCAGAATCCACCATCACAGTAATTCGTTTCAAGGTGAACTCACGAAACTTCAAGGTCATCATCAGGATGTGATGCGGAGAAGAGGACTGTAGTGTATTCGCTAAAGAATGATCTTTTGGAGTTGTTTCCATTTCGGCAACCATCAGTCCAACTCCTTTTACTGATGGTGCTGAGCGTTTTCCGGCGGTGTTTGTTTTGGCTTCTTTGTACAATTACGCACAAAATGACCACTACCTCCACAATACAAGCACTGTTTGTTTGCACGCCTTCTTTCCTTTTCTTCCTTTGAAAGCGGACCACGGATTGTTCCAATCTGCATGGGTTCAGAACTGTGCTGTGAATCACTCGTTCTTGTATTCTCTGTTCTTGCTCGATCAAACCTTGGCGTGCTTGAACGAAAATCTCTCCTTTTCTCTCCTCTCTGTTCACTTTGACGGAAATCAATTTCCAATACCAAGTCAATAAGCGCAGAGATTTTGGTGGGTCGATTCGGCACTTGGGCTAGAGCATCTTTTAATTCATCCTTCAAACCCCGATAAAACACTGCTGCTCTTTTATTCTCTGGCCATCCAGTCTCCACTACTAGCTTGTTAAACTGGGCCAGATAAGCAACCAAATCACGATTTCCCTGCTTGATTTCTAGTAGTTCATTGTCTGTAGCCTGTGAAGCTTTTCGCCGATCAAAAATTCTGAGGAACTCCTTTTTGAATTCGTCAAGATCATACAAAATTGGGTCATTACTGGTTACTAAGGGCATAGACCAGGACGCAGCGTCTCCACTAAGATAGGAAAGTATGAATGCCACTCGCGACTGTGCATCAGGAAATACTGCAGGGCGACACATAAAATGTAAGGTGCATTGAGTCAGGAAAATTTGTGCCTTCTGAGGGTCTCCATTAAACCGCTCTGGAGGAGCTAAGGGAATTACTGGGGACAAGGAATGAATCACTTAAGTTGTAACCTTAGATGTAGGGGCAGTAGGATCACTAGCATATTCTCCTTGTAAAGAGGGGTTCTTAAAACTAGTGCCAGATGCTAAACTATTCATCTTCAGGGTTAAATCTGTAGTCTCTCTCCGGGATGTAATTAGGTCCTGTTTTAGCTCTCTATTTTCTTCTCTAACTACTATTAGCTCCTTTTGAATTCCCTCCAAAATTTCCCCTAACTTCTTCAAATCTAGACCTTCTGCCATTCTGCTCGGGTGCAATTACAGTGTGGGCACTTCACTCTGTCAGAAGCGTTGTCTATCACCTCCAATGCACAGGAGCAGAAGGACGAGTATTTCCCAATGCCCCACTATAGCTTCCCAGCAGCACGTTATCTGTTTTGTGGCCTGCCAAGGAATCCACAGGGGGAAAGGGGATGGGACAGAGAAGAGACTGCCACTCCTGGAATTCAGGTTCCGTTCTAGAGTCTTCAATATTCCTGCTATCTTCTAGTCTTGTCCGGCAAGTGTTTTGGATGGAACTGAAATAAAACTCTGGTTAGAGCAACCTTCCTTATTTCACGTTTAGTAATTAACAATGATTATTTCTCTAACACCTACCCAATTCCTTGGTGACTTGTGCCTCTCTTCTTTCTTCTGTGTGTGCGAATATGTACCTTGTCTGTAACTATAATCACAACTAGGTTTACTATTGTTATTATTTATATACCTTTTAATTTGTTCTTATCTTTCTCTCTTTTTACAGGCCCTTACCTACAAGGTGCACAGAAGACTCCGGGTGAAAATTCACTACTATTGCGGGTAAGTATTCCTCTCTATTTCTTTATCCTAATAAGCATTCTGTATATGAAAAAAACACCCAAACACTACACTGCACCTAAACGGGCACACGTTGCGGTTTAAATGTTTATAAAAACAAATAAGGCTAACTATCCTTCTCCGCTTCCCTAACACCTGGGAGCTAATAATGAACAAACAGGAACAGTGTCTCTATTATTAGGGAGAAGAGAAAATATGTTGCAAATTGTAACCACTAAAATGACTGGAACTAAGTGTAGGAGTTACAGTAACACTCCGCTATGTATCGCTTAAATGAAAGTGAGAACTAAGGAATCAAACTGAATTACTCTTCAGAATTTGTACGCTACAACGCCAGCATACACAACAAATCTCTGTCACTGACGAGCGAAACTGCTGCTCCCAACCTCCGAAACTTCACAACACAAAGCTTACTACTAGCGCTAGCCAGCGCTTTTACGAGTAACCGGAAACTGCTGCAAAACAGGAATCACGTCGAAGTTTAGCGCGACGAAAGTCCCTGACTAAACTTCGCGCCGCTCCAAACCGTCGAACCTTCTTCTTCCAAGTCGTCAGGTGAAGTGCGCACTTCTGCGGGCGCTTCACCTGGAAATTCCTGATTGCTCCTCTGCACAGAGACACTAGACCACTGACCACCAGCGGCCATCTTGGACCTTCCTTTGTGTTTTAAGAATCGGGAAACATAAGAACCACAACCTCTATGTAATTTATTATTTTCATACATAGAGCAAATGGAACGAGCTTGTGCATGGGAGTTCAGTATGGTTCTGACACATGGGTACAGCGTGGGCGTTCCATGGGTACAGCATGGGTGTTCCATGGGTACAGCGCGGGCGTTCCATGGGTACAGCGCGGGCGTTCCATGGGTACAGCACGGGCGTTCCATGGGTTCAGCGCGGGCGTTCCATGGGTACAGCGTGGTTGATCCCACACATCCACCCATGGATTTTGGCGCATTCCCAGATTTACCATTAGTGGCAGAACTGGAAATGTGTCAAAATGCCACACCTCCCGGGGGACGCGTAACGCAGAGAAATATTTCTCTTTGTTTTTCCTCTTTCAGGGGCTTCTGGCTTCCCATACCACTTTTACCTTTGCAGCTGTATGGATGCACTGACCCTGATTGCCAGGGATGTATGCGCTGACCCTGGGTGCCAGGAATCAATGTAGAGACCTTGATTGCCAGATGCGGGTGCACTGACCCTGATTGCCAGGGGCGGATACACTGATTGTCAGGGAGGGATGCACTGACCCTGACTGCCAGGGGTGGATGCACTGACCCTGATTGCTTGGGATTGATGAACTGACCCTCATTGCCAGAGGCAGATGCACTAATCCTGATTGCCAGGGAAGAATGCACTGACTCTGATTGCTAAGACCATATGCACTGACCCTGATTGTCAAGGATGGATGCACAGACCCTGATTGTCAGGGACGGATGCACAGACCCTGATTGCCAGGGGCGGATACACTGATTGTCAGGGAGGGATGTACTGACCCTGACTGCCAGGGGTGGATGCACTGACCCTGATTGCTTGGGATTGATGAACTGACCCTCATTGCCAGAGGCAGATGCACTAATCCTGATTGCCAGGGAAGAATGCACTGACTCTGATTGCTAAGACCATATGCACTGACCCTGATTGTCAAGGATGGATGCACAGACCCTGATTGCCAGGGGCGGGTGCCCTGGCTCTGATTGCCAGGAACGGATGAACAGACCCTGATTGCCAAGGATGTATGCACTGACCCTGAATGCCATGTACAGATGCACAGACCCTGATTGCCAGGTGTGGGTGCACTGACCCTGATTGCCAGGGACAAATACACTGACCCTGATTGCCAGGGACGGATTCACTGACACTAATTGCAAGAGGCTGGTGCACTGACCCTGATTGTCAGGGACGGATGCACAGACCCTGATTGCCAGGGGCGGATACACTGATTGTCAGGGAGGGATGCACTGACCCTGATTGCCAGGGAGGGATGCACTGACCCCAATTGCCAGGGACTGATGCGCTGATCCTGGTTGCCAGGGTCTATCTGCCCAAATTCCCAGCTCTGAGAATATAAACTGGAAAATATAACTTTTTAACTTATACCGTACAGTTTGCATGCAGCTCTGTGATGGCCGTTCATAGGTCACTGTGCTGTATTAGGAGGACTGTAACTTATGAACTGCAAGTAACAAAGGGATCTTTGTGACAAAAGCAGTAACCCACTGAGCTATCTAACTAAACTACAGTTCTGTGATCTGCATGGTATATGTTCTTTGAAACAGGCATATTAACCCTCTGGCTTTATGAGGAGTGAAAATGACCACTCGACAAAACTTCAGTGTCTCTCCAGCAGGAACCTTAAACACCAGAGATATTATTGTTGCCTGAAAACTGCTGGATATGTAAGGAACTTTGCAGCGGGTGCTTTTAAAGGCTTAAGTTATTTCTAAACACAGCGCCCCCTTCCCAGAGCTCAGTGCCAGTTGAATGATAGAGGCACGCAAGGCTCAACTATGCATGCCTCTACCACGCAGCCCCAACCACGAATGCGACTTAACCAAGCATTCCTTTACCTCACATGCCTTTACCACGTAATTTCATGGTAAAGGCATGAATGGTAAGGGTGCATGCGTGGCTAAGTTCGCCACTACTCTGACACCCATCCACCCACCCTAAACCCTAATTACAAACCCCCAACCTCCCCACCCTGAGCCCTAAAAACACCCCATTCCTTAAATACTCCCACAAACCCAGCCCTTAAAGCTACCCCAATCCCCTACTCCCGCCCTGAGCCCTAAAAACCTGCCCCCTCCTTAAAAGTACCCTTACCCCCTCCCTTTTCCATGAGCCCTAAAAACTTGCCACCGACCCCTCCCCACACACCAGCGACCCTCAGACCCAGCTCCAGCCCCTCTTACCTGTCCGTGTCCGCGTCCCGTTCCGACACTTCTGTTTTGAGTCCTCCGCCATCCCGAACACTAGAGTGCATTTGTCTTATTTACGCTTGCGGGCTTCCAGAATGCTTGGCTCTGGCCGTGTAGATGTTTGCCCTCAGGCTTTGTATGATAGAAGCACTCAAGGCTCAACCCCACGTGCCTCAACCACGCTGCCCGAACCACGAATTCGACATAAAAAAGTATTCCTTTACCATGCATGCCTTTACCATTCAATTTCATGGTAAAGGCATGAATGGTAAAGGTGTGTGTGGCTAGGTTCGCCAGTACTCCAACCCCCCTCCACCCGGCCTAAGCCCTAAATTACAAACCCCCTACTTGCACCCCCTTACCCTAAGCCCTAAATTACAAACCCCCTACCTTCCCTGCACTCTAAACCCTAAATTACAAACCCCCTTACCTGCCCCCCACCCTAAACCCTAAATTACAAACCCCCTACCTGTCGCACCGCCCTAAAGTCGGCCCTGCTGGAACCCTGGTTTCATTACAGTGTAGTGTGTGTTTTAGCTTCTGGCCAAGCCCCATTGTCACTGCGAGCCCCCGGGCTCATTGTATCGTTTGTGTTCTGTTCCCTCCATCAGTCTAGTTGCTGCTTCTCGTGTAAATATATTTAAGATATACATATAATTCTGCTGCACTGTGCCTAGACTCCTCACTCCACACACCACCCTTGAGGAAGCCCTGGCTGCAGATGGAAAGAGGAAGAGGAGGGAGAGGTTACAGAGGAAGGCAGCAAGAAGCGGACAGTCAGTGTGTCCGAAGAGGGAGAGAAGTGAGAGGGGAGAGTAGAAGGGAGCAAGAAGCGGGGTGGTCAGTGTGTCGGAGGGAGGGAGGGAGGGAGGGAGGGAGGGAGGGAGAAAGAGATTTGAGAGGAGGGAGTAGAAGCAGGGTGGGCAGTGTGTCGGAGAAAAAAGAGAGGGGAGAGTAGAAGCGGGTCAGTCAGTGTGTTGGAGGGAGGGAGGGAGGGAGAGAAGTGAGAGAGGAGAGTGGAAGAGGGCGGTCAGTGTGTCAGAGGGACGGAGGGAGAAGTGAGAGGGGAGGGGCGGGTAAAAGCAGGGTGGTCAGTGTGTCAGAAGGAGGGAGAGATGTGAGAGGAGAGAGTAGAAGCAGGGTGGTCAGTGTGTCGGAGGGATGTAGAGAGGTGAGAGGGGAGAGTAGAAGCGGGTCAGTCAGTGTGTTGGAGGGAGTGAGGGAGAGAAGTGAGATGGGAGAGTAGAAGTGGGGTGGTCAGTGTGTCAGAGCGAGGGAGAGAAGTGAGAGGGGAAAGACGAAGGGAGAAAGAGGCGGGACAGTCAGTGTGTCAGAGGGAGAGAAGTAAGAGGAGAGTAAAAGCAGGGTGGTCAGTGTGAGGGAGGGAGGGAGGAAGGGAGAGATGTGAGAGGGGAGAATAAAAGCGCTGTGGTCAGTGTGTCAGTGGGAGGGAGGGAAGGAGAGATGTGAGAGGGGAGTGTAGAAGTGGGGTGGTCAGTGTGTCGGAGGGATGTAGAGAGGTGAGAGGGGAGAGTAGAAGCGGGTCAGTCAGTGTGTTTGAGGGAGTGAGGAAGAGAAGTGAGAGGGGAGAGCAGAAGTGGGGTGGTCAGTGTGTCAGAGGGAGGGAGAGAAGTGAGAGGGGAAAGACGAAGGGAGAAAGAAGCGGGACAGTCAGTGTGTCAGAGGGAGGGAGGGAAGGAGAGATGTGAGAGGGGAGTGTAGAAGTGGGGTGGTCAGTGTGTCGGAAGGAGGGAGAGAAGTGAGAGGGGAAAGAAGAAGGGAGAAAGAATCAGGGTGGTCAGTGTGTCAGAGGGAGGGAGAGAGAGGTGAGGGGGGAGTAGAAGCAGGTGGTCTGTGTGTCAAGGGAGGGAGGGGGAGAAGTGAGAGGGGAAAGAAGAAGGGAGAAAGAAGCGGGGCAGTCTGTGTGTCAGAAGGAGGGAGGGAGAGAAGTGAGAGGAGAGTAAAAGCGGGGTGGCCAGTGTGCCAGTGGGAGGGAGGGAGATATGTGAGAGTAGAAGCGGGTCAGTCAGTGTGTTGGAGAGAGAGAAGTGAGAGGGGAGATTAAAAGCGGGCAATCAGTGTGTCAGGGAGGGAGGGAGAGAAGTGAGAGGGGATAGTAAAAGCATTGTGGTCAGTGTGTCGGAGGGAGGGAGAGAAGTGAGAGGGGAAAGAAGAAGGGAGAAAGAATCAGGGTGGTCCGTGTGTCAGAGGGAGGGGGAGAGAGGTGAGGGGGAATAGAAGCAGGTGGTCTGTGTGTCAAGGGAGGGAGGGAGAGCAGTGAGAGGGGAAAGAAGAAGGGAGAAAGAATCGGGGCAGTCAGTGTGTCAGAGGGAGGGAGGAAGAGAAGTGAGAGGGGAAAGAAGAAGGGAGAAAGAATCGGGGCAGTCAGTGTGTCAGTGGGAGGGAGGGAGAGAGGGAGAGATGTGAGAGTAGAAGCGGGTCAGTCAGTGTGTTTGAAAGAGAGAAGTGAGAGGGGAGAGTAGAGGCGGGCAGTCAGTGTGTCAGAGGGAGGGAGGGACAGAAGTGAGAGGGGATGTTAGGTTTGAGAAACCCCATTATTATTATATACATATTTCCTGCCATAGTAGGTTAGCAGTGTGCGGCTAAATGACATCTCATGTGTATTTACGTTATGCAACCCACTGAGTTATCCCCGTAATGTGCAAAGCTTTAGTTAGCGAGTGTGACTCCATTTTGTATTTCGTAATCCCTATTAGGCTGCTTAGACTGTGCCTGAACTCGGCCTCATTATTCGTATTGCTTGCCTCAGCAGAACACTGTATTTCGTTATTATTCTGTTCAAGGCTGCTTCCCGACTTACTAATGAATAGCCCATTCTGCCCTGCATACCTACCCAAGTGTGCAGTTCTGCTCCCACGTTAGGAGGCGCTGAGACTCAGCGCTGTAACCTTGAGTTACAGATAGCATATACCCATCTGGCAGGTGGTAGCCCATATTTCTGTGCCTCCTTTGTTCATGTTCGGCCCAGGCCGGTAACTTTTCACTGTTGGCGTGGTTGGAGGCTCTTGGGAAGAATCATTACGTGTTGCAGACTGTTGGGGGGGGTCAGTCCCTTGGCAGACATCTAAGGGTGCAGGTCAGATTGGACTCCTCTGCAGAGTATTGCCAATAAAAGCTTGTTTGTATTCTCTACTGTCTGACCGACTCTTCATTACTTGGGAAGGCGTAGCAGGTGGTTGTAAGTAAACCGGGTGGCCCCTAAGGGCCACTTCCTTCAGGGAGAGTAGAAGCGGGGTGGTCGGTGTGTCAGAGGGAGTGAGGGAGAGAAGTGAGAGGGGAGAGTAGAAGTGGGGCGATCAGTGTGTCAGAGGGAGGTAGGGAGAGACGTGAGAGGGGAGAGTAGAAGCAGGGTGGTCAGTGTGTCGGCGGGAGGGAGAGAACTGAGAGGAGAGTAATAGCGGGGTGGTCAGTGTGTCAGAGGGAGGGGGAGAAGTGAGAGGGGAAAGAAGAAGGGAGAAAGAAGCGGGGCAGTCAGTGTGTCAGAGGGGGGGAGGGAGAGAAGTGAGAGGAGAGTAAAAGCGGGGTGGCCAGTGTGTCAGAGGGAGGTAGAGAAGTGAGAGGGGAGAGTAGAAGCGGTTCAGACAGTGTGTAGGAGAGAGAGAACTGAGAGGGGAGAGTAAAAACAGGGTGGTCAGTGTGTCAGAGGGAGGGAGATAAGTGAGAGGGGAGAGTAGAAGCAGGGTGGACAGTGTGTCAGAGGGAGGGAGAGAAGTGAGAGGGGAGAGTAGAAGCGGGTAGTCAGTGTGGCAGAGGGAGGGAGGGAGAGAAGTGAGAGGGGAGAGTAAAAACAGGGTGGTCAGTGTGTCAGAGGGAGGGAGATAAGTGAGAGGGGAGAGTAGAAGCAGGGTGGACAGTGTGTCGGAGGGAGGGAGAGAAGTGAGAGGGGAGAGAAAAAGCAGGGTGGTCAGTGTGTCAGAGGGAGGGAGGGAGAGATGTGAGAGGGGAGAGTAGAAGCAGGGTGGTCAGTGTTTCAGAGGGATGTAGAGAGGTGAGTCAGGAGAGTAGAAGCGGGTCAGTCAGTGTGTTGGAGGGAGTGAGGGAGAGAAGTGAGAGGGGAGAGTAGAAGTGGGGCGATCAATGCGTCAGAGGGAGGTAGGAAGAGAAGTGAGAGGAGACAGTAGAAGCAGGGTGGTCAGTGTGTCGGCGGGAGGAAGAGAAGTGAGAGGAGAGTAAAAGCGGGGTGGTCAGTGTGTCAGTGAAAGGGAGGGCTGGAGGGAGGGAGAGATGTGAGAGGGGAGTGTAGAAGTGGGGTGGTCAGTGTGTCGGAAGGAGGGAGAGATGTGAGAGGGGAGAGTAGAAGCAGGGTGGTCAGTGTGTCAGAGGGAGGGAGAGAAGTGAGAGGGGAAAGAAGAAGGGAGTAAGAATCAGGGTGGTCAGTGTGTCAGAGGGAGGGGGAGAGAGGTGAGGGGGAGTAGAAGCAGGTAGTCTGTGTGTCAAAGGAGGGAGGGTGAGAAGTGAGAGGGTAAAGAAGAAGGGAGAAAGAAGCGGGGCAGTCTGTGTGTCAGAGGGAGGGAGGGAGGGAGAGAAGTGAGAGGAGAGTATATGCTGGGTGGTCAGTGTGTCAGTGAGAGTGAGGGAGAGATGTGAGAGTAGAAGCGGGTCAGTCAGTATGTTGGAGAGAGAGAAGTGAGAGGGGAGAGTAGAAGCGGGCAGTCAGTGTCTCAGAGGGAGGGAGGGAGTTAAGTGAGAGGGGAGAGTAGAAGCAGGTTGGTCAGTGTGTCGGAGGGAGATAAGTGAGAGGGGACAGTAGAAGCAGGGTGGTCGGTGTGTAAGAGGGAGGGATGGAGAGAGGGGAGAGTAGAAGCAGGGTGATCAGTGTGTGGGAGGGATGTTGAGAGGTGAGAGGGGAGAGTAGAAGCAGGTCAGTCAGTGTGTTGGAGGGAGTGAGGGAGAGAAGTGAGAGGGGAGAGTAGAAGTGGGGCGATCAGTGTGTCAGAGGGAGGTAGAGAGAGAAGTGAGAGGGGAGAGTAGAGGCAGGGTGCTCAGTGTGTCGGCGGGAGGGAGAGAACTAAGAGGAGAGTAATAGCGGGGTAGTCAGTGTGTCAGAGGGAGGGGGAGAAGTGAGAGGGGAGAGTAGAAGCAGGGTGGACAGTGTGTCGGAGGGAAGGAGAGAAGTGAGAGGGGAGAGTAGAAGCGGGCAGTCAGTGTGTCAGAGGGAGAGAGGGAGAGAAGTGAGAAGGGAGAGTAAAAACAGGGTGGTCAGTGTGTCAGAGGGAGGGAGATAAGTGAGAGGGGAGAGTAGAAGCAGGGTGGACAGTGTGTCGGAGGGAGGGTGAGAAGTGAGAGGGGAGCGAAAAAGCAGGGTGGTCAGTGTGTCAGAGGGAGGGAGGGAGATATGTGAGAGGGGAGAGTAGAAGCAGGGTGGTCAGTGTTTCAGAGGGATGTAGAGAGGTGAGTCAGGAGAGTAGAAGCGGGTCAGTCAGTGTGTCAGAAGGAGGGAGGGAGAGAAATGAGAGGAGAGAAAAAGCAGGGTGGCCAGTGTGTCAGAGTGAGGTAGAGACGTGAGAGGGGAGAGTAGAAGCGGGTCAGACAGTGTGTTGGAGAGAGAGAAGTGAGAGGGGAGAGTAGAAGTGGGCAGTCATTGTGTCAGAGGGAGGGAGGGAGAGAAGTGAGAGGGGAGAGTAAAAACAGGGTGTTCAGTATGTCAGAGGGAGGGAGAGAAGTGAGAGGTGAGAGTAGAAGCGGGGTGGTCGGTGTGTCAGAGGGAGGGATGGAGAGAGGGGGGAGTAGAAGCGGGGTGGTCAATGTGTCAGAGGGAGGAAGAGAAGTGAGAGGAGAGTAAAAGCGGGGTGGTCAGTGTGTCAGTGGAAGGGAGGGCTGGAGGGAGGGAGAGATGTGAGAGGGGAGTGTAGAAGCGGGTTGGTCAGTGTGTCAGAGGGAGGGGGAGAAGTGAGAGGGGAAAGAAGAAGGGAGGAAGAAGCGGGGCAGTCAGTGTGTCAGAGGGAGCGAGAGAAGTGAGAGGAGAGTAAAAGCGGGGTGGTCAGTGTGTCGGAGGGAGGTAGAGAAGTGGGAGGGGAGAGTAGAAGCGGGTAAGTCAGTGTGTTAGAGGGAGGGAGGGAGAGAAGTGAGAGAAGTGAGAGGGGAGAGTAGAAGCAGGGTGGTCAGTGTGTTGGCAGGAGGGAAAGAAGTGAGAGGAGAGTAAAAGCGGGGTAGTCATTGTGTCAGTGGGAGGGAGGGAGAGATGTGAGAGGGGAGAGTAGAAGCGGAGCGGTCAGTGTGTCAGAGGTAGGGAGAGAAGTGAGAGGGGAAAGAAGAAGGGAGAAAGAAGCAGGGAGGTCAGTGTGTCAGAGGGAGGGTGGATAGAGGTGAGGGGGGAATAGAAGCAGGTGGTCTGTGTGTCAAGGGAGGGAGGGAGGGAGAGAAGTGAGAGGGGAAAGAAGAAGGGAGAAAGAATCAGGGAGGTCAGTGTGTCAGAGGGAGGAAGGGAGAGAAGTGAGAGGAGAGTAAAAGCGGGGTGGTCAGTGTGTCAGAGGGAGGAAGGGAGAGAAGTGAGAGGAGAGTAAAAGCGGGGTGGTCAGTGTGTCCGTGGGAGGGAGGGCGGGAGGGAGAGATGCGAGAGTAGAAGCGGGTCAGTCAGTGTGTTGGAGAGAGAGAAGTGAGAGGGGAGAGTAGAAGTGGGCAGTCAGTGTGTCAGAGGGAGGGAGGGAGATAAGTGAGAGGGGAGATTAAAAGCGGGGTGGTCAGTGTGTCGGAGGGAAGAGATAAGAGCGAGGGGAGAGTAGAAGCGGGGTGGTCGGAGTGTAAGAGGGAGGGATGGAGAGAGGGGAGAGTAGAAGCAGGGTGGTCAGTGTGTCAGAGGGATGTAGAGAGGTGAGAGGGTAGAAGTGGGTCAGTGTGTCAGAGGGAGGGAGGGAGAGAAGTGAGAGGAGAGTAAAAGCGGGGTGGTCAGTGTGTCAGTGGGAGGGAGGGAGAGGGGGAGAGATGTGAGAGTAGAAGCGGGTCAGTCAGTGTGTTTGAAAGAGAGAAGAGAGAGGGGAGAGTAGAAGCGGGCAGTCAGTGTGTCAGAGGGAGGGCGGGAGATAAGTGAGTAGGGAGAGTAGAAGCGGGGTGGTCAGTGTGTCAGAGTGAGGGAGATAAGTGAAAGGGGAGAGTAGAAGTGGGATGGTCGGTGTGTCAGAGGGAGGGATGAAGAGAGGGGGGAGTGGAAGCAGGGTGGTCAGTGTGTCGGAGGGATGTAGAGAGGTGAGAGGGGATATTAGAAACAGGTCAGTCAGTGTGTTGGAGGGAGTGAGGGAGAGAAGTGAGAAGGGAGAGTAGAAGTGGGGCGATCAGTGTGTCAGAGGGAGGTAGGGAGAGAAGTGAGAAGGGAGAGTAGAAGCAGGGTGGTCAGTGTGTCGGCGGGAGGGAGAGAAGTGAGAGGAGAGTAAAAGCGGGGTGGTCAGTGTGTCGGAGGGAGGTAGAGAAGTGAGAGGGGAGAGTAGAAGCGGGTCAGTCACTGTGTTGGAGGGAGGGAGGGAGGGAGAGAAGTGAGAGGGGAGAGTAGAAGGAGGGTGGTCAGTGTGTTGGCAGGAGGGAAAGAAGTGAGAGGAAAGTAAAAGCGGGGTGGTCATTGTGTCAGTGGGAGGGAGGGAGGGAGGGAGAGATGTCAGAGGGAGAGTAGAAGCGGTGTGGTCAGTGTGTCAGAGGGAGGGAGAGAAGTGAGAGGGGAAAGAAGAAGGGAGAAAGAAGTGGGACTGTCAGTGTGTCAGAGGGAGAGAAGTAAGAGGAGAGTAAAAGCGGGGTGGTCAGTGTGTCCGTGGGAGGGAGGGCGGGAGGGAGAGATGCGAGAGTAGAAGCGGGTCAGTCAGTGTGTTGGAGAGAGAGAAGTGAGAGGGGAGAGTAGAAGTGGGCAGTCAGTGTGTCAGAGGGAGGGAGGGAGATAAGTGAGAGGGGAGAGTAAAAGCGGGGTGGTCAGTGTGTCGGAGGGAGGGAGATAAGTGCGAGGGGAGAGTAGAAGCGGGGTGGTCGGTGTGTAAGAGGGAGGGATGGAGAGAGGGGAGAGTAGAAACAGGGTGGTCAGTGTGTCGGAGGGATGTAGAGAGGGGAGAGTAGAAGTGGGTCAGTCAGTGTGTTGGAGGGAGTGAGGGAGAGAAGTGAGAAGGGAGAGTAGAAGTGGGGCGATCAGTGTGTCAGAGGGAGGTAGGGAGAGAAGTGAGAAGGGAGAGTAGAAGCAGGGTGGTCAGTGTGTCGGCGGGAGGGAGAGAAGTGAGAGGAGAGTAAAAGCGGGGTGGTCAGTGTGTCGGAGGGAGGGAGGGAGGGAGGGAGGTAGAGAAGTGAGAGGGGAGAGTAGAAGCGGGTCAGTCACTGTGTTGGAGGGAGGGAGGGAGGGAGAGAAGTGAGAGGGGAGAGTAGAAGGAGGGTGGTCAGTGTGTTGGCAGGAGGGAAAGAAGTGAGAGGAGAGTAAAAGCGGGGTGGTCATTGTGTCAGTGGGAGGGAGGGAGGGAGGGAGGGAGAGATGTCAGAGGGGAGAGTAGAAGCGGGGTGGTCGGTGTTTCAGAGGGAGAGAGGGGAGAGTAGAAGCGGGGTGGTCAGTGTGTCAGAGGGAGGGAGGGAGAGATGTGGGAGGGGAGAGTAGAAGCAGGGTGGTCAGTGTGTCCGAGGGATGTAGAGAGGGGAGAGTAGAAGCAGGTCAGTCAGTGTGTTGGAGGGAGTGACGGAGAGAAGTGAGAGGGGAGAGTAGAAGCAGGGTGGTCAGTGTGTCGGCGGCAGGGAGAGAAGTGAGAGGAGAGTAAAAGCGGGGTGGTCAGTGTGTCAGAGGGAGGGGGAGAAGAGAGAGGGGAAAGAAGAAGGGAGAAAGAAGCGGGGCAGTCAGTGTGTTGGAGGGAGGGAGAGAAGTGAGAGGAGAGTAAAAGCGGGTCAGTCAGTGTGTTGGAGGGAGGGAGGGAGAGAAGTGAGAGGGGAGAGTAGAAGCAGGGTGATCAGTGTGTCAGAGGGAGGGAGAGAAGTGAGAGGGGAAAGAAGAAGGGAGAAAGAAGCGGGACAGTCAGTGTGTCAGAGGGAGAGAAGTATGAGGAGAGTAAAAGCAGGGTGGTCAGTGTGAGGGAGGGAGGGAGGGAGGAAGGGAGAGATGTGAGAGGGAGAATAAAAGCAGGGTTGTCAGTGTGTCGGAGGGAGGGAGAGAAGTGAGAGGGGAAAGAAGAAGGGAGAACGATTCGGGGCAGTCAGTGTGTCAGAGGGAGGGAGGGAGAGAAGTGAGAGGAGAGTAAAAGCGGGGTGGTCAGTGTGTCAGTGGGAGTGAGGGAGATAAGTGAGAAGGGAGAGTAGAAGCGGGGTGGTCAGTGTGTCAGAGTGAGGGAGATAAGTGAAAGGGGAGAGTAGAAGCGGGATGGTCGGTGTGTCAGAGGGAGGGATGAAGAGAGGGGGGAGTGGAAGCAGGGTGGTCAGTGTGTCGGAGGGATGTAGAGAGGTGAGAGGGGATATTAGAAGCAGGTCAGTCAGTGTGTTGAAGGGAGTGAGGGAAAGAAGTGAGAGGGGAGAGTAGAAGTGGGGTGATCAGTCTGTCAGAGGGAGGTAGGGAAAGAAGTGAGAGGGGAGAGCAGAAGCAGGGTGGTCAGTGTGTCGGCGGGAGGGGGAGAAGTGAGAGGAGAGTAAAAGCGGGGTTGTCAGTGTATCAGTGGAAGGGAGGGATGGAGGAAGGAAGATATGTGAGAGGGGATTGTAGAAGGGGGGTGATCAGTGTGTCAGAGGGAGGGGGAGAAGTGAGAGGGGAAAGAAGAAGGGAGAAAGAAGCGGGGCTGTCATTGTGTCAGAGGGAGGGAGATAAGTGAGAGAGGAGAGTATATGCTGGGTGGTCAGTGTGTCAGTGAGAGTGAGGGAGAGATGTGAGAGTAGAAGCGAGTCAGTCAGTGTGTTGGAGAGAGAGAAGTGAGAGGGGAGAGTAGAAGCGGGGTGGTCGGTGTTTCAGAGGGAGAGAGGGGAGAGTAGAAGCGGGGTGGTCAGTGTGTCAGAGGGAGGGAGGGAGAGATGTGGGAGGGGAGAGTAGAAGCAGGGTGGTCAGTGTGTCCGAGGGATGTAGAGAGGGGAGAGTAGAAGCAGGTCAGTCAGTGTGTTGGAGGGAGTGACGGAGAGAAGTGAGAGGGGAGAGTAGAAGCAGGGTGGTCAGTGTGTCGGCGGCAGGGAGAGAAGTGAGAGGAGAGTAAAAGCGGGGTGGTCAGTGTGTCAGAGGGAGGGGGAGAAGAGAGAGGGGAAAGAAGAAGGGAGAAAGAAGCGGGGCAGTCAGTGTGTTGGAGGGAGGGAGAGAAGTGAGAGGAGAGTAAAAGCGGGTCAGTCAGTGTGTTGGAGGGAGGGAGGGAGAGAAGTGAGAGGGGAGAGTAGAAGCAGGGTGATCAGTGTGTCAGAGGGAGGGAGAGAAGTGAGAGGGGAAAGAAGAAGGGAGAAAGAAGCGGGACAGTCAGTGTGTCAGAGGGAGAGAAGTATGAGGAGAGTAAAAGCAGGGTGGTCAGTGTGAGGGAGGGAGGGAGGGAGGAAGGGAGAGATGTGAGAGGGGAGAATAAAAGCAGGGTTGTCAGTGTGTCGGAGGGAGGGAGAGAAGTGAGAGGGGAAAGAAGAAGGGAGAACGATTCGGGGCAGTCAGTGTGTCAGAGGGAGGGAGGGAGAGAAGTGAGAGGAGAGTAAAAGCGGGGTGGTCAGTGTGTCAGTGGGAGTGAGGGAGATAAGTGAGAAGGGAGAGTAGAAGCGGGGTGGTCAGTGTGTCAGAGTGAGGGAGATAAGTGAAAGGGGAGAGTAGAAGCGGGATGGTCGGTGTGTCAGAGGGAGGGATGAAGAGAGGGGGGAGTGGAAGCAGGGTGGTCAGTGTGTCGGAGGGATGTAGAGAGGTGAGAGGGGATATTAGAAGCAGGTCAGTCAGTGTGTTGAAGGGAGTGAGGGAAAGAAGTGAGAGGGGAGAGTAGAAGTGGGGTGATCAGTCTGTCAGAGGGAGGTAGGGAAAGAAGTGAGAGGGGAGAGCAGAAGCAGGGTGGTCAGTGTGTCGGCGGGAGGGGGAGAAGTGAGAGGAGAGTAAAAGCGGGGTTGTCAGTGTATCAGTGGAAGGGAGGGATGGAGGAAGGGAGAGATGTGAGAGGGGATTGTAGAAGGGGGGTGATCAGTGTGTCAGAGGGAGGGGGAGAAGTGAGAGGGGAAAGAAGAAGGGAGAAAGAAGCGGGGCTGTCATTGTGTCAGAGGGAGGGAGATAAGTGAGAGAGGAGAGTATATGCTGGGTGGTCAGTGTGTCAGTGAGAGTGAGGGAGAGATGTGAGAGTAGAAGCGAGTCAGTCAGTGTGTTGGAGAGAGAGAAGTGAGAGGGGAGAGGGGAAGCGGGCAGTCAGTGTGTCAGAGGGAGGGAGGGAGATAAGTGAGAGGGGAGAGTAGAATCAGGTTGGTCAGTGTGTCGGAGGGAGATAAGTGAGAGGGGACAGTAGAAGCGGGATGGTCGGTGTGTCAGAGGGAGGGATGGAGAGAGGGGCGAGTAGAAGCAGGGTGATCAGTGTGTGGGAGGGATGTAGAGAGGTGAGAGGGGAGAGTAGAAGTGGGGCGATCAGTGTGTCAGAGGGAGGTAGGGAACTGAGAGGAGAGTAATAGCGGGGTAGTCAGTGTGTCAGAGGGAGGGGGAGAAGTGAGAGGGGAAAGAAGAAGGGAGAAAGAAGCGGGGCAGTCTGTGTGTCAGAAGGAGGGAGGGAGAGAAGTGAGAGGAGAGTAAAAGCGGGGTGGCCAGTGTGTCAGAGGGAGGTAGAGAAGTGAGAGGGGAGAGTAGAAGCAGGTCAGACAGTGTGTTGGAGAGAGAGAAGTGAGAGGGGAGAGTAGAAGTGGGCAGTCATTGTGTCAGAGGGAGGGAGGGAGAGAAGTGAGAGGGGAGAGTAGAAGCGGGGTGGTCGGTGTGTCAGAGGGGGGGATGGAGAGAGGGAGAGTAGAAGCGGGGTGGTCAGTGTTTCAGAGGGAGGTCGGGAGAGAAGTGAGAGGGGACAGTAGAAGCAGGGTGGTCAGTGTGTCGGCGGGAGGAAGAGAAGTGAGAGGGGAGAGTAGAAGTGGGGCGATCAGTGTGTCAGAGGGAGGTAGGGAACTGAGAGGAGAGTAATAGCGGGGTAGTCAGTGTGTCAGAGGGAGGGGGAGAAGTGAGAGGGGAAAGAAGAAGGGAGAAAGAAGCGGGGCAGTCAGTGTGTCAGAAGGAGGGAGGGAGAGAAGTGAGAGGAGAGTAAAAGCGGGGTGGCCAGTGTGTCAGAGGGAGGTAGAGAAGTGAGAGGGGAGAGTAGAAGCAGGTCAGACAGTGTGTTGGAGAGAGAGAAGTGAGAGGGCAGAGTAGAAGTGGGCAGTCATTGTGTCAGAGGGAGGGAGAGAAGTGAGAGGAGAGTAAAAACAGGGTGGTCAGTGTGTCAGAGGGAGGGAGAGAAGTGAGAGGGGAGAGTAGAAGCGGGTGGTCGGTGTGTCATTGGGGGATGGAGAGAGGGGAGAGTAGAAGCGGGGTGGTCAGTGTTTCAGAGGGAGGTCGGGAGAGAAGTGAGAGGGGACAGTAGAAGCAGGGTCGTCAGTGTGTCGGCGGGAGGAAGAGAAGTGAGAGGAGAGTAAAAGCGGGGTGGTCAGTGTGTCAGTGGAAGGGAGGGCTGGAGGGAGGGAGAGATGTGAGAGGGGAGTGTAGAAGCGGATCAGTCAGTGTGTTGGAGGGAGGAAGGGAGGGAGGGAGAGAAGTGAGAGGGGAGAGTAGAAGCAGGGTGGTCAGTGTGTTGGCAGGAGGGAAAGAAGTGAGAGGAGAGTAAAAGCGGGGTAGTCATTGTGTCAGTGGGAGGGAGGGAGAGATGTGAGAGGAGAGAGTAGAAGTGGAGTGGTCAGTGTGTCAGAGGTAGGGAGAGAAGTGAGAGGGGAAAGAAGAAGGGAGAAAGAAGCAGGACAGTTAGTGTGTCAGAGGGAAAGAAGAAGGGAGAAAGAATCAGGGTGGTCCGTGTGTCAGAGAGAGGGTGGATAGAGGTGAGGGGGGAATAGAAGCAGGTGGTCTGTGTGTCAAGGGAGGGAGGGAGAGAAGTGAGAGGGGAAAGAAGAAGGGAGAAAGAATCGGGGCAGTCAGTGTGTCAGAGGGAGGGAGGGAGAGAAGTGAGAGGAGAGTAAAAGCGGGGTGGTCAGTGTGTCAGTGGGAGGGACGGCGGGAGGGAGAGATGTGAGAGTAGAAGCGGGTCAGTCAGTGTGTTGGAGAGAGAGAAGTGAGAGGGGAGAGTAGAAGTGGGCAATCAGTGTGTCAGAGGGAGGGAGGGAGATAAGTGAGGGGAGAGTAGAAGCGGGGTGGTCAGTGTGTCTGAGGGAGGGAGATAAGTGCAAGGGGAGAGTAGTAGTGGGGTGGTCAGTGTGTAAGAGGGATGGAGAGAGGGGAGAGTAGAAGCAGGGTGGTTAGTGTGTCGGAGGGATGTAGAGAGGTGAGGGGGAGAGTAGAAGCAGGTCAGTCAGTGTGTTGGAGGGAGTGAGGGAGAGAAGTGAGAAGGGAGAGTAGAAGTGGGGCGATCAGTGTGTCAGAGGGAGGTAGGGAGAGAAGTGAGAAGGGATAGTAGAAGCAGGGTGGTCAGTGTGTCGGCGGGAGGGAGAGAAGTGAGAGGAGAGTAAAACCGGGGTGGTCAGTGTGTCGGAGGGAGGTAGAGAAGTGAGAGGGGAGAGTAGAAGCGGGTCAGTCACTGTGTTGGAGGGAGGGAGGGAGGGAGAGAAGTGAGAGGGGAGAGTAGAAGCAGGGTGGTCAGTGTGTTGGCAGGAGGAAAAGAAGTGAGAGGAGAGTAAAAGCGGGGTAGTCATTGTGTCAGTGGGAGGGAGGGAGAGATGTCAGAGGGGAGAGTAGAAGCGGGGTGGTCAGTGTGTCAGAGGGAGGGAGAGAAGTGAGAGGAGAAAGAAGAAGGGAGAAAGAAGAGGGACTGTCAGTGTGTCAGAGGGAGAGAAGTAAGAGGAGAGTAAAAGCAGGGTGGTCAGTGGTAGGAAGGGAGGGAGGACGGGAGAGATGTGAGAGGGGAGAATAAAAGCGCTGTGGTCAGTGTGTCGGTGGGAGGGAGGGAAGGAGAGATGTGTGAGGGGAGTGTAGAAGTGGGGTGGTCAGTGTGTCGGAAGGAGGGAGAGATGTGAGAGGGGAGAGTAGAAGCAGGGTGGTCAGTGTGTCAGAGGGAGGGATAGAAGTGAGAGGGGAAAGAATAAGGGAGAAAGAATCAGGGTGGTCAGTGTGTCAGAGGGAGGGGGAGAGAGGTGAGGGGGAGTAGAAGCAGGTAGTCTGTGTGTCAAAGGAGGGAGGAAGAGAAACGAGAGGGGAAAGAAGAAGGGAGAAAGAAGCGGGCAGTCTGTGTGTCAGAGGGAGGCAGGGAGAGAAGTGAGAGGAGAGTATATGCCGGGTGGTCAGTGTGTCAGTGAGAGTGAGGGAGAGATTTGAGAGTAGAAGCGGGTCAGTCAGTGTGTTGGAGAGAGAGAAGTGAGAGGGGAGAGTAGAAGTGGGCAGTCAGTGTGTCAGAGGGAAGGAGGGAAATACGTGAGTGGGGTGAGTAGAAGCAGGTTGGTCAGTGTGTCGGAGGGAGATAAGTGAGAGGGGACAGTAGAAGCGGGTGGTCGGTGTGTCAGAGGGATGAAGAGAGGTGAGAGGGGAGAGTAGAAGCAGGTCAGTCAGTGTGTTGGAGGGAGTGAGGGACAGAAGTGAGAGGGGAGAGTAGAAGTGGGGCGATCAGTGTGTCAGAGGGAGGTAGGGAGATAAGTGAGAGGGGAGAGTAGAAGCAGGGTGCTCAGTGTGTCGGCGGGAGGGAGAGAACTGAGAGGAGAGTAATAGCGGGGTAGTCAGTGTGTCAGAGGGAGGGGAAGAAGTGAGAGGGGAAAGAAGAAGGGAGAAAGAAGCGGGGCAGTCAGTGTGTCAGAGGGAGGAAGTGAGAGGAGGGTAAAAGCGGGGTGGCCAGTGTGTCAGAGGGAGGTAGAGAAGTGAGAGGGGAGATTAGAAGCGGGTCAGACAGTGTCTTGGAGAGAGAAGTGAGAGGGGAGAGTAGAAGTGGGCAGTCATTGTGTCAGAGGGAGGGAGGGAGAGAAGTGAGATGGGAGATTAAAAAGAGGGTGGTCAGTGTGTCAGAGGGAGGGAGAGAAGTGAGAGGGGAGAGTAGAAGCGGGGTGGTCGGTGTTTCAGAGGGAGAGAGGGGAGAGTAGAAGCGGGGTGGTCAGTGTGTCAGAGGGAGGGAGGGAGAGATGTGGGAGGGGAGAGTAGAAGCAGGGTGGTCAGTGTGTCCAAGGGATGTAGAGAGGGGAGAGTAGAAGCAGGTCAGTCAGTGTGTTGGAGGGAGTGACGGAGAGAAGTGAGAGGGGAGAGTAGAAGCAGGGTGAACAGTGTGTCGGCGGGAGGGAGAGAAGTGAGAGGAGAGTAAAAGCGGGTCAGTCAGTGTGTTGGAGGGAGGGAGGGAGAGAAGTGAGAGGGGAGAGTAGAAGCAGGGTGATCAGTGTGTCAGAGGGAGGGAGAGAAGTGAGAGGGGAAAGAAGAAGGGAGAAAGAAGCGGGACAGTCAGTGTGTCAGAGGGAGAGAAGTATGAGGAGAGTAAAAGCAGGGTGGTCAGTTTGTCAGTGGGAAGGAGGGAGGAAGGGAGAGATTTGAGAGGGGAGAATAAAAGCAGGGTTGTCAGTGTGTCGGAGGGAGGGAGAGAAGTGAGAGGGGAAAGAAGAAGGGAGAACGATTCGGGGCAGTCAGTGTGTCAGAGGGAGGGAGGGAGAGAAGTGAGAGGAGAGTAAAAGCGGGGTGGTCAGTGTGTCAGTGGGAGGGAGGGAGAGAGGGAGAGATGTGAGAGTAGAAGCGGGTCAGTCAGTGTGTTTGAAAGAGAGAGGGGAGAGTAGAAGCGGGCAGTCAGTGTGTCAGAGGGAGGGAGGGAGATAAGTGAGAAGGGAGAGTAGAAGCGGGGTGGTCAGTGTGTCAGAGTGAGGGAGATAAGTGAAAGGGGAGAGTAGAAGTGGGATGGTCGGTGTGTCAGAGGGAGGGATGAAGAGAGGGGGGAGTGGAAGCAGGGTGGTCAGTGTGTCGGAGGGATGTAGAGAGGTGAGAGGGGATATTAGAAGCAGGTCAGTCAGTGTGTTGGAGGGAGTGAGGGAAAGAAGTGAGAGGGGAGAGTAGAAGTGGGGCGATCAGTGTGTCAGAGGGAGGTAGGGAGAGAAGTGAGAGGGGAGAGCAGAAGCAGGGTGGTCAGTGTGTCGGCGGGAGGGGGAGAAGTGAGAGGAGAGTAAAAGCGGGGTTGTCAGTGTATCAGTGGAAGGGAGGGATGGAGGAAGGGAGAGATGTGAGATGGGATTGTAGAAGGGGGTGATCAGTGTGTCAGAGGGAGGGGGAGAAGTGAGAGGGGAAAGAAGAAGTGAGAAAGAAGCGGGCGGTCAGTGTGTCAGAGGGAGGGAGATAAGTGAGAGGGGAGAGTAGAATCAGGGTGGACAGTGTGTCGGAGGGAGGGAGAGAAGTGAGAGGGGAGAGTAGAAGCAGGGTAGACAGTGTGTCGGAGGGAGGGAGAGAAGTGAGAGGGGAGAGTAGAAGCAGGGTGGTCGGTGTGTCAGAGGGAGGGATGGAGAGAGGGGAGAGTAGAAGCGGGGTGGTCAGTGTGTCGGAGGGAGGGAGAGATGTGAGAGGGGAGAGTAGAATCAGGGTGGTCAGTGTGTCAGATGGAGGGAGAGAAGTGAGAGGGTAAAGAAGAAGGGAGAAAGAATCAGGGTGGTCAGTGTGTCAGAGGGAGGGGGAGAGAGGTGAGGGGGAGTAGAAGCAGGTGGTCTGTGTGTCAAGTAAGGGTGGGAGAGAAGTGAGAGGGGAAAGAAGAAGGGAGAAAGAAGCGGGGCAGTCAGTGTGTCAGAGGGAGGGAGGGAGAGAAGGGAGAGTAAAAGCAGGGTGGTCAGTGTGTCGGATGGAGAGAAGTGAGAGGGGAAAGAAGAAGGTAGAATGAATCGGGGTAGTCATTGTGTCAGAGGGAGGGAGGGAGAGAAGTGAGAGGAGAGTAAATGCGGGGTGGTCAGTGTGTCAGTGGGAGGGAGGGAGAGATGTGAGAGGGAAGAGTAGAATCAGGGTGGTCAGTGTGTCAGAGGGAGGGAGAGAAGTGAGAGGGGAAAGAAGAAGGGAGAAAGAATCAGGGTGGTCAGTGTGTCAGAGGGAGGGGAGAGAGGTGAGGGGGAGTAGAAGCAGGTGGTCTGTGTGTCAAGTAAGGGTGGGAGAGAAGTTAGAGGGGAAAGAAGAAGGGAGAAAGTAGCGGGGCAGTCAGTGTGTCAGAGGGAGGGAGGGAGAGAAGGGAGAGTAAAAGCAGGGTGGTCAGTGTGTCGGATGGAGAGAAGTGAGAGGGGAAAGAAGAAGGTAGAATGAATCGGGGTAGTCATTGTGTCAGAGGGAGGGAGGGAGAGAAGTGAGAGGAGAGTAAATGCGGGGTGGTCAGTGTGTCAGTGGGAGGGAGGGAGAGATGTGAGAGGGAAGAGTAGAATCAGGGTGGTCAGTGTGTCAGAGGGAGGGAGAGAAGTGAGAGGGGAAAGAAGAAGGGAGAAAGAATCAGGGTGGTCAGTGTGTCAGAGGGAGGGGGAGAGAGGTGAGGGGGAGTAGAAGCAGGTGGTCTGTGTGTCAAGTAAGGGTGGGAGAGAAGTTAGAGGGGAAAGAAGAAGGGAGAAAGTAGCGGGGCAGTCAGTGTGTCAGAGGGAGGGAGGGAGAGAAGTGAGAAGGGAGAGTAAAAGCAGGGTGGTCAGTGTGTCGGATGGAGAGAAGTGAGAGGGGAAAGAAGAAGGTAGAATGAATCGGGGTAGTCATTGTGTCAGAGGGAGGGAGGGAGAGAAGTGAGAGGAGAGTAAATGCGGGGTGGTCAGTGTGTCAGTGGGAGGGAGGGAGAGATGTGAGAGTAGAAGCGGGTCAGTCAGTGTGTCAGAGGGAGGGTTGGAGATAAGTGAGAGGGGCGAGTAGAAGCGGGGTGGTCAGTGTGTCGGAGGAAGGGAGATAAGTGTGAGGGGAGAGTAGAAGCGGGGTGGTCGGTGTGTCAGAGGGAGGGATGGAGAGAGGGGAGAGTAGAAGCAGGGTAGTCAGTGTGTTGGAGGGATGTAGAGAGGTGAGGGGGAGAGTAGAAGCAGGTCAGTCAGTGTATTGGAGGGTGGTAGGGAGAGAAGTGAGAGGGGGGAGTAGAAGCAGGGTGGTCAGTGTGTCGGCGGGAGGAAGAGAAGTGAGAGGAGAGTAAAAGCGGGGTGGTCAGTGTGTCAGTGGGAGGGAGGGAGGTAGGAAGGGAGAGATGTGAGAGGGGAGAATAAAAGCGCTGTGGTCAGTGTGTCGGTGGGAGGGAGGGAAGGAGAGATGTGAGAGGGGAGAGTAGAAGCGGTGTGGTCAGTGTGTCGGAGGGAGGGGGAGAAGCGAGAGGAGAAAGAAGGGAGAAAAAGCGGGACAGTCAATGTGTCAGAGGGAGAGAAGTAAGAGGGGAGTAAAAGTGGGGTGGTCAGTGTGTCGGAGGGAGGGAGGTAAGAGGGGAGTAAAAGCGGGGTGGTCAGTGTGTCAGTGGGAGGGAGGGAGGTAGGAAGGGAGAGATGTGAGAGGGGAGAATAAAAGCGCTGTGGTCAGTGTGTCGGTGGGAGGGAGGGAAGGAGAGATGTGAGAGGGGAGAGTAGAAGCGGTGTGGTCAGTGTGTCGGAGGGAGGGGGAGAAGCGAGAGGAGAAAGAAGGGAGAAAAAAGCGGGACAGTCAATGTGTCAGAGGGAGAGAAGTAAGAGGGGAGTAAAAGTGGGGTGGTCAGTGTGTCGGAGGGAGGGAGGTAAGAGGGGAGTAAAAGCGGGGTGGTCAGTGTGTCAGTGGGAGGGAGGGAGGTAGGAAGGGAGAGATGTGAGAGGGGAGAATAAAAGCGCCTGTGGTCAGTGTGTCGGTGGGAGGGAGGGAAGGAGAGATGTGAGAGGGGAGAGTAGAAGCGGGCAGTCAGTGTGTCGGAGGGAGGGAGAGGGGAATAAAGAGTGGAGGAGAAAGAGGACAGTGAGAGAGGACAGATGAAGTCCGGGGGGAGGAGGAGTGATAGGAGAGGAAGGAACAGGGGAGGAAAGGAAGTGTCAGAAGTAAGAGAGAGATAGAGGGTGGGGGAGACAGAGCCAGGCAGAGATGAGTCTCGCTGGAGTAGTGAGAGAGAGGAATGTGAAAGGCGAAAGGAGAATTGGGGAAGGGGGAGCAGCACAGACCACTGACACTGGATTTGTGTAAAAAATGGCCGCTTTTAATGAAACAGGTGCTCATCACATATAGTCCCTCTGCCTTTCACCTTACGAAACTGAAACCTCATATACAAATATGTTCATCTATGTTAAGCAACCTCCCACCCTAAATGTCCCCCCACAAAACTTAAAACTGCAAGTCTCTCCCTCCTCCTAGGCTGATCTTCAGCAATTGAGACCTAAAGGTCGTTCTCCCACCTCGCCGCCAAGACCTGGAACACCCTCCCCATCCTCCTACGGCAACCCAGGACCTGCTTACCTTCAGAAAACTCCTCTAGACCTGGCTATTCAAGCAGTAGCAGCATCCCCCCCCAGCGCCTTGAGACCCTCACGGGTAAGTAGTGCGCTTTACAAATGTTCTGATTGATTGATTGAAAGGTCTCTCCGTCCCTACCACTGACACAATGACCACCCCGCTTTTACTCTCCTATCACTTCTTTCCCTCCTGCTGACACACTGACCACCCTGCTTCTACACTCCCCTCTCACTTCTCTCCCTCCCTCCCTCCAACACACTGACTGACCCGCTTCTACTCTCCCCTCTCACTTCTCTCCCTCCCTCTGACACACTGACTGCCCGCTTCTTTCTCCCTTCTTCTTTCCCCTCTCACTTCTCCCCCTCCCTCTAACACACTGACCACCCCGCTTCTACTCTCCCCTCTCACATCTCTCCCTCCCACTGACACACTGACCACCCCGCTTTTACTCTCCTCTCACTTTTCTCGCTACTGCAGACACACTGACCACCCTGCTTCTACTCTCCCCTCTCACTTCTCTCCCTACCTCCCTCTGACACACTGATCACCCCACTCTACTCTCCCCTCTCACTTCGCTCCCTCACTCCCTCCTACACACTGACTGACCTGCTTCTACTCTCCCCTCTCACCTCTCTACATCCCTCTGACACACTGACCACCCTGCTTCTATTCTCCCCTCTCACATCTCTCCCTCCCTACCTCCCACTGACCTCCCATTCAGTTTTACTGAAACTATTAACATCTAACTAACTTAACTTCCTAATGAGCCTTGAATGTTCTGCTCCGTCCAGGCATGAACTTGTCTTCCCGTTCCCTTTCTGCCTGGATTGCTGCATTCAACAATTACTTTGCTAACCCATGCCAACTTCTTGGCCAACCGCCACCCAGAAAAAGGTTGTGACTCGACTTTCACTGCCCCCCGCAACTCATCGACAAACAGTCTATGCCTTAGCCAGCACCTCTCTCAACTGTAGTAAATTCAACTCCATGCTATAGTCTGACAAGTGGACCCCGCCCCGCGGAAATTCTCCACAATCTCATATCGTAAGTGTGTATGTTCAATTCTAGTGATACCCAAATCCATGCAAAAACGTGCATCTCCTTGTTGAGTTTCCTTCTCACCTTATCTATTGCTGCTAGCCTGATCCACATGGACAGACCCGCGGCCTCCGGGCCGGGGGGGGAGCTTAAAAACAGCAACAATTGTAAACTGGTAATGAATCAAAATTAGTAAGTAAGTAAGTAAGAATTTTCAGAGTGCGTGAATGCCGAGGCGTCTTTGCGCTGGCGTCCTGTAAGAGAGCTGTGAAAGATCTGCATAGTTAGGGAGGTAAACACACACGTTTCTAATAATTTCCTAAAGTGTAACCGATTTGGTTGGGATCTCAAGGAAAGAGACATGGTGTTCCAAAGCATGCATGCTGAGAAAGAAAAGCTCCCCTTCTAGCTTTCTTTATTCTAGGAATGACCACTAAATTGGCCACTATCATTAACCTACACCCCTGCAGGTAGTGCTGGAAACATTCAGAAGATCATCTACCCAAACTCATAATGTTCTACCACCTCCGGCCTCTCCTACCTGCTTCCGTCACCATCCCTATGCAAAAAGAGTGAGTCATGTAGCCTCTTGCATCAACACCTACATGTGCCAGGGCTTTTCTCAAGACTGCCAACAGCTGGAATGACATCACAAGCCTACAGTCTGCATGGTGGAAAACTCGCCCCATCCCTAACTGTTCCTGCATATGTAGGTAGGCCCCCCATTTTACCCCTGGCAGATCTCGGGCAAATTCACAATCACCTCACAAAACAAACCCCAAGTAAGAGATCTACTCTTTGGGCCTTCTCGACCAGCTTCCCTGGCCCAACCTTCCAGAATCCTTCTCCCCAGTACCCATCGCAGATGGAGCGTATCCCCAAATCTGTTTCCCCATAAAGGCTATACCTGCCTACTTTCCTGGGATCATAACCCTAGATTGCCATTTCTCAATTAAAGCCGACATGAACAGTACCACATCTTCTGTCCTAGCACATCCTACACACCTCCTCTGCTCCCCGCTATCTAAAAATTCCAACCAGGCCTGACTACATGACCTTCTTGTTTACTCAGCCAGAGACTTCACCACTAATTGGATCATCCTCTGTGCCTACTGTCCAAAGCTCCTGTGGCATCCTAGTTCTGACCGTGGCTGGCCCATGGAATCTCTCCCACTGTGAATGAGACAAAGCATCCGCAATATCATTGTCCACTCCTGGAACATGTTGCGCTCTAAACAAAATGTCATACTTCAGACACCTCAGCACCAAAACTCGCAGCAGTTTCAATACCTACGCATCTCTGGCTGACTGCCAGTTTACCACCTCTACCACTGCCATATTGTCAATCCGAAACATGACCATCTTCTGTGCTAAGTGCTCCGCCACAACGTCACCGCTACCAGCAAGGGAAAGAATTCCAAAAAAGCGATACTCTTCCCCTGCGTTTCCATTGGTGTGGCCACTCCTCAGTGAACCATTTGCCTTGCCAATATAGACCTAAGCCAATCCCTCCTGCAGCATCGGAGTAGATCTGTGCATCCCATTCCACCTCTCTGTGCTATCAGCGGCACTCCATTGCAAGATTCCAAGAAGATGTGCCACATTCTTAAATGCTCTCTAACCCCTACCGATAATTGCACAAGATGATGTGGCAACGGCAAGCCAGACATGGACATCCCCAGCCACCTACAGAACGTCCTCCCTTCTCCCGCTACCCTGCAATTAAAGTTCAGATATCCCAAAAGCACCTGCAGTTCTTTAACAACCTTGGTTTTTGCCAAAATGGCGTCCAAAAGCAATTGCATCATAAGTGTTTTATCCTCAGGCAGATGGGCTTCCATTGCCCTCGAATCAATCTCAAGTCCCAAGAAGGACGGCACCGTAAGGGTCTCACTGTCTTCTCCAGTGCCAATAGCACCCCAAGGTCCCCCATGAGCTCCTGAAAACTTACCAGCAGCTGCTGGCAGTCCATGGAACCAGGTTGACCAGTGAAAAAGAAGTCATTGAGATTGTGTGTGACGTGTTTGTGCCCTGTGCACCATGAGAACAGCCATTACAGAAAGGTACTGAGATGTCAAAATAGAGCGCATGAGATCAAACACCCCAACGGAAGCTCCTTGTCCACAAACCATTGGCCTTCAAACTGAATGCCCAACAGCAGGAAATCGTCTGGGGGTACCGCCAGCAAGCGGAAAGCCAACTTGATGTCGCTCTTAACAATTTGTGCCTCTTGCCCTACTCCCTCTACCAAGGATAGAGCCACATCCAATGAGGATTATTTCACCGAAACCTGGTCTTCAGGGATAAAGACGTTAACAGAGGTGGCTTCTGGCCAAGAAAGTTGCTGTATCAACCTGAAATGCCCTTTTTCTTTTTTTGGAACCACTTCGATAGGGGACACAATTAAGTCCATCATGCAATGTAGGAAACCCACCTCTCTATGTAGTGCACCACAATGGGGTACACTGTGCAGAGAGGTCGGGAGACCCTTATTGGTTTACAGAGGCAAAAGTAGATAATACTAATGCTCTATTTTGTGGTAGTGTGGGCGAGCAGTTAGGCTTATCAGAGGGTAGTGCTAAGAATTTGTTGTACTCACCAAGGCAATAAATGAGGCACACACTCAATGAATGAAGTTGAGTCTGATTTAGAAGAATAGTACCTCTTTTTATATAAATATTAGAAGAAGAACTTTGGGTAAAAGGTAAATAATTTTCACAATATGATAAAATCTCAATAAATGCAATATCAACAGTTGTGCGCCATTACGCACAGTACATTTCCTATGGGAGGAAAACAGCAATTGGAAAAAGCAATGCAACACAGTTGTTGTGTGGTTACCCTTTTGGAAATCGAAAGGTTCAGGGCCAAGGTCCAAAGTACCAAGGCCAAGTTCTTGAGAGCGTCCCGGGTTTCTTGGGAAACAAGTAGAAAGGGGACTTAGTACCTGGCGCTATAAAGCCAGTGGGCCTCCTGTAAAAGCAAAGTAAAGGGGGACTTGCAGGCAAGTCCGAGGGCTCTCAAGGGAGAGATGAGGTGATAAGGACTCTGGGGCCTTGGGAGCACAGCTGGTTTGAAGATGCCCCGGTTGGGTGGGCAGGCTCGATGCAGTGAAGATAGGCAGCTCCGCAAAGGCACGCAAAGATGACCTTTGCGGTCAGGGTCTGGCACCTTGGAGCGACGATTCTGGAGCTACTGGCCCACTGCTGAGATGGGTCTCTGGAGTCCTGAAGTCCCTTGTTGGATGCTAACTTTACTACTCGTAAATGCCCTTTGTGAATACCGAAAGTCATAAAGTTAGACTTTCGTCTCAGATTACTTCTGTGAATCGGGCCCATAGAATTTACAGTCATAATAAAATTAATACTTTGCAGAGCTGTCAAACTTTATCATTGCGGTCAATGGGAGAAATCTCAGGTGACACTCGGTCACTTGTGGGGTGAGTTCAATGGTGCCCACTTGGAGTTAAGGTCTTGCGGGTCCAGTGACCAAACCTCAACAGTTGAAACAATTTTTCCATGCCCAGGGAGTCCTCGTGCAGAGGTGACTTGGCTATCTTTGGTGCTGAACGGGAGCCGTGGAAGCTGTCAAAAACATGTTTGACAAAACAATACTTGCTAGGTGAGTTCAGAAAAGCCCCTTGGAGGTGAAGCTTGGAGGTGCCCCTGTACCAGGAATCACCAGGCAGAACAGCTCTGCCTAGCACGGGCGTCTCGCAGGCTGGGGTGTACCTGGCTATCTGTGCTGCTGAGGTGACCACATCCAGGGGAGAAGGGGGGATATGTCACCAACTCTCCAGAACCCACTATTCTTAGGACTTTTCAAGATGGCATGGGCCATCCTCAGCTGTACAGACCCACTAGCCCCCCCAAGAGGTGTGGCTAGCCTTTGGGGAGTGTACGCCTCCTGAATACCTAATTTACCGCCTGCTCGCACACACGGGTGCCTGGGGGTAGGGGTCCTTTGTCTCCACTGGGAGACAAGTCACTTACATATCAGAGGCTGAGAAGGCTTGGAGACTCATCGCCCTGATGGGTCTTTCACTAGCCATCCGAGGAGGGTGGAGGTGTGACCTCCTTCCTGCCCAGGCCTTTTATCTTATGTCCTCTGGGAGTGATAGCACTCACCAGCAGGAGGTTAGACCAACCCAGAGTAAAGGCTTCCCTGTCAATGGCAATCCAACACTGCTCTCTAGGAAGGAGTTGCCTGCTAATGTAGGCTACTGGCTGATCCTGACCCTTATCGTTGGTTTGTGACAACACTGCCCCAATCCCATGTTCAGAAGCGCCTGTTTGAACAGTGAACTGTTTCCTATAATCAGGTGCTTTTAAGACAGAAGCTGAGCACATGGCTGCTCTCAGGGTGTCAAAGGCATTTTGACAACCTGTCATCCAAATTACCTTCTTTGGCTGCTTCCTTGAGGTAAGCTCGGTGAGAAGGGCCACAGTGGATCCATACACCTTCACAAACCTCCTATAGTATCCTGTCAGTCCTCCAAGGAATGTCCTGAGCTGAGTCTGTGTCTTTGGAGACTCCCAGTCCAGAATAGTCTGGATCTTAGGCTCAAGAGGTCTTACCTGGCCTTCACCTACAAGGTGGCCCAAGTAGACAACGGAACTCCGCCCAATCTGACACTTGCTTGCCTTGATTTTGAGGCCTGCCTGTTGCTGTGCCTGCAAACATCTCTCAGGTGGACCGGGTGATCCTCCCAGATGCCGCTAAAGACAGCAATATGGTCCAGATATGCTGCACTAAAGTCATCCAGTCTCGACAGAACTCAATTTACCAACCTTTAAAAAGTGGCAGGTGCATTCTTTAATCCAAAAGGTATGACTTTGAACTGAAAGTGGCCCTCTAGGGTGGAGAATGCAGATCTCTCCTTGGCTCCCTGGATCAGTCCAATATACCAGTACCCTGATGTCAAATCAAAGGTACTGAGAAATTTGGCTGCCCCTAGCTTACCAATAAGCTCATATGCTTTTGGTATGGGGTGTGCATCAGTCTTGGTCACTGCCCTCAAACCCCTGTAATCCACGCAAAACCTCATCTTAGGTTTCCCACTCTTTGAGTGAGTCTTAGGGACAAGTACCACTGGGCTGGCCCAGGGACTGTTGAAGCTTAAATTACCCCAAGCTCTAGCATCTTGCTTACTTCAGCCTTGATGCATGCTTTGACTTGGTCAGACAATCTATAAATCATGTTCGTGACAGTGAGGCTGTCCCCAGTGTATACATCATGGGTACACCAGGTTGTCTGCTCCGGGGGTCAAAGAAAAGAGCTCTGCAAATTGGCTGAGGACTTGCCTGCAGTCAGTCTGCTGCTGCACAGTGAGTGTGTCAGACAAGGCTAAATCCATCACTGTACCATCTTGTGGGTTGGTTGATAACAGATCAGGGAAGGGTTCACTTTCCTTCTCCTGTCTTGCATCAGCGACCATCAACATTGTCATGTCAGCCCTGTCTTAGTGTGGCTTGAGGCGATTCACATGGAGTATTCTGTGAGGCCCCGCTGGGGGTGCCTAAGTCCACCTGGTAGGTGACTTCCCCCTTCTTCTCCAAAATGGGGTAGGGGCCAGTCCATTTGTCCTGGAGGGCCATGGGAGCCACAGGCTCCAACAACTGACCCGGTTGGTGCTCAACCATGACTGACTTTTGGTCATACCAGTACTTGACAAGTTCCTTGCTGGCCTGCAATCTCTTGGTTGCTTTCTTCATGTACTCTGCCATACATGAGCGTAGGCCTAGTCCTGTTTGAATTGCTTGAGAGGCTTCTCCCATCCTTCTCTGACTAGACTCAGAGGACCCCTTACAGGATGTACAAACAGAAGTTCAAAGGGGCTAAAGTCAACCCCTATTTGAGGCACCTCTCTGTATGCAAACAAGAGGCATGACAAAATAACATCTAATCTCCTTTCTAGGAGTCCCATGATCATGCCCTTGATGGTCTTGTTGAATCTCGCCACCAAGCCATTAGTCTGGGGGCGATAGGGGATTGTGAATTTGTAACGCAAGTCACAGTCATCCCACATAGCTTTTAAGTATGCAGACATGAAATTGGTCCCTCTGTCACTGACCACCTACTTAGGAAACCCTACCCTGGTGGAGATGCCAAGGAGGGCCTTTGCCACTGCAGGAGCAGTTGCAGTCCTGAGGGGAATGGCATCTGGATAACTAGTGGCATAGTCCACAACCAGTAGGATAAATCTGTTTCCAGATCCATTAGGAGGGACAAGGGGACCAACCATGGTGATCCCTACCCTCTCAAAGCGAGTCCCAGCCACTGGTAATGGGATTAAGGGAGTCTTTGGCTGTGAACCTGTCTTACCACTGGCTTGACAGGCTGCACAGGAGTGAAAGAACTCCTTCACTGTCTCAGACATATGGGGCCAATAAAAATGGACGACCAACCGGTCCCAGGTTTTGGTTTGTCCCAGATGTCCAGCAAGGGGGATATCATGGGCTAAAGTTAAGATGAACTCTGTCTACCTTGGGGACCATCACTCTCCTGGATGACCCAGGTTTGGAGTCCCTGGCCTCAGTATACAGGAGTCCATCCTGCCAATAAACCCTGTGAGTGGCACTTGCATCTCCCTCTTCTTGCCTGGTAGCCTGCTGCCTTGAACTCTCAAAAGTAAGGCAACTCTTTTGCTCTAGGCATAGGTCCTCTCTGGAGGGTCCCCCTTCATCAAGAGGCTTTGCCAGGTCAGGTCCACGCTCCTCAGCTGCAGTTCACTACTCAGGCATCAGGGCACCTACCTGGGGAGACTTCTCCCCCGATCCTTTGACCTCTTAGAATCTGTTTTGCCAGTATTCTTGCGCTTCCTCTTGCTTCTGACATTTTGGGCCACAGTTGCATGCTCCAAGTCCTCTTGTCTCCCCTGATGTGCAGCCTGCACTCTAGTTGTCACACACACCCTCTCAGGGAGGCCCAGTATGAACCCTCTTTTCTACCTCCGGCCATGCAGAAGTCTCCAGATCATTGCCTAACAGACACTCTATTGGTATGGCAGGTGGCACAACTATGTTCTTCTTGCCAGTAACTCCTCCCGACTCTAGGTTCACCAAAGCCATTGGATGAAGCCGAGTCACGTTGTCAGCGTTGGTAATCTAACCAACGGGTAAGATTAGCAACACCGGGGATCATGTGGTCTGAGGACACCAGACTGGCTGACACCATGGTGACACTGGCACCTGTATCTCTCAGAGCCTCTACCTCAGTCCCATTGATTTTTGACTTTTGTGTGTACCTTTCCAAGCTCGGGGGTAAGACTGCAGAGGCTTCAATGTCCATCCCACCAGGGAGACTAAAGTAGCCTCAGTGTAGCCTCTGGCCACTCCAGAGTACACTTCCACTCCCATCCCAACACTAACTACTCCCTGGGATTGTACACCAGTGGGGGACTGCTTGGTGCATACTGCATCGCTCTTCTTGTGCCCTGGTGAATTATAGTCAAAGCACTACCCCCAACTTAGCCCTTCTTACCTCAAGAGCTGGCCTCCTCTCCTCTAGTTCAAGCTTTCTGTCCTCCAGGGAGATTTGGGCAAGGTTGTCCTCGGGGTTTCGTACCACCCTTCCAATAGGGGTGACACTAGAGTGACCTCTGTCACTTTCCACTGGTGAGGGGGGTCTGTGGAAGGGTGCAGAGTTCTGGTCTTCACCTCCTTCCCCATTGTCCATTTGGGCTAGGAGCTCATCCTCTTCTTCTATCTCGACCTCAGAGGTTGGACTCTCCTTGTCCTGCTCTTCCTCGTAGGCACTGAGTGCCTTCTCGAGGTCCTTTTTCCTGGCAGTATACCTAAAGCTAATACCTTATACTGTGCACAGTGTACTCAGATCCTTCATCTTGAGAGTGGAGAAGATGGGCTTATCAAGGTTCCGTCCATCCTCCACTGTGCTTACTTTATCTAGAGGTGGGGATCGTATTCAAGATTACTAGGACCTTTTAAACACACTTTTATCTTAACTTTCTAGAATACAGGAGCTTGAACTTGTGCTATTGGAAAGGGGGTCTACACAGGAACCTAGCAATTCCGATTAAACTAGTTTTTAGAAATATCTAACAAAACTTTCTAAAGACAATTTTGAGGATTTATTTGTGCACAAAAAAATACTTAAAGTAAAGTGGTACTGTGAAACACAAATTTTAGATCCCAACCATTGAAACATCAATGTAGCAAAGTGGCAATGTTATGTGGTATGGCTGGGAGGACTTACCGTATAATATGAACACGATACCCAGAAGTGGACCTCGTATTCACACTAGTGATCCTTCTCTCAGTCGTGGTAGAGTGGCAAAGAGCAGACAGGCTCTTTGCCACTTTGGCAAAATAGAGCTTATTTTTTTAATGTTTTTAGACGCTAGAATACAATGAGAATAAAATCAATACTTATAGAGCTGTCAAACGTTATCATTGTGGTCAATGGGAGAAATCTCAGGTGACACTCCATCAGCTCGGTGAGTTCAACGGAACCCACTTGGAGTTAAGGTCTTGGGGGTCCACAGACCATGCCTCGAAAGAAGAATGAATTTTGCCTTGCCCAGGAAGTCTAGGTGCAGAGGTGACTTGACTGTCCTTGGTGCTGAACTGGAGCCTCAGGAGTTGTCAAAAACAACACTCGACAAAACAATACTTGCAGGGTAGTTCAGAGGAGCCCCTTGGAGGGGCCCCTGGAACAGGAATCACGAGGTAGAACAGCTCTGCCTAGCTCAGGTGTCTGGGACACAAAGGTGTACCTGGCTGTCCATGGTGCTTAATGGGGCTGCTGGTGCTGGCTTTACCAAGCGTGCCAACAAAGCCGTCTTTGGGATGCAAGAACTCGACAACTGTGCCACAGGAGTGGAGTGGGGGATGATACAAAAGGTTCCCTCTGCGTGGGGCGTCAAGTGAAATAGTTAGTAGTTAACCAGACCACCAACAAGCCTTGGTCCCAACAAAGGTCACGACTGGGTTCATCTTATTTCAGAGGTCCTGGGAAGGCACCTGGCTGGTTACTTTTGGGCAGGTCCACGATGGAGCACAGCAGACAGTCCTTTGGATCTTGGAAGTGAGGTTTGTGCCTGCCGACTGCAGGGGATTAGTACCTCTAGCCCTAGGGAGTCCTGGTGAAGTCTTAGGGTCACAGAGGGGTTCACCTTCCTTTTGGAAATGGTATCTGGTCCTCGATGAGTCATGGTCCAGCAGGTGCAGGAGGCTGCCACAGGTGCAATACTTCGTGCCTCTTCTTTGTGGGGTCCTGCCTTGTGCTGACACAGTCTCCTCTTTGTCCTTTTCTTCTTCAGAGCAGATCAGGAGTTCTGTTTCAGGGGTGCCCTTTAAATCCTGGATTAAGGGGTGCTATGGGTGTGAAGGCTAGTAGTCAATGGGCTACTAGTCATGTGGCTAATCCACCCCTGAGGTGACAACAGCCGGCCGGGGGGAGGGGGTTATATGTCAACACACTACCCAGAACTCACTATTCTTAGGACCTTTCAAGATGGCACGAGCCATATTCAGCTGTACAGACTCACTAGCCCACCCTAGAGGTGTCTCTAGTTTTTGGGGATTGTAAGCCTCCTGAATACCTAATTTCTTGCCTGTTCACACACACGAGTGCATGGGGGCAGGGGTGGGGGGCCTTTGTCTCCTTTGAGGCTCACTGCACTGATGGGTCATTCACTAGTCATTCTCGGAGGGCGGAGGTGGGACCTCCTTCCTGCCCAGGTCTTTTGTCTCACAATCTCCAGGAGTGATAGCACTCGCCAGCAAGAGGTTGGACTTCTGTCTTGGTGGCAAACAGCTCAGAAAGCCTGCCAAGGAGTAAGGGGACTTGGTATCTCGATGGGCAACCTCTAAGGGGGCCACCTGGGTGCATGCCACATCACCCTCATCACAAGAATCGTGTCAGGGGTGAATAAGTGCACTGTTTGATATCAAACACTACTTGATTCGGTGGTACCATTGTGGAGTTGGCTATCTTGGTTTTGGCCAGTAGCCAGTCCATGTTAACCTATGGACCTCCATTCCCTTACAGTAAACTGAACGGCAAGGTTACTGTAGAGGCAAATGTCTGTACATATATGCCTACACCAACAAAATAATGCACCTTGCCTCCTGGGCTTCAGGAGACCTACCTTAGGGGTGACTTACACATATTGAGGTAATGAGGGGACTCTGTCACACATGGTGTGTGCAGGGTCGAACTCGAGCAAAGCTGCCCCGCAGACTTTACTTTTACCCGGGTCGTTCAGGGTGACACAAATAGTGCTGCAGCCCTGGTGACCCCTTCCCTGGGTACCACTGGTACCATTTACTAGAGACTTATAAGGGGGGTTAAAGTATCTTGCCAATTGGGTGTACCAATTCACATGACCTTTTGAGGAACCGAGCACTGGCACTGGGGCCTGGTTAGCAGGTCCCAGTGCACTTTCAATTCTAAAACCACAGCATCCAGAGCAAAAAATGGGGGGAGGGTGAGAGGCGGGAGGCGGGGACCATCCAAAAAGGGTGCGTTCCTAGAACAGTCATGAATTTAAAGATGTCTTCCTGTTTATTAGGGGCTTCAGTCACTTTTTGGAGGCAGTAGATTGTTTTGCTTTGTGTTAGTTTATGTTTGTAGTCAGTTAAGCCTTCTCTAAAGTTACTGTTGCAATCTTTGTTGTAGTTTTTCTGCTACTGGTGTTTGAGGCCTGAAAGTTTCAGTTTGGCCTCTTAATTCCTGTGAAAACCGAGGCTCTGCTCTATTGGTTACCGGATAGTTTTCAGGAGGGCAGGTTAGTCTCTCATTGATTTTAGTCAATGATTAAACTCCGTTTCCACAGCATTTCCGCCATCACTCTGCACAGGAGCTGTCCCTTGAGGTGCTTCCAGCATGGCTTCCCTGTTTAGATGGGTCCATTCCAGATAGATTTAATTCCTGTGTTATGAGGCTTCCTTTGATATTGAACCGGAAGTGCAAACCTGAACATCGAATGATCAATCCAAGTGCCAGGCGTCACTTCTAGGTCACTCAGTTTCACACTGAGTCTAAATCAAACCGAGCGAATGTCCTTTAATGTCCGTGGGCTTAATAAATGCTGATTATGTTTTAAGAAATCAATTAATTAATTAATTAACGCCCTACGTCATTAGCGCAATAATTCAAAAACCCAAGAATGAGGCTGCCCGCGGCGCATGCAAGGCACCCTGCTAAAAGGGCAGCAAACTTAGTGCCGCATTCGGAACATCCCCGCACACAGAGACAGCCACTTTAATTACAGCAATGCCGACGAGCAGTGATGTTGAATTGGACTTCTCTCTTTTGCAAAGTAGTACCCAATCGGTTGTGCTGAGTGGTGAGTGGAGTCACAGCAAGCAAGCTGGCGTATCGTGAGCCGAAGCCGAAGATATGGCAAGCTTGGGCCAGCATGAGCCGCTCCTCGTTCCCCGCCCCCCTCACCACCACTCGACCGTCGCCCTCCATAGTCGCACCGCTCTGCACCAGTCCCGCCTGCTCCTACCCCGACTCCAGCGCCTTCGGAGGGAGGAGGCAGTCTCGAGCAGGAGTCACGGAGCTACAGAGGTGAGGGGGCAGGCGGTGGTGAGTAGGACATCAGGGGCCCCCTGAGTGCGGTCCAAGAGCTGTCTCACATTGGCTCATTGTACACAGCTACCCTGCCCCCCTGCCAGTCCTGCTCGTGCCTCTTATAAGTCACGGAGGTAGAGGAGTCAGGAGAGGTGACAACGGGGGGCAGGGAGGGGGAGGGTAATTGGAAGAGGCTTAGGAGCCGCGAGGTCCACTCAAGGGGAGCAGTTGCTCAACAATTGCACAGCTCCTCCCACTTTTTGAGAAGCAGGGCGAGGAGGAGCAAAAGGAATAAAAGGTGAAAAACAACAGGGAAGAGACATCCTTAAAAGAGACTCAGCCTCAAGCTTAGAAAAGCATCAAAAGAGAACCAAGGGTCATTAAGGGTCAGCAAGGAGGTTTACCCAACACAACAGCCCTGAATACAGGGGGACATAGGGAGACACAGGAAAACAAAATACATCCGAGGAAAAAATAAAACAGCAGGCACACCAGATTGTGCAATTTTGAGAATCAAGCAGCGTCAAGCATTACGCAGCATAGACTAACTGTCTACCAGAAAACTAAACTGACAAGGAAACAAGCAAAACAAGAAAAATAAACAAATACAACTACAGTACATAAGCATAGCAAGGGAAACAGAAACAAGTCAAGTCAACAATAGAACTGAGGTCGGGAAAAGTAAGAAGGTCTTTCACAAAGTCAAAACCAAAAAAAAGCAAAGGGGAGGCCATCCTAAAAACAGAATAAGAGCGGAAGCCTTAAATAAAGAGAGCAAAGACACCAGCATCTGCTCCACTGTCAGCAGAACTGATATCAGTAACGTTAGTAAGGACTGGGACGGGGAGGACCCTAATCGGGGTAATGAAGATTACCAATAAGTAACAAGACATTAGCCCAGCAGCTACAAGAAACCTTGGAAACACAAACCAGTTGAAGATGGAAACCAAAAGCTATAAGTCAAAGGACCTCATTAACATAGATGGCGGACCTCAAGGAAAGAGCCCTCGCATGTACCAGCCAAAAATTGTTACACAATTCACGCTTTTGAAAGACCCTGGTAAAGCTATCTACTCAACCAACAATGATATTAAGGGTCTTCAAACCCCACTACAACCAGTGAAATCAGAAAACCCCACGGGGATCTCAGCTCATCTAAATCAATCACCAGCAGACACAATGGACGAGACAGACACGACGGACACGATGGATAAAGGGCCCAGAACAAAAAGCCAGTCCAAGAGCCCAAAGGGGCATAGAGCTCAATGCGGACCTCTTATCTAGACCGCCGGCAGCCTAACAGGCAATCGAGGCAATCAAGGCAATCCAACAGGCAGTCCAACAATAAACTACCCGGAAAACAAAAACTCTCCCTGCCAAAATAACAGGCAGTTGCTTAAAGAACCTGCAACTAAACCAAACAAGCATTGGCATAGCCAATAGATCTCGCCATTGGGACCTTATAAGTGTTTAGCCATGCAGCACACAAGCTGCGAGTTTACAAACATCAGAAAGTAGACAGAGCAGCCGATCACATATTATGTAACAATGGCAGGAACCGAATAGTTCCGCCCTGCATACCCTCTGCGCAGGATTAAGCAAGAGCATTAACAACCGATCTGTGGTGGGTGCGGAGGAGACATGGACTGTTTCCTTTCATCTTTAAAAATGCAAGACTACATACAAGTGTCAGAATTCAAGGATAACATGAGAGGATGTGCATGTGTGACTCACACTTAATATGGGACACAGTAGGCTCTAAACAGGGAGTGGTTTGCTTTGACTTGGGGTGTCCAAAAAAAGACCAGGAGGGTTGGACTCATGCCAGGTTTCCAGGATAGCCACATAAGATTCATTTCAATACAACGAACCGAGATGAAACCTATTTACAGTAGGCGATTATCCTTAAAATCTGGCATGGACCCAGCCTTCTGGACCCAAGTTGGACACCGCTGCTTAAACAGAGCCAACCGGACTAACACGCCTGGCCTATGTTTTGTAAAAGGAAAGTCGAGGGTGAAAACACTTGGAGAGGCAGATATGGCGGGGTCGCAGAGCCCTATCGCCAGCTCACAAGGCCCGTGTATCTCAGGGTCTGAACTGCTAGGTTCCCTGAGAAGATAAAACAAGGTGAAAGGAGGGACAGTTTGACAAGGAGAGTGGAGAGACAGCCGTGAAGTACTAATGGGAGAGCCGTAAAGAGAGACAAAATAGATGAGATGAACGAGAGACTTAAAGGCTAGGATGAAAAGGACCAGCTGAAAAACAAAGAGCCTCTGGTGAAAGGAGGGACAGAATGACATGGAGAGGGGAGAGACAGCCCGTGGGGTGTGCCATTATGAGAGATGAAAAGCTGAGGTGAAAGGTGGAATCCGGTATGAAGCAGAGACTGTGGTGAAGGAAGGGGTAGGATAAAATGGTAGAGCCTGTGAAGTGCCGATGGGGAGTGCCACAATGAGAGACTGAACGATTGTGATGAAATAGGTGACTGGGTGAGAAATGGAGAACCTCTGGCGAAAGGAGGGACAGAATGAGGGGAGAGATAGCCTGTGAAGTATTTGAAAGAAGTGCTATTAGAAGATTAGAAGACAGTGACAGGCTGAGGTGAAAGGAGGAGTCCACTAAGAAGCAGAGAGCCTCTGGTGAAAGGAGGAACAGTGTGACAAGGTGAAAGGAGGAACAGTGCGACAAGGTGGAAGGAGGAACAGCAGTGAAGTACCGATGGGAGAGCCATGAAGAAACGGAATGGATGAGATGGAGAGTGAAAAGGCTGGGATGAAAAGATGGACCGGGTGAAAAACAGAGAACCTGTAGTGAACCTCTGACCTAGCTGTGGAATTTAAAGTAGCGCTGACACCGGATCCCTTCATAGATTTCGGGGCGGGAGGAGTGGGGGGGGAACGTTTGAACTCCGTGGGATGGCACACAGGTTCCAGGAGGCATGGAGTGAAGTCCATAGGTGGAGAATGGAGTAATGTGGGCAATGCGCACGCAGCAGAAGGGGAGGCTGAGATACGTGAAGGAAGCTCCAGCAATGATCGTGAATGAAAGAGAATGAAACAGAACAAAGGGCCGACAGAAATGGAAGGGAGGCAGCGGCAAGATGGAAGAAATGAAAGTTAGGTAGAATAAAAGCATACATATATAGAACTGTTACAGGAAAACGCGATTCCACATAGCTTATTTTTAAATCATGCTTTCAGTTTCTCTCATGAGTTTTAATTTCTATTCAGTAGCATCATCATGCGACCGAAATTAAGCTGATTTGTTACAGTGAGTCTTTTCTAAGGCCCTGGTGTCCGTAGGAACTTGAGCATTTCTGTGCACTCGAGGAGTAGAGTTTTTAGGATATCGCAACTATTGTGTGAACACAGCCCTACACTACCGAACAAGTAGCAGTCTTACCGGCAGAGTCTATGTTCCTACAAGGGACTGTGTTTGACGTCGGTTGCCGTGTGCTTGGGATTGCGGGTGAGGGCGAGAGAACTAAAATGCAATCATTGGAAGATTCTGTATTCCAACTGTCGAGACACTTTTGTAAACTGCTGCACATGGCGGTTCTGTACGTTAACGTATGTAAATGTTGCATCCGCTGTAACAAAAACCTATTGTGATTGGGAGCGAGTTTGTGTGTAGCACTAATGCCCTCAGCTGTGGTGAGGGTCCTTTATCGTGAAAATCGTCTCAACTTTTCCGGAACGTATTGCTCTTTGATAAGTGCGTGCGGGGACGCTTAGTTGTTATGGATAATGTTTTGTGGGACTGTCCCTCTGTACGAGCTGGTGTTGGTATCTGACCAATTTAAGAAAGCACGAAGCCCTGGGAAATAACAGACTCGGCATGTAGCGCTGACTGAACTGGAACCGCTCAAGGCGCTGGCATGTCCACCAGCCACGTGAATGACCCGGTGTCCGGGAGTTAGGGGTTTCTTGGGGGAGGAAAGTGGGAGGGGAAACTGAAGGTCCCGTGGGGGCAAGGGGCTCAATGTCCGTAACAGTTGCAAAGAGGGAAGGACGGTCAGGGCTCTGTATTTTTAACAGTAACACGCTATGCTGTAAAATATGCATTCTAGCTGGATGCTCATGTGTTTTTATGTGGCGTCTTAGTGAAGCGCAGACCAAGCGTTGACAAGAAGTGCGTGCTTGGTATAGGGCGAAGATAGACCGACTCCCTCCTTAAGCAAGGTAGTCCACTCCAGGGTCTCAAAAAGACCTTTGGGGGGCGAGGTAGCTCAGAGTTCTTAAGTTCCTGCTGCACAGTTCTAGTGAGCAAGACAAAAGGGTTTCATGGCGTGGATTGCTTCAATCCCTCCCCTTTTGTAATATAATTCACTCTCCTTTATTTTACATAATTAGGTGGCGAGACAACTCGGTGGGTAGGGTGCCTACTGTGTATCTCTACGTGTAACCGAATCCCACATAAACCATTCCGCTAAGTATTAGCTAAGGAATGCATAGGGCCTCCTGTTAACCTGTTTATGGAATGTTACGTGTCCCTCCTCCCCTTCCCCGCAAGGGATGACTGGCCCACGACATAGCTTCCGTTATTGTGTCAGTAGTGTGCACAGTAAGTGCTATACTAGTCCTTTGTAGCTGTCATTCCCCAACAGCGAACAAGGGCCCTAGAATGACAGCCCGTCCGGCCGGGATTGGAAAGTTAACACTGCAATTTACAAACCTGAGGGGGTTCGAGAGGGCGTCAAACACAGGCTGAGGAAAAAAAATCACTGAAAAGGCAATTTACAACTTTAATATGAAGCGGGGATGGCATGAAAGGAGGTAAAACAAATGTGTACATTTAATCAGACAGGATTGGGAGGAACACAAAGAGAAAGGCTAATTAGACCCAGCAGGTAGAACTAACCTTCAGCCTTCATAAATAAATAAGGCTCGGGACAATGTCTAACTGCGAGGACAGATAAAGACAAGCGCGCGCGCCTCGCGCAAGTAGGGGGTGCGGCTGAGAGCAGGCAGCGTTTCCCTTGAGGGAGCGAGCGCGATAATTACTAACACATGGCGCCGCTCGCTCCCGCAAGGGAATCGCCAAACGTGCACGCGTTGCATTGAAAGCAATGCAACGCGTGCACGTTTTTGCCTGCAAAGCTGAATCGTTTTCAAGAGGTCTCTTTCCTATGCAGCGCATGCGCGCTGCGTAGGCGAGACCTAAAAAAGGGGGCACCAAGGCTCCCAGGGATTTACCAATCCTCTCCCTTGAGCAGGCCCTTGAGCCCGGGCAGAATGCTCAGCATACTTCACCACAGCCAAAAAGCAGCTCTCCACTAAAGCTTAGAGCATACAAATTGATACTTCAACAGCCTACAGTCAACCTCTGATTAACCCCCCAGCTGACCACGTTTTGCCTATGTTAAACGAATACTCGCAAACAACAGACTGTGGTATGATCTTCCTCGCATCTCAAGAATGGGAGGAGCTTGTCACCTAATACAACCTAAAGCCCACTTCAGATCGTTCTAGTGCGGAACCAACTAGAAAAACATGTGCAGGGAGCGGCAGCCCTTCAAAAGTAATCTGGGCAACCTTACTTAGTACCATGCAGCTTTCTGCAACAGCACTTCAGTATCAATCTGACAAACTAGACATGCAGCTCACAGTCCTCCAAACTCTAGCAGATTTCACCTCTGGGATAGACAAGAAGCTGGCAGATCTTAACAGGCTTATTAAGCGGGGACAAGAGGCCGCACAAGGCACTCAAACTTTACAAGACGAGTGCATTTGCGCCCCTATCATCGACAAACTATCCACGCTGCCAACAATGTTAGGAAACCTCCTAACAGACCTAAAAACAAAAACAATATCACACAACACCATCGAACCCATCGAGGCAAGCAAGGGCCCAAGTGAAAGAACAGCAGGACTGGACATGACGAAGAACAGGCACCAAAATGGAGGGAACCTACCCCTTAGCCCAAATCAATCACTAGAAGGCCCTCAAATAAGGAATCCAACAGAAGAGAGCACTGGCAAGGAAAAATGCAAGAATGCACAAGCCCGCCGTAAACAAAGAAGGAAGGGCAGGAAGATGGATTTTTCAGTCCAATGTGGGGAGAACCAGCCTATGAATACCCCCCTGGATCCAGAGGCCAAAAGGCTTACCTTGACCCCTATCTTGGACGAAGGGACAGATCATTTAATAACAGGTCCCAAAGCCACTCTGGACCCAAGCATGCAGCAGATTCTGAAATCTGGGGCTCAAACTACCTTAAAAGGTGGTCCTCATTGGGGGTACAACCAGTCGTGCAATCAGACAGAGCTACCATCACAAGAACTTAGCATGGTTACTTGCACCCCACAAAAAACCCAAGAACCAAACAGTCCGGAGGGTTAGCCAACAACCCTAGGGGTTCAGCACAAAGCCCATTACCGGATAACACAAAAAAGCAGAAATGCACAGACAAAAGACCAGACACCTATAGAGCCTCTAGGATCCAGAAACGCCAATCAAGGAGTTAGAAATGTGGAACTTACCCCCCCCAAAGACTACCACACCTTGAAGTGATTCCCCAACAGGAAAATCTAGTTAAGGAATCAATAGAGACAGACACCATCATATTCCTTCTGGAATATAAATCAAGGGGAAGAGAGTGGACACTTTAAACAGGGGGAACATATTGTGACTTCTGCATTCAATTCAAAGCCCGGAAGAACTAAGTTCAAAAGATTTGCTCTCATTAGTAGTAGTAAAAACATTTTTGCAGTGGGGGATAAGACTAGAATCTGGGAAAAAATGATGCTATCTAACTCCACTTCTATACGTATGTAACAATGAACCATCACACATGGGTACATCAATCTTAAAGGGAGCCCGTAGTAGCTCACCAAGACTCCATTTCACTCACCCTAAGTCCACCAGCCTAAGGATAGGTCTTGAGGCAAAGAGCCCAACGATTCTATCAACAGACCTTAGTTGGACCCACATACAGCGAACAATAACGATCAATCGTATCCAATGACAGGAGAAGCCAAGCTCAACACCACCAACAGTGGAGTCAAGTAGAATCCGTATGTGTATCTGGAATATCAATGGCCTGGCGAACAAGATGGAGGACCACGAGGTACTAAACTACCTAAAGTCATTTGACCTGATATTACTCCAAGAAACTTGGGAGGACCAAGCGCTAAAACTACAAGGGTTCACGTCGCAACTGGTGTCAGCCACGAAGGGATCTAAATTTGGCCGCCGCTCAAGTGGACTGATGATATACGCCTCAATCCTTACAATAGGAGTCATTTCACCGGTTGAGGCAAAAATTGGAGCCCCAAGCACCATACAGGCGTTTGCAATAACAAGCAAGCTCAATGGCGAAGATAGACCATTTATAATAATTAATACGTACGTACACCCAAAGCATAGGCTAAAAGCTAGTAAAGAGCTAATCAAAGAACTGATAAGAATTACAGAAGAGCGGCACGCAGAGAACATCATCTTAGCTGGAGATTTCAACCTTCATCTTTTTGGAACTACACTAGAGGACAAACTAGCACAGGAATTAACAGCAGCGTGGGGAATACCAAACCAGGGCTCAGTTCGCTCAAATAAGCGAATGAGATGCTCAACCTATTTACTTCAAGAGCTCGAACAACTAAATATGAGAGCTTTAAACGGTCGATTTAACGAGGATAATCCCCCGGCTCCAACCTTCCACTCCACAACTGCTTCCTCTTACCTAGACTACACCTTTGTAACTCTCCCTTTGTTCCACACCAACCATTCCTATAGAGTGGGAGATAGCAAACAAAGTGATCACTTGCCCTGAAGAGGTGACACTAAAAGCAAACAGAGGAAACCTTATGGAAGCAAGCAAAATCATTGGGACAGAATACACCTTGGACTTCAAATGAATAAGTTGTAATTCCACCAAGTTTGAAGAGCTATCAAAAACAGCAAAGACACTGCTCTTCCAAGAAAACAATATGACATCTCATCCAACAATAGCCTGGGTGAATTTCACAACGGCCCTCAGGATGAAATTTGCCACCAGGACAAAAATAAAAACTGTAAAAACAGCGGGTCTCCTACCTAAAAAGGCAAATACCCATGAGACTAAAAACCTCAAACACATAATAAATCAAACGGTGAGGCAGCTACACAAAATCCACCAAGATTTAACCTTGCAAAGCAAGCTGCAGAAACTGAAAGCATCACTAAAAAGGAAGAAGTGGGACAAAAAAGGCAAGAGAACGACAAACTCTGGGCAAAGATATTGCATGAGTCTAAACTCAGGAATAGTGCCAGGTTCTGGCGGACGATCAACAGCCTACAACGACCAGCTCATCAAGGAATAAATTCCCATATAACAGAGGACAACTGGGCAAAACATTTATACAATCATTTTAATAATAACGTGCAAGAGGAGAACCCGGCCGGGGAAGAAATTCGGAACAACCGAAGAGTCAGAGGTGGAACACCCAGGGAAAAAATTAGACATAAATCCATTGAGGGCCCAGGTGATGACCCTACCCCAAATAGACAAAACACCCCAGGGTCGAAGGGGCAGCAAGTCCAGAACATCACTGAACAACAATGAAGAACACTACGACAAGACACAAATCGCCAAAGGAAAGCTAGAAGGAGCGGCAGGACCTAATGGAATACCACCAATACTATACAAACATGACCCTGATTATTGGAGCAAAGCACTAGTCCCTGTCTTCAATGACATATATGAATCACAAACAATTCCGTAATTATGGAAAGGTTCGACGATTTGTCCTATCTACAAGCAGGATGACGAGCAATCCGAACAATTACCGACTCGTCGCCTTAATCGACATTGAAGCCAAGTATTATGCAGGAGTGATCCTGGAAGAATTAACAACTTGGGCATCGTCAAACTCCATCATACCCATAAACCAGACAGGGTTCTGTAAAGGACTGGGAACCTCTGCAAACATCATGGCGCTAGCTCTGCTGATGGATGCGGCCAAAGTGTCAAAATATCCGCTGTTCTTATGTTTCATAGACGATAGCGTAGCATTTGATCATGTAGATCACGCCAAACTATGGCAGAAATTGGAAAAGTGGGGGATACCTAAAGCTCTCCTAACCCAGCTGATACTGCTACATACTGACACCTGGGTCAAGATCAAGCTGGGATCCGGGACGCACCTCTCAAGGCGAATAAACACCTCCAAAGGGCTGAAACAGGGGTGTGTTCTAGCACCCCTGCTCTTCAACCTCTTTATGGCTGACCTCCCTGAGGAACTGGATAAGAGCATATTGCATGCCCCAAGACTAGGAAAAACACTTCTGTCCAACCTTCTATATACAGACGACCTGGTACTAATAAGCCGTACACCTATTGGCCTGCAACACCTCTTGAATACCACTAACAACTTTTCACAACACAATGCACTAAACATTAATTTAAAGAAAACAAAAATCATGACAGTGAACAATAACAAGAAGAAAAAGACGAATTGGTATTTGAGCTGTCACCGCCTAGATCAGGTAACCGACTATAAATACCTCGGAGTCCTATTGGACAGCAGAAGCTCGTACAAATCCCAATTCGAACCGCAGCGCCGGAAGGGCACCATGAGCTCCATAGCAATGACGCCTCTGAGAAAATTCCTGCCAGATTTAAGCCTAGACCCCTTACTACAGGTTATCCGAGCAAAACTACAACCAATGCTAACATATGGGAGCGAATCAATGCGAGGGAGGGATGCAATGACCCTGGGCAAAATAATCAAGAGCGCCTACAGAGCAATTTTTTATCTTCCAAACTACGTGTCCCCTGCCCAAATATGCTTAGAATTTGGTTTACAGAAACAATCAGTGGAAAGGAGGGGGGCATACATAAAAAGCTGCCATGAGATCAGAGGCGCCGAGCCAGGATCTCTGAACTCGGACATTTGGAGAGAACTGACATCCCGTGAAACTTCACCTGCCGGAGAGTACCTGTTTGACTCACTAAAAAGACTGGGCCTAACCGACCTCTGGGCCACTTCTATAACTCATCAGAGTTTCAAAAAGGTTATGACAAAAGCAACAAGAACAATCTCTATAACAGAAGACAAGGAAACGTTGGCCAAAAGGGCACATGGTTGGCCAGTCCATAAGACTATAAAGTCTTTAAACCTCAAATTTACGTAAGGACAGGAGTCAAAATGGAGACAAAAGAAAAATTCCCAAGGCTATGCTTTGGCATTTTACCAATCCTTCTGCACCTGCCACCTTGGAAAAGGAGATCAGGAGAGCAGATTTGCCGCCTCTGTTAAACGGGAAAGGAGGACCTTGTGCATGTCATCTGTATCTGCCCTAGCCTAACGGACATTAGATGCACTTTACTCCGCCCAACAATAAAAAAGAGGGGCATTAGGACCTGTAGGCAAGCAGTAATGTTATGCTTCAACCCAGCTGAAACCCAGTTAAACTGCCGACTAACATAGGGGCATATTATCAAGCGGCAGCTATAATTATTGCTGGCCGCTCTTAGCGAGAAATTATTTATCACCGGCTATCGCTGGCAATTATCACCATGCTATCGCTGTATCAACAACGCATAGCGCAATGGCGATAATTTTCCAGCGATAGTGGTGTTTTCCATGAAACATCGCTGGTTTTTCAGCGATGTTCTATGGAAAACGGCGATAACCTTGCTGATACGACCCTGTGGTCGTATCAGCATAATCCACCCCATTGTTAGGTATAGGTAAGTCTGCATTTTTGCAGACGTTAGTTTTTGGCGAAAACTGCGGTTTTCGCCCAAAACTAACGTCTGCAAAAATGCGTGGGCCTCCTTGTAAATATTGCGATGTACATTTTGCGATATTTAACAAGGTAGTCCATCAGGGGTATGCCCAGTGACGCCCACTTTGCATCTCATTAGAGATGCGAAGTTAGGCGTGCTGGAAACGGGTGCTAAGTCAAGGAAACACGCGCTAGCGTGTCCTTGATGATATTGCGATAAAATTATCACCGCTTTTCGCCCGTAAACGGACGCTAAAGCGGCGATAATGTTATCGCCAGCCCTTGTTAATATGCCCCAAAGTTCTTTGACACAATAGAAAAGAGACTTAAATGCAGGCAACAAAGAGAACAGTGAATAGCAAAATGGCATTAATCGTGTTTATCTAAATGCACGGGCACTTTAAATAGCCAAACTCAATCTGGCGGCGCCATTGGTTGGTCAGACAGCGCAGTTCCATGTTTATATCCTGAAGCACTAGCACTTAATACTTGATATGAATTTCGGTTTATATACCAGGACTGAGAACTGGGCGTGGCCCTCTGATTACATCGCATTATTAGTAACATAAAAGAAACTCTAATATAATTTATAATTTGCTGCAGAAAAAAAGAGAAGGATGGCTTTTAAGTGGTTTTTAAATGTGATGGTTATGTTTTTATATTGCAAGCTTTTACATTGTGAGTTTTAATTAACTGAACAATAAATCATTACTTATTTACCCAACCGTTGTCGGAAACTAAGCTAAGTGGACAACAACTGCGGCAGCCAGTAATAGTAGTAGTTCCTCCTGAAGCCCTTCAGGAGATTGAGCTTAATGCTGAGGAAGTAGAAAAAGCCACTCTTTCAGAAGATCATTTTCTTACAGATTTGCAGCAAGAAAAAGGAAGGGTACACCGCCATCTTCT